>CM042684.1:365930792-367130792 GCA_023614405.1 Avena insularis
TTAGATGGAATGGCTCTGAAAACTGTTGTATGGTGGCTTGCATACATACTCACTTGTGTATGTAGTTGATCCCTTCGCCTGCCGATTACGCCGCTCGTTCTTGTCCTGATGTTTTGGAAGTGGTTAGGACGGCCGAAAGGTCTACCTGTGAGTGGCCCCTGGCCCCACCGTACTATTTTAACCACTTTCGCTCATCCAGGCATGCAACTTAGAGCGTAATTCACCGAGGTAGTTACAATTGGTATCAGAGCCATCCCGCCCTTCAGGGTCTCAGCCAAATGGTCGTTGTCAGTCTAGCAAATATTTTGGTAGCTATGTATACTAGGGAAAAACAAAACGTGGGAGTAGGACTGCTTCCATTTTTGTTCTTACCCACCCACCCACCCTTTTCTGGTAAGGAAGTGTAACGTTTTCAATCCTCTTCTAAAAATTCAAACTAGGATTCACGTGTTCTGGGTTCCGTAGTACCATAGAATGTGTGTGTGTGTGTAATTCCTTGTCTATTTGTTGCATCCAACCTTGTTGTCGCAATCTGCCTTTTGGTTATCAACTGTTGGTACATTCCATACCGACAGGCTTTTGTAAACCGACGTCATCTATCCGACTCTTTGTTAACCGGCGCAATCTTGTTAAGGGTGTTCTTCCTTCCAGCATGCTTTCACAGAATGTGGAGTTGCTAATCTCTATCTGTTAAGTGGTTTTGCGCATTTATTGGTATTTTAATGCCGAAAAATGCAGAATTTTTTTCTTTGATACATCTATGTTTCCACACTCCTCTTCAGTCGTGCATGAAACATTACCTATCTTCCTTTTATCGACATGTTCATGCTAACCCATTCTTTTGTCACCGGCGCTTAATCCTGGAGTTTTACTTCATCATCAATTCTTCTGGGCTAAATACATAACGTGTGTCGATCTGATGTGTGTGATTGTAATTTGGTTCTCGACATAGCTATATGACACTTATAATGAATGGAATATGGTCAATACTATAAATCCAATCCTCCAAATGATGGCGGTTATCTCCTGTGATTTTGAGTTACACCGTGATCATATCTATTCATATGCAAGTATCTTTGTCAATACGGAGTTTTCTCAAGGCACTACGGTGGTCTATCATCTGTTTATCATGCTTCACATCTTTTTGAACTCCATATCTGCAAGATTCTCTTTGATACAGGAGAATCACATCTTTTCATTTCGGATAGCTTTGCTTAAGGTATGAGCTATCATTGTTTCTTTATCCAAGATCTCTTTATCTTGTAACCGGTGATCCAATCGACAATGTGAATCAAGTGGCATTTCTTGTTCTCTTCCGAAGGACCAGATAATCTATTCTGCCAATGCATCTCTTTCAACACGAACCCGTGCTCTTAATATTGATCTTTCAAAGAGCGTTGAGCTCAGGAAGTGTTTCGAGCATTTGTTCATTTCTCCCGTCTTTTGAACCAATATTCTTGGAATATCTTGTTAATCCATGGTGGTATATCTTGATGATATGCTCGCCTATTCTATATCAATGGAAGAACATGAAGAAAATATTCTTATCATCCTCTCAAGATTTGTGAACACCGCTTGTGTGGAAAGTTCTCACAGTGTGAATTCTGGCTTCTTAAAGTCGCCTATCTCGACCACGTCCTTCTGCTAAATACATCGCTTCAATTCTGGAATCAGCAAGTCCATTGTTAATTCCATCCTCCACCTTCAATCAAACCCGGAGTTTTCCTTGTTGGCAAGTTATCATCATCGTTTCGCTGAAGATTTCCTCAAGACTACGAAATCTCTCTCAATCATTTCAAGAAGAACATGGAGTTCTTTTCACCTCTGTCTCGTCAAGTAATCTTTTGAAAACCCTCTTGTTCCATCTTCTATCCTCAATCCACCGAAGGCCGCGAAGACTTTTCAGATCTTTTATAATCCTTCTATCCAAGTTGGTGCTATCTTTTTCTTTATCTGTCGAATCTTGCAGCTGTTCTCCATAATCTTTCTTCATATCCTAGACGGTGTTTTGGGATCTTCTGACACGACGACAACATCATCATCTTTATCTACTCTAGATCCAACGAATCATTTGCATCATATCTTTGTTTTCCTACGGAGTTCCATCAGTCTTTTTGTCATAATCTTCAGTCGTTTTCGGTAGTTGGGTTGCATGGTTTCCCTCTTCATGTGCGGAGTAATGCTTTGAGTGCGGGATGGAGTAGCTACCATACCACTACTCTTATCATTCGCTCTTGTACATTGGATTGGCGAATTAATGCGATTCCACTCATTCCACGGAAGTTGGAAGTGGCCTTTATCCCTCGATACTTCTACTTCCGTCCTTGTTTTTTCGGAGTGCTCTCTCGGAGAACATAAGCAATAATATCTTGTTGGTGATCTCGTCTTTTCTACACGGAGCAAATCTTCAATTATCTGGTGGAAACCAATGCAAAATCTCCTCTGTCTTCTTCTTTATACCGGTGCTCGACATTCCCAAACAAGATGGAGGAAAATATCTATCCCTTTGTTTCATCAATTCTTTTTCTGTGGTCAAGACAATTATGGTTGATGCCATCAGCTGCAAATCTATTGTGTTAGCCTCAAGGTTAAAGAAAGCAATAAGTATCTCTACAATAAACTCCAGATCCTCTATATTCTTTTCTTCTCGGGATCCCACCATAATCTAGCATCACCTCCTTGTCTTGAAGATATATCCGCGCACCTCAATTGCGTGATCCTTTGGTTCTTACCGGCGCAACAAGAATCTAATCCGACAATGTCTAACTCAAATCTTTTTGTTGTTAGCAAGGAACATTATTGTATGAAGGCAATAATGTTTTCCTCAATCTTCATTTCTTAAATCCGAGAGAAGTTACAATGCTATTGCCATAATGGTTCAAAATCTCTCAAATCTAGCTCTTTTCTCCCGGCGAGACAAAGATTCATCCTCTCTCGTATCGGTAAATCTTTAATCTTAATGGTGTGTCATTTCTTTCTCCCTCATACACCATCCTTTCTATCCTTTCACAAGTGGTTCTAGTCTTTTATATTGTTTCTCGAAAAACCGAAGCTATGTTCATCCTATCCTTCTTGTCTCACGACAATCCTTCAACTCTTCTAACCCGTTGTTTCTCAAGCAAAACACAAGACTCGCAACAAGTCTAGCAAGTTTTGCAAGGTGTAATGGTCACACCATTCAGTGGTTCATCAACTTGGGAACGTGAGGGTCACCTTCATTCCGAACACCCGCCTCTCCTTGTGTTGTTTTCTTTTTCCTAGGAATCTCAGGGCGAGATTCTTGTTTAGTGGGGGAGAGTTGTAGCATCCCAATTGTCTAACAATTGCAATGCTACTAGCCTAGTCTATATATATGCTACCTCCTACATAGAATTAGCTGCATCATCATTATACCAGGCTCATGTCATCATGCCACCTTGCATTTGAGCATCATATAAAACCCTTTTCATTTGGTTCTTCTCTCATATGCATCATTAATTGTATTTGCCTCTTGATATATTGTATTTGGTTCTTGATAAATGCTTGATGCCCAAGTTGAGTTGGGGGCATATCTTTTATTCAACTCCATCACCTTTTCTTTGTCACCACCTTATAATTCCACCATCCTAATTATCCATGAGCTTTTACATTTTCCTTTGGCATTTAATCTAGCTCATGTGGGAATGGGATGGATCCACTTCTAATTCCACATGCTCTCATATTAGCATCATGTTGTTTTCACATTATTGATATGTGGAGCCACCTTTGCATGCATTATGAGTGGCATTCCTCTTTCTAGCTTCCATATGGATTGTATTGGAATTTTGCTCATGTTGGGATATTATGCACCTAGTGGAACACACACACTAGCATGTTCCAAATTATATTCAAATATGATCATCTCCATCTACTCCACATGGGACTTACTTTTAATTCCTTTTGCTTGACCTTACTCCATATTTTGGAATGCACATGAATAAATATCATGGGAATTTATTATTGTTTTTACAAGACTAAACATGGCATCTACTATTCATGCATGGGCCATGCAAACCTCACCACCATCCCCTTCTTTTGGTTTTTCTTGTATTTTTGGAAGTGGGGCATGGTTCTTTGAGAATCAATTCTTGTTGGCTCTATTCTTTTTGCTCTTACCCTAAACCCTCACCATCTTGATCTCTCTCCTTGCCATGTGCACCTAAAATACTAAACACCCCATCTCTATATCTCTTCTTCTCCACCATCACCATGTGTCCAACAAAAACCCTCTGACCACTCATCTCCACCTAGCTTGATCATGTGGGTATGCAAAACCCTAACCCTAACCACCCTACCACCCTACCCTACCTTCACCATCTGCCCCACCACCCTTCTCTCTAGCCAGGCCGAGCCTCCTCTCTCCCTACCCTAACCCTAACCACCCTCTCTAACCATTGTCTAACCCTAAGCCGAGCCTCCCCCTCTCGGTTCCTCTCTCTCTCCCTGCCAAAGAGGCCCCACACCGAGCCTACTGCTCCTTGGCCTCACCCTGACCCCAGCTGCAGCCCCTACCCCGGCCCTAGCCGTGCCCAGCACGTGAGGGAGGAAAGGTGGCCGAGCCACCTTTTTCTCTCCACCGAGCCCCATGTGCAGCCCCTCCTGCCCCGTCCTTATCTATCTCGCCCTCGTTCTCCTCTGCCTGCATCTGCCCTAGGCCCCGCGCTGAAGCCCTCCCTTCTCCTCCTGCCTCCACTCCTTGTCACCGCCGGCCACCGTCGGTGTCCACCACCGTCCTCTCGATCCAGCAGGCGGGCGTGGCGTTGAGGTTGTCGGGGAAGACCGAGGCAGCCTCTGCATCGCCCCGGTGCACGCTAGCGAGGAGGAGAAGCCCCTATACCGCGGAACGCCGACGAAGCCGACCGAAACCCTAACTCTAGCCGGCACCTGCGTCACCATCGCTCCGATGATCCCCGGCCCGATCCGTCACCACCGTTCTCTCTGTGGTGAGCCCTTTTCCCTCTCTGACATCCTCTGCCTCGCCGTAACCTTCTGGCCTCGCCAGACGTTGCGCCGAGCACACTCGATGCAGCGGCAGGCGCTAGCGTCTGCCCGTCTCCGCGCCGCATCACGCCTTACCTTGCCCCTCTTTACCCTCCTGTCACCATCCATTCACCTAACGCACTGGTTCCGCTCCGCTGCGTCCGCGCTGCAGGTCACGGGATCGAGCCCCCGCGCCGCGCGTTCGTGTCGAGCACCATCCTCTCGTCAGATATGCAGAGAAGAAGTATAGTACCGGGGTCGTTGGTCAATTTGCACTCCCCCCCAAAGCTTTTTCTCTAAACCCGCGCTCCCCTGGCCCCACCTGTCAACAGCTGTTACCGTTTTACAGAAACGCACCCGGGGTTCCAGGTCCTCAACCCGCGGTCCCCCTCCGCGCCGCGTGGCTGGCCCAACCCCTCTCGCTGTCGCTTGGGTCCGTTGGCCCGCAGGACCCACCTGTCTGTCTCACGGGCTAGACTGCCTCGCGGTAGAAAAAGTTTCGTGCGCAGTTTTTCCACCAGTTCAGCTCGGTCCCACCCGTCAGCGTCTGGGGCTAGCTGTCTCTGGGTATAAAAAAATCTGGCTGTTCGTCTGTTTAAATAAAACAATTTCAGAAATGTTTTAATATGAATTAATTTCTGTTTTAAATAACTTTTAATTTGTAATTCCAAATAATACAAATGATATATGTTTTGGAACCAAAAAAATGTGAGGAATTAAAATATGCCATTCAAAATATCATTTGAGCTTTTTAAATTTTTCGAAATTGTTTAAATGCAATAAAAATGCGACAAATAATTAATTCATATGCTTTAATTCTACAACTCCAAATTCGACAAATAATATGTCTAAATCGATCAGCGCGACGAGCCCGTTCTAACTATGCATTCCATGATATGAATGCAGCATGCATCATATAAATATAATGCATAGAGCAACTTATATGGGAGCAAAACATGGCTAAAACTCAATAAAATGTTTTATTCTTGTACCCCACACCTCACCCATGCCATGCTACATTATTGCCATGTAAATTGTGCATCATTCATCATGGCATACTTGTTGGCTTGTCGCATTTTAATTCATATGCTTGTGCACTTTATTTATGATGGACCTTGTTTGTTTGGTTCTTCTTTGAATAGACGCCGAGCAGGGGATATATCAGGAATCCCAGGAGCACTACCCAGATCCGTCTCTTGCTTCAACGGAGCTGCCAGGAAAGCGCTACCACATGCTTGCATACATATAGTACCTATTGCCTCTATCTTATTCTTGCATCATTGAGTCGTGATTGCATTAAATTGAATCCCAAGCACTGCATAGCCTTTACTTTTAAACCCCACCGAAGCTTGTTCCCCCATCCCATGAGCCAGTACTACAGGAGTTGTTTGAGCCATGCGGGTCGTAGAACAGCATGTGTAGGGTATGTGAGTGTCTGTTGGATAACGAGGTACCTAAACAACTTAACCTGAGTAGTAATGGGATAACTAATGAAAGAGGCACCAATGAGCAATATCTGCTATTTGGTTTTTCATGCTCACTTGTGTCCTGTAGGACCCCGAGTACTTGATTCCTGTTCCTTGACTATTCGCACTATCCACATCCAGGAGGCCTTATGGACCCCCCTGAGCCAGAGGTTGATGCATTTCTATTTCGTGGGGCCACAAAGTAGTTTGGGGCTTTGTTACTATCCTTTACTTATGCCATGTTTTACTGTTTTATTTAAGATTGTGCGAGGAGCACCTGTACTGTTTAGGATTACGGAGTGTTTTCGCGGTATTGACAAGCCCAGACACACTTTAGGGTTCCCAGTCGTTTACAGCCATTGGCACAAACCTTGGGTCCGTCTCGGAGCCGGCCAACTTCGTTGCGGGTAGCTTAATGGGGTGGACCCCTGAAATATTTCTGAATCCTGTGATCGCTTTTTCGTGAATGCCTCGTTGGGTTTTGAGTTGGTTTTTCCGAGGTTGATCGAGTGTGTGTTGCTATTTGTGCACCCCTGTAGGGTAAATCTTTCTGAAAGCCGTGTCCGCGGTTATGGACAACTTGGAGCATAGTTTCTCGATCATAGACAAGTATAACTAAAGTACCGCTTTTAATTTGACTAAGTACTTGACTAGTAAATAGTGCAATACTCATGGAATGGTTAATAAAACTGCCAACGGATGGGTTGTTCGTCCGCTTTCTCGTTGGTAAGCGAGAAGGAGGGTGGATCTGTTAATTATACTGTTATAACTGTTGTTACTAATTAACGGACATCCGTCTATCATTGGTTAGGCGGATGGTTAGTGAGTATCTATAGACTTGTTAGTTATTATCTTTTGCTACAATTGCGTTACCCCAGGTATATGTCCCCTTTAGAGGCATAAAGACTTGCTGAGTACCCCTAGGGTCTCACACGATAAATTGTTTGATTCAGATGAACAGGTGTACTCGCAAGATGGATACTGGGTGGAGGAGACAGATGATGTTGGCAACGATCACTCCAGTGTAGAGATTCCAGGGATGGGGATCCACGAGATCTGTGGGCGGGATGTGTTTATTTATGTGGCATCTTATGCCGATTTGCTTCTTATCCGTACTCAGATCTTGTTTTACCTTCACTTTGATACTCTGATGTTTGATGTATGAGGAGCTATCCTAAACTATTATCTCTATCTAGGATATTTGGATCTTGCCGTATGGCGTTGCAATATTTCTATTTCTTTTAGATGGAATTGCTCTGAAAACTGTTGTATGGTGGCTTGCATACATACTCACTTGTGTATGTAGTTGATCCCTTCGCCAGCCGATTACGCCGCTCGTTCTTGTCCCGATGTTTTGGAAGTGGTTAGGACGGCCGAAAGGTCTACCTGTGAGTGGCCCCTGGCCCCACCGTACTATTTTAACCACTTTCGCTCATCCAGGCATGCAACTTAGAGTGTAATTCACCGAGGTAGTTACATCCGTTCCCAAGTCATCTATAACCATGGACACGGCTTTTTGAAAAGATTAAAACCCTGCAGAGGTGTATAACTTTACCCACACGTACCAACTGACTCTTAATGCCAATGTTTTAGCCATGTTCCTTAGAAGGCCGACATAGGGTGGTTGGACATGACCTTTACCTTACTTTCGCCGAGACCATGAGTCACGCCCTAAGGAGGGTTCCACCGTAACGGGTCAAATCCTAAAGCCGATCCCTACCTGGGGCTCTATCTACCCCGAGCAACCCCGGCCACGCTAACCCTACCTGTTATGATGCACCTCCTTCACCGCCTTCAAGAACAACCAAAAATGCATATGTCAAATGGAACACCCGAACTATGTGACTCATGGATTCTACTAGGCAAGTTAGTTACTCGTGGGGTTTGACAGACCCCGTGTGGCTGTATGCTCGTCTTGGTTCAAGAGTCTAGAACATGAGTCCTAGTGGTGTTGAGGATGGGACTACAAAAACCACATCCCACCATGGCCTCCCATACAAGCCTTAACATGTTTAACATTTACCACTGATCTCATCTCATCATGTTCTCCTGAAATACTAGATTCTCTGCATCTGATACATCATCTGGATGAACCGGAACTAACAGCTAAGCATGGATAAGCAAGACCCAGATATAAGCTCTAGTAGTGCAAACAAGCCAAACCTAGTTCTGCTAGGAGCAGTGGATCAGGTAATATAAGTTCAAGAGAGTAATGCAACAGATAGGATACTCTACCACAGTAGAATCGTATGCATCATGGCAGGAATTGAAATGCTTTCAAAACCATAGGATTGTATAATGGTGGGGCTATGCTTGCCTTTGCTTGTTGATAACCAATAAGCAGGTCTTCAGACATCTGGTACTTGACTTGATTATAGTTGATAAAGTATTGTTCATCGATCTTTGATGATGTTAACTTTGGTATTCGATCTCGATCTCGATATCGCACTCTACCGGGAAGAAGCAAACACTAGAAAGAAAGTGGAAAACAATCAACACATGGCATCGATGCAATTCTCAAGAAACTATGATGACATGACAAGTTAATTTGTATTGAATTATAACCCTAGAACATGCTTGACAATTTAAGCGGGATCCGAGGGATGCAAACCCTAAAATAGGGGGGACCTCGAAGTCACCTACGGGGGTTTAATCGTTCTTCTAATTAAACTTGTAATTAAAGTTGTTGAACAATGCATGATTTTGATGCTAATAGATAGATCTCATTTTTCTAAACATTTTGATATATTATACACATTTTCTAACTTATAAATAATTATTTATTGAATTTATAAAATTTAAACCATTTCTGAAATTATTAAAACAATATAAAACCTTTATTGCACAAGGCTGATGTCAGCACAAGGAAGGGGCTATTTTTCACCGGGGCAGTGTCTAGCCCCAGAGACTGACTGCTGGGGCCAGGGCCAGGTCAAAGGCCATGCTGGCCAGGTTGGGTTAGTGCCCACGTCACGGCCACGTGGGCACCACATCGACGCCACAGTGGCGCCACGTAGGCTCACCGGCGAACATGTTGAACGGTGGCGCGGGACGACGAAGGACAGCGAGCAAGACTACGTGACTTGGTCCGTTCGAACCAGCGCGTCGAGACAGACACAAAGCTAGCGGCGCCGCTTCTCTACAGTCACCGAAGGGGCTTCTATGGCGGGCTACTACGATGGCCAGCGGCGGAGCATGGCGCGAGCAAGCTTTAGAGAGGAAGGGAGACGGTGGAGAGGCTCCAAGGAACTAGCGGCTCACCGAGATTCTAACAGAGGTGAAGGCGAGGCATGAGGTGGACCGGAGCATCGGCACGAACGACGGAGGTGGTCGTCAGGCTTGGGAAAGAAGGGTTCGATTGCAGCGATAGAGGGCATCCTAGCAAGCAAGCTTCAGCGAGGAAAAAGCAGGGGTCGAGGGGGAGCTGATGGTGGGCTTAGATGGGCGAGGGGAGGCTGGAGATGATGAGAATTCGACGGTGGATGCGCTAGGGTTTCTGGAAAGAGAGGGAAATGAGAGGCGGAGGCGCTGAAGCGAGTGCGAGGGAGAGGAAAATATGACCACGTCATGGTGGGGTCTTATCCTAGCGGGCGTCGGGGGCGTGCATCGCAGTGCCTGCGCGCATCACGGTGGCGGCGAGCGGCGGAGGCTGCGCCAGGCAGCTGCTTGGCGTCGGGGACGATGACGACAAAGGGGTACTCGGCCAGCTGGGCCGACTTGGGTTGCAAATTTGCTGAAACAAAGGTCCCGGCGCAGGCTGCTGCTGCGCTTATTTTTTTCTAGAAAACCTTTTCTAATTCTATTTTCTCTTGTTTAACTTATAAAACCCATTTGAATTCTCTTTTGAATTATTCTAAAGTACCGGAGGGTCAAATAAGTTGAAAAGACTCAGGAGCCCTTATAAACAGTTTGGGCTCCAAACATTTTGAATTGCTTTTAAAAATAGAGAGAGGGAATTAGGGTTAGGGTTTTGCATTTTATCTTAACAAAAAATGATGCTGATGAATGCACAACCAAAGCCCTAATTAGGTTTAACTAAAACTAGGGTGTTACAATAGCCCGTGTTCTTGAGCAGAAATCCGGGCCTTCGAACCTCAAATCTAGATTTTTTTACCAAATTGGGCTAGGAAACACAAGCAAAAGGTAGACCAACTCCAAAGATAAGGTTCTTATGGATCAAAACCACAATTAACTCACCAAAACGAGAGATCAAACCAAAAGAAACTTGGGACAATATTTTTGGTATTTTCTAATTTATGGTGAAAATCGATGAATGAAGTCAAATATGTGGCAACCAAAAGCTCCTGATACTAGTTGTTATGGGACCTTTGTGGGACTGACCCTTGGGTGGCCCGATCTTGAAGGATTTTAGGCGGGGAATGTTGGGAAACCCGATGAACACTATGAACTCAACTCTAATGCAAGGTAAAGATACAAACGCACGCTAAAAAAAACACTATTCGATTTTCTCCCGTTGGTTCGAACAACCAATCCAATAGAATCCTCAGCGAGAGACCTTCCGGTAGAATCACCAAAGGAGAGATCGTCAAGCGGATGATAGAATCCAAATCAAGGAGAGAGTAGCAACCAAGTAGAATCCCAAAGGGGAGAGACCTAGAACTACTAGAATCCTTGACAAGGAGAGACCAAACACTTGAGGAGGGTCTTGACAACTTGAATAAGGGCACCGACTCCAAGGCCTTGTACAACTCATAGATTTAGTATAGAGAGGAAGTTCCCATTCAGGGGTAGGAACATGCCTTAATTCATCATCATCTCTAGGGCTTTAAGGAGGGAGGGATGGCATATATATATAGGCCAGCCACGAACTAGGAGTATTTTAGGCATAAAGGGGGTTTGGGGCGTTACATGGTATAGGCCAAACTCAAGGCCCGCATGCCCGCACAATTACACCGAGACTTCGGGGTCGAGGACTGGAGACTCAGGGGTGGCCGGAGACTCCGCGATGGTCTCCGGGGAGGACTTCGGGGTGGCCGTTGTAGCCTCTATAAGGGGGTGGAGTCCTGGATGGAGTCTTCATGCTCTCTAGGACAATATCCGGGAGGTAGACAGAGAGCTCTAGGCGAAGGTCTAGAGTCCTTGGCGGATTCCTTATGGCGTCAGGTCGAAGACTCCGGGGTCCAGGGTTTAAGACTCTAGGGTCCAAAGGCGGATGCTCTAGTCTATGACCACCAGCTTCTTGCATCTTCTCTTTCAGGCTTCTTTCTTGGCCGTGTTAGCTCCTAGGTCACCCGTGTCTCCTCTTGGTGTCATGGTTAAGGGACTAGTCATACAATAGGTTCTTGGCTCAAGTAGGATCCCATTCACATGATGATCAATGGAGGACAAAGTATGGAAGGAATTCACCTTGGTGGAAGTGGTTGGTGTAGCATGATATGGACCAAGGGTGATTGCCATGTGTTGGACTACATCAATACTTCTTCACGAAGATCCCCATGAAGGAAGGCATGTTTTATGTCTAGCCACTAGATTAGATGAACAAGATATGAGTGTCCGTATGGTGTTCATCTTGGCCACTAGTGCGAATGTTTCTTCATAGTCAATTCCATAAGTCTGTGAATATCCTTTTGCCACTAAATCGTTCTACCTTGCTCTCAGGGTTATGTTTAATAGTGTATACCCATTTGCACCCTACAACCTCCTTGCCAGATGATAATTCAACTAATTCACAAGTTTTATTTTTCTCTAGAGCACTCATTTCCTCTAGCATGGTTGCCTTCCACTTGAGAGCCCTCACAACATATTCCCAATTTTTAGGAATAGAGGTGGAATCAAACGATGCGATGAATCCTTTATACAAGAGACTATAACTTTCATAAGTAATAAATTTAGCAACATCATGCTCATAGCCCATACAGTCTTTGAGACGTGAAGGGATATCTTTATGCCTAACAGATTTTCTCAAAACAATTGGACGTTCAGTTAATGGAGTGGTAGATGTTACTATAGGATTTACAGTACCTTCTCCACTTGTAGTATCAATAGAAGGGTTCCTTGGTAAAGGAGGGCTTTGCAAGCGGGTGGTATGATTATCATGTTCATCATCGCTTCTAGCTGCATCATGAACGGACATCCCTGGTTCGGCTATTTGTCGAGGCAATGAAGTATGAACTTACCTCTTCAATAGTTGGGCTTTTATTTTCTTCTTCACTACTTGTATTTTCCTCCCCCTCTGTTTGAGGACCTAGTTGAGATATATCAATCATAGGAATCAACATTGAACGACCAGACACATAATCATTATTAGAGATCTCACCTGAGATATTAATGCTATGAGTAGTGTAACATCCCAAAACTTTAATCAAGGTTATCAAGTTCAAATCACCCAATTTAGGGTTAACAAAAACTTTTATTAATCAAATGATTATGAATGCATGTGTGTGTTGCATTAGTGTAGAGTTGTTTGAAAATGCCATGCTTGATTGTTCTAAATGTTGTGAAATGGTTTAAAGGTGAATGCCACATCATCTAGACCATTTACAAATAAAATCCAAAGAAAAAGAAATCAAATAATATTAAATAAGGCAAATGGTCATTTTGACCAAAATTAACCACTAGGCCACTTTGAGTGTTCCTAGAAGAGAATTTCTAACAGAAACATTTCTACTTCTTTTCCCCCTTGCTAGATCTAGTAAAGATGTACCAAGGCCCACTTTACACACTTACAAAAAAATCTAGCAAAGAAATTTAAATGACATTTGAAAATTGAATCCAATTCATATGTGAAGATCACACTTTTTCAAAAACCCACCAAATCAGTTCACCTTGACAATCCCAAGAAAACCTAGTCTCTCAAGCTTAAGTCAAGTTCACCCAAAAAGTTTGAATCAAAATTTCAAATTTAAATCTCATGCGGGCATTGTGTCGAACACTTGGTGAGCACAGAAATAGCTGCCAAACTTTTACTATTTTTGATCAATGCTTTGTCTACCATTTGTCGCCAAAACTTGTCCCTGGTCTCCCTAGTCCCAACCAGCGCCGTAGAACCACACCCCCTTGCTGTTTGCGCTAGTGCCGAGCCACCCCGAGCACCCCCATGTCGGTCGACCATGGACCGCTCACCCCGGACCGCCCCGAGCTCGCCCATGATGCCTAGGAGGTAGCTGAGACCACACCGCCGCCCCCTGTCCACTCACCGAGCGACGCCGAGCCGTGGACCACCGCAGCAAAGCCGCGCCCAGAGCATCTACGCCATGCCGAGCACGTGACAGAGCGTCGCGCCTGACCAGCTCACACACGCCGCGCCTCAACCTCACCCCGCACGCACTGCTCTGCCATGACCCCAGCAGCCGCCCAGACACCCCCGTTCGCCGCCGCTTGACCTGTAGCCCCCGTGCGCCGCATCGAACACCGCCTCTGCCGTGCAGAGCACCGCCCTATCCCGACCAAATGCGACCGCCCCATGCCTCGCCTTTAAGCCAGAGAGGACCGCCAGGAGACCACACACCATCCCCTACCTCCAGCCGCGCCGCTAGCTGCCTGTAGCGTCGCCACCGACGAGTCGCGCCCATGCCGCTCGATTCCTTCGCCGCTGTATAAAAGGAGGCCCTCTCCGCCTCAATTCTGCATACCACTCAACTCCCCTCTCACAACTGATCCTCCCACACTCTCCCCGGAGCAAGGCGAGCCTCAGTCCGACGGAACTTCACCGGAGTTTGTCGCTGTAGAGGAGAAAAGGCGCCGTCGATTGGAGCCGCCCCAGGAGCTACCACGACCATGCCTCGAACCGCCATAACCTACTAGCTCGAACACCCCCATATCCGACCTTAGTTGGAGCCCAGGTGAGCCAGAACACACCCCCACCATGCCTCTAGGTTTCGTTCTCGCTTGCGAGCTGTTCACCGGGGACGACGAGCCTCAGCCATTAGATTTGATTCTAATCGTAGCGCCCAGATCGTTTGGTACCGCTTAGTGTTAGATGTGCCGCTGACGCGTAGGACTGCCCTGTCAGCAGCCCGCGTAATGCAGCTGGGCCGGCCCATTTCCTTACCCGCGCTAGCCCATAGTTTCAAATTAGTATTTTTCCTTTTAAATGGAAATCCTATTCTGACAGTAGATTCAAAAATCAATTCAAAGAGATTCACTAAACCAAATGGCATGATTCAAATTTTGTTAGAAATATAATTAAAATATCTATCCAAGCCTGTTGGATTTAAATCATTTGGAGTTAGAGATCACATATAGCAAAAATAACAAGACAGAGACTTTTCTACATTCAAACATTTTTCAAAAATCAACCATAATATCTTTTGAGTTGATTCCAACTCTCAAAAATCCCATTTGATAATATCTATCTGAATATATAAAAATATCTAGGTTGGCATGCAGTGACTTTGGACTAGTACCAAAATAATGCTATATAGGCATTCTAGTCACTTTAAATCATTTAAATAGTAATTTTAAACTTTATAAAATGTGACCAACCCTTTAACTCACATTCCCATGTATTAGAATATGCGGTGATGACATGTGTCCACATGATCCCATATTTTAATTAGAGAATATTTAATCTTAATTAATTTCAATGAGTAGAAATTACTTTTCTCAAATAAAATAAAGAAACTAGTTCTTTAAATCTTGTGATGATTGTGATGATGCTAGATCATCAAGTGGGAACCTTATTGTGCTAAATAGACTTAGTTAAGTATTGTTTGGTGATTGTGTATCCCGTATTCATTTATAGACGATAATACCGACCAAGTCTACGAGGAGGAGGAGTTCTACCCCGAGGAAGACGAAGAGAACTTCAATCACTGCACCAATCAAGGCAAGCCATCACTAGATGCAAGTTAACCTAACCAAGATGCATTAGGCATGCTTGGTTATAATTTTATGATTTATACCCATCCCAAGTTTTACTTGCAAGCTTTAATCTTTTACTTTACCAAAGTTTTTTTACTTGTAGTAATGCTTTGTGAGATTTTGGAAAGTAGTATAGATAGCATAAAGAGTATAAAACTAGGCATATAATAGATGTCATTCTATGGCATGATATTGAGATTAGCACTCCTCATTAGTGAACACTCTTAACCTTAGTGGCTAGTGCTAAGCATAAAACATGATCACTTTAGATGGGAATACTTAGTGAAAATGCTTATGAAAACTTTAGAATGATGAGTCATTCTATTGAGATGTTTTGACATGTGTTGAGAAACACAAATGGTTTATGATGATGAAAATGTTGAGGCATGAGCCTTAGCCCTTTATAAAAACCGATGGTTGCGTTTGGATGCGATACCATTCCAATTTTACCATACAACCACAATACCTGAATTGGGTAAGGCTTAGCAGGAAGTTTATATGCATTAGTATGGGTTCCCTCGCAGAAGAGGTTTGAGCTGAGGCTACCTCTTGATGATGTCCACCTATGCAGTGCCCATGATGGCAGATGGCCATGGCGGGGAGGCCAAGCTCATAGGAGAGGTGCTTATACTAGAGTGTGTAAAGGAAAGGTTATAATTGATTATCCGCATACTAAGTATGATGGTTCAGGGTTATCCCTGACGGATGTATCGAATTTTGTGGTGAAATTGTACCACTTCTGCTGAGTGTCAAACTATTCGAATAGCTGCGTCCGCGGTCATGGACAGTTGGAGTGGCCATACTGTTCCGTTATCAGATGTTTTCAAAACGACTTATGAAATGAATTATGACTTTGACTTGACCACCACAGGGTTGTGACTATGAAAACTAAGTTCCCACTTAAGTGATTTAGAACATTATTTTAGCTTTCTTTGTTTCTGAACTCAGCTTAGGTTAAATTTAGCTTTTGCAAATAAACTTAGAGCTTAGCATTCCTACTAGAACTACCTTTCTTGTTAGTGATAGTTTGCGAGTACTTAAAGAGTACTCATGGCTTTGTCCTTGGCTATTCTCGTGGCCAGACTATGAGGAGGACTATCTGGAAGAAGGACAGCAGGACCGCTACGACAGCTAGGATCATTTCCCATCGTCAGCATCGCCCGTGACACTGAAGATGGATCCCACCGCTATGCTTATTATTCCGTTGCTTGTTTGTATTAAGAATGGATCATGAGATCCTTTATTTGTGTAAGAACTTATTATGGTTTGTAATGGATGATGTACTGTGATATCCAATCTGTTATGTCTCGCAAAAATGGTAATCCTGGGATTGCGATGTATGGCATAACAGGCATCTAGGATTAAAAATGGTAATCCTGGGATTGCGATGTATGGCATAACAAGTTGGTATCAGAGCCATCCTGACCATAGGAGACCCTAGTTACAATGGACGTCCGAACAAAAACTTAGTTTCAAAGCAAAAGAAGTGAGTATTTATGAAAACCTATTCCCACTCTTACCCTTGATTCTTTCACAAAAATTCATGTTCCTCAAAAATTCTTACATTACTACATAAAACTTGACACACTTGATCACCTCACTAACTTACTCATCCTAAATTCTTATAGATGGAAGTTCAGTATTGCAAGTTCTACCAGTTGGGCAACGGAGGCCAACGGATCTTTGAGAGGGATCTTGATGCACTGTCAGAGGACCTTGAGCAATCGCATCCGGAATTCTTCAGAGATCAACTCAAGGATTTCCTAGGAGGAGATCTACAATGGCTGATACTTGCAGATCTTCGAGGAAAGATGGAAGCACCCCTTTCTGAGAAGATTCAATTCACCATGAGAGAGAACAACTGGCTAGATGGATTAGCCAGGGCTATGCATGAAGCTCTTGCCCGTCTGTGTGGGCAAAACATCAACTTGATCTAGGGAACTCGCTTTGCTCACTACGCAAGGCGTGATTCTATGGGAATGCCATTGGAGATGCCAAGTCACCTGGAGATGAAGCGCCAAGTGGAGAATCTTGACTTCCTGCTGTATGATAGACAGAAGGAATTGGACAATTCTAGAGCCTACGCCAACCACAACCTTGCCATTGCCGCCAAGAAGGACCAGACTTTCACCATGCTCGTCAAGGATCGCCAATTACTTCGCCAGCAACGCGAGAAGAAGGATCGCACCATCTCTCATCTTCGCAAGAAGGTGGCTGACCTCGAGAGGACCATCCAGGAATAAGAAGCCCAGCTTGCAGCAAAAGAAGAAGAGGAAGAAGGTGAAGACATCCAGGGAGATATTCACTCATACCTCAGTGATGACAATGACTACCTGGAGGATGATGCCATGGATTTCTACACCAATGATGATGACTCCGACTTCATTGATGATGTGTAGATGCACTTGATCACTACCGTAGGAGTGAGTTGTATCGGTCCCACTGTATCTTAGTTCATAGAATGGTTCTTAAAACCATCTGTTTCCTTTTATGTTGTGGTGTGTGTTGTATGGTTTGCTTGAATGAATGAATGAGAAGGAGTTAGCTTGCAAAACCTGAGTTCAAACTCAAAGTTTTAGCTTTGAAAACAAAACCATGAACCTTTGAACTTTCCCTCTTACCCAATTATCTATCTCAATCTTCAGATGACTCGTGGAAACCAAGGAGGAAGCAGCTCATCACAGGACCAGATGCTGCAGATTCTACAGATGCTAGTTTCCGATCGTGAAGCTAGTAGAGCAGAGCGCCAAGCCAACCTAGCCACCCTGTAACAGATAGCTCAGATGGCCCACAATAATAAAGGCCATGGAAATCAGGATCATCATGGATCCAAGCTTAAGAACTTTCAGAATACCAATCCCCCTATCTTCAAGAAATCTAAGGATCCCTTAGATGCGGATGATTGGTTGCAAACCATGGAGAATAACCTAGAAGTCGCAGGAGTTGATGCCAATGAGAAGGTACTGTTTGCCACCCACTATCTGGCAGGAGATGCAAGAGCCTGGTGGAATAGCACCCATACTATGAACCATGGTCAAGTGATGACGTGGGAAGCTTTCAAGATCAAGTTCAGCCGCACCCATGTGCTGCAGGGTTTTGTCACTAGAATGAGAGATGAGTTCAGGGAACTGAAGCAAGGCAGGATGACGGTAGTGGAGTACCGTGACAAATTTCTGCCCCTCGCTAGGTATGCACCTGATGAGATCAACACTGAAGCCAAGAAGAAGGAAAGGTTCCTGAACGGACTGCATGATGAGATGCATACTGTTTTGGTCAACATCCATTTTGAAGACCTAAAAGAGCTTGTAGATTCCGCCATCCAGATGGAAGGGAAGATAAACCAAGCCAATGAAAACCGCAAGCGCAGGATGATGCACCAGGCTGGGTCACACAATACCCAGAAGTATGGACCCAACCCGTTTGCAGGATATGCCCCAAGAAACAATAGACCCCCGATGAACCATCCAAGCTACCCCAACCATAGCGGAGGAAACGTGAAGTCCGAAGGAAACCACAACAACAACCCCGGCAACTCCAACAACTTCAACCGTGCACCGCCCAAGTCCAACAAAAACAACAATACTGCCCCAAGAACTGGAAGCAATACGGTGCCTATTGCAACCAAAGACAGGTCCCAGATTACTTGCTTTGAATGTGGAGTGAAGGGTCACTACTCCAACGAGTGTCCCAAGAAGCTTGCAGCCACCACCAATGTGAATGCCCCAGCTCAGCAGCAACGCCGTGTTTAGCCTAGAAGAAGATTTGCCCCAGGGAATTCTCTCAACCCATAGCGGTAAATGCATTCCACATGAATCTTGAAGAAGCTCGAGAGCGCCGGATGTCGTCTTTGGGTATGTTTTCTGTTAACTTAGTACTCGCAAGAGTGTTGTTTGATTCTAGAGCATCGCATTCGTTTGTTACAGAAGAATTTGCATGCACTAGTAAGATTCAACCAACAAAATTGAAGCATGTTATGATAGTTCAAATACCTGGTTCAACCACCAAAGCTAGAAAAATTTGCAAGGCTGTACCTATCAGAATCCATGGGATAGATTTTTATGCCAATCTAATAGTACTTGGAACCAAAGGTTTGGAAGTAGTACTAAGAATGGATTGGATGTCGAAATATAAAGGATTGATCGACTGTGCCAAGAAAGCCGTAACCATGACCAATAGCTCTGGAGTATCAGTAGAGCATGTATCTGAAACCTTGCCCCGCCAGTTCAAATGCAACAAGAGTCTAGCCCTACCAACCATAGACCAAGTTAGAGTAGTCTGTGAATACCCCGACATATTCCCAGATGAATTGCCCGGTATGCCCACGAATCGGGATATCGAGTTCATTATTGAACTAATTCCTGGAACTAGACCCATAGCTCAGAGACCCTATAGTATGAACCCATCAGAATTAGTGGAGCTGAAGAAGCAACTTGATGTTATGCTGGAGAAAGACTTGATTCAACCAAGCGCATCGCCATGGAGATCGCATGTTCTGTTCGTGGACAAGAAAGATGGAGGTAACCGTTTGTGCACGGATTACCGGAAGTTGAATGATGTCACCATCAAGAACAAGTACCCACTGCCAAAGATTGAGGATCTGTTTGATCAGTTGACTGGTGCCAGAGTGTTCTCTAAGATTGATCTTAGGATTGGTTTTCATCAACTCAAGATTCGTGCAACGGATATTCCAAAGACCGCCTTTACCACCAGATATGGATTGTATGAGTATACGGTCATGTCTTTTGGATTAACCAATGCCCCCCGCTTATTTCATGAATCTCACTAATAAGATTTTATGAATTTTTTGGATAAGTTTGTCATTGTTTGTATCGACGATATTCTAATCTATTCCAAGTCGGAAGAAGACCATGAGCTACATCTGAGAACCATCCTTGAAACCCTTAGAGAGAATCAGTTGTATGCCAAGTTCAGCAAATGTGAGTTTTGGCTGAAAGAAGTTGGATTCCTCGGACATATTGTGTCAGCAGGAGGATTCGCTGTTGATTCCGCCAGGATCAAAGATGTGGAAGAATGGGAAGCCCCAACCACTCAAACCCAAGTCCGTGCATTTATCGGATTAGCGGGATACTACCGCAAGTTCGTTGAAGGATTTTCTAGCATTGCAACACCAATGACCCAATTGTTAAAGAAAGATAAGAAGTTTGAATGGACCGACAAATGTGAAGCAAGCTTTCAAGAGCTCAAGAAGAGATTGATTTCAGCCCCAATATTGATTATGCCAGATATCAAGAAGCCGTTTGATGTGTATTGTGATGCATCCAAGATTGGTCTCAGATGTGTGTTGATGCAAGAAGGCAAAGTCATAGCATATCTGTCTAGACAACTGAAGCAGCATGAGCAAAACTACCCTACCCATGATCCTGAACTAGCAGCCGTAGTTTTAGCTCTGAAGACATGTCATCATTACCTTATGGGTAACAGCTGTGAGATTTATTCAGATCACAAGAGCCTGAAGTATATTTTCACTCAGAAGGAGTTGAATATGAGGCAAAGGAGATGGATAGAGTTAATCAAGGATTATGACCTTGACATTCACTATCACCCCAGCAAAGCCAATGTGGTAGCATATGCTCTTAGCAGATTGCCATGTAGATTAAACACAATGATCAAAGAAGCCCAGCCAAGTTTGCATGAGGAGTTGGAGCAGTTTAGAACAGAGCTAGTTAGCGAAGGATTTTTAGCTAGCATTGAACTTCAAACCACGTTGATCGGTCAGATCAAGGAAGCCCAGAAAGTAAATGCAAGTATCGATGGAATCAGACGTCATATTGGTACAGGAAATGTACGTGGATTTACCGAAGATGAAGAAGGAGTTATGTGGTACAAAGGACGTATCTGTGTGCCAGCAGATTCGGAGCTGAAACAAGTTATCATGCAAGAAGCTCATGATACTCTTTATTCTATCCACCTCGGAGGAACGAAGATGTATCAAGATTTGAAGGAGCAATTTTGGTGGCACAAGACGAAGAGAGAAATCGGAAGCTACATTGCCAAGTGTGATATCTGTCAAAGAGTCAAGGCGGAACATCAGAGACCCACAGGACTATTGCAACCATTGCAGATTCTGGAATGGAAATGGGATTCCGTCGGAATGGACTTTATCACCGGTTTGCCTACTTCTAGTAGGGGAAATGACTCTATCTGGGTCATAGTTGATAGACTGTCCAAGGTAGCCCATTTTATACCCGTCAAGACAACCTACCAGAGCTTGAAGCTAGCAGAGTTGTACATTGCTAGAATTGTCAGTTTGCATGGAACCCCCAAGACCATAGTGTCGGATCGAGGAACCCAATTTACCTCGAGACTTTGTCAGAAAGTCCAAGAAGGATTAGGGACCAAGTTGAATTCTAGCACAGCTTATCACCCGCAGACCGATGGACAGACTGAAAGAGAACCAAATCTTAGAAGATATGTTGAGAGCTTGTGTGCTAGAATATGGATCAAAATGGGAAGACTGTCTGCCTTTCGCATAATTCTCATACAACAACAGTTATCAAGCCAGTTTGCAAATGGCCCCATTTGAATTTTTGTATGGGAGGAAGTGTCGTGCCCCCTTGAATTGGTCGCAAGTAGGCGAGAGTCAGATTTTTGGACCCGACATCCTACGAGAAGCCGAAGAGAAGGTTCACAAAGTCTGTGAGCACCTCAAGATCACCCATCCAGACAAAAGAGTTATGCTGACAAGATACGTACAGACCTGACTTTCAATGTCAGAGATTTCGTGTATCTCAAAGTTTCACCGTTGAAAGGAATGCAGCGTTTTTAGCTGAAAGGAAAGTTAGCCCCCAGATATATCGGACCCTTCAAGATTCTTAATCGCCGAGGAGAAGTATCGTGCAAACTGGAACTGCCAGAGGAGATGTCATCCATCCATAATGCATTCCATATCTCGTTACTTCGCAAATGCCTTGAAGTTCCGGAGAAGGCCAAAGTTTTCAAGAACATCGATCACCGAGCCGTTGATATCAACAATGATCTAACGTATCGTGAAGTTCCCATTCATATCTTAGAAGAAACTTTCAGAACCACAAGGACCTGGAGTATCAAATTCCTCAAGATCCAATGGAGCAATCATACCGAAGAAGAAGCTACCTGGGAGCGAGAAGATTACATTAGGACTGAGCTTCCAGATCTCTTTAGTTCCTAGTTTTTCTTAAATCTCGTGACGAGATTTGGTTTAAGGAGGGAAGGTTTGTAACATCCCAAAACTTTAATCAAGGTTATCAAGTTCAAATCACCCAATTTAGGGTTAACAAAAACTTTTATTAATCAAATGATTATGAATGCATGTGTGTGTTGCATTAGTGTAGAATTGTTTGAAAATGCCATGCTTGATTGTTCTAAATGTTGTGAAATGGTTTAAAGGTGAATGCCACATCATCTAGACCATTTACAAACAAAATCCAAAGAAAAAGAAATCAAATAAGATTAAATAAGGCAAATGGTCATTTTGACCAAAATTAACCACTAGGCCACTTTGAGTGTTCCTAGAAGAGAATTTCTAACAGAAACATTTCTACTTCTTTTCCCCCTTGCTAGATCAAGTAAAGATGTACCAAGGCCCACTTTACACACTTACAAAAACATCTAGCAAAGCAATTTAAATGACATTTGAAAATTGAATCCAATTCATATGTGAAGATCACACTTTTTCAAAAACCTAACAAATCAGTTCACCTTGACAATCCCAAGAAAACCTAGTCTCTCAAGCTTAAGTCAAGTTCACCTAGGTTTCGTTCTCGCTAGCGAGCTGTTCACCGCGGACGACGAGCCTCAGTCGTTAGATTTGATTCTAATCATAGCGCCCAGATCGCTCGGTACCGCTTCGTGTTAGATGTACCGCTGACGCGTAGGACCGCCCTGTCAGCAGCCCGCTGCGCCCGCGCAGTGCAGCTGGGTCGGCCCATTTCCTTTCTCGCGCTAGCCCACAGTTTCAAATTAGTATTTTTCCTTTTAAATGGAAATCCTATTTTGTCAGTAGATTCAAAAATCAATTCAAAGAGATTCATTGAACCAAATGGCATGTTCAAATTTTGTTAGAAAGATAATTAAAATATCTATCCAAGCCCGTTGGATTTAAATCATTTGGAGTTAGAGATCACACATAGCAAAAATAACAAGATAGAGACTTTTCTACATTCAAACATTTTTAAAAAATCAACCATAATAGCTTTTGAGTTGATTCCAACTCTCAAAAATCACATTTGATAATATATATTTGAATATGTAAAAATATCTAGGTTTGCATGCAGTGACTTTGGTCTAGTACTAAAATAATGCTATATAGGCATTTCTAGTCACTTTAAATCATTTAAATAGTAATTTTAAACTTTATAAAATGTGACCAACCCTTTAACTCACATTCCCATGTATTAGAATATGTGGTCATGACATGTGTCCACATGATCCCATATTTTAATTGGAAACTATTAAATATTAATTAATTTCAATGAGTAGAAATTACTTTTCTCAAATAAAATAAATGAAACTAGTTCTTTAAATCTTGTGATGATTGTGATGATGCTAGATCATGAAGTGTGAACCTTAGTGTCCTAAATAGACTTAGTTAAGTATTGTTTGGTGATTTTGTATCCCGTATTCATTGTTGGCTCGTGATTGATGAGCTCGTTGGGGAACCCCAAGAGGAAGGTATGATGAGCACAGAAGTAAGTTTCCCTCAGTTATGAAACCAAGGTTATCAAACCAGTAGGAGCAAGGAAACACCCCAAAGGTGTTGCTAGCTGAGCCTTGGCAGGGCGCACTACCGGTGCTAGTAGCAACATGGAGACCTACACAACACAACCACAAAACTTTGTCCCAAACTTGCGATGAGGTTGTCAATCTCACCGGTTTTGCTAAAAACAAAGTATTAAACGTATCAAATGGAAGGAAGTAATAGTTTACAAAAAGTAAACATAAAGCAGTAAACAGTTTGATTGTAGATTGAATGTAAAAGAAAGGACCAGGGTCCATAGTTCACTAGAGGTGGCTCTCCTTAAGATAGATAACATGCTGGGTGAATAAATTACAGCGGGGCAATTGACAAACGTCGAGAAAGCATACAAGCATATACTAATCCTATTGACTCCTTTGAGACTTGATTGGGCATTACAACATTATACATAGACCGCCATCCAACTGCATCTATGACTAATAATCCACCTTCAAGTTATCATCCGAACCCCCTCCAGTATTAAGTTGCAAGCAACAGATTATTGCATTATGAATTGCGTGTAAAGTAAACAATACGATTGTTCTATGAACAAAAGGATTGTTGTTTTCTCCCTAGTAGCAACAGCACATCTAGTACCTTAGAGATTTCTGTCACTTCTCTAGATTACCAGAGGCATGAACCCACTATCGAGCATAAATACTAACTCTTGGAGTTGCTAGCATTTACTTGGCCAAGATAGCTACTAACAACGGAAATCATGCAAGATCATAAATAACAAAGACATGATAGAATCAATAATCAATCTGAAATAACATCTCAATATCCATCGGATCCCCGCAAACACAACATGCAGAATTACAAATAAATGATCTTGATCATGAACGGAGCTCACAAGATCTAAACATTAAAGCACAAAGGAGGAGAACCAGCCATCTAGCTACTACATGGACCCATAGTCCAGAGATGAACTACTCACGCATCACACCGGAGGCTTGCATGATGATGAAGAAGGCCTCCAGGGTGAATTCCCCTCTCCGGTAGGGTGCGGGGAAGAGCTTTAGATCCCTCCCAATCTAGGGATGGAGACGATGGCGGCTACAGACTCTTTCGTGGATTTTTGATCGGGTACTTAGGGTTTCTGTATCGGAGGCAATATATAGGCGGAAGGAGAGGCTGAGGGGGTGCCTGGGGAGGCCAGACCACCCCCTGGCACGGGCCAAGCCTGGCCGCGTGGCCAGGTGGTGTGGCCGGGCCCCAGCCCCTCTCCGTCTCGTACTATGGCTCCATGTGTCCCTCGGTAAAATATTGACTTTGGCTTTTGTCCCGTCCAATTCCGAGAATATTCATTTTCTGACTTTCCTAGAACCAAAAACAACAGAAAACAGGCAGCTGGCACTGTGGCTCTTGTTAATAGGTTAGTCCAAGAAATCATATGAAAAGTACTCCAAAGTGTGGACAAAACACAAGAAAGTAGATAAAACCAAGCATGGAACATCAAAAATTATAGATACATTTGCAATGTATCATTCATTTATAGACGATAGTACCGACCAAGTCTACGAGGAGGAGGAGTTCTACCGCGAGGAAGACGAAGAGAACTTCAATCACTGCACCAATCAAGGCAAGCCATCACTAGATGCAAGTTAACCTAAGGAAGATGCATTAGGCATTCTTGGTTATACATTTTTGATTTATACCCATCCCAAGTTTTACTTGCAAGCTTTAATGTTTTACTTTACCAAAGTTTGTTTACTTGTAGTAATGCTTTGTGAGATTTTGGAAAGTAGTATAGATAGCATAAAGAGTATAAAACTAGGCCTATACTGGATGTCAGTCTATGGCATGAGATTGAGATTAGGACTCCTGATTAGTGAACACTCTTAACCTTAGTGGCTAGTGCTAAGCATAAAACATGATCACTTTAGATGGGAATACTTGGTGAAAATGCTTATGAAAACCTTGGAATGATGAGTCATTCTATTGAGATGTTTTGACATGTGTTGAGAAACACAAATGGTTTATGATGATGAAAATTTTGAGACATAAGCCTTAGCCCTTTAAAAAAACTGATGGTTGGGTTTGGATGCGATACCATTCCAATTTTACCATACAACCACAATACCTGAATTGGGTAAGGCTTAGCCGGAAGTTTATATGCATTAGTATGGGTTCCCTTGCAGAAGAGGTTTGAGCTGAGGCTACCTCTTGATGATGTCCACCTATGCAGTGTCCAGGATGGCAGATGGCCATGGCTGGGAGGCCAAGCTCATAGGAGAGGTGCTTATACTAGAGTGTGTAAAGGAAAGGTTATGATTAATTATCCGCATACTAAGTATGATGGTTCAGGGTTATCCCTGACGGATGTATCAAATTTTGTGGTGAAAGTGTACCACCTCTGTAGAGTGTCAAACTATTCGAATAGCCGCGTCCGCGGTCATGGACAGCTGGAGCGGCCATACTGTTCCGTCGTCAGATGTTTTTAAAACGACTTGTGAAATAAATTATGACTTTGACGTGACCACCACTGGGTTGTGACTATGAAAACTAAGTTCTCACTTAAGTGATTTAGAACATTATTTTAGCTTTCTTTGTTTCTGAACTCAGCTTAGGTTAAATTTAGCTTTTGCAAATAAACTTAGAGCTTAGCATTCCTTCTAGAACTACCTTTCTTGTTAGTGATAGTTTGCGAGTACTTAAAGAGTACTCATGGCTTTGTCCCTGGCTATTCCCGTGGCGAGACTATGAGGAGGACTATCCGAAAGAAGGACAGCAGGACGGCTACGACAACTAGGATCATCTTCCATCGTCAGCATTGCCTGTGACACTGAAGATGGAGCCCACCGCTATGCTTATTATTCCGTTGCTTGTTTGTATTAAGACTAGGTCATGAGATCCTTTATTTGTGTAAGACCTTATTATGGTTTGTAATGGATGATGTACTGTGATATCCAATCTGTTATGTCTCGCAAAAATGATAATCCTGGGATTGCGATGTATGGCATAACAGGCATCTGAGATTAAAAATCCGGGTGTTGACAAGTAGAGATGATTTTTAAAGGATAATAAGGTTTGTTCTCATGAAATATTACGTCCATACTCACAAAGAACCTTTTCTCAGTCGGACTCCAACACCAGTATCCTTTCTGAGTTGGCGAATATCCCACCAAGATGCATTTGACTGCTCGTGCATCAAGTTTTCCTACTGAATTCCTGTAGTCATGAACAAAACAAGTGCATACAAAAACTTTGGGAGGCACAATAAATGAGTTTGTGCCACTGAGACATTCAATTGGAGTCTTATAGATTAAAACCCTTGATGACATACGATTTATTAAGTATGCTGCAGTCTTGACAGCTTCACCCAAAAGGAATTTTGGCTCATTCATCATAAACATAAGGGATCGAGCAACTTCTAACAATTATCTATTCTTCCGTTCCGCGACCCCATTTTCCTCAGTAGTATTTACACACGTGGTTTGATGTATGATGCCATATGAAGCTAAGAAATTATTAAAATCCCTATTAACATACTCAGTCCCATTGTTTGACGGAATATTTTCACATTGTATTGGTTGCACACCAAACTATGAAAGTTTTCAAATGCACATAGGACATTGGATTTTAGCTTAATAAAATATAGCCAGGTACATCGACTAAAACCATCAATAAACATCACATACCACCTTTCTCCTAACAGGGATGTTACAACTGAAGGACCCTAAACATCCGAGTGCACTACTTCAAAAGATACTTTGCTCCTCTTTACTAGGATAATTAGCCCTCTGTGTTTAGCTAGTTCACAAATGTCACACATGAGTTTCTCTTTGCAACAAGATGCTAAAAGCGAGGGAAACATACGTCCTAGAGACTGAAAAGATAGATGCCTTGCAGTAATAATAACTCATATGTAGATGAGCTACATCGAGTACTAAGATCAAGCGGATCGATGTACTGTCAAGATAATAGAGACCATATTGTTCAGTCCCAGTCCCAAGTATGCTTCCCGTCTTCAGATCCTGAAATACACAGAATGCCGGATCAAACCAAGCTCCACAATTCAATGCCTTGGTGATAGAACTGACATATAACAAATTTATTGGAAAATTCGGAACATGCAAGACCCTATTCAAAGATAGAGATGGAGTACAATTAATGTCCCCGCAACGCGTTATCGGGGCTGAGGATCCATCAGCAATGCGTACCCTCTCCCTGCCAGAGCAAGGGTTATATGATGAAAAGTTTTTAGATGAGCCTGACACGTGATTTGTAGCTTCTGAATCAATTATCCAAGATGTTAAAAAATCATGCATAACTTTCCTAGAATGAGCATTAGATGTAGTTTTAGCGGAACCTTCTGCAGTTGTCGCCATAATCTTGGACTTAAATTCTTAAAGTGCTTGGGTTGTGACAACAGACTGCTCCCTCCCTGATAATGTAAGATGATCTTGATTTGGCCTTTTTGCATTACTACTACCACTACGAAATCTGCTAAACTGCTTTGGTTTCCATCCAAGAGGGTATCCAACTATATCAAAATAGTCCCTTTTAAATGACCTGTTTTTTTATAGTTGTCACACACCATCCTAGTATTTCTCGTGTAATCAAACCTAGTAGCATTTGCTTGATTATTTCTTGAAGTACCAAGAGGCTGAATCTGATTCAGTGAGTCTGATTCACTAAAGCTAATGCAATTCGGTTATCAACATTTGCTTGCGGAACAGTGATTTGATTGGCCAACCGCGTTTCTTCCTCGAGTATACTAGCAATGGTTTGATCTAAGGTAGGCCATTCAGGTGTACATAGTATCAGGTGAGACCGAAAACTAAATTCTGCATTCAAGCCTTCAAGGAACGCCTGAACCAACAATGGTTCAAACCACTCTCGAAGAAGTGGCACATCCCTGGGATCATGTGTCTTGAAAGGTCTGAAATACCTTAAGTCCCGGTAGAGTTTCTTGACCTCTCCCGCATATTCAGTCACCGTCTTTTGCTATTGCTTGATATGTCTCAATTCATGGAGTATCTTACTGACCTGCATTTTATTTGATTACCCTGAGAACTGTTTTTCAATGCTTGTCCAAACCTCGGCTATAGACTGAAAACCTTCAACTTGCTCTCTCACAGACTTCTCCATTGACCCCAACAGCCAAACCATAACTCGCTTTGGTTCTGGTCCGATTGGTCATGTGTGACATCTGCTTGCTTTTTCTCATCATCTTTCAAAATTTTCTGAAGTCGGTGTGACTCAAGGATCAGTGTGGCATTCCGAGACCAGCTAAAAAAAATCATCCGGACCAGTTAACCTAACAGGATTGGGTTCCAAGGTCCTAAAACTTCAGAAGTACCACTTGTGTTTGTGTGAGCCTGCTCCATTAGCTGTGCAAGCATACGTGGCATAGTTTCACACAATTTATCAATACCAGCGTCCGTACTTGGTTCTCTCATGACCACCAGACAACTACAGGTTATTCTTGAGAAACTGAACGGCTACAACTTCACACTACTTTCAGCAAATTGCACAATCCAAATTTCTTGACACCAAGCAACCACAAATCAAGAAGATAAAATCCACTGGAATATCTAGACTGGAAAAACTTATACCTGAGATGGTCATAATCAGAATGAGAACAGTTGCAATTTTTTAGCAGCTGAACGGGTTCAGAACAGCACCGCACGAGGCCGGCAGCGACACAGCATAATGGCGGCAGCCTTGAAAAATATGGCGGAGGCGCACAAAGGCGGCAGTGCAACACAAGGACGACGACGTCCTTGACGAAGACGGCGGAGGCGACATCCAAAGGCGGCATGCCCACGACGACCACCAAATCCCCACAAGAGTGGCACAAATCAAACCAAATCAAGATCAACCACGCGCTCCTGGAACGATTGCTATGATATCATGAAGAAATCAAACATCAATCAAGGAAGAAGCTCACTAGATCTCTCTCTATTTGAGTTTATTTCTAGAGGATGAACAGTATAGTTGTGAGAAATATGAAGGGAGACAGACTGAAGCTTATACACTTCTCCACTTCGGGCCTTTCAGATATACATTAGCCTATATACACTTCAGTCTCTAGATTTTATCTATTTACACCTAGGTCCTACAACAGGAATGAAAGTCATTTCGTCGGAAGACGATAATGTGGAAGGAAATTTTGCTGGTATGACACCTCAATGTTGCGAGTAATCACCTTTTTCTTCTTCTAGCACATCTCTGCCTCTCACCTCTTTGTCTTGACCATTATAGTGTGGCTTTCCTCTAACATCCCCGTCCTCATCCCACCTTTACTCCTACATGACCCATTTATGAGGGTCAACAACATGCCTCAATTATCTCGTGTCTTGCTGTAGTGGTGCCAAGAGGTGCTCATCTCAAGCTTATCCATGCAATAGGGAGGTTGGTCAGGCCGAGGATGCGAGAATTGTGTTGATGAAAGCCTCGACTAGTGGCGATAGTGATCCATGAGTAGGACTTTGGAGAGAAAGCAAAGATAAGTAGTAGAAATTGCGAGACATAGAAGAGGTGACACACTAGTTTATTTGTGCAAAGATAGCTAGATGTGATCAAATCGTCGCCCACATCACCAAACCGTTGTCCAACAAGACTGTGCTTAGCATAGGGGAAGGGGTGGGCAAAAGTGCTCTGAAGTTGTAATGGTTTAGGGAACTGAGGTTGCTTTGACACTTGTGGTGGATTTATGATAATCCTATTTGCACAGCCGAAGCTGTATGGCATGCTTTTTCCTACTTTTGGCTAAAAAATCTATAGTGAATTGTAGAACTAAAATAGTATAGCGTAGTCCATCAATAGTAAACCGAACATCTTGAATGTAAAATTAATTTACATAAAAGAGTTAGCCAAGTCAATAGTTAGGGTGTAGTGAAGTTTTCTTTTAGTTTTTAGTTGCCATGAAGTAAACATACAAAGCGAATGCATGAGGTGTTTGTTGAGGGTGTGTTGGTTTGCATGAGTGCTCCTGTTTCACCATAAGGGTGACTCGGTGATGCCTTTGATATCTTTTTTTAGAAAATATATTACTATCGCGAAGATACCAATTACAACCAGTATCTGCATTAACAAGATGTCCAAACCATCCAGGATGCACACAACCAAGAAAGAAAATACAAAAAAGAGAAATAGAAATAAAGCCCCATCGTGGCGACAAAACACTCGCCATCGCATCACTGAAACCACCATCGCATATAGCACCCAGACCACACAGAAGTTCTCCAAAAGCAACATCTCCAAGAAGGAAAAAAATGCACAAGCGTTGTTGTCGTCCGATCAAAGATCTTGAATTTCACCCTCAAGAAAGTCCGAATTTCTAAAACAATGCCTTCAAAAAGGCCATTACTAGGTACAACCAATGAAGACCAGACCTTGGGCTTTCACCCTGGAAATCGCATCTTGGTACTCGAAGAGCACCACCCAAAATGCAATCCACCTGTGTTGCCACTCCATCTTGCGGAGGTTGCCGCTGCAAGTCACCAAACACCGAACACATAGGGAGAACATATGCCGCCATTCTTCAAAGCAGCCAAAATACCTCTCCGCCATTGAAAACCTCCGATTGCAGCCGACATGACTTTCTCCACCTTTGTCCATACCATGGAAATCTATATGTAGACATGTTCCATGGCACTAACAAGAAAGCGAAGCTTCACGCCGCGACCTCATGAGAGGGGAGCGCACAACCAAAACGATTCTGATCTACATATCCCGTGACCTTGCACCAAACTGTGGAAATCTCCGAGAGGAAGACCGAAACTCGTCGTCATTATGATCGAGGAGGCCAACATGAAGAAAATCGGTGACAAGGTGCCCGATGATCAGCAGGGTCAAAACCACCTTTATTCAGATCGCAGACGTTGCAAGTACTGCCCGCCACCACACGAGCCAGAAGGCCACACACAGGCTCTGGCCAGAACTGCCACGTCGCTCTCATCTCGAAGGCTGCAACCAACCACAACCTCCGCCACGCGCCACCAGCCGGTAAGAACCGCATTGACGGCCAAGTGGGACCGATGACCTGCATCGCCACATCAGGGAGACATCATCGTCGCCTCGACCTAGGGGCACCGCCTCGACCGCCGCCCTCGACGGGAAATCCTCGCACCGCCTAGCCGCTCTTGAACCACAGTCACCGCGATCTTTCCCCCGGCTCCTTCGGCGCTAGGGCCCGTGGCCGCCACAGATGAGGCCGGCGGTAGCCACAACGAGGATCTCCTAGGGGACCTTCTCCGACGGCGGCTCTAGGATTGGCCTCTGGCGCCTCCCTAGGGAGATACGCGAGGGTCTTTTTTCTCCACGGAGTATCTACCTAGGGAGAGACCTGCCCCTAGTACCTAGCTCGCAGGGGTGTTGTTTGTGTTTTTAGGGCATAAAGCCTTGATGCCATTTTTTCTCCTATTGTTGGGTTTGTAGCTGTTGTATGGTGGCTTCATGTTAATTAATATATGCTCTTACCAGTTCTATGTTGAATAAAATGAAAATAAATATGGTATGCATCTCTTCGATGCAGAGGCAGCCCCTTTGGAAAATAAAAGTAAAGATACATATCATAAGCAAAACATATTGAAAAGAAAAACCTCTCATGATATTATATATGTGTGGTGCCTTTTCCTTCTTCCCTTTTCTGTTCTGAATTACTTGTGTGTGAATTCGGTGGTTCAGATCGACCAAGCTTGCGGTGGAACTGTGAGAGGCCAGAAAGTGCAGGATCAGAACCGAGTCATACAAGGATAAATCATTTTATTGTATGTAGTCATCATTACAAGATTAAGATGACCGGTAGAAGGCAACAACATGAAGGCAGGTGGAAACATCCAGGCCTGTGAAAGTGAAACACAACTTTTACGAGATTATTCAGATGGACGGAAACGCGTTACAGAGCGAAGAAATAAAGAAAATACTGTATGCGAATTGCGTGGAATGGAGCACGGCCGGAAACTGACTGACGCCACGTACGTATGTAGATGATGTGATGGAGCAGTGATCATACTAAACCCCTTCTCGCCGAGCGGCACCGGACGCACGTAGCGTACGTGTCGGCGCCGCGAGGAGGCAGGGACAGTAGCCCAGCATGCACTGGAGATCAGAAGGCCGCGTCCGAGGACGGCGGGCGCTGCAGGCTCTTGACGTAGACCCAGGACTCGCGGCCGGAGACGTCGGCCCACCAGCGGCTGACGTTCCTGCGGGACTGGATGAGGCGGAGGGAGCGCGGGTCGGAGGCGAGGCGGTCGGTGTTTGGCATGTGGGAGAGGTCGGCGAGGGTGAACTTGTCGCCAGCGAGGTACTCGGCCTCCTCCAGGCGCTGGTCGTAGATGTCCAGCACCTTGTTCAGATCCTTCTTGCTCTTCTCGAACAGCTGCTTCATCTCCTCCAGTTTCTGCACGTGGGTCGGGTTCATCATCATGTCATGCTGCTGCTGCTGCCTGGCGTCGCGGCCGCCGGCGCCGTCCTTCCTGCCGTCGAGCGGCATGGTGAGTGGCAGGTAGGCAAGGCTGTAGATCATGTCGGCGCTGGGCACGTCGAAGCTCTGCGCCTCCGTCTGCAGCCACTGCTCGATGGAGGAGCGCTCGAGGGCGCCCATCCCGATCAGGTCCGGGTTCCCCTGCGCCTTGTACTTGTCCGCTATGTGCCTCAGGATCTTCCTCGACTCTGCACCCAAACATTGTCCACATTTCGGCACATATACGTAAACAAAATCACGAACGTTCATTGCTGCGTGTCTTACCGACGAGTGTTACGTTGCCGTCCTCGAAGGTGAGCGCCTCGCCGTGCGGCTGGAGCTTGAGGTACTGGGGCATGCGGTTGGGACCGCGGAAGGAGTCGACGCGGATGAGCTGGAACTCCACGTCCTTCTCGAAGAGGCACGCCAGGACGCGGGCAACCTCCGACGAGGTCGGCGACCCGAACACCTTCACGGCTCCCGGCATCCTCGCTAGCTGCTGATTCCCCGACCTACTCTGCTTCTCTCAGTCGATCTTGGGATGGATGCAGGATGCTGTCTGTGTGTGTGACGCAGATCTCGTTGTTGTTTAGGACGGGTCCATCATGGCCATATATACGCGCATGGTGTAAGGAACCGTAGCTGGGTGATCTGGGAGGAATACCTTGCTTCGCGACAGGGTTCATGCAAAAGCCAAAGCAAAAAACTAATAAAGAGCTAAAGCATTCAAAGTGTGAGTGTATATCATATCGTCCTCAAGGAATCGATGGAGAAGAAACTAAACAAGCTCATAAAGCATTCTCTTCCTTGTAAAAGTGCATTAACGATTTGTAGCTGGGTACACGTACTGTAGCACTTATATGCTTTTAAATTTAGTAGCCAATCTCGGGCAACACCTGAAATGGAAAAAACCGACGAAGGTATCACAACTAAACAGCTCTTCCTGTGTCACATCAATGGCAGCCAATCTTTGTTGTCTCGTATATCACCGATTGTACTACTTGACTACTTCACGATTGTAATGCACTAATTTAATTGGACGACAGGGAAACTGGGTGATCTAATCAAGCATTCATTCACCCTGGGAATATAAAGACCTAATCACCTAATACCTAGCTTGCTCGGTATGGACCTTTGTGCAGTAGCCGTGTTGGAAATTCTTAATATGTTCCTTTCCTCGCCGTGCTGCTGCTGGTTGACAGATTTTCAGTATCAGGTGCAGTCGCGTACATCAAGGTAAAGCATCGTGTATTGGCTCATCATGCCCAAAGTGTCTTGGGCTCCTGAGCTTCAGTGCTCTCTTCGTTTTAAAAAATTAAAAACCATATTTTACTTGTTTCAAAAATATCTGAAAATAATTCTAGACATAATCATTGTTGCGCACAAGCATGCAAAATCGCGACGTGTTTTGTATTTTAGCGTCACAAAAATGAAAAATCTAATAAAATTTGGGGATTTAAAAACATATTTGCACAAAACTACACTTTTGTCTTTTTTGTACAACTCAAAATACAATTTGATGCTTAAAAATATAATTTTAAATTTCTTAAAAGAACTGGTGCCCATGTGCACCAAATCTCTATTCCTCATCATGTTCGTTTAGGTCGCGTTTGGTAGCCTGCATACCCTCCGAGCAGGCCAGCGGGAGACGAAAGTGGGCCACTTGGTTACCTGCACGGGGCGTTGGGCTGCGCCAGCGCAAACCATAAAGCAGTCCGGGGTCAGGCCCAAGTGTTACGCTTGAATCAGTCATTTTCAGCGAGCCACCCTCGTCGTGCGTCCGCTGGATGCAAAAGTGGCGCTCCCCTGCACGAGCTCGGTCGATGATGGCGCATGCGGTAATCTCCCGCTGGCCTGGAAAAGGGGAGGGTTCCTTTACCTCACCTCCCGCCAAGCCACACTGTAACATCCCAGCATTAGAACTTAGAAATAAGCTGAACACAGGTTTGTGCATTGCATTCATGCATAGAAAATCCGAATAATTTTCGCGCATTTAAATAAAAACTTGTCAAAGTGATTGAAACTTTTCTTAACTTGGTGGAACTGAAGTAGATCATCAAGTTAACTACGATAATTTTCAATATGACCTTTGCTAGAACCTTATCTTTGGGTAATACAATTTGATCTAAGGGTAGATCAAGTGTAATAAAACTAAGTCACAATACACTACTTAATAAGGAGTACTTGATCTTCTAAAGATCATTACATGGTATTTCATACCACAACTCGAGGATGAATACTTATTATTGTAAAGCTGATATCAAGGTATTATCTACAACAAACTCTGAATACCAAGTTAAGTGTATAACTTAGGTAATGAAACCCCATAACTAAACCTTGAGAGACTTGTTAACCTTTAGCTTTGACCTATCATATTAACCTTTCAAAGATTTTAAGTAAATTAATCAGAAGGAGGAACTAGCTATGGTGAAGTATGCCATCATCCATGAAATGAGATCCTTAGTGGTGATCAAACCATTTGATGATGGAGGAGTTAACTCACTCTTGAGTTAACTAGAAGAAGTACCTAAAACCAAGAGTTAAGCTAGTAGTTGAGGAGCCCTCAGAAAGCTAGTAGTAGATGTGTATCAAATAATAATCTTGTTAAGCCAAGTAGATATAAACTTAGAGTAATCTTGTTTAACAAGATAAGCTTATAGTGAGAGCCCAGTACAAGTCTACTACTTGATTGAGTATAGATCTTGATCAGACAATTAGAGGCCTAAGCCAAGCTTTATCCAAGGTTGGTGGTCATTATTCTTAATTCACTTGAGGATAGATTACCAGTTGGTGAAGAAGAATTGTGAGGATACCAAATTAGGCAAAACCCTTGTAAGCTGAATCATCTAGCTTGATTATGAGAAGTCAATCTAGAGTATGATGAAGTATATAACATGAACCTAGGGAGTAGTTGGAAGTATAATACTTTAACCAAGCTAATGCAAGAACAAACTTGTATTATGGAAATATTACCATACCTATTCTAGAGGATTGTTATCACATGTGATGTATGGATAGAATAGTAATCTTGCAAGCTTTGGATATAGTTACAAGATGGATTTAAGGAACTTAATAGATGGAGTTAGTACTAGCTACATTGATAGGTGCATCAATGGTAGTTAATTCTGAGAAGTTATATATTAGGTAAAGAATGAGGGGGTAATGTTGAAGCAGAATGACCATGTCATCATATGATGATGGATATAATGGAGTCAGATGATTGTCTTATTCAGGAAGATGTGATCTTTGTGAATAATACAAGAAAGATATATGGAGTATATTTAGAAAAGGAATTCCTTATCTCAAGATAAGCTTAGTGAAGTATTGAGGTAAGAATTCTTTAGAAAACCTTTATCTAACTACATATGCAGCCATGACAAGACCCATATCTGCTTCATTAGTCAAAACCCTAGAATCAAATAGATAGTGAAACCATTTCCTATTCCTAGGTAACCATTAAACAATACCTCTTGGACAATTAAAGTTTCCAAGAGATGATTAGAGAAACAGATGAGAGATTATGGAAGAAATCATTGTCCATCTGATTGTCTTAAACCCTAATAAGCACCTAATCTCATAGAACCCTCAAGATCACATTAGGAAAGTGTTATGTGGTAATTCTAAACTCTGCCAATCAAGTAGAATTGGATTTGGTGAAATCACCAATTAGGGAGAACCCTAGGATTCAAATCATCATATTATAAACTCAGGATTTAAACCAACATCTAATGTGGCAATTAAAAGAGGTTATATATACATATTCCATGCCTATCACTCACCATCATAAATTAGTAGTTTCTTAAACCACTACTAATACCTTCTTTTAGTGGTAATACAAATCATTCCTATAAGATTTTCTGATAGGAAGTAAACCCTAAAACCCTAAGTTATACTTACTTTATTAAATAAAAGAACCTTCATATATTAACATATTTTGTATATACAACAAGAAAAAAGTAGAGGAATGGGTTGTAATTAACCTCTATCAGATATCAATGTTGTCTTACAAAATTTCTGGACATCTTCAAACTTTTGTAGAAATCAAATTGGAAAGAAAATGGTAAAACAGAATAAAGAAAAGAATTAGAAACAGAAAAAAATTACAGACTAGACCAAATCTGGCTCGAGGCCCATTTCCTCTCTGCCTATCTACTGCCCCACCGTCTCACCTCCTCTCTCTGACTAACAGGTGGGACCGAAGAAAGTACCACGGGTTGAGACAGAGATTTGGCTAGGGGGTTGCAAAGAAGAGGTAAATAAATCGTCAACTATTACGCACAGACAACTTCGCTAGTCGAACTCGTCGTCCGCCCGCCTTGTGGCGTGAACCTTGTCGAGATTCGTGTCACCGTCACTAGGAGGGGATAAGTACGCCACCGCAACGCCCTCGTCTATCCTCATCCTCATTTCCCCATGCTCGCTCTTTTTTTTCTCTATGTAGAAACCCTAGATCGCCGGAGTTCGTCGTTCCAGACATGTCCGACCACCTCTCACTTAGCCATAGCCGCCGTTAGAATCTTCGTCGTGGTCTTGTTCGACTAGGACCAAGCACAGGTGCTGGCGCGCCGTGAATCGGGAGGAATCGAGCGTTCCTTTTCGTCGGCCGCCATGACCATCGCCGTCGATTCTCGCCGTCTGACCACCTCACGTCTCTTAGACCTCTCCATAATCATCAGGGTGAGTCTTCCATCCTCTAGAACCTCTCTAATCTCTCTCACGAGCTCCGTATCACCGTAGCGCCATAGTTCACCGCTGTAGCTCGTCGTCGGTGCACTTCCGGTGACCATCTCTGGGCGGCGTGACCACTATAAGGTTCCCCGTAGTCTCCTCTTTCCAGCACAGCAACTCGCACGAGAAGGTGTGTCGTAGTTCGCCGCTGGCGACCACCAACTAGCGGTGGTGGCCGTGCTTACATCACACTCACGTCACGCCCACGTCACCTGGTCCCGCCAGTTCTGTTTGACTGGGTCATTGCCTATGTGGCAAGTGATGTGGCCCTGACCCCACAGGTCAGTGGCTAGAACTAGCTTAGCCCGTGTATAAAAAGTTTTCTCTATTTAAGTAATTAGATAAAACAAATAAGTTTAAATATAAATATAATTTCCAGAAATTTAATAAAAGATTAAATCTTGTTAATTCTATATCTTTTGTTTTATAATTAAGAAAAATGTATATAATATATCAAAATACTTAGAAAAATAAAATTTATAATTTAACTTTATTATAAAACATTATTATGTTAACTATTTAAATAATTATTATTTAATAAAGATTTTATAAATAATAATACTTTAAAAATTCATATTTTAATAATGGTAAATAAGAAAAATATAAATAATATACTAAAATTCATTGAAAAATAAGAACTAAATTATAAAACTATCAACTTAACATATTATATCACTTAACTAATATTTATTATTTATTAAGTATTTATAAAGAGTTAAAACTTATAAAAAACATATCTTATTATTTAAAAATCAAAAAAATATGCATAATATCCCAAAATGATCACAAATATAAATTCTACACATAAAAATTGTCAACTCTTACTTTTGAAGTAAAATAAAAAGTAAAGGTCTAATAAATCTTATTTAAACCCTTTTCTTTTATTTTAATTCATTTAAAATATATAAACCTTTACTATTGTCTTTAGAATTATTTGTTTAGAGTCTAAAAAATGTAATAACAAGTTCAAATAATGTTTAATTGAAGCTAACTTAAATCTAACCATTTTAAGTTGTACCCACTAAAAGTACGTACCATTCAGAATTAAGTAAATCTTTCTCTCCAAAAATATTTTATCAATTATAAAATCATCAAGATTTGAGTATTAATTCCTTTATAAGTTTGGGAACCCACTTTAAAAGCTAAACAAAGTTCATAAGTAATTAACATGTTGCCATTCCCATGATTATAGAGTTAAGAAAGCACTACTTCTATACTGTAATAGTACTCTATTTCATCTTTATAAAACACTAAAAAATGAACCACATATAATGTAATACCTTATCCAAATCAAATAAGTCTCCACTACAAGTGTTGAAGTTATTCAAATCTAGTAGTGCTTTCCTTTTTAATAACTATAATTAGAAAAGAACTTTAAAGTGTTAGCCTTAAGTTTAAACACTATTTACTTTGTAAAGTAATATTTTCCTCAAAAGTTATTCTTTTAAGAAACATTAAAAGTCATCCTTAAACACTTCTTTAAAAGCTCTAATTGATTCTTAATCTTGCTTAAGGAATCTTTTAGATCACATGCCCCATTGAGTGCTTTAAATGTTGTATATTACTTGTTGTATCTACATATTACTTCACACAATCTCATAAGCCTTAATAAGAAGCACAAGTGTGAAACTGAGATAAAAGTGAAATACATTCTAAAGAAACAATTCCCTGTTCCCAAACCCTAGATCAGATACGATTGTCCCGGGGATTCACGTTTCTCAAACTTGCATTACATTACTTATGCATAATTGCATTTTGCATCTTTAAACATTAGTCCTTACCGGACCAATGATGTTGTCTACAGACTTTGGATCTTCTATTGTCTTGAAGACCGTGAGTGCATAATCTTGCAATCACAAAAGGCAAGTTCACAACTTACTCATGTCCTTTGATTATTTTCTATCAAATGCTTGTAACTCAAATGTTGTCATCACCTGCATTTCAAAAAGGTCAGAAAATACTATTTTCATAATAATATGATTATGGATTATTTACCATATGGTAATAATCTATTGATACAGTTCTGGTGGTAAAGGAACATAATATCTAGGACTTAACAACCAATGTCGCTAGTGATTTTAGCACCGTATATTACGCGTTAACAATGAGATTTGGAATGGGATGGAGAAGTCAGTTGTATCTTCTTCCTTTCATATGGAGGCAAGATGATCTTATCGTGACGCTGTGATTCCTTGTGTGGATCCAGCATATGGGGGCACCCTTAGGCCCCACGATTTTGGTGTCTAGATTATCTATGAGTGGCTACCGAAGGTATAGTCGGACCTTTATGGAGCTTACCAGGGGCATCACCATCTTGTAGAGTCTTCGGGAACTCACCAGGGTTGTAGCTTGCCCGAAAGGGGGCTTAACGGAGGTGTAGTCAGTCCTGGAGGATCATGCAAACATATGGGGTCGCGGAGAGGGCAATGATTGACTTGGATCACCTACTGGGCCCCACATCAAGGAATTGTGGACGGGAAAGATCGCCCGGTTGTGCAACAAGGAGTTGATCTCTCGTGGGTAAAGCAACACACCTCTACAGAGTGTAAGAATTGTGACATGTTACTCCCTGTTCCGGGAAGGAGCTATGAACGCAGCAGCAAGAAAGGAACCCCATGAAGGTTCTGGTCAATCTGTGAAGGCTGTCGGACATAGTTTTCAGAATAAAAGCAACCTTTGAAGAAATGTTTATGAAAACCTGCATTTCTTACGACCTTTGGTCTATGGCTGTAGAGATAGTGCATCATACACTCCTTTTTAGTGAACTTGCTGAGTACGCTCGAACTCAACCGTACCTTCTTAACCCTTGCTAGGTACTAAGCCGTTGAAGACGATGTCAACATCAATTTTTGCTCAGGAAATCATCATCGGCAGCTCAAGTTCTTCAATAAAGTCTATGAAGTCAAAATATACATCAGCTGAAGTGAAGACAAAGTCTCTGTTTAGATAGGAGTAGATACTCTAGCCATAAAACCTACTTCTGTAGAGCATTGCATTAGTAGCAATGGCAAGCCAAATAGTTTAGATACTAATCTTAGTTACTAGATAGTTCTGAGTTATTATTTCTGGTTCTTCTTTGTAAGAAGTTCTTTCTCTCTCTTTAACCTAGAGTGTTCTCTAGATCTTTTGTAAAGAGTCGAGTTGTAATCTGTAGTCATGTCTTGGACCTACTGTGTTTCTATTGTACCACTCTGAGGGATGTAATACTAGTGAACGGTGTTTCATTGGTGTTATGTCAACGACTATAGTGTACTACATCATGCAGTGGTATGCTGGGTCACCGCAGCTGGTATCAGAGCATATGCTTTGACCTTAGGTTGGTAAACCTAGTAAGTGGGTAGAACCTGTAGGAAGGATGTTAGTAACCATAAAGAGTTCTCTAGAAGTATGATGGATATTCAATTGTGAATGATTGTTTATTATGAAATTCTAAATGAGTACCATGAGTTTTAAATCCAAATGACTGATTATAATTTCGTATCTATAGTACAAGAACGACACCTAGGTATCCACCTCGGAATGTTCAAGTATTGAACAAAACCTTAGATGATTATGAAGATGACTGGACAATCACTCTAAGACAACTTCTATGGAGCCTGGATTGTAAGTCTCGACTTCTGGTCAAGGTCTACAGTTTTTATGACGGACGTATATTGGCCAAGTACCATATCCTGATCATGTTACCCAAAAAGTTGGGAGTGCGTGGAGAAATGCCATTGGGAGAAGCAAGGTGTATGGCAACAGCCTATCAGATTGTAGTAGTAGCAGCCATAACCAAGATAAGGGAACATAATTCCAAGGCACTGGAAGGTACTACCTATACTGCTATACCTCACGAAAACCTTAGTTCTGATCCAGAGTTAGATCATTATGCTTTGGTAATGACTAAACCTACTCTGGCAATAGAGTATATGAATCGTTACAAGTCTTTACTGGACACATTTCATAACACTCATCAAGTCCTAGTTCAAGAGTTGGACACGGTCATTGAGGATTTCACTGATCCTGCAAAGGCTGTGGCACGTAGAAAGAAGTTAGTTAAAGAAGCGAAGCACCCAAAGCCAGTCTTTTTGGGGGAGGTATTTGAAGAAACAGAGTTTAATGACCCACACTCTGAAGTCTATGCCTATTATCCAGTTGAACCTCAGCAACCAATAGACCCATGGACTAAATATGAGGAGGAACAGAAAATATGGAATGCACCCAACCCCAATATTGCCATTAGAGATAATACCGGATGGGAAGGCCAGTCTTATGATGAAGTCATGGGACAATCTATACCCCGTGATCTGGGTAAGGGAGTAGAAACCAGTTATAATCCTATTGAATCATATGGACCATATGGGGATAATAATACTCCCATTGAGCTGGAAGAGTGTCCTGGTAGATACTACACCAATATGTACGACTGGATTGTTGAAAAAGCAAAGAATACCTCTTACTCTGAGGATGCGTATGAAGGAGGACAGAAGAATATTGAAGAAGGTAATGAGTTTGATAGTCATTTCTCAATGGCTAATCTCACTCTTCGTACTTCTACTCAAGGTTACGCACCTACTAGATGTTCTAATGCACCAGAAGGCAGTCGTCGAACTTCGTGCCATCGTGGACGAAGGCTCCTGAAGAATAGAAGTGAGTGAAGAAAGTAATAGGGGAAGTAATCTAGCAAGTAGCGTGCTTGAATAATGTTCATATTGCATAATGCATATTGTAGTGCTTGAGAGGTTTGCTAGAATAAGTGAGAGTATGCTCACATGAGCAAGAAATCCCTTGTAATATAAGGAGGTAGTGTACAGCGGGAGTGGCTTGCTATGGTTGGGAGTTGTAAGATTTCGAAGACATATGTTTAATACATGGTATATGTTTGAGTATTTCTTGGTTTTTCTTGGATCTTCTTGATTGACTAGATATGTGCATGAAGTTTGGCTTGGTGTGCAAATGCATGTGCATTATCAGGTTATTACTCGATGTTATAGACCTAGATAGAAATGGGAGTTCGTGTAATGGAGTGACGAGTTCCGAAGACCAAGATGAAGACTTGCAAGAAGAAGGAAGCTACATATAAGGTGTATCAACACTATTTTGAAGGATGGATCAATTCCAACTTATTATTAGTTGGCAATGAGAAGGATTATTATTATAGAAAAGGTGTGGAGCAACACGAAGGAATGAATTTAAGTTCACCCGAGATAGGTGAGGTTGCTCAGAAGCTAATAAAGTAGTCATTCCAAGTTCATGGAAGTATCATGAATTCGTACAAAGAAGAAGTCTTTGGAATAAGGGTGGTATTCAAGCTCTGACAACTTAGAGAGAATGCCAATAAAAGGTCGAAAAACCTGTAGGGTAATCCATGCACCGAGGAGGATCTGCAGCTGGTATCCGTAGCTGGTATCCTAGCGGTGTAGTGGAGTAGGTTATCTTTGTGTAATTTAAAGAGTATAAAACTTGGCATAAGTTAAGTTAGACCTAAGGAAGTATGAAATTAAAGATCGTCTTTCGAGATGCTTCGCGAAATCATGCCTACTAAAGCGAAAATGTCCAGAAGGTTAAGAGTAAGACAAGTAATGTTGGAAGATTCCTTTCAGAGATCCACAATTATGTGGATATACCGCAGATTCTTTCGTGAGAACTTCTAGAGGTAATATATAAGCTGCACAGAGACCAATACCTTAAGTAATGGGTATTATACATGTAGTTTATAGACCATGAGGAACCCTCAAGGGGGAGAGTAAACAATAAACACTGAAGTGTTGTTGCCCAGATTTTCTGACAAAAGGTTGGAGAAGAAGTACTGAGTCATGATGAGATTAAGCCTTATTCTCATAAGGTTATAAGTAGCCACCATTAAAAAGTATTTCCAAGAGTATGTTTGGATGTGTAACATCCCAAATCTTTAATCAAGGTTATCAAAGTTCAAATCACCCAATTTAGGGTTAACAAAAAACTTTTATTATTAAAATAATTATGAAGGCATGTGTTTGTGTATTAGTATAGAATTGTGTGTCAATGCCATGTTTGATTGTTCTAAATGATATGAAATGGTTTAAAGGTGAATGCCACATCATCTAGACCATTTACAAACAAAATCTAAAGAAAAAGAAATCAAATAAGACTAAATAATGCAAATGGTCAGTTTGACAATTTTAATCCACTAGGCCACTTTAGGTGTTCCTAGAAGTCAATCTCAAATAGAAAATTTCTCAACTCTTTTCACCCCTTGCTAGTACAAGTAAAGATCTACCAAGGCTCACTTTAAAATCTTACAAAAACATCTGGCAAAGCAATTTAAATGGCATTTGAAAATGGAATCCAAATCATATGAGAAGATCCCACTTTTGCAAAAACCAACCAAACCAATTCACCTTGACAATTCCCAGCAACCAGAGACTACCAAGGAAAAGATCATATCACACACCAAAAATCTTTTCAAAATTTGAATTTAAATTTCTTGCGCGGCATCGTGTCGAACACCTGGCAGACAAAGTTAAACTGGCCTAACTATTACTGTTCTTGGTCAATGCTTTGTCCACCTTTTTGCCCCTTTACACTCCCCTTGTCCCCTGTAGTCACAACCAGCACCAATGCACCACTCCTAGTTTCTATTTGCACCAGTGCCGAGCCACCACGAGCCCTCCATGCCGGTCGACCATGGGCAAGCCCCAGCAGACCGCCCCGAGCTCACCCACGATGCCTAGGAGGTAGGCGAGGCCACACCGCCGCCCCTGTCCCTTCCCCAAGCGTAGCCACGCCCTGGACCACCGCAGAACAACCGTGCCACGCGCGTCTACCCCATGCCGAGCACGCGCCAGAGCGTCGCGCCCGACAAGCATGCACACGCCACGCCTCGATCGCAGCCCATGCGCACCGCTTCGCCACGACCCCAGGAACTGCCTGGACATGGCCGTTCGCTGCCGCTTTACCTGCAGCCCCCGTGCGCCGCGTTGAATGCCGCTTCTGCCGTGCAGAGCACTAGCCGCGCCCGACCAAATGCTACCGCCCCTAGCCACGCCTTTACACCGTAGATGACCGCCATCAGACCATGCACCATCCCCTACCTCCAGCCACAGCGATAGCACGCTGTACCGCCCTCGCCGGAGACGCCAACCCATCCTGTTCGGTCGCTTCGTCGAACTATAAATAGAGGCCACCCCCAGCCTCATTTTGCACACCATCTCACTCCCCTCTCTCCATTAATCCTTCCACCCCATCCCCGGAGCAAGGCGGGCTGCCGTTCGCCAGAATTTTGCGGGAGCTTGCCACAGCAGAGGAGAAGAGGCATCATTGATTGCGACTATCCCAGGAGCCACCGCGACCATGCTGATGGCCCAAGATATCTCGAGCTCATTGGGGAACCCCAAGAGGAAGGTATGACGAGCACATCAGCAATTTTTCCCTCAGTTTTGAAACCAAGGTTTAATCGAACCAGTAGGAGCAAGGAAACACCCCAAAGATCTTGCTAGCTGAACTTTGGCAGGGCGCACTACCGGTGCCAGCAGCAACGTGGAGACCTGCACAACACAACCATAGAACTCTGTCCCCAACTTACAATAAGGCTGTCAATCTCACCGGTTTTGCTGAAAACAAAGGATTAAACGTATTGTGTGGAAGAAAGTAATAGTTTGCAGAAAGTAAACAGAAAACAGTAAACATTTGTAGATTGATGGTAAAAGAAAGGACCGGGGTCCATAGTTCACTAGTGGTGGCTCTCCTTAAGATAGATGACATGTTGGGAGAACAAATTACAGCGGGGCAATTGACAAACATCGAGAAAGCAATCATGCATATGCTACTCATCTTGACTCCTTTGAGATTTGATTGGGCATTACAACATTATACACAGACCGTAATCCAACTAAATCTATGACTAATAATCCACCTTCAGGTTATTATCTGAACCCCCTCCAATATTAAGTTGCAAGCAATAGATAATTGCATTACACATTGCGTGTAAAGTAAACAATACGATTGTTCTATGAACAAAGGATTGTTGTCTTCTCCCTAGTAGCAACAGCACATCTAGTACCTTAGATATTTCTGTCATTTCCCCGGATTACTAGAGGCATGAACCCACTATCGAGCATAAATACTAACTCTTGGAGTTGCTAGCATCTACTTGGCCAAGATAGCTACTAACAATGGAAAGCATGCAAGATCACAAATGACAAAGACATGATAGAATCAATAATAATTCTGAAATAGCATCTCAATATACATCAGATCCCCGCAAACACAACATGTAGGAATTACAAATAGATGATCTTGATCATGAACGGACCTCACAAGATCTAAACATGATAGCACAAAGGAGAAGAACCAGCCATGTAGCTACTAAATGGACCTGTAGTCCAAGGATGAACTACTCACGCATCACACCGGAGGCTTGCATGGTGATGAAGAAGGCCTCCAGGGTGAATTCCCTTCTCCGGCAGGGTGCCGAGAAGAGCTTCAGATCCCTCCCGATCTCGGGATTGAGATGATGGCGGCTACAGACTCTTTCATGGAATTTTGATCAGATACTTAGGGTTTCTGTATTGGAGGCTTCTTATAGGCGAAAGGGGAGGCCGAGGGGGTGCCGGAGGCGGCCAAACCACCCCCTGGCACGGGCCAGGTGGTGTGGCGGCCCCCTGGCCCCTCTCCGTCTCGTATTTTGGCTCCTTGTGCCCCTCGGTGAAAAATTGACTTTGGCTTTTGTCCCGTCCAATTCCGAGAATATTCATTTTCTGACTTTCCTGGAACCAAAAACAGCAGAAAACAGGCAGCTGGCACTATAGCTCTTGTTAATAGGTTAGTCCAAGAAAGTGTATAGAAAGTACTCCAAAGTTGGAACAAAACATAAGAAAGTAGATAAAAACCAAGCATGGAACATCAAAAATTATGGATACGTTAGCAACGTATCAACATCCCCAAGCTTAACTCATGCTCGTCCTCGAGTAGTTAAGTGATAAAAAGAAAGAATAATTTTTTAGGTGACATGCACCATCATAAACTTGATCAAAGTATTTGTAAAACATTGATAGCTGGGATCATAGTACTTCAACATAGCATGAAAGACCAAGTTCTAACAATAAGACATAGCAACTATGTTGCAACATGAAAATGCACAAACAAAAGATTCATGAATAATAATGCTTTGCAAGAGGTTTGTTTGTTTCACATAAAGAAAACATAGCATAGTGGCATTCAGGTTGTCCCTCATAGAGTAGCAATCATAAATGCATAGGACACCTTCAAAGTTCATAAGAGTGACTAGATACAAATAGTTTAAAACAAACAATATCAAAGCTATGCATCAATCAACAAGTCTTGGGAAAATGCACATAAAACTAAAAATAGGCACTATGCTGTCAAAGTAGGTGCACAAAGATAGAAGGTGGATACTCAACATAAAAGTAAAAAAAAGGCCTTCATAGAAGGAAGTAGGGATTCAAGTTTCCTAAAGAGCTTCCAAAAATTATGGTACTTATTAGCTTTAAGCTCGCATTGCCCCTATCATAAGCATCTTGAAGTGATTAAGGTTAAAGTGAACAAACTATGGTGTATATGCTTAACGAAGTATAAGTTGGAAATCTCATGTCCCTTGAGTACGAGGGTCGCTCCTCATGCTACTCAAGTTTAGTTACCGGTAAGTTCTTGTCATAGTAAGTACATGTGTATCATAGAGAACCATCAACGGGGTACCCCTTGCCCGATGATACGGAAGAATCCCCATATCAAAATGACAAGGCAAGCAGACAACAAGAATCTCAGCAATCTTCTTATTTACCATGGGAAAATGGTGCTTTTTTCTCTCTTTCCTATTTTCTCATATCTCTTTTTCTCTCTTTTTTCTCAACATCTGACTCTTTTTTATAAGAAGAATGCTTCATAGACAGCTCATTATGGTTATGCTGCAGGTTTCCACCATGACAGCATGGATTAGACCAGTAGCCCAGGTGTTTCTCTAACACACATACATAACTCCATGGACTTACAAGCTCCCCTTTCATTTCACACCGACAACATCCATAGACAAAAGAGTATGATATCAACTAGGTACGGAGTACGAGTGCAATGTTGAAAGCGTTCCCCATGACAGCATGGTTCTGCTAATCCCCAACATATAGGTGCAAGCATATACAACATAGACGATACAATGGTTCAAGTTTATTAAGGGCAAGAAAAGTAAAGTGTGCCATCAGGTTCGTGAGAGCTTTAATCACTAGTTTTCTCATAACAAGTTTAATTCGGAAGGTAGATAAAAACATGAATATAATTGGAATAGCATATGCTAATAGGTAGGTATGGTGGAATCTTTGGAATAACTTGGTTTTAGGAATTGGATGCACGAGTGGAACTCATACTTGGTTATGGAAGCTAGCAAAAGACTAGGAGCGACCAACTAAGAGAGCAACAATGGCCATAATCATGCAGAGCGACAAAACTTCATTAATCGAAGCATAAAGTGATACTACAAGTTGAAAACTAAAGGATCATAAAGGCTATGGTGACTTGGGATAGTCATAACATGGTGTGAGCATGTGCCAAGTCAACCCAAATAAAGCATCAAAGGAGAATACCACAACACTATGCTTTAATATGCTAAAACAACGCATGATTCTTCCAAGGCACATTAAGCAATCTCAATTGTTTATAACATGTCATGCTACACAAAAAGATCACTAAGCATAAAGCCAAAACAACATCAAGCATGGCATGACAAAGCATAGGCCACAGTCGAAAACAAACTCCTTTTACCACTTAAGCATGAACTTTTCCTACTCTTTTCCAATCCAAACCAAACTATTTGAAAACCAATGTATGAAAGAGGGGGTCCAACCAATTTATTCAGCAAACCAAGCAAACAAAAACCAGCAAAAAAAACGAAGACGCTCCAAGAACAACACAACTGTGCATGAAACGATAAAAATGAAGTGTTTGGAAGAAACATGGGATTTTTATTGATGAAGGGGGGATGCCTTGGGCATCCCCAAGCTTTGACACTTGTACCTATTGAATATTGCTTGGGGTGACATGGGGTGGCATCCCCAAGCTTGAGATTTAGTCCATTCTTCATCTCATTACATCATTCCTTCCATACACCTGAATTTTTTCTTCATACAAAACTTCACACAATCTTTATTAGCAACATTAGTGCACTCAAGATAATAAGTCTTTTAGGTTCAGTTCCAACACCAATAAAACTTCCATTAAAACACAAGCTACTTTAGCACTTCCCTCAAAAATCTCAGTTCCCCAAAAGAACTCAAAAAGGAACCAACAAGAAGCAAATGCAAATAATGGCAGAAATCTGTCAAAACAGACCAGCAGGTAAAGACGAATTTTTTCGAAGACCTTCTGTTGCTCAAATCGAAAAGTGTTGAACTAACAAAAGTTAGATAACAACCTGGGTCAGAAGCACAAAAATTCATGCCTCAAAACTACGTATAGAGATTTTACACGAATGTTTATGATGAAGCATAGAAATCTGTTTCGGGACAGCAACTTTCCCAATCATTACTTCTCTCTCATTAGAGGTTACTCTTGGCACAAAAAGCAAATAAAAAGGATAAGGAGAGGTTATTACAGAGGTAATAACTTCCAAGACTCATCTAAAACTTCTGGGTTATCTCCCAATAAGTACTTTTCTTTAACACCTTTAAGTTAGGCATGATAGTTTGAGAAGAAGCTCACATAAGAAATATGAATTGAAGTAAAAGAGAGCATAAAGAAGCAAATTCAAAACACATTTAAGTCTAACCCACTTCCTATGCATAGGGATCTTGTAAGAAAATAAATCAAAGAAGCACATAGTAACAAGAATGGATAGATAAAACAAGAGCAACTTCAAAACTTTCAGCACATAGAGAGGTGTTTCAGTACCATAAAAACTTCTACAACCATATTTTCCTCTCTCATAATAATTTTCAGTAGCCTCATGAATAAAATAAATAATATAACTATCACATAAAGTATGATTTTCATGATCTACAAACACATAATTTTTATCAAGCTCAAAAATAGTGGGATTAAAACCTTCAAACCCACTTTTAACAATTCTATTACAAGATGACTGATCATTCTCAAGAGGTATGGGGTTCCAAGATAAGGTCAAGACCCCTCCAATATCATTTTTAATAGTATTACAATTAATATCATCAACCAATATAGGACCATCATCTAGAGCTTTATCATAAACATTTTCTAAGCAACGCTCTTTAGTACCATGCACTTCGAAGTTAGGCACTAATAAAGGATTATCATAGATAACAGGAGCATAATTATTATCACAAGTTTTACCCATAGTAGATTTTTCAAGAGAATCTACAGGAACATAACATTCATCCTCCTTTGGTAAGCATGGGGGACAATCAAATAATGTAAGGGATAAAGAGTTACTCTCATTAGAAGGTAGGCACGGGTAGCTAATACATTCTTCCTCATTTTGTCCATCATTCCCCTCCTCTTTTTCATCTAATGAGCTTTCAGGTTCAACAATTTCTTCTTCCATAGGCTCCTGCAAATTGTGGACACATTCTTATGCATGACCGAGTCTCTCTTTATAATCAATGATATAACAGTTATTGCTGAAATTTTCTATGCAGTGATCAAGGATAGAAGAGATCATATCTTTAAGGTCTTTACAAGCAACACAGGTTTCATAGTTTTTAGACATGAAGGATTCTATTTCAGAAGCTCCCATAAACAAAACGAATTGTTCTACTTCTTCAAATCCAAGATGAATATAGTTATTCCAATGATAGTTCATAATTACAAATTCTTTACTAAATCCACATTGGAATTTAAGATGTTTAGTATCATGTTTAGAGCAACAATTTATATCATGGCGTTTAAGCAAAATTTTAGCAATTAGATCCAACCTTTTTAATGCGGCTCTCATGACTTTACCCTTATAAGATTCTCTATACCTTATAAAATCTTCCATGGAGGTTCTAATAGGCGGTGATTCATCTACTACCTTAGCAGTGATAGTAGTTTTCCCAAATAGGAGACCGAGTGGGCTATCCATAATGAAATAGTGATTGGAGCAGAACTAGACATAAAAACAACTTAAGATAGAGACTATTTTTTTGTGTTTTTGATATAAAGAAGCAAACTAGTACAACTATTTTTTTGTGTGTTTTTGATAAAAGAAACAAGCAAACAAAGAAGAAATAAACTAAGCAAAACAAAAATAGCAAAGTAAAGAGATTGGTTGTGAGGGACTCCCCTTGTGAAGATGTCCTTGACTCCCCAGCAATGGCGCCAGAAAAAGCTTTGATGGCCCAAGATATGTCGAGCTCGTTGGAGAACCCCAAGAGGAAGGTATGATGAGCACAGTAGCAAGTTTTCCCTCAGTTATGAAACCAAGGTTTAATCGAACCAGTAGGAGCAAGGAAACACCCCAAAGGTGTTGCTAGCTGAACTTTGGCAGGGCGCACTACCGGTGCCAACATCAACGTGGAGACCTGCACAACACAACCACAGAACTCTGTCCCCAACTTACAGTGAGGTTGTCAATCTCACCGGTTTTGCTAAAAACAAAGGATTAAACGTATTGTGTGGAAGAAAGTAATAGTTTGCAGAAAGATAACAGAAAATAGTAAACAGTTGTAGATTGATGGTAAAAGAAAGGATCGGGTCCATAGTACACTAGTGGTGGCTCTCCTTAAGATAGATGACATGTTGGGAGAACAAATTACAGCAGGGCAATTGACAAACATCGAGAAAGCAATCATGCATATACTACTCATCTTGTCTCCTTTGAGATTTGGTTGGGCATTACAACATTATAAGTAAATTGTAATCCAACTGCATCTATGACTAATAATCCACGTTCAGGTTATCATCGGAACCCCCTCCAGTATGAAGTTCCAAGCAACAGATAATTGCATTACGCATTGTGTGTAAAGTAAAAAATACGATTGTTCTATGAACAAAGGATTGTTGTTTTCTCCCTAGTAGCAACAACACATCTAGTACCTTAGAGATTTCTGTCACTTCCCCAGATTACTAGAGGCATGAACCCACTATCGAGCATAAATACTAACTCTTGGAGTTGCTAGCATCTACTTGGCCAAGATAGCTACTAACAACTAAAAGCATGCAAGATCACAAATAACAAAGACATGATAGAATCAATAATCAATCTGAAATAGCATCTCAATATCCATCGAATCCCCGCAAACACAACATGTAGAAATTACAAATAGATGATCTTGATCATGAACAGAGCTCACAAGATCTAAACATGATAGCACAAAGGAGAAGAACCAACCATCTAGCTACTACATGGACCCGTAGTCCATGGATGAACTACTCACGCATCACACCGGAGGCTTGCATGGTGATGAAGAAGGCCTCCAAGGTGAATTCCCCTCTCCGGCAGGGTGCTAGGAACAGTTTCAGATCCCTCCCGATCTTGGGATGGAGATGACGGCGGCTACAGACTCTTTCGTGGAATTTGGTCGGGTACTTAGGGTTTCTGTATTAGAGACATCTTATAGGCGAAAGGGAAAGCCGAGAGGTGCCGGAGGTGGCCAGACCACCCCCTAGCATGGGCCAGGCTGGGCCACATGGCCAGGTTGTGTGGCGGCCCCCTGGGCCCTCTCCGTCTCATATTCTGGCTCCTTGTGTCCCTTGGTGAAAAACTGACTTTGGCTTTTTTCTTGTCCAATTCCAAGAATATTCATTTTCTGACTTTTCTGGAACCAAAAACAGCAGAAAACAGGTAGCTGGTACTGTGGCTCTTGTTAATAGGTTAGTCCAAGAAATTGTATAGAAAGTACTCAAAAGTTGGAACAAAACATAAGAAAGTAGATAAAAACCATGCATGGAACATCAAAAATTATGGATACATTAGCAACGTATCACACGCCTAGAACCATCGTCGTCCACCATCTTGATCGCCCCCATCGCCACGTCTAGATGGAGCCCTGGTAAGCCCCCACGTACCCCCACCGTGCTGCGTTAGGGTTTGTTCTCACCGGAGCTGTTCACCGGAAATGATGAACCACGACCATCGATTCTTGTTCTAATCGCACGACTGAGATTGCCCCGTACCGCTTTGCTTAGGATTAGTCGCTGACATGTGGACCCCCCTGTCAGTTGCCCTCTGCGCCGCGGAGCACCACTGGGTCGTCCCATTAGTTTTCTAGCGCTAGCCCATAGATTCAAATAAAGGTTTTTCTATTTAGGTTTAAACTAGATTCTATCCACTTGTTTAAAAATCATTACAGAGAGATCCACTTAACCAAAGTGCATGATTCAAATTTTGCTAGAAAGATAACTAAAATATCTATCCAAGCCCGTCGGATTTAAATCAATTGGAGCTATAGATCACATATAGCAAAAATAACAAGACAAATACTTTTATACATTCAAACATTTTTCAAAAATCAAGCATAATAGATTTTTAGTTGATTCCAACTCAAAAAAATCACATTTGACAATACCTATCTGAAAATAATATTTAGGTTTGCATGCAGTGACTTTGGACTAGTACCAAAATAATGCTATTAGGGCATTTCTAGTCACTTTAAGTCATTTAAATAATAAATTTAAACTTATTGAAATATGAGCAAACCTTTAAATCACATTCCCATGTATTAGAATATGTGGTGATGACATGTGTCCACATGATCCCATATTTTAATTGGAGAATATTAAATCTTAAATATTTTCAATGAGTAGAAATTACTTTTCTCAAATAAAATAAATGAAACTAGTTCTTTAAATCTTGTGATGAGTGTGATGATGCTAGATCATCAAATGTGTGCTTTAGTGTGCTAAATAGACTAGTTAAGTGTTGTTTGGTGATTGTGTATCTCGTATGTATTTATAAACGATAGTACCGACCAAGTCTACGAGGAGGAGGAGTTCTACACCGAAGAAGACGAGGAGAATTTCAACCACTGCACCAATCAAGGAAAGCTAACACTTGCAAGTTTCTTAACTATGCAAGCCATCACTAGATGCAAGTTAACCTAAGCAAGATGCTTTAGGCATGCTTTGGTTATACATTTTGATATATAACCATCCCAAGTTTTACTTGCAAGCTTTACTTTTTACTTTACCAAAGTTTCTTTACTTTTAGTAATGCTTTGTGAGATTTTGGAAAGTAGTATAGATAGCATAAATAGTATAAAACTTGTACTATACTAGATGTCATTCTATGGCATGAGATTGAGATTAGCATTCGACCTTAGCGAACACTCTTAACTTAGTGGCTAGTGCTAAACCAAAAACTTCATCACTTTAGATGGGAATACTTGGTGAAAATGCTTATGAAAACCTTGGAATGATGAGTCATTCTATTGAGATGTTTTGACATGTGTTGAGAAACACAAATGGTTTATGATGATGAAAATGTTGAGGCATGAGCCTTAGCCCTTTATAAAAACTGATGGTTGCGTTTGGATGCGATATCATTCCAATTTTACCGCACAACCACAATACCTGAATTGGGTAAGGCTTAGCCGGAAGTTTATATGCATTAGTATGGGTTCCCTTGCAGAAGAGGTTTGAGCTGAGGCTACCTCTTGATGTTGTCCACCTATGCAATGCCCAGGATGGCAGATGGCCATGGTTGGGAGGCCAAGCTCATAGGAGAGGTGCTTATACTAGAGTGTGTAAAGGAAAGGTTTTGATTGATTATCCGCATAATAAGTATGATGATTCAGGGTTATCCCTGACGGATGTATCGAATTTTGTGGTGAAAGTGTACCACCTCTGCAGCGTGTCAAACTATTCGAATAGCCGCGTCCGCGGTCATGGACGGTTGGAGTGGCCATACTGTTCCATTGTCAGATGTTTTCAAAATGACTTATGAAATAAATTGTGACTTGACTTGACCACAACAGGGTTGTGACTATGAAAACTAAGTTCCCACTTAGGTGATTTAGAACTTTATTTTATCTTTCTTTGTTTCTGAACTCAGCTTAGGTTTCAAATTTAGCTTTGCAAATAAACTTAGAGTTTAGCATTCCTACTAGAACTACCTTACTTGTTAGTGATAGTTTGCGGGTACTTAAAGAGTACTCATGGCTTTGTCCCTGGCTATTCCCGTGGCCAGACTATGAGGAGAACTATCCGGAAGAAGGACAACAGGACGGCTACGACAACTAGGATCATCTCCCATCATCAGCATTACCTGTGATACTGAAGATGGAGCCCACCGCTATGCTTATATTTCCGCTGCTTGTTTGTATTAAGACTGGATCATGAGATCCTTTATTTGTGTAAGACCTTATTATGGTTTGTAATGGATGATGTACTGTGATATCCAATCTGTTATGTCTCGCAAAAATGGTAATCCTGGGATTGCGATGTATGGCATAACAGGCATCTGGGATTAAAAATCCAGGTATTGACACGTTGGTATCAGAGCCATCCTGACCATAGGAGACCCTAGTTAGAATGGACGTCCGAACAAAAACTTGGTTTCAAAAACAAAGAAGTGAGTATTTATGAAAACCTATTTCCACTCTTATCCTTGAGATTCTTTCAAAAAAAATCAGGTTCCTCAGAAATTCTTACATTCTTACATAAAATTTGACACAGTTGATCACCTCACTAACTTACTCATCCTAAATTCTTATAGATGGAAGTTCAGTATTGCAAGTTCTACCAGTTGGGCAACGGAGGCCAACTGATCTTCGAGAGGGATCTTGATGCACTGTCTGAGTACCTTGAGCGTCCGCATCCGAAATTCTTCGGAGCCCAACTCAAGGATTTCCCAGGAGGAGATTTACAATGGCTGATAGTTGCTGATCTTCGAGGCAAGATGGAAGCACCTCTTTCCGAGAAGATTCAATTCACCATGAGAGAGAACAACTGGCTAGATGGATTAGCCAGGGCTATGCATGAAGCTCTCGCCCGTCTTTGCGGACAGAACGTCAACTTGATCCAGGGAACTCGCTTTGCTCATTATGCAAGGCGTGATTCTATGGGAATGCCACTGGAGATGCCAAGTCACCCGGAGATGAAGCCCCAAGTGGAGAACCTTGACTTCCTGTTGTATGATAGGCAGAAGGAATTGGACAATGCTCGAGCCTACGCCAACCACAACCTTGCCATTACTGCCCAGAAGGCCCAAACTTTCGCCCTGCTCGTCAAGGATCGTCAATCACTTCGCTGGCAACGCGAGAAGAAGGATCGCACCATCGCTCGTCTTCGCAAGAAGGTGGCCGACCTCGAGAAGACCATCCAGGAGCAAGAAGCATAGCTTGGAGTAAAAGAAGAAGAAGAAGAAGGTTAAGACATCCAGGGAGATATTCACTCATACCTCAATGATGCAATGACTATCTGGGGGATGATGCCATGGACTTCTACACCGATGATGACGACTCCGACTTCATCGATGATGAGTAGATGTACTTGATCACTATTGTAGGAGTGAGATGTATCGGTCCCACTATATCTTAGCCTGCAGAATGGTTCTTAAAACCATCTATTTTCCTTTCATGTTGTGGTGTGTGTGTTTGTATCGTGTACTTTGATTGAATGAATGAATGAGAAGGAGTTAGTTTGCAAAACCTGAGTTCAAACTCAAAGTTGTAGCTTTGAAAACAAAACCATGAAGCTTAGAACTTTCCCTCTTACCCCATTATCTCTTTCAATCTTCATATGACTCGTGGAAACCAAGGAGGAAGCAGCTCATCATAGGACCCGATGCTGCAGATTCTGCAGATGCTAGTTTCCGACCGCGAAGCTAGTAGAGCAGAGCACCAAGCCAGTCTAGCCACACTGCAACAGATCGCTCAGATGACCCACAATAATCAAGGCCATGGAAATCAGGATCATCAAGGATCCAAACTCAAGTACTTTCAGAATACCAATCCCCTTCCCTTTAACAAGTCTGAAGATCCTTTAGATGCTGATGATTGGTTGCAGACAATGGAGAACAACCTAGAAGTCGCAGGAGTTGATGCCAATGAGAAAGTACTGTTTGCCACCCACTATCTAGCAGGAGATGCAAGAGCCTGGTGGAATAGCACCTGCACAATGAACCACGGTCAAGTGATGATGTGGGAAGCTTTCAAGGTCAAGTTCAGCCGCACCCATGTGCCATAGGGTTTAGTCACTAGAATGAGAGATGAATTCAGAGAACTGAAGCAAGGCAGGATGACGATAGTGGAGTACTGTGACAGATTTTTGTCCCTCGCTAGGTATGCACCTGATGAGATCAACACAGAAGCCAAGAAGAAGGAGAGATTCCTGAACGGACTGCATGATGAGATGCAGACGGTGTTAGTCAACATCCGTTTTAATGATCTCGAAGAGCTAGTCGATTCTGCCATCCAGATGGAAGGGAAGATCAACCAAGCAAATGACAACCGCAAGCGCCGAATGATGCACCAGACTGGGTCCCACAATACCCAGAAGTATCGCCCCAACCCATCTGCCGGATATGCCCCACGGAACAATAGACCCCCAATGTCTCGCCCAAGTACCCCAACCGTAGTGGAGGAAATGTGAAGTCCGGAGGAAACCACAACAACAACCCCGGCAACTCCAACAACTTCAACCGTGCACCGCCCAAGTCCAACAACAACAACAACAACAATAGTGCCCCAAGGACTAGAAGCAATGTCGTGCCTGTTGCAGCCAAAGACAAGTCTCAGATTACTTGTTTTGAGTGTGGAGTCAAGGGTCACTACTCCAACGAGTGTCCCAAGAATATTGCAGCCACTACTGATACGTTGCTAACGTATCCATAATTTTTGATGTTCCATGCTTGGTTTTATCTACTTTCTTATGTTTTGTCCACACTTTAGAGTACTTTTCTTATGATTTCTTGGACTAACCTATTAACAAGAGCCACAATGCTAGCTGCCTATTTTCTGCTGTTTTTGGTTCCAGGAAAGTCAGCAAATGAATATTCTCGGAATTGGACGGGACAAAAGCCAAAGTCAGTTTTTCACCGAGGGACACCTAGAGCCAGAATACGAGACATAGAGGGGCTAGGGCCCGGCCACATCACCTGGCCGCATGGCCAGGCCTGACCCGCGCCAGGGGGTGGTCTGGCCGCCTAGGCACCCCCTCGGCCTCTGCTTCCACCTATAAGTTGCCTACGATACAGAAACCCTAGTCACCCGATCAAAATTCCACGAAGGAGTCTGTAGCCGCCGTCATCTCCATCCCTAGATCGGGAGGGATCTGAAGCTCTTCCTGGCACCCTGCCGGAGAGGAGAATTCACCCTGTAGGCCTTCTTCATCATCATGCAAGCCCTCCGGTGTGATGCGTGAGTAGTTCATCTCAGGACTACGGGTCCATGTACTAGCTAGATGGCTAGTTCTCCTCCTTTGTGCTATCATGTTTAGATCTTGTGAGCTCTATTCATGATCAAGATCATCTATTTGTAATTCTGCATGTTGTGTTTGCGGGGATCCGATGGATATTGAGATGCTATTTTAGATTGATTATTGATTCTATCATGCCTTTGTTATTTGTGATCTTGCATGCTTTCCGTTGTTAGTAGCTATCTTGGCCAAGTAGATGCTAGCAACTCAAAGAGTTAGTATTTATGCTCGATAGTGGGTTCATGCCTCTGGTAATCTAGGGAAGTGATAGAAATCTCTAAGGTACTAGATGTGTTGTTGCTACTAGGGAGAAAACAACAATCTTGTTCATAGAACAATCGTATTGTTTACTTTACACGCAATTCGTAATGCAATTATCCGTTCTTGCAACTTAATACTAGAGGGGGTTCGGATGATAACCTGAAGGTGGATTATTAGTCATAGATGAAGTTGGATGGCGGTCTATGTATAATGTTGTAATGCCCAATCGAATCTCAAAGGAGTCAAGATGAGTAGTATATGCTTGTATGTTTTCTCGATGTTTGTTAATTGTCCCGCTGTAATTTGTTCACCCAACATGTCATCTATCTTAAGGAGAGCCACCTCTAGTGAACTATGGACCCCGGTCCTTTCTTTTATCATCAATCTACAATCAAATGTTTACTGTTTTGTGTTTATTTTCGGAAAACTATTACTTTCTTCCACTCGATACGTTTAATCCTTTGTTTTCAGCAAAACCGGTGAGATTGACAACCTCATCGCAAGTTGGGGAGAGAGTTCTATGGTTGTGTTGTGCAGGTCTCCACGTTGGTGCTGGCACCGATAGTGTGCCCTGCCAAAGTTCAGCTAGCTACACCTTTGGGGTGTTTCCTTGCTCCTACTGGATTGATAACCTTGGTTTCATAACTGAGGGAAAACATACTGTTGTGCTCATCCTACCTTCCTCTTGGGGTTCCCCAACGAGCTCATTAGTACATGAGTCAGCAAGTATATTTTCTGGCGCCGTTGCCGGGGAGTCACTTTGTGAGATGAAAAAGCATAGGGATATAGATGGTGATATTATTAAGCTGAAATTGTTTCCTTTCTATTTGAGAGGAAAAGCTAAAGAGTGGTTGAATTCCTTAACTAGGAATAGTATTGATTCTTGGACTAAGTGCAAAGATGCTTTTATTGGAAAATACTATCCTCCTGCTAAGATTATATCCATGAGAAGTGAAATAATGAAGTTTAAACAATCTGATAATGAACATGTTGCTCAAGCTTGGGAAAGAATGAAATCTTTGGTAAAGAATTGTCCCACTCATGGACTGACTACTTGGATGATTATCCAAACCTTTTATGCAGGATTGAACTATTCTTCAAGAAATCTATTGGATTCTGCTGCTAGAGGTACCTTTATGACCATTACTTTGGGTGCTGCAACAAAGCTTCTGGATAATATGATGGTTAACTACTCTGAATGGCATACTGAAAGAGATCCACAAGGTAAGAAGGTAAATTCTTTTGAGGAAACCTCCTCCTTGAGTGATAAGATTGATGTTATTATGTCTATGCTTGTTAATGGGAAAGCCCATATTGATCCAAATAATGTTCCCTTAGCCTCTTTGGTTGCTCAAGAAGAGCAAGTTGATGTGAACTTTATAAGAAATAACAATTTTAGCAACAATGCCTACAAGAATAATTTTGGTAGCAACAATTATAGGCCATATCCTCCCAACAATGGTAATGCTTATGGAAATTATTACAACAATAATAGGAGTGCACCCTCTGAACTTGAAGTTATGCTTAAAGACTTTATTAGTAAACAAACTACTTTCAATAAAACTATTGAGGAAAACTCTCTAATGCTGAAAGAAATATAACATCTTTGGCTGAAGCTCAATCTTCTTTGAATAAAATGGCTACTAAACCTGAAACTATTGAGAATCCCTTTGCAGCTACTAATGTCATACAAGTAAGAATTGATGAAAATGTTAGACTATTAGCTGAATTGCATGCTAAGTGGGAACGAGAAGATGAAATTGCTAGAAACATTAGTGTTTCTACTATCACTACCACTAGGGTTGAGGCTAGTAATAGCTCTACTACTTTAGATGATAATTATGATTTTGATCTTGATGGATGCAATATCTCTAAGTTATTAAGTTCCTAGAAAAGCTTGCTAAAAGTCCTAATGCTAGTGCTATGAATATGGCCTTTACAAAACACATTACTGATGCTCTCATAAAGATTAAAGAAGAAATGATGAAACATAAAGCTTCTATTCCTATAAAACAAGAAGATGGTTGGGAACCCATCATTAATATGAAAGTTAATGATTTTGATTTCAAAGCTTTATGTGATCTTGATAGTAGTGTTTCTATTATGCCTAGAAGGATTTCTGATATGCTTGATTTGCCACCACTTGAAGATTGTTATTTGAATGTCCCACTTTATGATAATGCTAAAAAGAAACTCATGGGGAGTATTAATGATGTCCTTATTATGGTTAACAATGCCTATGTCCCCATTGATTTCTATGTTTTGGATGTTGAATGCAATGCTTCTTGTCCTATTACTTTGGGAAGACCTTTTCTTAGAACTGTTGGTGCCATTATTGATATGAAAGAAGGCACCATTAAATATCAACTCCCACTCAAGAAAGTTATAGAACACTTCCCTAAGAAGAGAGAGAATATTTCTTTTTCCTCTTCTATGAAAACAAAATTTGCTCTTAATGCTTCTTCATTTGAGAACACTTGATCCTTTTTCTTGCTTCTTATGCCTAACTTAAAGGCGTTAAAGAAAAGTACTTATTGGGAGATAACCCAAAAGTTTTAGATGGGTCTTGGAAGTTATTACCTCAGTAATAACCGCTCCTTATCCTTTTTATTTGCTTTTTGGGCCAAGAGTAACCTCTAATGAGAGAGAAGTAATGATTGGGAAAGTTGCTGTCCTGAAACAGATTTCTGTGCTTCACCATAAAAATTCGTGTAAAATCTCTGTACGTCCTTTTGAGGCGTGAATTTTTGTTCTTCTGCCCCAGGTTGTTATATAACTTTCATTAGTTCAACACTTTTCAATTTGAGTAACAGAAGATCTTCGAAAAAATTCGTCTTTACCTGCTGGTCTGTTTTGACAGATTTCTGCCATTTTCTGCATTTGCTTCTTGTTGGTTCCACTTTGAGTTCTTTTGGTGAATTGAGCTTTTTGAGGGAAGTGCTACAGTAGCTAGTGTTTTAATGGAAGTTTTATTTGTGTTGGAACTGAACCTAAAGACTTATTATCTTGAGTGCACTAATGTTGCTAATAAAGATTGTGTAAAGTTTTGTATGAAGGAAAAATTTAAGGTTTATGAAAGGAATGAGTAATGAGCTGAAGAATGGACTAAAGATCAAGCTTGGGGATGCCACGTGTGTCACCCCAAGAAATATCCAAGAAGTACAAGCATCAAAGCTTGGGGATGCTCAAGGCATCCCCTTCTTCATCAATAAAAATCCCAGGTTTCTTCCAAACACTTCATTTTTATTGTTTCATGCACAATTGTGTTGTTCTAGGAGCGTCTTTGTTTTTGTTTTGGTTTTTCGTTTGCTTGGTTTTCTTAGTTTGCTGAATAAATTGGTTGGACCCCCTTTCATATGTTGGTTTTCAAATAGTTTGGTTTGGATTAGAAAAGAGTAGGAAAGTTCATGCTTAAGTGGTAAAGAGAGCTTGTTTTTGACTGTGGCCTATGCTCTGTCATGCCATGCTCGATATTGTTTTGGCTTTATGCTTAGTATTCTTTGCTGTAGCATGACATGTTATAAACAATTGAGATTGCTTAATGTGCCTTGGAAGAATCATGCGTTGTTTTAGCATATTAAAGCATAGTATTGTGGTATTATCCTTTGATGATTTATTTGGGTTGACTTGGCACATGCTCACACCATGTTATGACTATCCCAAGTCACCATAGCCTTTATGATCCTTTAGTTTTCAACTTGTAGTATCACTTTATGCTTTGATTAATGATGTTTTGTTGCTCTGCATGATTATGGCCATTATTGCTCTCTTAGTTTGTTGCTTCCAGTGTTTTGCTAGCCTCCGTAACTGGGTATGAGTTCCACTCATGCATCCAACTCCTAAACCAAGTTATTCCAAAGAGTCCACCATACCTACCTATTAGCATATGCTATTCCAAGTATATTCATGTTTTTGTCTACCTTCCAAATTAAACTTGTTATGTGAAAATTAGTGATTAAAGCTCTCACGAACTTGATGGCATACTTTACTTTTTTGCATTTAATAAACCTAAACCATTGCGTCCATCTTTGTTGCATATATGCTTGCGCTTTATATGTTGACGTTAGCAGAACCATGTATCATGGGGAACGCTTTCAACATTGCACCTGTACTTTGTACCCTGTTGATATCATGTTCTTTTGCTTATGGATCCCGGTGGTGTGAAATAAAAGTGGAACTTGTAAGATCATGGAGTTTGTATGTGTGTTAGAGAAACGCCTGGGCCGCTAGCCTAAGCCATGCCTAATCATGGTGGAAACTTGCAACATCACCATAATGAGCACTCTATGAAGCATCCTCAATAAAAACCTATGAAAATAGCAAATAAAAAGATCGCTGAGATGCTCATTGTCTGCTTGCCTTGTCATTTTGATTATGGGATAGCTCCTGTATCATGTGCAAGGGGTACCCTGTTGGCGGTTCTCTATGCTACATATGTACTTAGAAGGACAAGAGCTTACTTGTGACTAAAGTTGAGTAGCACGAGGTTCGGTCTTCGTAAGTAAGGGGCATGAGAGCTCGGTTTATAACTTGTCAAGCATATCATCTTAGTTGTGTCACTTTAACCTTAATCACCTTCAAGATTCTTATGATAGGGGCAATGAGAGCTAAAAGCTAATAAGTACCATAATTTTTGGAAGCTGTTTATGAGACTTGAATCCCTACTTCCTTCTATGAAGGCCTTTCTTTTACTTTTATGTTGAGTCTCCACCTTCTATCTTTATGCACCTACTTTGAGAGCATAGTGGCCATTCTTAGTTCTATGTGCATTGTCCCAAGAATTGTTGATTGATGCATAGTTTTGATATTGCTTGTTTTAAACTATTTGTATCTAGTCACTCTTATGATGTTTGAAGGTGTCCTATGCATTTATGTTTGCTACTCTATGAGGGACAAGCTGAATGCCACTATGCTATGTTTTCTTTATGTGAAACAAACAAACGTCTTACAAAGCATTGTTATTCATGGATCTTTTGTTTGTGCCTTTTCATGTCGCAACATAGTTTGTTTGTCTTATTGCTACAACTTTGTCTTTCATGTTATGATTTAAGTACTATGATCCTAGCTTCGAATGTTTTACAAATACTTTGATCAAGTTTATGATGGTGCATGTCACCTCAAAAATTATTCTTTCTTTTTATCACTTACCTACTCGAGGACGAGCATGAGTTAAGCTTGGGGATGTTGATACGTTGCTAACGTATCCATAATTTTTGATGTTCCATGCTTGGTTTTATCTACTTTCTTATGTTTTGTCCACACTTTGGAGTACTTTTCTTATGATTTCTTGGACTAACCTATTAACAAGAGCCACAGTGCCAGCTGCCTGTTTTCTGCTGTTTTGGTTCCAACAAAGTCAGAAAATGAATATTCTCGGAATTGGACGGGACAAAAGCCAAAGTCAGTTTTTCACCGAGGGACACCTGGAGCCAGAATACGAGACGGAGAGGGGCTGGGTCCCGACCACACCACTCCGCACGGGCCATGCAGGCCCGCGCCAGGTGTGGCCGCCTGTGCACCCCTCGGCCTCTCCTTCCGCCTATAAGTTGCCTCCGATATAGAAACCCTAGTCACCCGATCAAAATTCCACAAAAGAGTCTGTAGCCGCCATCATCTCCATCCCTAGATCGGGAGGGATCTGAAGCTCTTCCCGGCACCTTGCCGGAGAGGGGAATTCACCCTAGAGGCCTTCTTCATCATCATGCAAGCCTCTGGTGTGATGCGTGAGTAGTTCATCTCTGGACTACGGGTCCATGTAGTAGCTAGATGGCTGGTTATCCTCCTTTGTGCTATCATGTTTAGATCTTGTGAGCTCCGTTCATGATCAAGATCATCTATTTGTAATTCTGCATGTTGTGTTTGCGGGGATCTGATGGATATTGAGATGCTATTTCAGATTTATTATCGATTCTATCATGTCTTTGTTATTTCTGATCTTGCATGCTTTCCGTTGTTAGTAGCTATCTTGGCCAAGTAGATGCTAACAACTCCAAGAGTTAGTATTTAAGCTCAATAGTGGGTTCATGCCTCTGGTAATCTGGGGAAATGACAGAAATCTCTAAGGTACTAGATGTGTTGTTCCTACTAGGGAGAAAACAACAATCCTTTGTTCATAGAACAATCATATTGTTTACTTCACACGCAATCCGTAATGCAATTATTCGTTGCTTGCAACTTAATACTGGAGGGGGTTCGGATGATACCCTGAAGGTGTATTATTAGTCATAGATGCAGTTGGACGGCGGTCTATGTATAATGTTGTAATGCCCAATCGAATCTCAAAGGAGTCAAGATGAGTAGTATATGCTTGTATGCTTTCTCGATGTTTGTCAATTGCCCCGCTGTAATTTGTTCACCCAACATGTCATCTATCTTAAGGAGAGCCACCTCTAGTGAACTATGGACCCCGGTCCTTTTGTTTATCATCAATCTACAATCAACTGTTTACTGTTTTGTGTTTACTTTCTGCAAACTATTACTTTCTTCCACTCGATATGTTTAATCCTTTGTTTTCAACAAAAACGATGAGATTGGCAACCTCATCGCAAGTTGGGGACAGAGTTCTGTGGTTGTGTTGTGCAGGTCTCCATGTTGCTGCTGGCACCGGTAGTGCGCCCTGCCAAAGTTTAGCTAGCTACACCTTTGGGGTGTTTCCTTGCTCCAACTAGATTGATAACCTTGGTTTCATAACTGAGGGAAAACTTACTGCTGTGCTCATCATACCTTCCTCTTGGGGTTCAGCAACTACCAATGTGAATGCCCCAGCTCAACAGCAACGCCGTGTCCAGCCCGGAAGAAGATTCGCCCCAGGGAATTTGCTCAACCGCAATGGCCGTCTGTTCCACATGAACGCTGAAGACCCCCAAGAAGCGCCAGATGTCGTGTTGGGTATGTTTTCTGTTAACTCAGTATTAGAAAGAGTGTTGTTTGATTCTGGAGCATCGCACTCATTTGTTACCGAAGAATTTGCATGCACTAGTATGATTCACCCAACCAATTTGAAGCATGTTATGATAGTTCAAATACCTGGTTCAATCACCAAAGCTAGAAAAATTTGCAAGGTTGTACCTATCAGAATACATGCGATAGATTTTTATGCCAATCTAATAGTACTTGGAACCAAAGGTTAGGAAGTAGTACTAGGAATGGATTGGATGTCGAAACATAAAGGATTGATCGACTGTGCCAAGAAAGCCATCACCATGACCAGTAGCTCTGGAGTATCAGTAGAGCATATATCTGAAACGTTGCCCCACCAGTTCAAATGCAACAAGAGTCTAGCCCTACCCACCATAGACCAAGTCAGAGTAGTCTGTGAATACCCCGACGTATTCCCAGATGAATTGCCCGGTATGCCCCCAGATCAGGATATTGAGTTCATTATTGAACTAATTCCTAGAACTTGACCAGTAGCTCAGAGACCTTATAGCATGAACCCATCGGAGTTAGTGGAGCTGAAGAAGCAACTTGATGCTATGCTGGAGAAAGGCTTTATTCAACCAAGCGCATCACCATGGAGATCGCCCGTGTTGTTTGTCGACAAGAAAGATGGAGGCAACCGTTTGTGCATAGATTACCGGAAGCTGAATGATGTCACCATCAAGAACAAGTACCCACTACCCAAGATAGAGGATCTGTTTGATCAGTTGACTGGTGCCAGAGTGTTCTCTAAGATTAATCTTAGAACTGGTTATCATCAACTTAAGATTCGTGCAATGGATATTCCAAAGACCACCTTTACCACTAGATATGGATTGTATGAGTATACGGTCATGTCTTTTGGATTAACCAATGCCCCCGCTTATTTCATGAATCTCATGAATAAGATCTTTATGAACTTTCTGGATAAATTTGTCATTGTGTTTATCGATGATATTCTTATCTATTCCAAGTCAGAAGAATACCATGAGCAACATCTGAGAATCATCCTTGAAACCCTTAGAGAGCATCAGTTATATGCCAAGTTCAGCAAATGTGAGTTTTGGCTGAAAGAAGTAGGATTTCTCGGACATATTGTGTCGGCAGGAGGAGTGGCTGTTGATCCCGCCAAGATAACAGATGTTGAAGAATGGGAAGCTCCAACCACTCAAACCCATGTCCGTGCATTTCTCGGATTAGCGGGATACTACCGCAAGTTCGTAGAAGGATTTTTGATCATCGCAAGACCATTGACCCAACTATTGAAGAAGGACAAGAAGTTTGAATGGACCGACAAATGTGAAGCAAGTTTCCAAGAGATCAAGAAGAGATTGATTTCAGCCCCAATATTGATTATGCCAGATATCAAGAAGCCTTTTGATGTGTATTGTGATGCATCCAAGATTGGTCTCGGATGTGTGTTGATGCAAGAAGGCAAAGTCATCGCATATATGTCTCGACAACTGAAGCAGCATGAGCAAAACTACCCTGCCCATGATCTTGAATTAGCAGCGGTGGTTTTAGCCTTGAAGACATGGCGTCATTACCTTATGGGTAATTGCTGTGAGATTTATTTAGATCACAAGAGCTTGAAGTATATTTTTACTCAGAAGGAGCTGAATATGAGGCAAAGGAGATGGATAGAGTTAATCAAGGATTATGGCCTTGACATTTACTATCACCCCGGTAAAGCCAATGTGGTAGCGGATGCTCTTAGCAGATTACCGTGTAGATTAAACACTATGATTAAAGAAGCCCAGCCAAGTTTGCATGAGGAGTTGGAGTAGTTTAGAACTGAGCTAGTTAGCAAAGGATTTTTAGCTAGCATTGAACTTCAACCCACTTTGATCAGTCAGATCAAGGAAGCCCAGAAGGGAAATGCAAGTATCGACAGAATCAAACGTCATATTGGTATAGGAAAGGTACCTGGGTTCACCGAAGATGAAGAAGGAGTTTTGTGGTACAAAGGACGTATCTGTGTGCCAGCAGATTCGGAGCTGAAGCAAGTGATCATGCAAGAATCTCATGATACTCTTTATTCTATCCACCCAGGAGGAACGAAGATGTATCCGGATTTGAAGGAGCAATTTTGGTGGCACAAGATGAAGAGATAAATCAGAAGCTACATCGCCAAGTGTGATATCTGTCAAAGAGTCAAAGCGGAACATCAGAGACCCGCAAGACTATTGCAACCATTGCAGATTCCAGAATGGAAATGGGATTCCGTCGGAATGGACTTTATCACCCGCTTGCCTACTTCTAGTAGGTGAAATGACTCTATCTGGGTCATCATTGGTAGACTGTTCAAGGTAGCCCATTTTATACCTATCAAGACAACCTACCAGAGTTCAAAGCTAGCAGAGTTGTACCTTGCTAGAATCGCCAGTTTGCATGGAACCCCCAAGACCATAGTATCGGATCAAGGAACCCAATTTACCTCGAGATTTTTGAAGAAAGTACAAGAAGGATTAGGAACCAAGTTGGATTTCAGGACAGCTTATCACCCGCAGACCGATGGACAGACTGAAAGAGTCAACCAGATCTTAGAAGATATGTTGAGAGCTTGTGTTCTAGAATATGGATCAAAATGGGAAGATTGTCTGCCTTTCATAGAATTCTCATACAATAACAGTTATCAAGCCAGTTTGCAAATGGCCCCATTTGAATTTTTGTATGGAAGAAAGTGTCGTACCCCTTTGAATTAGTCGCAAGTAGGAGAGAGTCAGATTTTCGGACCCGGCATCCTACGAGAAGCCGAAGAGAAGGTTCACAAAGTCCGTGAGCACCTCAAGACGACCCAATCCAGACAGAAGAGTTATGCTGACAAGAGACATAGATACCTGACTTTCAACGTCGGAGATTTTGTGTATCTCAAAGTTTCGCCGTTGAAGGGAATGCAACGGTTTAGTCTGAAAGGAAAGTTAGCCACCAGATATATTGGACCCTTCAAGATTCTGAATCGTCGAGGAGAAGTATCGTATCAATTGGAACTGCCAGAGGAGATGTCAACCATCCATAATGTGTTCCACATCTCGTTACTTCGGAAATTCATGGAAGTGCCGGAGAAGACCGAAGTGTTCAAGAACATCGATCACCGAGGCATTGATATTAACAAGGATCTGACATATCATGAAGTGCCCATCTGTATCTTGGAAGAAGCTTTCAGAACCACCAGGACCCGGAGTATCCGATTTCTCAAGATCCAATGGAGCAACCATACCGAAGAAGAAGCTACCTGGGAGCGAGAAGATTACATTAGGACTGAGTTTCTAGATCTCTTTAGTTCCTAGTTTTTCTTAAATCTCAGGACGAGATTTTGTTTAAGGGGGGAAGTTTTGTAACATCCCAAATCTTTAATCAAGGTTATCAAAGTTCAAATCACCCAATTTAGGGTTAACAAAAAACTTTTTATTATTAAAATAATTATGAAGGCATGTGTTTGTGCATTAGTATAGAATTGTGTGTCAATGCCATGTTTGATTGTTCTAAATGTTATGAAATGGTTTAAAGGTGAATGCCACATTATCTAGACCATTTACAAACAAAATCCAAAGAAAAAGAAATCAAATAAGACTAAATAATGCAAATGGTCATTTTGACAATTTTAATCCACTAGGCCACTTTAGGTGTTCCTAGAAGTCAGTCTCAAATAAAAACTTTGTCAACTCTTTTCACCCCTTGCTAGTACAAGTAAAGATCCACCACTTTAAAATCTTACAAAAACATCTGGCAAAGCAATTTAAATGGCATTTGAAAATGGAATCCAAATCATATGGGAAGATCCCACTTTTGCAAAAACCAACCAAACCAATTCACCTTGACAATTCCCAGCAACCAGAGACTACCAATCATAATATCATATCACACACCAAAAATCTTTTTAAAATTTGAATTTAAATTTCTTGCGGGCATTGTGTCGAACACCTGGCAGACAAAGTTAAACTGGCCTAACTATTACTATTCTTGATCAATGCTTTGTCCACCTTTTTGCCCCTTTACACTCCCCTTGTCCCCTCTAGTCACAACCAACACCAATGCATAACTCCTAGTTTCTATTTGCACCAGTGCCGATCCACCCCAAGCCCTCTATGCCGGTCGACCATGGGCAAGCCCCAGCAGACCTCCCCGAGCCCTCCATACCATCTCACTCCCCTCTCTCCATTGATCCTTCCACCCCATCCCCGGAGCAAGGCGGGCCGCCGTTCGCCAGAATTTTGCTGGAGCTTGCCGCAGCAAAGGAGTAGAGATGCCGTTGATTGCGACTGTCCCAGGAGCCGCCGCGACCACGCCTAGAACCGCTGTCATCCACCAGCTCGATCTTCCCCCATCGCCATGTCTAGCTGGAGCCCTGGTAAGCCCCCACGTACCCCCACCTTGCCGCATTAGGGTTTATTCTTGTTGGAGCTGTTCACCGGAAACGATGAACCACGGCCGTCGATTCTTGTTCTAATCGCACGGCTGAGATTGCCCCGTACCGCTTCGGTTAGGATTAGTCGCTGACATGCGGACCCCCCTGTCAGTTGCCCTCTACGCCATGGAGCGCCACTTGGCCGGGCCGTTAGTTTTCCCACGCTAGCCCATAGATTCAAATAAAGGTTTTTCTATTTAGGTTTAAACTAGATTCTATCCACTTGTTTAAAAATCATTTCAGAGAGATCCACTTAACTAAAATGCATGATTCAAATTTTTCTAGAAAGATAACTAAAATATATATCCAAGCCCGTTGGATTTAAATAAATTGGAGCTAGATATCACAAATAGCAAAAATAACAAGACAAATACTTTTATACATTCCAACATTTTTCAAAAATCAACCATAATAGCTTTTGAGTTGATTCCAACTCTCAAAAATCACATTTGACAACACCCATCTGAATATGTAATAATATTTAGGTTTGCATGTAGTGACTCTGTACTAGTACCAAAATAATGCTATTAGGGCATTTCTAGTCACTTTAAATCATTTAAATAATAAACTTAAACTTATTGAAATATGAGCAAACCTTTAAATCACATTCCCATGTATTGGAATATGTGGTGATGACATGTGTCCACATGATCCCATATTTTAATTGGATAATATTAAATCTTAAATATTTTCAATGAGTAGAAATTAATTTTCTCAAATAAAATAAATGAAACTAGTTCTTTAAATCTTGTGGTGAGTGTGATGATGCTAGATCATCAAGTGTGTGCTTTAGTGTGCTAAATATACTAGTTAAGTGTTGTTTGGTGATTGTATATCCCGTATGTATTTATAGATGATACTACCGACCAAGTCTACGAGGAGGAGGAGTTCTACCCCGAAGAAGACGAGGAGAATTTCAACCACTGCACAAATCAAGGCAAGCTAACACTTGCAAGTTTCTTAACTATGCAAGCCATCACTAGATGCAAGTTAACCTAAGCAAGATGCTTTAAGAATGCTTTGGTTATACATTTTGATATATAACCATCCCAAGTTTTACTTGCAAGCTTTACTTTTTACTTTACCAAAGTTTCTTTACTTTTAGTAATGCTTTGTGAGATTTTGGAAAGTAGTATAGATAGCATAAAGAGTATAAAACTTGGCCTATACTAGATGTCATTCTATGGCATGAGATTGAGATTAGCATCCCACCTTAGTGAACACTCTTAACTTAGTGGCTAGTGCTAAACCAAAAACTTGATCACTTTAGATGGGAATACTTGGTGAAAATGCTTATGAAAACCTTGGAATGATGAGTAATTCTATTGAGATGTTTTGACATGTGTTGAGAAACACAAATGGTTTATGATGATGAAAATGTTGAGGCATGAGCCTTAGCCCTTTATAAAAATGGATGGTTGGGTTTGCATGCGATATCATTCCAATTTTACTGTACAACCACAATACCTGAATTGGGTAAGGCTTAGCCAGAAGTTTATATGCATTAGTATGGGTTCCCTCGCGGAAGAGGTTTGAGCTGAGGCTACCTCTTGATGTTGTCCACCTATGTAGTGCCCAAGATGGCAGATGGCCATGGCTAGGAGGCCAAGCTCATAGGAGAGGTGCTTATACTAGAGTGTGTAAAGGAAAGGTTATGATTGAATATCCGCATACTAAGTATGATGATTCAGGGTTATCCCTGACGGATGTATCGAATTTTGTGGTGAAAGTTGACCACCTCTACGGCGTGTCAAACTATTCGAATAGCCGCGTCCGCGGGCACGGACAGTTGGAGTGGCCATACTGTTCCGTCGTCAGATGTTTTCAAAATGACTTATGAAATGAATTGTGACTTGACTTGACCACAACAGGGTTGTGACTATGAAAACTAAGTTCCCACTTAGGTGATTTAGAACTTTATTTTATCTTTCTTTGTTTCTGAACTCAGCTTAGGTTTCAAATTTAGCTTTGCAAATAAACTTAGAGTTTAGCATTCCTACTAGAACTACCTTACTTGTTAGTGATAGTTTGCGAGTACTTAAAGAGTACTCATGGCTTTGTCCCTGGCTATTCCCGTGGCCAGACTATGAGGAGAACTATCCGAAAGAAGGACAACAGGACGGCTACGACAACTAGGATCATCTCCCATCGTCAGCATTGCCTGTGACACTGAAGATGGAGCCCACCGCTACACTTATATTTCTGCTGCTTGTTTGTATTAAGACTGGATCATGAGATCCGTTCTTTGTGTAAGACCTTATTATGGTTTGTAATGGATGATGTACTGTGATATCCAATCTGTTATGTCTCGCAAAAATGGTAATCCTGGGATTGCGATGTATGGCATAACAGGCATCTGGGATTAAAAATCCGGGTGTTGACAGGATGAAAGGTCGAAGGAGATATAATAAATTAAACCTAGTTGACTACTTCTAAAAGAAACAGTTGGTAAGTTGTCCTTAAGAAGGAGGAGAGCCTACTAAAATAGTCTAGTGTATAGTAGTAGGAGAATCATATTGGAAGGGACAAAATGTGTCCACAACCAATTCTAAATAGGACTGTAAGGGCATAAACCCAAAGAGATATAGGAAAATGAACTATATGGTGAAATAGAAACCATAGGATATTGTCGGAGTGTAGAGGATTCAAGGAAAAGATTTGGAGACGGGATACCACAATTATCCCTAGTTGTGATCGCAATGGAATTTGAGAAATGGTGTCATCAATACAAGTCCACTCCTCATTCCAAAACGCAAGAGAGTACGAACTGCGAGGATGAAGTTTATTTTAAGGGGGAGAGTCTGTAACATCCCAGCATTAGAGCTTAGAAATAAGCTGAACATAGGTTTGTGCATTGCATTCATGCATAGAAAATCCAAATAATTTTCACGCATTTAAATAAAAACTTGTCAAAGTGATTGAAGCTTCTCTTAACTTGGTGGAACTGAATTAGATCATAAAGTTGACTGCGATAAGTTTCAATATGACCTTTGCTAGAACCTTATCTTTGGGTAATACAATTTGATCTAAGGGTAGATCAAGTGTAATAAAACTAAGTCACAATACACTACTTAATAAGGAGTACTTGATCTTCTAAAGATCATTGCATGGTATTCCATACCACAACTCGAGGATCAATACTTATTATTCTAAAGTTGATATCAAGGTATTATCTACAACAAACCCTGAATACCAAGTTAAGTGTATAACTTAGGTAATGAAACCCCATAACTAAACCTTGATAGACTTGTTAACCTTTAGCTTTGTCCTATCATATTAACCTTTCAAAGATTTTAAGTAAATTAATCAGAAATAGGAACTAGCTATGGTGAAGTATGCCATCATCCATGAAATGAGATCCTTAGTGGTGATCAAACCATTTGATGATGGAGGAGTTAACTCACTCCTGAGTTAACTAGAAGAAGTACCTAAAACCAAGAGTTAAGCTAGTAGTTGAGGAGCCCTGAGAAATCTAGTAGTAGATGTGTATCAAATAATAATCTTGTTAAGACAAGTAGATATAAACTTAGAGTAATCTTGTTTAACAAGATAAGCTTATAGTGAGAGCCTAGTACAAGTCTACTACTTAATTGAGTATAGATCTTGATCAGACAATTAGAGGCCTAAGCCAAGCTTGATCCAAGGTTGGTGGTCATTATTCTTAAGTCACTTGAGGATAGATTACCAGTTGGTGAAGAAGAATTGTGGGGATACCAAATTAGGCAAAACCCTTGTAAGCCGAATCATTTAGCTTGATTATGAGAAGTCAAGCTAGAGTATGATGAAGTATATAACATGAACCTAGGGATTAGTTGGAAGTATAATAGTTTAACCAAGCTAATGCAAGAACAAAACTTGTATTATGGGAATAGTACCATACCTATTCTAGAGGATTGTTATCACATGTGATGTATAGATAGAATAGTAATCTTGCAAGCTTTGGATATAGTTACAAGATGGATTTAAGGAACTTAATAGATGGAGTTAGTAGTAGATACATTGATAGGTGCATCAATGGTAGTTAATTCTGAGAAGTTATATATTAGGTAAAGAATGAGGGGGTAATGTTGAAGCAGAATGACCATGTCATCATATGATGATGGATATATTGGAGTCAGATGATTGTCTTATTCAGGAAGATGTGATCTTTGTGAATAATACAAGAAAGATATATGGAGTATATTTAGGAAAGGAATAACTTATCTCAAGATAAGCTTAGTGAACTATTGAGGTAAGAATTCTTTAGAAAACCTTTATCTAACTATACATGCAGCCATGACAAGACCCATATCTGCTTCATTAGTCAAAAACCCTAGAATCAAATGGATAGTGAAACCATTTCCTATTCCTAGGTAACCATTAAACAATACCTCTTGGACAATTAAAGTTTCCAAGAGATGATTCGAGAAACATATGAGAGATTATGGAAGAAATCATTGTCCATCTGATTGTCTTAAACCCTAATAAGCACCTAATCTCATAGAACCCTCAAGATCACATTAGGAAAGTGTTCCGTGGTAATCTAAACTCTGCCAATCAAGTAGAATTGGATTTGGTGAAATCACCAATTAGGGAGAACCCTAGGATTCAAATCATCATATTATAAACTCAGGATTTAAACCAACATCTAATGTGGCAATTAAAAGAGGTTATATATACATATTCCATGCCTATCACTCACCATCATAAATTAGTAGTTTCTTAAACCACTACTAATACCTTCTTTTAGTGGTAATACAAATCATTCCTATAAGATTTTCTGATAGGAAGTAAACCCTAAAACCCTAAGTTATACTTACTTTATTAAATAAAAGAACCTTCATATATTAACATATTTTGTATATACAACAAGAAAAAAGTAGAGGAATGGGTTGTAATTAACCTCTATCATATATCAATGTTGTCTTACAAAATTTCTGGACATCTTCAAACTTTTGTAGAAATCAAATTGGAAAGAAAATGGTAAAACAGAATAAAGAAAAGAATTAGAAACAGAAAAAAATTACAGACTAGACCAAATCTGGCTCGAGGCCCATTTCCTCTCTGCCTATCTACTGCCCCACCGTCTCACCTCCTCTCTCTGACTAACAGGTGGTACCGAAGAAAGGACCACGGGTTGAGACAGAGATTTGGCTAGGGGGTTTCGTGCAAAGAGGTCGTCGTCGTCACTGTTACGCACACAGACAACTCGCTAGTCAGAGCTCCGTCGTCCGCCGCCGCACTGTGACGTAGACCTTGTCGAGATTCGTGCCACCGTCACCAGGAGGGGATAAGAACGCCACTGCAACACCCTCGTCTATCCTTATCCTCATTTCCCCTCGCTCACTCTTTTTTCTCTCTGTGTCGAAACCCTAGCTCGCTAGAGTTCGTCGTTCGAGACATGTTCGACCACCTCTCGCTTAGCCATAGCCACCGTTAGAATCTTCTTCATGGTCTTGTTCGACTAGGACCAAGCACAGGTGCTAGCGCGCCGTGAATCGGGAGGAATCGAGCATTCCTTTCTGTCAGCCGCCGTGACCATCGTCGTTGATTCGTCGTTGTCTGACCACCTCACGTCTATTCAACATCTCCATAATCATTAGGGTGAGTCCGCCGTCCTCTGGAACCTCTCTAATCTCCCTCACGATCTCCATATCGCTGTAGCTCATCACGGATGCACTTCCGGTGACCATCTCTGCTCGGCGTGACCACTATAAGGTTCCCCGTAGTCTCCTCTTTCCAGCACAGCAACTCGCACGAGCAGGTGTGCCGTAGTTCGCCGCTGGCGACCACCAATTGGCGGTGGTGGTCGTGCTTACGTCACACTCGCGTCACGCCCACGTCACCCGGTCCCGCCAGTTATGTTTAACTCGGTCATTGCCTATGTGGCAAGTGATGTGGCCCTGACCCCACGGGTCAGTGGCTGGAACTAGCTTAGCCCGTGTATAAAAAGTTTTCTCTATTTAAGTAATTAGATAAAACAAATAAGTTTAAATATAAATATAATTTCCAAAAATTTCATAAAAGGATTAAATCTTGTTAATTCTATATCTTTTGTTTTATAATTAAGAAAAATGTATATAATATATCAAAATGCTTAGAAAAATAAAATTTATAATTTAACTTTATTATAAAACATTATTATGTTAACTATTTAAATAATTATTATTTAATAAAGATTTTATAAATAATAATACTTTAAAAATTCATATTTTAATAATGGTAAATAAGGAAAATATAAACAATATACTAAAATTCATGGAAAAATGAGAACTAAAGTATAAAACTATAAACTTAACATATTATATCACTTAACTAATATTTATTATTTATTAAGTATTTATAAAGATTTAAAACTTAGAAAAATCATATCTTATTATTTAAAAATTAAAAAAATATGCATAATATCCCAAAATGATAACAAAAATAAATTCTACACATCAAAATTGTCAACTCTTACTTTTGAAGTAAAATAAAAAGTAAAGGTCTAATAAATCTTATTTAAATCCTTTTCTTTTATTTTAATTCATTAAAAATATATAAACCTTTACTATTGTCTTTAGCATTATTTATTTAGAGTCTAAAAAATGTAATAACAAGTTCAAATAATGTTTAATTGAAGCTAACTTAAATCTAACCATTTTAAGTTGTACCCACTAAAAGTACCATTTAGAATTAAGTAAATCTTCCTCTCCAAAAATATTTTATCAATTATAAAATCATCAAGATATGAGTATTAATTCCTTTATAAGTTTGGGAACCCACTTTAAAAGATAAACAAAGTTCTTAAGTGTTTAACATGTTGCCATTCCCATGATTATAGAGTTAAGAAAACACTACTTCTATAAAAGTAATAGTACTCTATTTCATCTTTATAAAACACTAAAAAGTGAACCACATATAATGTAATCCCTTATCCAAATCAAATAAGTCTCCACTACAAGTGTTGAAGTTATTCAAATCTAGTAGTGCTTTCCTTTTTAATAACTATAATTAGAAAAGAACGTTAAAGTGTTAGCCTTAAGTTTAAACACTATTTACTTTGTAAAGTAATATTTTCCTCAAAAGTTATTCTTTTAAGAAACATTAAAACTGATCCTTAAACACTTCTTTAAAAGCTCTAGTTGATTCTTAATCTTGCTTAAGGAATCTTTTAGATCACATGCCCCATTGAGTGCTTTAAATGTTGTATATTACTTGTTGTATCTACATATTGTTTCACACACTCTCACAAGCCTTAATAAGAAGCACAAGTGTGAAACTGAGATAAAAGTGAAACACATTATAAAGAAACAATTCCCTGTTCCCAAACCCTAGATCAGATACGATTGTCTCAGGGATTCACGTTTCTCAAACTTGCATTACATTACTTATGCATAATTGCATTTTGCTTCTTTAAACATTAGTCCTTACCGGACCAATGATGTTGTCTATAGATTTTGGATCTTCTATTGTCTTGAAGACCGTGAGTGCATAATCTTGTAATCACAAAAGGCAAATTCACAACTTGCTCATGTCCTTTCATTATTTTCTATCAAATGCTTGTAACTCAAATGTTGTCATCACCTGCATTTCAAAAAGGTCAGAAAATACTATTTTCATAATAATATGATTTTGGATTATTTACCAGATGGTAATAATCTATTGATACAGTTCCGGTGGTAAAGGAACATAATATCTATGACTTAACAACCAATGTCGCCAGTGATTCTAGCGCCGTATATTACGTGTTAACCATGAGATTTGGAATGGGATAGAGAAGTCAGTTGTATATTCTTCCTTTCATATGGAGGCAAGATGACCTTATCGTGACGCTGTGATTCCTTGTGTGGATCCAGCATATGGGTGGGCACCCTTAGGCCCCACGATTTTGGTGTCTAGATTATCTATGAGTGGCTGCCGGAGGTATAGTCGGATCTTTGTGGAGCTTACCAGAGGCATCACCAGCTCGTAGAGTCTTCGGGAACTCACCAGGGTTGTAGCTTGCCCGAAAGGGGGCTTAACGGAGGTGTAGTCAGCCCCGGAGGATCGTACAGACATATGGGGTCGCGGAGAGGGCAGTGATTGGCTTGGATCACCTACTAGGCCCCACATCAAGGAATTGTGGACGGGAAAGATCGCCCGGTTGTGCAACAAGGAGTTGATCTCTCATGGGTAAAGCAACACACCTCTGTAGAGTGTAATAATTGTGACATGTTACTCCCAGTTCCGAGAAGGAGCTAGGAACGCAGCAGGAAAGGAACCCCATGAAGGTTCTGGTCAACCTGTGAAGGCTGACGGACATAGTTTTTAGAATAAAAGAAACCTTTGAAGAAATGTTTATGAAAACCTGCATTGTCTATGACCTTTGGTCTGTGGCTGTAGAGATAATGCATCATACACACCTTTTTAGTGAACTTGCTGAGTATGCTCGTACTCAACCATACCTTCTTAACCGTTGCTAGGTTCTAAGCCGTTGAAGACAACGTCAACATCAATTTTTGCTCAGGAAACCATCATCGGCAGCTCAAGTTCCTCAATAAAGTCTATGAAGTCAAAATATACATCAGCTGAAGTGAAGACAAAGTCTCTATTTAGATAGGAGTAGATACTCTAGCCATAAAACCTACTTCTGTAGAGCATTACATTAGTAGCAATGGCAAGCCAAATAGTTTAGATACTAATCTTAGTTACTAGTTAGTTCTGAATTATTATTTCTGGTTCTTCTTTGTAAGAAGTTCTTTCTCTCTCTTTAACCTAGAGTGTTCTCTGGATCTTTTGTAAAGAGTCGAGTTGTAATCTATAGTCATGTCTTGGACCTACTGTGTTTCTGTTGTACCACTCTGAGGGATTGATGTCTACGCACTTCTATTCTTGTAGACAGTTGTTGGGCCTCCAAGTGCAGAGGTTTCTAGAACAGCAACAAGTTTTCCCTTAAGTGGATCACCCAAGGTCTATCGAACTTAGGGAGGAAGTGGTCAAAGGTATCCCCTCTCAAGCAACCTTGCAATCAAGATACAAGAAGTCTCTTGTGTCCCCAACACACCCAATACACTTGTCAGGTGTATAGGTGCACTAGTTCGGCGAAGAGATAGTGAAATACAAGTGGTATAGATAATTATAAGTGGTAACTGTGATAGAAAATAGCTTGATAGCGTGGAAAAGACTAAAGTAAAACTAAAATAAAGATAGAAGGAAGCAAACATGTAACAGATCTAGTTGCAAACGGTGAAACAAGGCCTAGGGATCATACTTTCGCTAGTGAACACTCTCATATAAATATCTTCTCTTTATGATACGACTCTGAACTACTCTCCGGTTGGACACTCTAATCCATGGTAGGGCTATAACAGCACACCTCAAAGTTTGCTTTCCCTATCTAGATAACCCCACACTGTCACCTTGAGCTCTAGATGGTTCCAACAAACACCACAATTTCATAGAAACATCCAACTCCAAATATAACTCATAACAAGTAATTGTAATCTCTAGCCTAAGTTCCACCATGGTGTGCATGCTGTCACTTTCACACACATGGGGAGAGCAGAGATCTATTAAAGCACTTGAGTAGCAAGGTAGATCTACTTGATTACAAAGCTCATGATCACAATATGATCATGCATAGAGAGAGAGAGAGATGAACACATAGCTACCGGTAGAACCCTTAGCTTCGAGAGAGATCTACTCCCTCATCATCATGGGAATCAGCAACAGCGATGGAGATGGTGGCGGAGATCGATGGAGATGGCTCTGGGGGCACTTCCCCATCCCGGCAGGGTGCCGGAACAGAGACTTTCTGTCCCCCAAATCTCCCCTTCGGTGGCAGCGGCGCTGCGGAACTTTTCGTGGCTAGAGGCTTGATTCTTTAGGGTTTATGCATCGGGAGGCTCTTATAGGCGTAGGGGAGACCGAGGGGGTGCCGGAGGGGCCCACACCACCCCCTGGCGCGGCCTGGCCTGCCCCGTGCCACCAGGTGGTGTGGCCACCCTCTGGCCCTTCTCCGTCTCATATTCTGGATCTAAGTATCCCCTGGTAAAATAATAACTTTGGCTTTTGTCCCGTCCAGTTCGGAGAATATTTATTTTCTGACTTCCTGAAACCAAAAACAGCAGAAAACAGGCAGCTGGCACTGTGGCTCTTATTAATAGGTTAGTCCAAGAAATCATATGAAAAGTACTCCAAAGTGTGGACAAAACACAAGAAAGTAGATAAAACCAAGCATGGAACATCAAAAATTATAGATACGTTAGCAACGTATCAACATCCCCAAGCTTAACTCCTGCTCGTCCTCGAGTAGGTAAGTGATAAAAAGAAAGAATAATTTTTGAGGTGACATGCACCATCATAAACTTGATCAAAGTATTTGTAAAGCATTAAAAGCTGGGATCATAGTACTTCAATCAAAACATGAAAGACAAAGTTCTAGCAATAAGACAAAGCAACTATGTTGCAACATGAAAAGACACAAACAAAAGATTCATGAATAACAATGCTTTGCAAGACGTCTGTTTGTTTCACATAAAGAAAACATAGCATAGTGGCATTCAGCTTGTCCCTCATAGAGTAGCAAACATAAATGCACAGGACACCTTCAAAGTTCATAAGAGTGACTAGATACAAATAGTTTAAAACAAGCAATATCAAATCTATGCATCAATCAACAAGTCTTGGGACAATGCACATAGAACTAAGAATGGCCACTATGCTCTGAAAGTAGGTGCATAAAGGTAGAAGGTGGAGACTCAACAAAAAGGTAAAAGAAAGGCCTTCATAGAAGGAAGTAGGGATTCAAGTTTCATAAAGAGCTTCCAAAAATTATGGTACTTTTTAGCTTTCAGCTCTCATTGCCCCTAGCATAAGCATCATGAAGTGATTAAGGTTAAAGTGAACAAACTATGGAGTATATGCTTGACAAAGTATAAGCTGGAAATCTCATGTCCCTTGAATACGAGGGCCGCTCCTCATGCTACTCAAGTTTAGTCACCGGTAAGTTCTTATCATCGTAAGTACATGTGTATCATAGAGAACTGCCAATGGGGTACCCCTTGCCCGATGATACGGAAGAATCCTCATATCAAAATGGCAAGGCAAGCAGACAACGAGCATCTCATCAATCTTCTTATTTACCATGGGAAAATGGTGCTTTTTTCTCTCTTTCCTCTTTTCTCATATCTCTTTTTTCGTTTTTCTCAATATCTGACTCTTTTTTTATAAGAAGAATGCTTCATAGACAGCTCATTATGGTTACGCTGTAGGTTTCCACCATGTCAGCATGGATTAGACCAGCGGCCCAAAGTGCTTTCTAACACACATACATAACTCCATGGACTTACAAGCTCCCCTTTCATTTCACATCGACGATATCCATAGACAAAAGAGCATGATACCAACTAGGTACAAAGTACAAGTGCAATGTTGAAAGCGTTCCCCATGACAGGATGGTTCTGCTAATCCCCAACAAATAAGTGCAATCATATACAACACAGACGACACAATGGTTCAAGTTTATTAAGGGCAAGAAAAGTAAAGTGTGCCATCAAGTTCGTGAGAGCTTTAATCACTAGTTTTCTCATAACAAGTTTAATTCGGAAGGTAGATAAAAACATGAATATACTTGGAATAGCATATGCTAGTAGGTAGGTATGGTGGACTCTTTGGAATAACTTGGTTTAGGGAGTTGGATGCATGAGTGGAACTCATACTTGGTTGCGGAGGCTAGCAAAAGACTGGGAGCGACAAACTAAGAGAGCAATAATGGCCATAATCATGCAGAGCGACAAAACATCATTGATCAAAGCATAAAGTGATACTACAAGTTGAAAACTAAAGGATCATAAAGGCTTATGGTGACTTGGGATAGTCATAACATGGTGTGAGCATGCGCCAAGTCAACCCAAATAAAGCAATAAAGGAGAATACCACAATACTATGCTTTAATATGCGAAAACAACGTATGATTCTTCAAAGGCACATTAAGCAATCTCAATTGTTTATAACATGTCATGCTACAAAAAAAGATCACTAAGCATAAAGCCAAAACTATATCAAGCATGGCATGACAAATCATAGGCCACAGTCGAAAACAAACTCCTTTTACCACTTAAGCATGAACTTATCCTACTCTTTTCCAATCCAAACCGAACTATTTGAAAACCAATGCATGAAAGAGGGGGTCCAACCAATTTATTCAGAAAACTAAGCAAACCAAGCAAACGAAAACCAACAAAAAAAACGAAGACGCTCCAAGAACAACACAACTGTGCATGAAATAATAAAAATGAAGTGTTTGGAAGAAACCTGGGATTTTTATTGATGAAGAAGGGGATGCCTTGGGAATCCCCAAGCTTTGACGCTTGTACTTCTTGGATATTTCTTGGGGTGACATGGGTGGCATCCCCAAGCTTGAGCTTTAGTCCATTCTTCATCTCATTACATCATTCTCTCCATACACCTAAATTTTTTCTTCATACAAAACTTCACACAATCTTTATTAGCAACATTAGTGCACTCAAGATAATAAGTCTTTGGGTTCAGTTTCAACACCGATAAAACTTCCAATAAAACACAAGCTACTGTAGAAGTTCCCTGAAAAAGGTCAATTCCCCAAAGAGAACTCAAAAAGGAATCAACAAGAAGCAAATACAAATAATGGAAGAAATCTGTCAAGAAAGACTAGCAGTTAAAAACCAATTTTTTCGAAGACCTTCTGTTGCTCAAATCAAAAAGTGTTGAACTTACGAAAGTTAGATAACAACCTGGGGCAGAAGTACAAAAATTCATGCCTCAAAAGGACATACAGAGATTTTACACGAATTTTTCTAGTGAAGCACAAAAATCTGTTTCGGGGCAGCAACTTTCCCAAGCATTACTTCTCTCTCATTAGAGGTTACTCTTGGCACAAAAAGCAAATAAAAATGATAAGGTGTGGTTATTACAGAGGTAATAACTTCCAAGACTCATCTAAAACTTTTGGGTTATCTCCCAATAAGTACTTTTCTTTAACATCTTTAAGTTAGGCATGATAGTTTGAGAAGATGCTCACATAAAAAATATGAATTGAAGTAAAAGAGAGTACCTAGAAGCAAATTCAAAACACATTTAAGTCTAACCCACTTCCTATGGATAGGAATCTTGTAAAGAAACATTTTATACTAATCTTAGTTACTAGTTAGTTCTGATTTATTATTTCTGGTTCTTCTTTGTAAGAAGTTCTTTCTCTCTCTTTAACGTAGAGTGTTCTCTGGATCTTTTGTAAAGAGTTGAGTTGTAATCTATAGTCATGTCTTGGACCTGCTGTGTTTCTGTTGTACCACTCTGAGGGATTGATGTCTACGCAATTCTATTCTTGTAGACAGTTGTTGGGCCTCCAAGTGCAGAGGTTTGTAGAACAGCAGCAAGTTTTCCCTTAAGTGGATCACCCAAGGTTTATCGAACTCAGGGAGGAAGTGGTCAAAGGTATCCCCTCTCAAGCAACCCTGCAATCAAGATACAAGAAGTCTCTTGTGTCCCCAACACACCCAATACACTTGTCAGGTGTATAGGTGCACTAGTTCGACGAAGAGATAGTGAAATACAAGTGGTATATATAATTAAAGTGGTAAAGTGCTAGAAAATAGCTTGATAGCGTGGAAAAGACTAAAGTAAAACTGAAATAAAGATAGAAGGAAGTAAACATGTAACAGATCTAGTTGCAAACGGTGAAACAAGGCCTAGGGATCATACTTTCGCTAGTGAACACTCTCATATAAATATCTTCTCTTTATGATACGACTCTGAACTACTCTCTGGTTGGACACTCTAATCCATGGTAGGGCTATAACAGCACACCTCAAAGCTTGCTTTCCCTATCTAGATAACCCCACACTGTCACCTTGAGCTCTAGATAGTTCCAACAAACACCACAATTTCATAGAAACATCCAACTCCAAATATAACTCATAACAAGTAATTGTAATCTCTAGCCTAAGTGCCACCATGGTGTGCACGCTGTCACTTTCACACACATGGGGAGAGAAGAGATCTATTAAAGCACTTGAGTAGCAAGGTAGATCTACTTGATTACAAAGCTCATGATCATAATATGATCATGCATAGAGAGAGAGAGATGAACACATAGCTACCGGTAGAACCCTTAGCCTCGAGAGAGATCTACTCCCTCATCATCATGGGAATCAGCAACGGCGATGGAGATGGCTCTGGGGGCACTTCCCCGTCCCGGCAGGGTACCGGAAAAGAGACTTTCTGTCCCCCGAATTTCCCCTTCGGTGGCGGTGGTGCTGCGGAACTTTTCGTGGCTGGAGGCTTGATTCTTTAGGGTTTATGCATCGGGAGGCTCTTATAGGCGAGAGGGGAGACCGAGAGGGTGCCGGAGGGGCCCACACCACCCCCTGGCGTGGCCTGGCCTGGCCCGTGCCACCAGGTGGTGTGGCCACCCTCCGGCCCTTCTACGTCTCGTATTCTGGCTCCAAGTGTCCCCCGATAAAATAATAACTTTGGCTTTTGTCCCGTCCAATTCCGAGAATATTCATTTTCTGACTTCCTGGAACCAAAAACAGCAGAAAACGGGTAGCTGGCACTGTGGCTCTTGTTAATAGGTTAGTCCAAGAAATCATATGAAAAGTACTCCAAAGTGTGGACAAAACACAAGAAAGTAGATAAAATCAAGGATGGAACATCAAAAATTATAGATACGTTAGCAACATATCAGGGATGTAATACTAGTGAACGGTGTTTCATTGGTGTTATATCAATGACTATAGTGTACTACATCATGCAGTGGTATGCTGGGTCACCGCAGCCACACCCTACCCGCTCAACGCCGAAACTAGATCCACATTTTCCCCTTATCCTTTCCCCAGTCAAATCCGGCCATCGGCGGCGACAGCGATGACGCTCCTGACAAGACAAACCCAGCAGGGAGGCGGCCATGCCCAGTTGGAATGGCGGCGACATCTCCTGCCAATCATATCTAGGGGTAAGTCCACTTTCCCCCAATTCTTTCATAGGGTTAGGGTTCAGAAGCAATCCTCGATTTACAATTAGATGAACTCGATTTGGTGTGCTAGGACATCACGGACATGGACTATGCCCCTGACTCCTATGAAGATCCTAGCTTCTGCGGCATAGTAGAAGATTGTTCCAAGCTCTGCCGTGTCGACAAACTTAAGCCTGCCAGGAGTGTTGCATTTGAAGGAACCAAAATAGGCCGCCGATTCTACCTCTACCAAGTTCAGAACGTAAGTGCTTAGCTTCTTGTATCGTCATTCACTTGTCTGGCAAGCAGTACGTCTGTGCCAACAATTTTCTGACATGGAGGGGTTCGAAAACTATGGGTTTGTTGCTTGGGTGGACAATGAATGGCCAGATGCTATGAAGAATGCACTTGCGAAGCTATGGTAGATGTATGATGATACAAGCAGTGCAAGAATCGACGAGAAGGTTGAGAAAACAAAGCTAGTGAAACAACTGTCTTATGAGAAGAACAAAGCTTGACAAAAAGTACCAAGTCTGTTGGTTGATGTCAAGAAGTTCATTGAAGAAATAGAGAAGAAGGCGTTGGAGAAGAACTCGTCTAGGTTGAATGATAACAATGAGAGATCTAAAGAGATAAATTCTAAGAAAACTGAAGCGTTGAGGAATGAGGTTGAGATGCTGAACACCGTGCAGAAATCCTAGGATGATGTAATCGAAGAGAAGCAGAAGCAATGGGATGAGGACCAAATGATCTTCAAGGAGGAAAATAAGAAACTAGAGTACGCGTTCTATGAACTGTTCAAAACCAACGACGCTAACAAGGATAAGCTAAAGATGATCAAGGAAATCTGTGATGGTTAACTCTTTCATTGCACCTGGTTCTACTGCTGACAGTGAACTGGTGGTGGTGGTGGTAGGTTAACACCATGGTGGTATGTTAAACTGTGATACCCTTTTGGCAACCATCATGATTGTTAAGACTAATTCATACTTATGTTGTTTTTGCGAAAGGTGTTCATTTGTTCATGGTGAACTGTGATCCCCTTTTGCTTGTGTTCTTCATTCTTATGAGGTTCATGTTCTGCGTTGTTTAGGCTTGTGTGATGATCATACTTACGTGGATCATGCTTTGTGGGGATCATGGTTCTGGGATCATTCTTGCCATTCTGTTGTGTTGGATTGTGTGAGAATCATGCTTTCTGATTCCAGTTTGTGTGTTTTTCTTCTCATGTGTATGATCTTCCTTTCCATCTTGTGATGGTAACCTCACCATAAGAAAGTGCAAGATGACCACAACAAGTCTTGCATGTTAACCAAACAAGGGGAAAATGTATGACAAGGATCAAAAGTGCAATATGCACACAACCAAAAACATGCATTTGTTGTTGTCCTCGTGCAGACTACCAAACGGAATGCCAAAGGTTACTCAGCACGTACGTGTGTGACACTGCTGGCCGTGGACATATCCGGTGAGCCCCAAATTCTATACGGGCTACCAAACACCCCTTACTCTTTTCATGGATCCGCGGTCCAACGAACCGTCCTATCACAACGTGACTTCATTAAACCCAGTTTTGTTTATCAATCACCCAATCTGAACATTTATGACTTCCGATTTTTTTTTCAAATCAAAACATTTTTCAAATCTAGACATTGTTTAAATCTGAACATTTTTTGAATCAAAATATTTTCAAACTTAATCATTTTTAATCTAAACATTTTTCAAAATCTAAATATTTTCATATTTAAACTTGTTCAAATTTAAATATTAGAAAAAAAAACCAAAAAAATAAAAGGAGAAAAAAAACACAAAAAAAAGAAAAAAAATAGCCCAACACACGCGCACTCTGAACGGAGCTTGTTAACTCAGGGCGTTTGGAGGCAAATTGCCATGCGAGTCCCTATGTCTAGCTTGAAACGAGTCATATCCTTATTTGGACAAATCCTATACACCGACCACGTCGGTATATACGATGCGCGGCCCACCCTTCGCATGCGCATGGGCCTGGCCCATTTTCACCCCGTGAGTGCTTTTTTTCGTGTTCTGTTTTTTCTGTTCTTTTTTCCTTTTTTCTTTTACTTTACTTTATCAACTTTTAAAAAAAGTTCAGATTAGAAAATTATTTTTCAGTTTTGAAAATGTTCGTATTTCAAATTTTGTTTAGATTTGAATTTTTTTCAAATTTAAAGTTTGTTCAACATTCAAATTTGTTTGCTTTTGAAGAATGTTTAGATTTTAAAAATGTTTACATTTTAAATTTTGATTATTTTTTGAAAAGTATTTAGATTTTAGAAATATTCAAATTAAAAAATGTTGGAATTTTTAAATATTCAGGTTTTGAAGGTTTCTCAAAATTTGAAAAAAATGTTCAGAGTATATTAAAAAAGATTTTAAATAACACAAAAAAGAAAAGAAACAAAAAATAAAAAGAACTTTTTCGACAAATTTCAAATCTGAACTTTTTCGAGTATTTTAAAATCATAAAAAATTAAGTGAAAGAAAAATGCAGAAAAGAAAAAAAGGAAAGAAAACATAAACCCAAAAAACAAAGTAAAAGGAAAAAAATATATATATATATGAACATAAACAGTAAAAAGAAAAGAAAAAGATAAACAAAACGAAAAACCAGAATCACTTCGCATCATAGTTTAAAAAACCGAACAACCGGTGAAGGGACTGGATCACTTGTTTACTGGTCAGACCACTGGTTCATCTCGTTCGATGGCGACAAAAAACCGCTATTATTAATTAAAATTTCATCAAATTTAGAAAAAAATTACCATAAAAGGTATATATATAGGGTATATTTTAATATATAATCACTTGTTGAGCCTCAAGTGGTGCTATTTCTAAGTAGTAGAAGGTTGTGAGTTCGATTCTTCTTGTGGCATATTTTTTCACCATTTTTTGTTGTTTGGACTGAAGTCTCTTAAAAATCAGTGAGGCTGTCGGTTAAGATTTTTTCTGATCGGACCACCAACCGATCCAGTTTTTAGAACTATGCTTCACATGGGCTCGTCCATCCAGAAAACCAGTGCAGGCGATGTGCCTATGGACTGCATGGCCTGTGTCTAGCATGCTTAGAGCAGGCGTGAGCGTCTTGCTACAGGGCCACATAAGGGGCCCAACCCAGACAGATTTGTGTCTCGGGCACCATAGTGCCCTTTTTTTCTTTAAAAGAAATCCAAATACGATATTTCAATAAATTCTGAAACAAATCCTAGATCTAAGAGTCTTTAACTTGAAATATTTTGTACTCTGTAATAAAATCAGACAAACTTTGGAGGTTTAACCATCTGCATCGCTCTACTTCAAATCCTCACTTTTGTGTACATCGAGTTTCTCAGAATTTTTCGGAACTTTAAAATACTTATCATTTTATGTTTTTTATTTTAAAAAATAATGAGCTACATGGTGCCGGAGCTCCAAAACGATTTTTTGGCCCAAACTAACTACTATGTGATAGAGATAACAACATTAGTAAATCCAAAAAAAAAATATGACAGGTGGTCGCCCCATATATCATCGGCAAGCATGACGTAGACTACTCAAACAAGCAACTCGAACCCAAAATTTCTCATCGATAGCAAACATGGAAAAGTATTGCTTGGAGAGATCCCAGAAACGAGATTTTCTTCGTTAAGTTGAAAAAACAAACATAGGGCTTGTTTGGTTGCCTGTTTTCCCGTTTCTCATATGGGTCGACAAAAGATAAGGGTGTTTGGTGTATTGGAATGCATGTGTTTATTGCATCGCACGAACTTCAAAAAAGGCCAAAAGTTGGCCTGGTGAAAACGTCGATTTTGGGCGTTTCTGCAGGGACATGCCCCGCTTGTGCAAAGGGGGAGGGATGTGCCGCTCATGCTAGCTCGGCGATGGCGCGAGCCGCGGGTTTCCCCAAAAGCTGGCGAGAGAAATTTCGCCACCGCCCGCTGATGCGCGCCGGTATAAAGCACCACCCGCCACACCAACGTCCATCGCCACCTGACGAGGGGTAACCTCGGCAATGCCCATGGTGGTGAACTTAGGGTTTTGCGGAAAAGAGAACGTTGTGGATTTCGTCGGATGTCAGGCAAACAAGGGAGTCAAAGTCGCCTGATTACTCGATCAACAACTCTATTTCAGATTGCTTGGGGGTTTTCCGGTCCCTCCTCATAGGCTTCTCCCGTCCTAAATATAGTAGGCCGGGTCTCAAAACCGTATACGGATAGGTTATATATGTATGATTACAACACCAACATATCGTCGGTTAATATTTTCTTTCCTAATACGACTAAGGCTTTCATCGGATGCTTCTTGGGCTACCATCTTGAATTTTCATGGGCCGTGAGCCTTTATGCAACCATGATAACAAATCATAAGCACCCGAGTAATCGTACCCATGTCATCACCATCTTCTCCATTCTTCGAGCTCTCAAGCCGGCGAGGTTCTGCATCGCCCAACAGGTAAGCGACGGGAGCGACGGTGGTGGTTGTAGATCGGCTGGTGCAGGCGTTCTTCTCCAAGATCTTCATCCTCGACGTGCACATCAAACCCCGGGTCTAGTAGCTTCAGTCTGTTAGCACCTCCTAGATCTGATTGTAGTTTGTGGTAGATCTGTGTTAGTATGCCTAAGGAACTGCTAGATATAGTCATAGATTGGTGTTTTTTAGGACTCATTGCATGTTTAAGCTTGTGTTCATGTGTAGTTTAGGTCTTAATATGTGCGACCGTGAAATCTGTAGGGCATGAGCAACGATGAGTTCAGCGAGGCCCTCCTGAATTCTCAGGAGACCTTTGTCGTTGAGACCCAAGCCTAGCTCCCGCCTCTGAGGCTCACCTATCCTCAGCGCATGGATATCTTGTTTGTGCCTCCAATGACCGGGTACACGGTGGAGCAGATTACAGAGCAAGCTGCCAAAATCATGGCTAAGAAGAAAGCCAAGGATGGCAAAGCCCACAACACAGGCCAGTGCAAGGGGGTTAAGGGCACCATGAAGTGGGAAGCGTTCCTCTTGGCATTCGTGCTCAACCAGATGTGCGAGATCATCAAGAGCGGCGTCAGGACGGAGAAGGGGTTCAAATAAGTGCACCTGAACCCTGTTGCCCGCAAGGTGTTTGAGTTCTGTGGCATCGAGGTGTCCTCCCAGCAGGTGTACAACCACCTGCGTAAGTGAAGGACCAGGTGGATCCATGTCTCCAAGCTGAGAGACCTTAGCAGAGCTGGCTGGAACGAGGAGACCTGCACCATCATCTTGTAGGACGCCTACTACAGGGGACCCATCATCTCCTTTGATTTCGAACACTAAACTCACTAACCTCGCTAACCTCCCAGCAATTCCCTGTCTCAGGATCACCCCAAGGATGCCGAGTATCTGAACAAGAATGTCGCCAACTATAGGCGATGGAGGCCATCTTCTCCTTCGGCCTTGCCACTGGCAGGTTTACAATGGGCTCAAGTGAGCCTCTTGGACAACCATGCCCTGAATACATATAGACTCAGGTTCTCCTGCTGCCGGTGTTGGTCAAGGTGGCAACACAAATGACTAAGTTGTAGGTGGCTTCGATCCTTGCAGGAAGAGGAAGAGGTCGCTGCTGGGGTAGGATGACGTTGTCGCCATCACATGCATGACCGAGGCCATGAAAGCAGTGGCAATCGCCATCACCACTACTTCCCCTCCTGATGTGCACCTAGCTCTGTACGACGCCATCATGGCAGCCAAAGGGTACAACCCTGAGGCTCTAATGGTGGCGCTCAGCCACCTCTTCGACAACAGGGCTATGAACAACGACTTTGTTCAGATGGCAAATGATCACAGGGATCTCTGGCTCAGGACCTTCCTGGCCAAGCACTACTACGTGTAGTGCTTACTCCCTGATCATGGAGATGGTGGCGGTAGTGCATGCATCATGAAGAAGTTGTATATTTTGAAGTAGCTAGGGACTTGATGAAAACTTATGCATGTTTATTGTGAGGTGGTATATACTAACCCCTCACACGATGGAGAACTTATGCGGTGTTAGGATTGCACCCCTTTTGATGTGGTGGTAGGTCTCATCATAGATGTTGGTCGTGATCGGTTGGATCACACTAACTTGGTAGGTTGGAACTACTGCTGCTTGTGCGCATATGATCATGCATACTTAACTAATTTATGTGTGTGCCCTGTGTTTGTGAATTTAATCTCTTTGCTTTAGTTGTGATCCTTATATGTTGCATATGTGTTATACCTCACAGAAATACAACTGGTACATGGTGTACTACGGTAAGAAGTCGGGAATCTACAAGACATGGGAGGAGTCCAGCCAACAAGTGGCGGGTTACTAGCGCAACCTCCATAAGGGGTTTAAGACTCTAGAGCAGGAACAAAAAGACTACTCTGAGTTCTTAGCAGAGCGTCCCTAGAAGGAACAGCCGTCAGTAGATATGAAGATCAATTTCACTCCACCTCCATCAGGTCGTTAAAAAGTTCATCCACACGAGCAGGTTCCACCTATATGGGGTGCAAATATGATCAAATACATCATCATCGTCGGTCTAATCATGTGGATTATCCACTACCAGTTGTTCCGACTCATGTTGATCGATCATGTAGGATCTTAAACCCTGATGGCTAGTTGGTAAGCTCACCATTTTGACATGCGAGGTAAGCACATCGAGCCATATGCAGGCTCCCAAACATGCAACTTTGCACCAGCAGAGCCTAATCTGGGAAACAAAGCAAAGTGGCCATATGGGCTCTCCTAGTGGGAAAACGAAAATTCAAACAACCAAATAAACATCCCATCCTAACCCGAGGGCAATCTCCCCCGTAAAGAACCCAGCGGGCCAAATGACAAAAACGGAAAATTTCGACCCGAGCAACCAAACACGCCCATAGATAACGTGTTTTCCCAATTCTCGCAAGCAGTTGGCTTGCATAAAAAAGGGGAACCATGAGTTTTGTTCGTCAAGATAAGAACCAAACTCGTAACTAGGGATGGAAGCAACGTATCTTTTTTTTCTATGAATGAATCAAAACGCAAGGTTTTGCGATTTCACACAGCGTACCCGCTTCATCACAACTATAAGATTAATACTACATTCTTACTGTGTTATTATTCCCCAGCATATCCTGTTTGCATCCTGACCCGTAACCAGAGGTGGCAACAGATCACCCGCTACCGTCCCCAGTTTAGACGATGTCCTCGTCGTGCCGAGCCACCGTACAACACCAATGGTAGACTAGTCATCGCCTTTTGCAGATTTGAGATGTTATTCTCCAGATCCGCATTCCAGATGACAAGCTCGCCAATCTTTTTGTTGACGTCGATGAATCTATCCACCACCGATTGGGAAGTTGATGCAGTGAGTGCTACCACAACGGTGTCAGGTACCCCTTTGCCGATAGATCCATATCCGAGGGTCGTGCTTCCCTTGATTCACGATCTTCTCATTGTTGGCGAATTTTACTCCCCATTTGGTATCAAAATATTTTTAATGTATCGAGATAATACTTTGATTTTTGAAAAAATTAAAGTATTAAATACTCTGAGGTGTTTGGATCCAACAAATAATATGGTTTTAAAACTGAAGTATTCTCTAAAACTATTGATTTTTTGAAGTATTTGAGAAAGAGGTGAGGCCTTCTTTTTTCTAAAACTGAGAAAAGAGGAAAAATAAAATATTGCTTTACTTCAGTTTTAGAAAAACTTTGTTGCCAAACTAGGTGGGCTGATAGCTCCCGTGCGATGTTTTTCCAAACTATTGGATCCTTTGCGACATTGTTGGTGGAAATATCTAACATACGACGTTCTTCATGGAAGAAATAGCCCGCGCGTGAAATGGTGCCTTAATAGTAAGAAGCATCTTAAAAGTTTGGTATCAGTCGAGACGAGTAGGTCCCACAACTTATCCACCTCTACACGGGGCCCATGAGTAGTGCACTGAACGCGGGAGCCACCACACATCCACCTCACGGCCTGGGACCCACCAAATATCCACCTCACAGCGCGGGACCCACCACATATCCACCTCATCGTTATCGTTAGAAAGGGGGTGGAACACGATCCCGAGCCGCCATTGCCTTCCCTTTCCCTTGTTTTTCTTCCCCCTTCTTCTTATTCTCCAGCGACGAAATGCGACAATGCTAGCGAGAGATGTCGAGCTCTAGTATAACCCCCTCCTCCCAGCGTCCCTCATGGCCGCGGTATGGTGTAGTGTCGATGACGAGGTGCCCTGACTACCCACGCATCGCGCCACTAAAGCGGTTGGTCACTAAGAACGAGGAGAATGGGAACCGTGGGCGCAAATTTTTGAAATGCAAGAGCAAGCTAGAGGAGGGGAAGGTTAGATCTGAGTTCTGCACATAAGCCAATCTGTTGATTTCATCTGCCAATTTCTAGGTTTTCCCGGATTTGGGATTTGAGTTAGGGTTCATCTTTCCCATCCGATTTTAGGATCTAAAAAATTGTAGGCATTTTGAGTAGATTTATGAGTACATTGAGAGGATTAAACAAGAGGGTGAAGTCGATCGGAAGGAGGCGCATTGAGGGAGCTCAATTACCCTCGGGCGATGGAGAACTTGGCCTATGAAATTGTTGCTATGGCGGGGATGCAGAAGTTAACGGAGAACTGAAGAATCTCAACAAGCAGTTAAAGCAGATTATCGATCTAAGGAAGCAGGCAAACATGATAAATGTTTTATTTTTATTTTTGTGTAATTGCTCTTAGGTTTTGTATATGCTGATCATTAAATATTAGGCACAATAATCAGTGTATCAGTTAGCTTCCTGATGCTTTGTACATCATGAATTTGGCCAAGTTTTCTCTGTTTTGCTTTGTTTCGTCAGTTCGTCGGTCAAGATATACACCTGCTTTTTTCAGTTCGTCAGTGCAATGCATAGTTCATCTGGAATTTTTTTGAGACAAATAGTTCGGTCTGAAATAAAAAGAAAAAGTTATTATTGAACCCTGGCACGATGACGAGTGTTAGAAATCACAGGCCCAAATAGAAAGGGCCCTGCTGTCAGGCGTTCATGAACCATTTAGCTCCTGCTCAGACCCAATTACGGAAGGAGCAAATGTTGCCAGGGCCCCACCTGTCATTAGGGCTGGAAACTTTGCCCTGCCGCCGCAGTGTCGAGAAACATAGCTTCGGCAGATAGGTTTTGACACATAGGTTTCTTTTCGGCCAAAAAACTTATCTTATTTCACTTTTTTCTAAACATAACCTCAGCATAAAAATGTGTAGTTTTTGTGGGGATTTTGAGTAGTGCCTCTCCTTATGCACATGTTGATGTAAAAAAGATAGATAAAACATTTTGCATGCTTGCTTGCTTTTCATACATTCATCCAAACCGTTTTACTTTCTTTCTCTACTTTTTGGGTATTTTTTTAGTTGTTTTATTTGCTTGACATGTAGAACGGGGCTTTTTACTTTGCAACATCGACTCAAATTCAAATAAAATGCAATTTTTTGCACAAACGAAACATCAATATATTGTGACCCACATGACATAGACATTGGTAGCACCCTTATATAAAACAACGACCCTTACATAAAACCAGGACATGTATCATAGTCCACAGTACATATGACATGACATATAGATAGAAATGATTAAAAAAAGGACACAATAGTAGATGGATAACATGGGTAACACGGATCCTTGCGCTTCAGCTTCATCTCCATGGCCTCCGGGCACCCTCAATCCTCCTCGTCGACGTTGTAGGGAAGGGTGTGCATGTGGTTGGGGGTGAGGAAGATGAAGTCGAAGTATGTGAAGATGTTGTACATGGTGAACACGATGAACTCACAACCGCACCAGTATACTTCGCCGACGAGGCAGTAGGCGTCGAACGGGTTGGTGAAGCATTCTAGGCGAGCCACGAGGAAGGTGGGCAAAGCCGGCGCTAAGGAAAGAGTGGGTGGGCTCTACTGGACCCCTCCAACGAGAGATTTCCCACACCCGAAGACGGTCCTCCACGATGATGCCGCCGGGGTAGTGCCGCACCAGCACGGTTGGCGGTGCTTGGTAGGTCGGGCCAGTGTACTGCATCTTGGCTTCGCTCTTGCTGTCGAAACGGATCGGGTTTTGCGGAACAAGAAGGGGATATGACTTGGGTGCTTCGAGTGGAAAGGAGAGGTGTTTAAATAGAAGTAGTGCACGGTATCGTGGCATATTAAAACGAATTGTTTCAGCTTCTCTAGCATTTTCACATTGAAACGAGCCAAGCGTGTTGATCAGTAAAGCTAACTCGTTCGTGTGCCTTAATACCCTTGGTGCGGCGCGCGCATGGAAAGGGTCATCTCGGCGCGCGCATGCATGCCAAAGATGGGTATCGAGCACGTGCGACTTTAATGGCCCCTGTGCGACGTGCGCATGTATGCATCAAGGACTAAGACAGGAGCGCCGCAGTGCGTGTATGCAGTAGGCCTGAGATGGTGCCAATCTTGTACTGGGCCCATTCTATTGCACAAAGGACTATTAGGCCCAACGGTCTGTTTGCGTTCCCAGCTGCACACACACACCTGCCTGGTCCTTCTAGAAGACTCGATCAAACGGTCATGATTAGGCTCTCGCAGATCGCCATGAGTTCGGCTCCAGCCAATCACATTGAAAAAAGAGCCTCTCACGGATCAACCAGAGTTCGGCGCGGGTTTCCTTCTAGAAGACTCAATCCAACGCTCAGAGTTTGGTGCTAGGATTTATCCAAGGTTCGCAATGTCTTGTTGGGTTTTGACTAGGTTTTGAGTCAGTCAACTCTCTACTTTGACCAAACTTCAAATGAGCATAATAAATTAAAAAAAAAGTAAAAAACCTGCGCACATAGTCTTATTATGTGATTTAGTTACGATTCTAGTTAATAAACATGGTGTAGGAACCTTTTTTATGAGAAATCCTTCACAAAATTGAGCATCCTCGAACACAGGGGCTTGGTTTTCAATGGAAATGAGCTAAGGATTTGGGGTTTTGAGAATTCAAAGTGCCAAAAACTTGAACCAAGAATCACCAAGCTTCATTTTGGAATGAATAATAAGGATATGCACTCACCTTTCCATTTTCATGAAAAAAAATCAAATTTCGAGGCAGTCAACTCTCTACTTTAACCAAACTTCAATTAAGCATAACAAACTGAAAAAAATAAAAAAATAGAAAACCAACACACATAGTCTTATTATGTGACTTAGTTACGATTCTAGTTAATAAACATAGTTCAGAAACATTTTTATGAGAAATCCTCCACAAAAGTGAGCATCCTCGAAAACTGCTGCTTGGTTTTCAATGAGAATGAGCTAAGGGTTTGGGGTTTTGAGAATTCAAAGTGCCAAAAACTTAAACCAAGCATCACCAAGCTTCATTTTGGAATGAATAATAAGGATATGCACTCACCATTCCATTTTCATGAAAAACATAAAATTTGGAGGCAGTCAACTCTCTACTTTGACCAAACTTCAAATGAGCATAAATAATTCAAAAAAAACAAAAAACTAGAAAACATGCACACATAGTCTTATTATGTGACTTAGTTACGATTCTAATTAATAAACATGGTGTAGGAACATTTTTATGAGAAAGCCTTCACAAAAGTCAGCATCCTCGAACACCGTGGCTTGGTTTTCAATGGAAATGAGCTAAGGGTTTGGGGTTTTGAAAATTCAAAGTGCCAAAAACTTGAACCAAGCTTCATTTTGGAATGAATAAGAAATTTATGCACCCACCTTTACATTTTCATGAAAACCAACAAATTTGGAGGCAATCAAATCTCTACTTTAACCAAACTTCAAATTAGCATAACAAATTCAAAAAAATATAAAACCTGCGCACATACTCTTATTATGTGACTTAGATGTCCAGGAAAAATACTTGGCTCATTTACACAAGTTCGAAAAAAACTTGCTTAGAAATGGGGTTGTTTACCCTAGCTTTAGAAAGTATTTCTCATGACTATGTGTTGTACATCTCAGAAGGGATTAGATTCATCACTTAATGTATATATTATTTGATAAAACATTGGAACATCAAACAACAGAGAGTAGTACGAATAGCATCATTGGTTCAAATTCAAATTTTGGCTCAAGTTTGACACCAAAGTACAAACATCATTATTACAACTCACAAGTTATCACGAATCAAAGTACAAATAACATTACATCACTCAAGTTTTCTCTTTTCTTCTTAGCACTCGATTTCTTCTTCTTCGTCTTACCCATGGTTGTTTTTGAGTCTCCACCAAGAAGATCAGTCATGCTCTTAGTTTTCTTCGTGTCACTATCTGTAGGCCTCCCCACAACATGGCCTATATCTTGCTTTGGTCTGGTGATGAGTTCAAAATTGAAGCATATTTACCTTTCATTTTTGCATAAGTAGAATATGGTTTTTAGTATTTTACTACTTTTGCGCGCACCTTTTGCCCTTGTTTCAATAGGATCCCGAATTACTAAGTCTATTATGAACATATCAATTGAGACTATCATATTATGTTGTAATATGATATTTTTAAGTGATAAAAATCATTTAATTGATTTATCTTCGCACCTGGGAGAATAGAAAACATGAAGGAATGCTACTACAGTGTTAACGACCAGTGGTACGGGTGGAGTCCACCCATACCACATGACCGCCTCATGAAATACTTTCTCCTGACGAAGACGGATCACAGATCCGACATTCACATCAACCTTGTGCCACGAAAATCCACACCAAAAAGGGACATGAAGGAGAAACTTGGAGGAGGGCAAATCCCTGCTGCTTCACGGATCATTGGAGGACATCGTATCATCCCCTTCATCATCGACCACTGCATCACCATCACTACTACTACCCCCATCTCTCATTTATTAGAACTTGTTGTAATTCCAGATTCAATTGTGGTTTGCATTAGATTTATCCTCATACTTTAATCCATCCATTTGATTATGATGATGTCGTTGATTGCTTCCATGTGTGAGTAGTTTCCCTTGTTCTTGGGGAGATGGAGAAACCCTAGCACTATTATCCATTGAAATAAAGAAGATCTATACTTGTGTCCATTGACTTATTGGTCTATGATGTTTGCATGATGTGTGTTTGATCTCTCTCTCTTTAGATGGTATGTGTAGTCTACCACATATCATTTGCCTTCGGGTCTAAAGAAGAGGGTCAAATCCTTTGGACGTGTTTGGAAGTGTGCCCGGAGCTATTGTGCCTATAAGCACCGGCTAGAAACCTTCATGGTCAAAGGAGGATTAAAGAGATATTCCCTAAGCTAATTATAATATCCACGGGGAGACCCTTAATTGTGGTGGTTTGTATGGATGAATTCTCTCATACATCATGGTGGGTATTTAGAGATGATCTCATTCTTGGCTCAACAAAGTGACTGCCTACGAGTCTTGTAGTGAACATCTTATTATGGAGCTCTCTCCACACATATCACGACACAAGAAATAGGTTATCCTAATTATGATTAATTATAACATGCTAGTGGTGTATCCTACATTCCTGAGAACATTTTAGCCCTGTTAAGTTCTACCACTTTTCCAAACGCTTTTGTTACCCTCTTTCTTTTACTTGTTTTAATTACTTTTCTGCAATCGACCAAAAACCTTTCAAACACCCTTTACTTGAAATCGAAGGCAGCTTACAAGTATCCTTTGGTAGACAGTGATGAGGGGCATAAAGACCTTAACCAAATAGCTCTTTGTGGGTTCGATACTCTTATTTCGAAACTAACTACAATCGATCTGTGCACTTGCAGTCATCAAGCTATTTTCTAGTGATGTTGCCATGGAGCTAAGCACTTTTGGTCTTTGTTCTTAGTTGCTTATTATACTAATTATTTTACTAAAGTTCTTTACTAGTTTCAGGTAAGCACCATGACTGCACTTGGATTGATGAATCATCTCGATGCAGCTAAACACCTTGGGAAGTTCAATAGAGGACTTGTCAAAGAATTTCCGGGTGGGAGCGAACCAGAATACGAGGTTAACCCTCGCTTTTTCGCTATTATTAAAGATAAAACTTTTGCAGGAGATGACCCCGATGAGGATCCTTACACTCATTTAATGCATTTTACCGAGTTATGTTGGACACTTAAATTGAGAGGCTATTTTGATGATGAATTGAAACTTAAATTATTTAGCCAATCTCTAACCAACACTGCTTTAGCTTGGTATAGAATTTTCCCTGTAGATAAAATTGATACTTGGGAAAAACTCAAAGGAGAATTCGTATTTCGATTCTTTCCTTAGGTAAAGCCAGCCAATGTAAGAAGGGCAATCACGAACTTCAAAAATGTCCAGGTGAAGGCTTGATAAGAGCTTTCAAAAGGTATAAGTCCCTACTTAATAAATGTCCTCACCATGATTTACCTGAATGGTATGTTCTACATATTTTCTATTAGGGACTTAATCAAGAAATTAAACATGAGCTAGACACAAATTCCGGAGGCTCTTTCATGGAGCTAACTATAACTAAAGCTTGGGAACTTCTAGAACATATTTGCCGTAATAGAGAAACTTGAGGATTTGATTTAGGCGGTGAAGGAGGTATAGAAATGGAATATGATTATCTCAATGCTTATAAAGAATCTGGTAAGGTAAAACAAACTGCTAATGAACTCCAACTTGATGATGATATTATTTTGTAAATCCTCCAGTATTTTACAGAACACATTGAAGCTCCTAAGAAATATTGGCTTCAATATACTCCCCCACCTGAGCCAGTTGAAGATGTTGATCCAATAATTGCACCTCATATAGAGCCATTAAGGGAGATACCCCGTATGTTGAACCCCTTCCTTTTCCAAAGACTGTGAGAAAACATCTGATGGCTCAGCAACTCGAAGAACAGCATGAAGAAGAAATAATTTTCCTCAAGATGCTAGAAGAAGAGGCACAAGCAAGAAAAACTAACAAAGTAAGTATGTAGGAGACCGATGAACCTACGAAGGAAGATATCCTAACCATGTTTGCACATTGCAACGTGATAGAGCTAGATATCGAAGCTGCACAGTTTGTTGAAGGAAAGGTGAAGGATAAAGATGTTGGTAAACCTATTCTCCCTTGTTCTTTTCGTGGAACTTCTTATTATGGCCTCTATGACATTGGAACAACTGTTAACATAATCCCTATAATTGTTATTTGAAAATCCAAAATGAACTAGCCCCAGCTGAATTAGAGGATACTGATATGACTATAATGCTTGCAGAGAAGATACTAAGAGTTCCTATGGGAATAATTAGAGATGTCCCAACCTGTATTGGACCATATAAGTACCCTATTGACTTTGTACTTGTTGATATGCCTACTGGTGTTTATTATACAACTATTTTTGGAAGAACTTTCTTGAACTCCGTATGAGCAAACATTGACTGCAAGATAGAAACCGTACCTCTCAAGTTTGGTGAATAGAAAATGGACTTCCATTTTTCTAAATTTCACCATAAGACGACAATCAAAGATTTGGACGAATATGAGTATGGAAAAGAAGAGGAAGGTAATATCATTAGTCTTGCCTTAGTCGATAATAATAATATTCCCCAAGATATAGAAAAGATGGAAAATGATGATTATATTGACTCCACGCCTGAGGTGGATCCCGAGATGAATCAAAAAGATGAAGGACCTATAAGAAAAGGGGACGAGGCACCTCCATCTCCTACTCTCAAAACCTTACCCAAGGAATTAAAATATAGGTTTCTTGATGGAACTAATAATTTCCCCATTATTATAAGTTCTGACCTTGCAGAAAAAGATGAGGAAAACTTGATGATGGTTCTCCGGATGCATCGGAATGCTCTTGGGTATTCGATGAGTGACTTGAAAGGGATTAGTCCCTCGATAGCCACCCATAGAATATTTTGTAAGAAGGAGCCCAGCCGGTTGCATATTTTCAGTGCCGACTTAAACCCCACATGAAATAAGAGGTAAGGATGAAAGTAATACGTTTATTAGATGCATGAATCATCTTTCATGTGGAGGAAAGTGATTGGGTAAGCTCTATTCATTGTGTTCCTAAGAAAGGTGTATTTACTGTTGTTCAAAACAACCATAATGAGATGGTACCTACTGGAACCATTGTTGGTCACAAGATGTGTATTAACTATAGAAAACTTAATAGGGAAACTAGAAAGGACCATTATCCTTTATCGTTTACAGATCAAACTTTAGAAAGGATTGCTATGCATTCTCATTTTTTCTACCTAGATGGTTATTTCGATTTTTCTCAAATTGCTGTTCACCGTGATGACCAACTAAAAACAACCTTTATTTGTCCTTTCGGTTTATATTCTTACAACCATATGACTTTTGGTCTTTGCAATGCCCCTTCCACCTTCCAAAGGTGTATGACTGCTATATTTGATGATCATGTTGAAAGTATTATGGAAGTATTCAGGGATGATTTTTCTGTTTATGGAACTTCATTTAATCATTGTCTTCATAAAGTTTTGTAGAGATGCGAAGATACTAACTTAGTATTGAATTGGTAAAAATGTCATTTCATGGTTAAAGAAGGTATAGTGCTTGGTCACAAAATTTCAGGTAAGGGGATTGATACGTCCATTTTGCATCACTATTCTATATCATAATTTACTGTTACTCATTGATATATTTCATATTATGAGATGATACTTATGTTATTTCATCTATTTTTGCATGGTTGATGACTTTTGGAGGATGGAGCACTGAAGTTAGGTTTATGATCGTAAAGGCACTATTTGGAGGTGAAATTCGCGAAGATCAGAAAATCCCGGAAAATATATGGAAAATCCTGTTTTTCTAGAAGATGAAGGAAGCTAGAAGGGGAAGTGGAGATGGGCCACAGGGGGCCCACACCACCCCCTGGCGCGGGCCAGCCCTGGCCGCTCCACCAGGTGGTGTGGCCACCCTGGCCCACCTCTGGCATCGCCCTTTGGTGTATATAATCCCCTCGAAACCCTAAGACTCTGGGAGCGACCACAGAAAGATTCCGCTGCCTCTTGTTGGGGGGATGACCAGCGGGTAGGCCAAGACGGGACTAACTGGCCGGCTCAAGCTCGGCCCATCTGGACCAAAGACAAGTAACCATAGCCAGATGGAATCCTCCACCCGGCCCGCACCCAAGTTTCCCTGGCTGGCTCGTCTAGCCGGGTAGCCAGAAGAACCGGCTGGGAGGTCGTTCCTAGCCGGACGCCTCGGATCCGTTGGCCCTGGTACTATGGGGGTGACGCTCCTTGCTGAGCGCACCTCTGACCGGACAGGCTGGCTGGCCTAGTCGGTGCTACCAGACAACTGTGCCAAAGCTGGAGGCTGAAGAGCAAAGCAAGAGCTAACGAGTAAAGCTCCGGCTTACGCATAAAGAGCCGGCTAACAGAGAAAGAGCCGGCTGACGAATAAAGTAGGGGCGCTAGACACTGTAGCGCTGTCCTCCCCTGTACTGGAGGCTTGAGTGGACCCGGGCCTACTATTTGGCCCTGTCCAGCTAGCCCACTTTGTAAAGCCCAAATCCAAACATTAAACCCTAGAACCCATCTTGTAAGCTACCTACTCAACCATTATATAAGGGGGGGTAGTGCTAGGGTTCTAGGTAGACAATTACAAGTTAAAAGTTCTCTAGATTGGACAAGTTGAGTAGTTCCTTCTTCTTCTTATAGCAAGGAGTAGCCAGGAAAACAGCTCAAGGAGCACCTGTACTGGGCGTTCGCCCCTTGATAGTAGATCCTTGCAGGAGTAGGAGCTTTACCTCGCCAAGCGGGCTCCGAACCTGGGTACATCGCTGTGTTTGCAGTATCTATGCCCAACCCGTTGCGAGTAGCCACCGATAGCATCCTGATTGTCCCCCTTCATGCCATCCCCGAAGGTACTGCCGTGTTCCACACCACGATAGTTGGCGCCCACTATGGGGCACAACGCTTCGGCTAGAAATCATCTTTCACACGGGACTTCCGCTCGTCGCCGGTGAGCGAGTCGCTTCTGGCTTCGTCCTCACTTTCGGCTCCTTCGACTGCGTCCTCGACAACGCATCCTGCTTTGCCGGGGGAACCTTCCCACGCGATGGCTATGTCATGCACTTTGGCGAGCACCGTGTCTACGTCGCCACCATCGTCGAGGCCTTTCCTTGCGAGATCGTCATTGTATCCGGCGCACCTCCTGGCTCCTCCGCCTCGTGCGTCGCCAGCGGCAGCGTCGAGGTCATGATGGCGGGCTCGTGCGAGAACCGTCATACACCTCTGGAGCGCAACGAGGACGGCCACACCACTAACTCGCGCCTCCCGAACCAGGACCTGCTCACCGCATCCATCGACCACCTCCGCAACCCGATCACCCCCATCGAGGCAGATCTAATAGCAGCTGCGGCAACACTGGAGACTACTCGCCAACAAGGCATCTTCCGCAAACGGAGCGAGGCCGAGCAACCGCTCACGTGGTGGATCAGCAGGCCGTGGGCACAATGCCCGTGACGCAGCAGCTGTTACCAGCAAAAACCGCGAGCCGGCCGATGAAGCCGGAAAAGGCCAAGCACTGCCCAAGTCCTGCCTATCTGGCCGGCTGGGACCGCTCGAGCCGGAAGAACCACAAGATGTGCGCGCGCGCATCGACCTACTAGTTCAGTCACGCGCGCTGGAAGAAGAAAGCCTAGCCGGTCCAAGATGCTTCGGACCGCGAATCCAGAATGAACCGTTTCCAAAGGGATTTTCGCTCCCAAGGGATACGCCAAAATACAACAGCTCGACCAAGCCGGAGGATTGGCTGGTGGACTACACTGATGGCCCAAAATATATCGAGCTTGTTGGGGAACCCCAAGAGGAAGGTATGATGAGCACAACAACAAGTTTTCCCTTAGTACGAAACCAAGGTTTTCAATCCAGTAGGAGCAAGGAAACACCCCAAAGGTGTAGCTAAATGAGCGTTGGTATGCACTACCGGTGCCAGCAACAACGTGGAGACCTGCACGACACAACCACAGAACTCTGTCCCCAACTTGCGATGAGGTTGTTAATCTCACCGGTTTTGCTAAAAACAAAGGATTAAACGTTTCGAATGGAAGGAAGTAATAGTTTTCAGAAAGTAAACACAAAGCAGTAAACATTTTGTAGATTGTATATAAAAGAAAGGACCGAGATCCAAAGTTCACTAGAGGTGGCTCTCCTTAAGATAGATAACATGCTGGGTGAACAAATTACAGCGGGGCAATTGACAAACATCGAGAAAGCAATACATGCATATACTAATCATCTTGACTCCTTTGGAACTTGATTGGGCATTACAACATTATACATAGACCGCCATCCAACTGCATCTATGACTAATAATCCACCTTCAGGTTATCATCCGAACCCCCTCCAGTATTAAGTTGCAAGCAACACATTATTGCTTTACGAATTGCGTGTAATGTAAACAATACGATTTTTCTATGAACAAAGGATTGTTGTTTTCTCCCTAGTAGCAACAACACATCTAGTACCTTAGAGATTTCTGTCACTTCCCTAGATTACCAGAGGCATGAACCCACTATCGAACATAAATACTAACTCTTGGAGTTGCTAACATCTACTTGGCCAAGATAACTACTAACAACAGAAAGCATGCAAGATCACAAATAACAAAGACATGATAGAATCAATAATCAATCTGAAATAGCATCTCAATATCCATCGGATCCCCGCAAACACAACATCCAGAATTACAAATAGATGATCTTGATCATGAACGGAGCTCACAAGATCTAGACATGAAAGCACAAAGGAGGAGAACCAGCCATCTAGCTACTACATGGATCCGTAGTCCAAGGATGAACTACTCACGCATCACACCGGAGGCTTGCATGATGATGAAGAAGGCCTTCAGGGTGAATTGCCCTCTCCGGCAGGGTGCCGGGAAGAGCTTCAGATCCCTCCTGATCTAGGGATGGAGATGACGGTGGCTACAGACTCTTTCGTGGATTTTTGATCGGGTCCTTAGGGTTTTCGTCCCGAGGGCATCTGATAGGCGGAAGGAGAGGCCGAGGGGGTGCCTGGGCTGGCCACACCACCCCCTGGCACGGGCGAAGCCTGGCCGTGCGGCCAGGTGGTGTGGCCGCCCTCTGGACCTTCTCCGTCTCGTATTCTAGCATCTGATGACTTCCGAAAAAATAGGCACTTTGGCTTTTGTCCTGTCCAATTCTGAGAATATTCATTTTTTGACTTTCCTAAAACTAAAAACAGCAGAAAACAGGCAGCTGGCACTGTGGCTCTTGTTAATAGGTTAGTCCAAGAAATCATATGAAAAGTACTCCAAAGTGTGGACAAAACACAAGAAAGTGGATAAAACCAAGCATGGAACATCGAAAATTATAGATACATTTGCAATGTATCAACATCCCCAAGCTTAACTCCTGCTCGTCCTCGAGTAGGTAAGTGATAAAAAGAAAGAATAATTTTTGAGGTGACATGCACCATCAAAGACTTGATCAAAGTATTTGTAAAACATTCAAAGCTAGGATCATACTACCTCAATCATAACATGAAAGACAAAGTTCTAGCAATAAGACAAAGAAACTATGATGCAACATGAAAAGGCACAAACAAAAGATCCATGAATAACAATGCTTTGCAAGACGTTTGTTTGTTTCACATAAAGAAAACATAGCATAATAGTATTCAGCTTGTCCCTCATAGAGTAGCAAAACATAAATGCATAGGACACCTTCAACGTTCATAAGAGTGACTAGATACAAATAGTTTAAAACAAGCAATATCAAGTTATGCATCAATCAAATAGTCTTGGGACAATGCACATAGAACTAAGAATGGCCACTATGCTCTCAAAGCAGGTGCATAAAGGTAGAAGGTGGAGGCTCAATATAATGGTGGAAGAAAGGCCTTTATAAAATGAAGTAGGGATTCAAGTCTCATAAAGAGCTTCCAAAAATTATGGTACTTATAGCTTTCAGCTCTCATTGCCCCTATCATAGGCATCTTGAAGGTGATTAAGGTTAAAGTGACACAACTAAGAGGATATGCTTGACAAGTTATAAACCAAAATCTCATGCCCCTTACTTACGAAGACCGAACCTCATGCTACTCAACTTTAGTCACGCGTAAGCTCTTATCATTGTAAGTACATGTGTATCATAAAGAACCGCCAACGGGGTACCCCTTGCACATGATATAGGAGCTATCCCATAATCAAAATGACAAGGCAAGCAGACAATGAGCATCTCGGCGATCTTTTTATTTGCTATTTGCATAGGTTTTTATTGAGGATGCTTCATAGAGTGCTCATTATGGTGATGCTGCAAGTTTCCACCATGATTAGGCATGGCTTAGGCTAGCGGCCCAGGCATTTCTCTAACACACATACAAACTCCATGATCTTACAAGTTCCACTTTTATTTCACACCGCCGGGATCCATAAGCAAAAGAACATGATATCAACGGGGTACAAAGTACATGTGCAATGTTGAAAGCATTCCCCATGATACATGGTTATGCTAATTTCAACTTATAAAGCGCAAGCATATATGCAATAAAGAAGGACCCAATGGTTCAAGTTAATTAGATAAAAAAAAGTAAGGTGTGCCATCAAGTTCGTGAGAGCTTTAATCACTAGTTTTATCATAACAAGTTTAATTTGGAAGGTAAACAAAAGCATGAATATACTTGCAATAGCATAAGCTAGTAGGTAGGTATGGTGGACTCTTTGGAATAATTTGGTTTAGGGAGTTGGATGAATGAGTGGAACTCATACTTGGTTGTGGAGGCTAGCAAAAGACTGGGAGCGACAAACTAAGAGAGCAATAATGTCCATAGTCATGTAGAGTGACAAAACGTCATTGATCAAAGCATAAAGTGATACTACAAGTTGAAAAATAAAGGATCATAAAGGCTATGGTGACTTGACAAAGTCATAACATGGTGTGAGCATGCGCCAAGTCATCCCAAATAAAGCATCAAAGGAGAATACCACTATACTATGCTTTAATATGCTAAAACAATGCATGATTCATCCAAGGCACATTAAGCAATCTCAATTGTTTATAACAAGTCATGCTACAGCAAAGAATACTAAGCATAAAGCCAAAAAAATATCAAGCATGGCATGACAAAGCATAGGCCACAGTCAAAAACAAGCTCTTTTTACCACATAAGCATGAACTTTCCTACTCTTTTCCAATCCAAACCAAACTATTTGCAAACCAATGTACGAAAGAGGTGGTCCAACCAATTTATTCAGCAAACTAAGAAAAGAAAAGAAAACAAAAAACCAAAACAAAAATGAAAAAGAAGACGCTCCAAGAACAACACAACTGTGCATGAAATAATAAAAATGAAGCGTTTGGAAGAAACCTGGGATTTTTATTGATGAAGAAGGGGATTCCTTGGGCATCCCCAAGCTTTGACGCTTGTACTTATTGGATATTTCTTGGGGTGACACGCGTGGCATCCCCAAGCTTAAGCTTTAGTCCATCCTTCATCTCATTACTCATTCTTTCCATACACCTGAAAATTTTCCTTCATACAAAACTTCACACAATCTTTATTAGCAACATTAGTGCACTCAAGATAATAGGTCTTAAGGTTAAGTTATAACACCAAATAAACTTCCATTAGAACACTAGATACTGTAGCACTTCCCTCAAAAAGCTCAGTTCCCCAAAAGACCTCAAAAAGGAACCAACAAGAAGCAAATGCAGAAAATGGCAGAAATCTGTCAAAACAGACCAATAGGTAAATACAATTTTTTTTCGAAGACCTTATGTTGCTTAAATCAAAAGGTGTTGAACTAACGAAAGTTAGATAACAACCTGGGGCAGAAGCACAAACATTCTCGCCTCAAAAAGACGTTCAGAGATTTTACACGGTTTTTTACGGTGAAGCACAGAAATCTGTTTCGGGACAGCAATTTTCCCAATCATTACTTCTCTCTCATTAGAGGTTACTCTTGGCACAAAAAGCAAATAAAAATGACAAGGAGTGGTTATTACTAAAGTAATAACTTCCAAGACTCATCTAAAACTTTTGGGTTATCTCCCAATAAGTACTTTTCTTTAACGCCTTTAAGTTAGGCATAAGAAGCAAGAAAAAGGGTCAAGTGTTCTCAAATGAAGAAGCATTAAGACCAAAGTTTGTTTTCATAGAAGAAGCAAAAGAAATCTTCTCTATCTTCTTAGGGAAGTGTTCTATACCTTTCTTGAGTGGGAGTTGATATTTAATGGTTCCTTCTTTCATATCAATAATGGCACCAACAGTTCTAAGAAAAGGTCTTCCCAAAGTAATAGGACAAGAAGCTTTGCATTCAACATCCAAAACATAGAAATCAACAGGGACATAAGAATTATTAACCATAATAAGAACATCATTAGGACTCCCCATGAGTTTCTTTTTAGCATTATCATCAAGTGGGACATTCAAATAGCAATCTTCAAGTGAAGGAAAATCCAACATATCATAAATCCTTCTAGGCATAATAGAAACACTACTATCAAGATCACATAAAGCTTTGAAATTAAAGTCATTCACTTTCATATTAATGATGGGTTCCCAACCATCTTCTTGTTTTATAGTAATAGAAGCTTTATGTTTCATCTTTTCTTCTTTAATCTTTATGAGAGCATCAGTCATGTGTTTTGTAAAGGCCATGTTCATAGCACTAGCATTAGGACTTTTAGCAAGCTTTTGTAGGAACTTAATAACTTCATATATATTGCAACCATCAAGATCAAAATCAAATTTGTCATCTAAAGTAGTAGAACTATTACTAGCCTCAACACTAGTGGTGGCGATAGTAGAAACACTAATGTTTCTAGCAATTTCATCTTCTCTTTCCCACTTAGCATGTAATTCAGCTAATAGTCTAACATTTTCATCAATTCTTACTTGTATAGCATTAGTATCTGCAAAGGGATTATCATTAGTTTCAGGTTTAGCAGCCATTTTATTCAAAGAAGATTGAGCTTTAGACAAAGATGATATATTTCTTTCAGCATTAGAGAGTTTCAATTGTAATCTAGGAATTTCCCTATTTAGACTCTCAAGTTGATGGCTAATGTTCTTCAAAATGGTAGATTGTTCCTCCATAGTTTTAGTGAATAGTTTATTTTGCTCATATTGCATTTGCATGAAGTTTTTAGTGTCTCTTTCAGCTTCTAAAATTCTTCCTTCACTAGGTAATCCAGGTTTACCATTATAGCCATAAGTATTATTAGGAGGGCAGGGCCTATAATTGTTATTATCATAAGCATTGTTGCCAAAATTGTTATTTCTTATGAAGTTCACATCAACTTGCTCTTCTTGAGCAACCAAAGAGGCTAAAGGCACATTATTTGGATCAATATGGGCTTTCCCATTCACAAGCATAGACATAATAATATCAATCTTATCACTCAAGGAGGAAGTTTCCTCAACAGAACTTACCTTCCTACCTTGTGGAGCTCTTTCAGTATGCCATTCAGAATAATTAACCATCATATTGTCTAGAAGTTTTGTTGCGGCACCCAGAGTGATGGTCATAAAGGTACCTCCAGCAGTAGAATCCAATAGGTTCCTTGAAGAATAGTTCAATCCTTCATAAAAAGTTTGGATGATCATCCAAGCAGTCATTCCATGAGTGGGACAATTCTTTACCAAAGATTTCATTCTTTCCCAAGCTTGAGCAACATGCTCATTATCAGATTGTTTAAACTTCATTATTTCACTTCTCATAGATATAATCTTAGCAGGAGGATAGTATTTTCCAATGAAAGCATATTTGCACTTAGTCCAAGAATCAATACTATTCTTAGTTAAGGAATTCAACCATTCTTTAGCTTTTCCTCTCAAAGAGAAAGGAAACAATATTAGCTTAATAATATCACCATCTACATCCCTATGCTTTTACATCTCACAAAGTTCAACAAAGTTATTTAGATGGGCAGCATCATATTCATTACCAATATCAGAAAATTGTTCTCTCATAACAAGATTGAGCAAAGCAGGTTTTATCTCAAAGAAAGTATCTTCAGGCACAGGTGGAGCAATAGGTGTGCTCATAAAATCATTGTTGTTGGTGCTAGTGAAGTCACACAACTTAGTGTTTTCAAGAGTAGTCATTTTTGGGTTTTCAAATAAGAAAGCAAACTAGTAAAACTAATTTTTTTTTGTGTTTTTGATAAAGAAACAAGCAAACAAAGCAAAAAGAAACTAAGCAAAACAAAAATAACAAAGTAAAGAGATTGGTTATGAGGGACTCCCCTTGTGAAGATGTCCTTGACTCCCCGGCAACGGTGCTAGAAAATATCTTTGATGGCGCGTGGGTGACGTGGGAGCTTCTTCTTCTTTAGTCCCCGGCAATGGAGCCAGAAAATATGCTTGATGGCCCAAAATATATCGAGCTCGTTCGGGAACCCCAAGAGGAAGGTATGATGAGCACAGCAGCAAGTTTTCCCTCGGTACGAAACCAAGGTTATAAATCTAGTAGGAGCAAGGAAACACCCTAAAGTTGTAGCTAGCTGAACGTTGGCAGGGCGTACTACCGGTGCCAGCAGCAACGTGGAGACCTGCACAACACAACCATAGAACTCTGTCCCCAACTTGCGATGAGGTTGTCAATCTCACCAGTTTTGCTGAAAACAAGGGATTAAACGTATCGAATGGAAGGAAGTAATAGTTTGCAGAAAGTAAACACAAAGCAGTAAACAGTTTGTCGATTGTAGATAAAAGAAAGGACCGGGATCCATAGTTCACTAGAGGTGGCTCTCCTTAAGATAGATAACATGCTGGGTGAACAAATTACAGCGGGGAAATTGACAAACATCGAGAAAGCAATACATGCATATACTATGACTCCTTTGGAACTTGATTGGGCATTACAACATTATACATAGACCGCCATGAAACTTCATCTATGACTAATAATCCACCTTCAGGTTATCATCCGAACCCCCTCCAGTATTAAGTTGCAAGCAACAGATTATTGCTTTACGAATTGCGTGTAATGTAAACAATACGATTGTTCTATGAACAAATGATTGTTGTTTTCTCCCTAGTAGAAACAGCACATCTAGTACCTTAGAGATTTCTGTCACTTCCCCAGATTACCAGAGGCATGAACCCACTATCGAGCATAAATACTAACTCTTGGAGTTGCTAGCATCTACTTGGCCAAGATAGATACTAACAACGGAAATCATGCAAGATCACAAATAAAAAAGACATGATAGAATCAATAATCAATCTGAAATAGCATCTCAATATCCATCGGATCCCCGCAAACACAACATCCAGAATTACAAATAGATGATCTTGATCATGAACGGAGCTCACAAGATCTAGACATGAAAGCACAAAGAAGGAGAACCAGCCATCTAGCTACTACATGGATCCGTAGTCCAAGGATGAACTACTCACGCATCACACCGGAGGCTTGCATGATGATGAAGAAGGCCTCTGTGGTGAATTCTCTCCAAATAGGTGCCGGAAGAGCTTCAGATCCCTCCCGATCTAGGGATGGAGATGACGGCGGCTATAGACTCTTTCGTGGATTTTTTATTGGGTCCTTAGGGTTTTCATCCCGAGGGCATCTTATAGGCGGAAGGAGAGGCCGAGGGGGTTCCTGGGATGGCCACACCACCCCCTGGCGCGGGCCAAGCCTGGCCGCGCGGCCAGGTGGTGTGGCCGCCCTCTGGCCCTTCTCCGTCTCGTATTCTGGCATCTAATGACTTCCGGAAAAATAGGCACTTTGGCTTTTGTCCCGTCCAATTCTGAGAATAATCATTTTCTGACTTTCCTGGAACCAAAAATAGTAGAAAACTGGCAGCTTGCACTGTGGCTCTTGTTAATAGGTTAGTCGAAGAAATCATATGAAAAGTACTCCAAAGTGTGGACAAAACACAAGAAAGTGGATAAAACCAAGCATGGAACATCAAAAATTATAGATACATTTGCAATGTATCATACACCACTGCGGTAGGCATCGCGAACGGTAACCGCCGGGTGGCGCGCTATGCCCCCCTCATGCTCCTCGACTCGGCCAGGACATGGCTCAACAGCCTCCCCGACAACAGCATCAACGCTTGGATCGATTTCAAGCAGGCGTTCGTCCGCAACTTTTTTTGAGGTGAAACAGTAGGGAGAATCCCCACTGTAATTTTTTATTATCAGGTATGCGTATGTTACAGATATAAAATACAGATAGTATTGATCTAAGGCAGATCAAAACAAGAAGATAAAGCTACCTCTAAAGTGGGTAAAATCTACTCTATCCCTGATCTAATTGTTGATTCAGCCAGGTTTTGAATTTCTCCTTGTATTTTCTTTTGATTCTAAACTGTAACCATCTCATCTCTTGATAGAAGATTGCTTTCCATCTTTCAAGTGTGGGTCTTTTGTCAATACATATCTTCTCATTTCTGCATATCCATATACCCCAGGTAGCCATGAGAATGATTTCCATTGTAAATGGAAGGTGTAACTTTTCTTTGATGTCTGAAATAGCTTCCAATCCTGATAAGTTTGCAGTTCTGTTTCTGTAAATATGGTCCCAGCATTTGTTTGCAAAAGAACATTCCCAGAATAGATGGTTAACTGATTCTTCCAAGTAACAGTTGGAAGTTACACAGTTGTAGTCAGGCAGGATGAACTGCTTTCTTTTCAGAAGATTCCTTATATTCAGTCTATCCAGAAGCAAAATCCAGAAGAAGAATTTATGTTTATTTTGGCAAGAGGATGTCCATACCCAAGAGAAGTGTGGTGGTGAAGGGGAGTAGCCAATCATGGATGAGTATGCCTTTTTTACTTCAAATTTATATGACCCCCAAATATAGCTCCAGTTATCATGGATATCCCCATGAGTGGTTTGCATGATTTCCTGGCATCTTTCTTCCATGATTAAAAACTCAGAGTAGGCTTGTTGAGAAAGTGGTAGGTGAAAATTATCCTCCAAGAAATCAGCATGTAAGAAGTCATGTACAGTGATATTTGAAGACTTAGCATAGGACAGAAGATGTGGGAATTTATTCATAAAGCACTCATCTTGCCAAAGGTCAGACCAAAAATAGGCAGACTTTCCTGAATTCAGATTGCACTTAGCCATGCCTTTAAAATTATTAATTAACTTGATATGAGATTTCCACAAGAATGATCCTTCCATGCTTCTTCCAGGTAATTTTCCATTTTTGTAGTAAGTTTCCATGAGATGAACCCAAGGGATGTCATGGTGATTGTAGAATTTGTCTAGGTTCTTTAGAAGGAGGGAAGTATTTTGAATATGTAGATTTAGGACTCCTAAACTCCCCTGATTTTTAGGACGGCAGATTTTATCCCAAGATACCAGTGCTTGTCCTTTTGCTTGAACATCTTCAGTCTTGTTTCTCCAAAGACAATGTCTCATGTATTTTATAATTTGATCCTTGATGGTAATTGGTACCTCCAAACAGCTCATGAAAAATAGAGGGAGTGAGGACAGTACAGATTTTACCAGTTGCAGTTTTCCTCCATAGTTCAAGATATCAGCTATACCACATAATCTTCTTTCAACTCTTTGAACAATAGGCAAAAAGTGTTCCATGGATGGTTTTGAAATGCTTAGTGACAATCCAAGGTAGGTGAAAGGGAGGCTGCCAGTTTGACAATTGATTGTCTGAGCAAAATGCATCAACCTATCATTACATAAGTTTATTTGCATCATGCTAGATTTCAAGTAGTTGACTTTGAGCCCAGTGGAGTTTGCAAATGTTTGAAGAAGAGCTTTGAAGCACAATAATTGAGTAGCATCTGCCTTAAGTACCACCAATGTATCATCAGCATATTGAATTACAGGGAAATCACTGTTGGGAGGTCCATCTATTGGGGGGGGGGGGTTAGAAGATTCATGTGCATGGCCTTATTCAAGACAGATTGTAGAAGGTCAGCAGCAAGAACAAAAAGTAGTGGTGAAAGGGGGTCTCCTTGTCTCACACCTCTCCTGCAATAGAATTTTTTCCCAGGCACCCCATTTAGAAGGATTTCAGAGGATCTAGATTCAAAAATCATTCCTATCCATTTGATCCATTTCCTTCCAAATCCTCTAGCTTTGAGGATATTTATGATGGCAGAGTGATCAATTGTATCAAATGCCTTCTCAAAATCAAGTTTTAGAATTAGGATTTCCTCCTTTGATTTGTGGCATTGGAATAGGTATTCAAATGCCCATCCAAGGAAATCCTGAATAGATCTATTATTGAGAAAACCATATTGATTTTTATGCACCAATTCTAGAATAACAGATTGCAGTCTGTTTGCAAGAAGTTTGGTAATGATTTTGAACACACAGTTCAATAAGGAAATCGGCCTGAAATCAGCAGAGGTAGAAGGGCATGTAATTTTAGGAATGAGAGTAATGTAGGATGAGTTGATGCTTTCAAGAGAGACTTTCTCATTATAGAAGTCATGGATTAGCAATTTGATATCATTTCCAATGATTGACCAGCAGCTTTTGATAAATTCATTGTTAAAACCATCAGGCCCATGGGACTTGTCATTTGGCAAATCAGAAATGACCTCCTCAATTTCTTTGTCAAGAAAAGGTCTTTCAAGTGAATTCTTCATCTCATCAGTCATTCCATTTCCATAGAAATCTGCAAGGTTGAAATGCATCTCAGTTTTGTTTGATGTACCCATTCTTGCTTTGAAGTCATTCCATAGAATATCAGCCTTGTCATAGTGATTAAAAAATTCATGCCCACTATCATTCTTGATCATTGATATATAATTGTGCCTATAACTGATGGTAGCTTTGGAGTGAAAAAACTTTGTGTTCTCATCCCCTAGTTTTACCCATTTAATTTTTCCTCTTTGTTTCCAATAGGTGTTTTGATTCTAGAGTAGAGAGATAATATGGGATTTCAGAATATCTCTGAGGTGCCATTCATTGATGGTTAAGGTTCTAGATTCTTCAAGTAGATCTAGAAGGTCAATTGTGTCATTCACCTTATCAATTTGGTCCTTTAAGCATGGTAACTGTTTGGCCCATATCTTGATGCCTCTCCTCACATTTTTCAACTTGGCACATATCCTTTTTGCCAAGTCCTGGTGATTCACTGGTATATTCCAGGCATTTTGCACAATCTGTTTAAAGTCAGAATGATGAAGCCAGTAATTTTCAAATCTAAAAATTTGTGTCTTGGGAATGTTAGTTCCAATAGAGATGACACAAGGTAGGTGATCAGAAGTAGGCTTGGATAAGGGGGTAACCAAAGTATATGGATATTTGGTTGTCCATGAGCTAGAAGTAAAGAACCAATCTAGTCTTTCCAGAAGGGGGTCTTTCTACATGTTACTCCAAGTGAATTTCCTTCCTTTCAGTGGTAGTCCAATAAGTCCTAGGTTGCTGATAGCATCATTAAAAAGCATAGTATCATTAACATCTCCCCACTTTTATTTCTATTAGTAAGTCTTCTGATAAGATTAAAATCTCCTAAGACAAGCCAATCCACATTATCAGGCATAATGATGTTGGAAAACCAGTCCAAAAAGTCAATTTTCCTATCAGCTTGACATGGGCCATAGATATTTGTAAGAGTCCAGGAGTCATTAGATAGTTTGGAGGTGAAAGTGACAGAAGTAGAGAATTCATTTTGGAATGCTCTGGTTCCATTAAATAATGAATTGTTCCATATGGTGATGATCCCTCCAGAAGCACCAATTGAAGGTAGGAAGTCAAAGCTGTCAAACTTATTTGGGCAGAATTTCTTTAAATAATTTGTATCAAAGGTTTCTCTCTTGGTTTCTTGGAGACAAATGATATCACATTCAGATTCAATGATTTTACTTTTTAATGCCAACCACTTCTTCTCAGAGTTAATTCCTCTGAGATTCCAGTTCAGAATCTTCCAATTTCTGTTGTTACTCATTGATAAACAGGTTGAGAGAGCATTGGGGTGACACAAGATTTGTAGTCACACAAACAAACTTGTAAATATCATAAGGTACTAAAGTCATAAACATGCATAGCAACATAATGGTCACTGGCACCTACAAGCGCCCAGGTCGACCCGGCGAGCTCACTCTTTGCGTGCAGGGGCCGGATAAATCTGACCGCTCCTACATCACCCGGTGGACGAGCATGCACAACTCCTGTGATGGGGTGCACAAGCACCAGGCGATCGACTTCTTCGTCAACGGCTGCAGAGATGGTACTATGCTCAAGCACGAGCTTCACCGGGTGGAGCCTACCACCATGGCACATACCATGGCCATCGCGGACAAGTACGCCACCACCGATGTGGCAATGAAAAGATCCGTTCGGGTGGACGACCAGGGGCAAATCATCGTCGATGTCGCTGTGGATCGACGCCAGCCGGAGGGGAACAACCACACCTCCAGGTGGCATGAAAACCGCCATAGCAAAAGAAAGGACGACCAGCCGGACAAGCAATATGGTTCCAGGCTAGTGGCGGTGGTGCAGGAGGATCCGGCCGCAGGCGGAAGCTGGAGGAAGAAGCCTGATCACCGGTCTCTGAGGCCCAAGTACACCATCAAGTCAATGCTTGATAGGCCATGCAACTTCCATAGCGGGGGCAACAAACCGGCTACACATACCACGCGCCAGTGCACGTGGACGAAGAAGATGGCAGAAGTTGCTGGCGTGCCGGCTGGGCAGGATCCACCACCCCCAGCAGGTGGGCTGCCAGGCAACCGTGATAACCAGCACCAGAGAGAGAATGACGATGATAACTACCCCCGCCAGGTGGGAAACTACCACATCTTCACGACGGAGCCGGAGACCAAGCACAACAAGAGACGCCGCGAGGCGAAGGTGAACACGATCGTTCCTCTCGTCCCCCAATACCTCAACTGGTCGGAGCAAGAAGTTGCATGGAGCCAGAAGGACCAGCCAGCTGAGCTGCCTCACCCCGGCACTTACACGATGGTTTTGGATCCTATCATTGTCTCCAAGAAGCATTCCTGCAGATTCTCCCGCGTCCTCGTAGACGGTGGGGGCAGCATCAACCTCCTGTACCACAGCTCGCTAGACTGGCTTGGTATCAGCGAGTCGTAGCTGGAGCCATCAAGCACCTCCTTCCACGGAGCCATCCCGGGCCCATCGCATTCACCCATCGGGAAGATCTGGCTAGACGTCATATTTGGCATGGAGGATAACTTTCGCCGCGAGCCCATCTGGTTTGAGGTGGTCAACCTCTACAGCGCATACACGCAATCATGGGGCGCCCGGCGCTCACCAAGTTCATGGCGGTACTGCACTATGCGTACCTCAAGATGAAGCTCCCAGGGCCAAAGGGTGTCATCACCATGGCCGGCTGCTACAGGCGGTCAGTGGAATGCGCCACAGACGGGTCCAAGATAGCAGAGGCCATGATCATCGCGGAAGAGAAGTGCATTATCATGCAAAACATGGTGGCCCTGCAGAAGGACATGCCGGCTGGCGAACCCAAGCCAGCCGGGGAAGCATAGTTCAAGCCGTCCAAGGGCACGAGAAAGATCTTGCTGGATGAGGGCGAGCTGGACAAGTTCGTCCTGGTCGGAGACAGACTTCACAGCAAATAGGAAAGCGCACTCGTCGACTTCCTCCGTGGGAATCGGGATATCTTCGCATGGTTCCCCAAGGACATGCCAGGTGTTCCGAGGGAGCTCGCCGAGCACTCTTTACATGCCAGGCCGGACGCAAAGCCGGTCAAACAGTCACTGCGCCACTTCGCAGAAGAAAAAAGAAGAACCATCGGTGAGGAGATCACCCGACTGCTCGCAGCCGGATTCATCATGGAGGTTTTCCACCCGGAATGGCTGGCAAACCCCGTACTGGTGCTGAAGAAGAACAAGAATTTGTGCATGTGTGTTGACTACACCAGCCTCAACAAAGCATGTCCCAAAGATCCGTTTGCCCTGCCAAGGATAGACCAAGTGATCGATTCAATGGTCGGCTACGAACTGTTGTCATTTCTAGACACGTATTCCGGCTACCACCAGATCTGGCTGAACCCTGTTGATAAAATAAAGACAACATTCATTACTCCTTACGGAGCTTACTGCTACACCACCATGTCGTTTGGACTGAAGAACGTTGGGGCAACATACCAGCGCTGCATGCAAAAATGCCTGCAAACTCAGATCGATATAAACTTACACGGCTATGTCGATGATGTAGTGGTCAAGACCAAGGAGCACCAAACACTCCTTCAAGATCTGAAGGAAACATTCACCAACCTCCGCCGGTTCCAGATGAAGCTGAACCCGGAGAAATGTGTGTTTGGCGTCCCAGCCGGCTAGCTACTCGATTTTCTCGTGTCAGAATGGGGAATCGAGGCAAACCTGAAGAAGATTGGCGTGATCGAGCGCATACAGCCGCCTAAGAACTTGCGAGACGTCCAAAAGTTCACCGGATGCCTGGCCTCCCTCAGCCGGTTCATCAGCCGGCTGGGCGAGAAAGCACTCCCGCTATACCAACTCATGAAGAAGACAGACAAGTTTGTCTGGACATCGCAGGTGGATGAAGCCTTCGCGACCTCAAGCGCATGCTCACCTCACCACATATACTGGCAGCACCAGCGGAAAAGGAGCCCATGCTGATGTACATCGCAGCCACCAACAGGGTTGTCAGTGTGGTGCTGGTAGTGGAGAGGCCGGAAGAAGGAAAGGCACAACTAGTGCAACGACCGGTGTACTACTTGAGTGAGGTACTCTCACTCTCGAAGCAGAACTACCCTCATTACCAGAAGCTGGTGTACGACGTGTACATGGCCTCCAAGAAATTGAAGCACTACTTCTAAGAACATTCCATCCGGGTGGTGGCGCTAGCGCCACTTTCGGAGATCATCGGCAACAGAGATGCCACATGCCGGGTGGCGAAATCAGCCATAGAGTTCACCGCCCACAACATACAGTATGAGCCAAGAACGGCGATCAAGTCTCAGGCCTTAGCAGATTTCCTCGTTGATTGGGTAGAGACGTAGTACCTGCCACCTTGCCCTGACTCCACGCACTGGAAGCTGCATTTCGATGGCTCCAAGTTGTATGGAGGGCTCAGAGCCGGGGTGGTCATCTCCTCCCCCAAAGGAGCCCGGTTGGAATACATGTGATGTCTACACACTTCTATTCTTGTAGACAGTTGTTGGGCCTCCAAGTGCAGAGGTTTGTAGAACGGCAGTAAGTTTTCCCTTAAGTGGATCACCCAAGGTTTATCGAACTCAGGGAGGAAGTGGTCAAAGGTATCCCCTCTCAAGCAATCCTGCAATCAAGATACAAGAAGTCTCTTGTGTCCCCAACACACCCAATACACTTGTTAGGTGTATAGGTGTCGGTGAAGAGATAGTGAAATACAAGTGGTAAGGATAATTATAAGTGGTAACGGTGATAGAAAATAGCTTGATGGCGTGGAAGAGACTTAAAGGCAAACTGAAATAAAGATGGAAACAAGCAAACATGTAACGGATCTAATAGCAAATGGTGTTTCAATGCTTAGAAACACGGCCTAGGGATCATACATTCACTAGTGAATACTCTCATATAGATATATTATCTTCATGATACTACTCTTAACTACTCTCCGGTTGAACCTCTAATCGATGGTAGGGCTATAACAGCACACCCCAAAGTCCGCTTTCCCCATCTAGATAACCCCACACTATCACCTTGAGCTCTAGGTGGTTCCAACAAACACCACAATTTCATAGAAACATCCAACTCCAAATATAACTCATAACAAGTATTTGTAATCTCTAGCCTAAGTGCCACCATGGTGTGCATGCTGTCACTTTCACACACATGGGGAGAGCAGAGATCTATTAAAGCACTTGAGTAGCAAGGTAGATCTACTTGATTACAAAGCTCATGATCTCAATAAGATCATGGATAGAGAGAGAGATGAACACATAGCTACCGGTAGAACCCTTAGCCTCGAGAGAGAACTACTCCCTCCTTATCATGGGAATCAGCAATGGTGATGGAGATGGTGATGGATATCGATGGAGATGGCTCCGGGGGCACTTCCCTGTCCCGGCAGGGTGCCGGAACAGAGACTTTCTGTCCCCCGAATCTCCCCTTTGGTGGCGGCGGCGCTGCGGAACATTTCGTGGATTTCTGATTGATGACTTAGGGTTTCTGCATTGGGAGGCTCTTATAGGCGAGAGATGCAAGGTCGGTGGCCGGCCAGGGGGCCCACACCACCTGGTGGCGCGGCTAGGGCTAGCCCGTGCCTGGGGGTGTGTGTCCAGGCCCTAGCCCTCCTCCGTCTCGTATTCTGGCTCCGTGAGTCTTCCGATAAAATAGGAACTTTGGCTTTTGTCCCGTCCAATTCTAAGAATATTCATTTTCTGACTTTCCTGGAACCAAAAATAGCAAAAAACATGCAACTGGCACTATGGCATCTTGTTAATAGGTTAGTCCAAGAAATCATATGAAAAGTACTCCAAAGTGTGGACAAAACATAAGAAAGTAGATAAAACAAAGCATGGAACATAAAAAATTATAGATACATTTGCAATGTATCAACATGCTGCAGATCCACTTCCACACATCCAACAACGTTGCTAAATACGAGGCGCTCGCCCATGGCCTCAAGATGGCAAAAGAAATTGGCATCCGGTGCATCCTATGCTTTGGCAACTCGGATCTGGTGGTGCAGCAAGTGTCGGGCGATTGGGACACCAGGGATGCCAACATGCCTCTATATCGCTTCTCCGTACAACAGTTGTGTGCCTATTTCGAAGGGTGCGAGTGATGGCTCAGTGTCGGTGCTAGGAAAATGCTGGTGCGATGTTGATGTAGAGCTCGTTGGGAACCCCAAGAAGAAGGTATGATGAGCACAGCAGCAAGTTCCCTCATTATGAAACCAAGGTTTAATCGAACCAGTAGGAGCAAGGAAACACCCCAAAGGTGTTGCTAGCTAAGCCTTGGCAGGGCGCACTACCGGTGCTAGTAGCGACGTGGAGACCTGCACAACACAACCACAGAAATTTGTCCCCAACTTGCGATGAGGTTGTCAATCTCACCGTGTTTTGTGGAAAACAAAGGATTAAACGTATCGAATGGAAAGAAGTAATAGTTTGCAGAAAGTAAACACAAAGCAGTAAAAGATTGTAAATTGTATGTAAAAGAAAAAGGACCGGGATCCATAGTTCACTAGAGGTGGCTCTCCTTAAGATAGATAACATGCTAGGTGAACAAATTACAGCTGGGCAATTGACAAACATCGAGAAAGCAATACATGCATATACTAATCATCTTGACTCCTTTTAGATTCGATTGGGCATTACAACATTATACATAGACCGCCATACAACTGCATCTATGACTAATAATCCACCTTCAGGTTATCATCTGAACCCCCTCCAGTATTAAGTTGCAAGCAAAAGACTATTGCTTTATGAACTGCATGTAAAGTAAACGATACGATTGTTCTATGAACAAAGGATTGTTGTTTTCTCCCTAGTAGCAACAACACATCTAGTACCTTAGAGATTTCTGTCACTTCCCTAGATTACCAGAGGCATGAACCCACTATCGAGCATAAATAGTAACTCTTGGAGTTGCTAGCATCTACTTGGCCAAGATAGCTACTAACAACGGAAAGCATGCAAGATCACAAATAACAAAGACATGATAGAATCAATAATCAATCTAAAATAGCATCTCAATATCCATCGGATCCCATAAACACAACATGCGAATTACACATAGATGATCTTGATCATGAGCAGCTCACAAGATCTAGACATGAAAGCACAAAGGAGGAGAACCAGCCATCTAGCTACTACATGGATCTGTAGTCCAAGGATGAACTACTCACGCATCACACGGAGGCTTGCATGGTGATGAAGAAGGCCTCGGTGAATTCCCTCTCGGCAGGTGCCAAGAAGAGCTTGATCCCTCCGATCTAGGGATGGAGATGATGACTCTGACTCTTTCGTGGATTTTTGATCGGGCCCTTAGGGTTTTCGTCCCGAGGGCATCTTATAGGCGGAAGGGGATGCCGAGGGGGTGCCGGAGGCGGCCAGACCACCCCCTGGCGCGGGCCAGGCTGGGCCGTGCGGTTAGGTGGTGTGGTGGCCCCCTGGCCCCTCTCCGTCTCGTATTCTGGCATCTGATGACTTCTGGAAAAATAGGCACTTTGGCTTTTGTCCCGTCTAATTCCGAGAATATTCATTTTCTGACTTTCTTGGAACCAAAAACAGCAGAAAACAGGCAGCTGGCACTGTGGCTCTTGTTAATAGGTTAGTCCAAGAAATCATATGAAAAGTACTCCAAAGTGTGGACAAAACACAAGAAAGTGGATAAAACCAAGCATGGAACATCAAAAATTATAGATACATTTGCAATGTATCAACATCCCCAAGCTTAACTCCTGCTCGTCCTCGAGTAGGTAAGTGATAAAAAGAAAGAATAATTTTTGAGGTGACATGCACCATCAAAGACTTGATCAAAATATTTGTAATTCAAAGCTGGGATCATAGTACTTCAATCATAACATGAAAGAAAAAGTTCTAGCAATAAGACAAAGAAACTATGATGCAACATGAAAAGGCACAAACAAAAGATTCATGAATAACAATGCTTTGCAAGACGTTTGTTTGTTTCACATAAAGAAAACATAGCATAATAGTATTCAACTTGTCCCTCAATAGAGTAGCAAATATAAATGCATAGGACACCTTCAAAGTTCATAAGAGTGACTAGATACAAATAGTTTAAAACAAGCAATATCAAGTTATGCATCAATCAACTAGTCTTGGGACAATGCACATAGAACTAAGAATGGCCACTATGCTCTCAAAGTAGGTGCATAATGATAGAAGGTGGAGACACAATATAATGGTGGAAGAAAGGCCTTCATAAAAGGAAGTAGGGATTCAAGTCTCATAAAGAGCTTCCAAAAATTATGGTACTTATAGCTTTCAGCTCTCATTGCCCCTATCATAAGCATCTGGAAGTGATTAAGGTTAAAGTGAACAAACTATGGTGTACATGCTTGACGAAGTATAAGTCAGAAATCTCATGTCCCTTGTATATGAGGGCCGCTCCTCATGCTACTCAAGTTTAGTCACTGGTAAGTTCTTGTCATTGTAAGTAGATGCGTATCATAGAGAACCGCCAACGGGGTACCCCTTGCCCGATGATACAGAAGAATCCCCATATCAAAATGACAAGGCAAGTAGACAACGAGCATCTCAGCAATCTTCTTATTTACCATGGGAATATGGTGGTTTTTTCTCTCTTTCCTCTTTTCATAATCTCTTTTTTCGCTTTTCTCTTTTTTCTCAATATAGGACTCTTTTTTTATAAGAAGAATGCTTTATAGACAACTCATTATGGTTACGCTTTAGGTTTCCACCATGTCAGGATGGATTAGACCAGCGGCCCAGGCGTTTCTCTAACACATATACATAACTTTATGGACTTACAAGCTCCCCTTTCATTTCACACCGACGACATCCATATACAAAAGAGCATGATATCAACTAGGTACAAGTACCAAGTGCAATGTTGAAAGCGTTCCCCATGAAAGCATGGTTCTGCTAATTCCCAACAAATAAGTGCAAACATATACAACATAGACGACACAATGGTTCAAGTTTATTAAGGGCAAGAAAAGTAAAGTGTGCCATCGAGTTCGTGAGAGCTTTAATCACTAGTTTTCTCATAACAAGTTTAATTTGGAAGGTAAACAAAAGCATGAATATACTTGGAATAGCATAAGCTAGTAGGTAGGTATGGTGGAATCTTTGGAATAACTTGGTTTAGGGAGTTGGATGCATGAGTGGAACTCATACTTGGTTGTGGAGGCTAGCAGAAGACTGGGAGCGACAAACTAAGAGAGCAATAATGGCCATAATCATGCAGAGCGACAAAACATCATTGATCAAAGCATAAAGTGATACTACAAGTTGAAAACTAAAGGATCATAAAGGCTATGGTGACTTGAGATAGTCATAACATGGTGTGAGCATGCGCCAAGTCAACCCAAATAAAACATCAAAGGAGAATACCACTATACTATGCTTTAATATGCTAAAACAACGCATGATTCATCCAAGGCACATTAAGCAATATCAATTGTTTATAACAAGTCATGCTACAGCAAAGAATACGAAGAATAAAGCCAAAACAATACCAAGCATGGCATGACAAAGCATAGGCCACAGTAAAAAACGAGCTCTTTTTACCACATAAGCATGAACTTTCCTACTCTTTTCCAAACCAAACCAAACTAGTTGCAAACCAATGTATGAAAGAGGGGGTCCAACCAATTTATTCAGAAAACTAAGCAAACCAAAGCAAACGAAAACGAAAAAGAAGATGCTCCAAGAACAACACAACTGTGCATTAAACAATAAAAATGCAGCGTTTGGAAGAAACCTGGGATTTTTATTGATGAAGAAGGGGATGCCTTGGGCATCCCCAAGCTTTGACGCTTGTACTTCTTGGATATTTCTTGGGGTGACACGCGTGGCATCCCCAAGCTTGAGCTTTAGTCCATCCTTCATCTCATTACTCATTCCTTCCATACACCTGGAATTTTTCCTTTATACAAAACTTCACACAATCTTTATTAGCCAGATTAGTGCACTCAAGATAAATAAGTCTTAAGGTTCAGTTCTAACACCAAATAAACTTCAATTAGAACACTAGATACTGTAGCACTTCCCTCAAAAAGCTCAATTCCCCAAAAGAACTCAAAAAGGAACCAACAAGAAGCAAATGCAGAAAATGGCAGAAATCTATCAAAACAGACCAGCAGGTAAAGACGATTTTTTTCGAAGACCCTCTGTTGCTCAAATCAAAAAGTGTTGAACTAACAAAAGTTAGATAACAACCTGGGGCAGAAGCACAAAAGTTCATGCCTCAAAAAGACGTTCAGAGATGTTACACGAATTTTTACGGTGAAGCGCAGAAATCTGTTTCGGGACAACAACTTTCCCAATCATTACTTCTCTCTCATTAGAGGTTACTCTTGGCAAAAAAGCAAATAAAAAGTATAAGAAGAGGTTATTATAGAGGTAATAACTTCCAAGACTCATCTAAAACTTTTGGGTTATCTCCCAATAAGTACTTTTCTTTAACGCCTTTATGTTAGGCATAAGAAGCAAGAAAAAGGATCAAGTGTTCTCAAATGAAGAAGCATTAAGACCAAATTTTGTTTTCATAGGAGAAGCAAAATAAATCTTCTCTCTCTCTTCTTAGGGAAGTGTTCTATACCTTTCTTGAGTGGGAGTTGATATTTAATGGTGCCTTCTTTCATATCAATAATGGCACCAACAGTTCTAAGAAAAGGTCTTCCCAAAGTAATAGGACAAGAAGCATTGCATTCAACATCCAAAACATAGAAATCAACAGGAACATAGGAATTGTTAACCATAATAAGAACATCATTAAGACTCCCCATGAGTTTCTTTTTAGCATTATCATCAAGTGGGACATTCATATAACAATCTTCAAGAGGAGGCAAATCAAGCATATCATAAATCCTTCTAGGCATAATAGAAACACTACTATCAAGATCACATAAAGCTTTGAAACGGAAGTCATTCACTTTCATATTAATGATGGGTTCCCAACCATCTTCTTGTTTTATAGGAATAGAAGCTTTATGTTTCATCTTTTCTTCTTTAATCTTTATGAGAGCATCAGTAATGTGTTTGGTAAAGGCCATGTTCATAGCACTAGCATTAGGACTTTTAGCAAGCTTTTGTAGGAACTTAATAACTTCAGAGATATTGCAACCATCAAGATAAAAATCAAAATTATCATCTAAAGTAGTACAACTATTACTAGCCTCAACACTAGTGGTGGTAATAGTAGAAACACTAATGTTTCTAGCAATTTCATCTTCTCTTTCCCACTTAGCATGTAATTCAGCTAATAGTCTAACATTTTCATCAATTCTTACTTGTATAGCATGAATAGCTGTAAAGGGATTATCATTAGTTTCAGGTTTAGCAGCTATGTTATTCAAATAAGATTGAGCTTCAGCCAAAGATGCTATATTTCTTTCAGCATTAGAGAGTTTTTCCTCAATAGTTTTATTAAAAGCAGTTATTTTACTAATAAACTCTTTAAGCATAACTTCAAGTTCAGAGGGAGCACTCCTATTATTGTTGTAAGAATTTCCATAAGCATTACCATTGTTGGGAGGATATGGCTTATAATTGTTGTTACCAAAATTACTCCTATAAGCATTATTGCCAAAGTTGTTATTTCTTATGATGTTCACATCAACTTGCTCTTCTTGAGTAACCAAAGAGGCTAAAGGAACATTATTTGGATCAATATGGGCTTTCCCATTAACAAGCATAGACATAATAATATCAATTTTATCACTCAAGGAGGAAGTTTCCTCAACAGAATTTACCTTCCTACCTTGTGGAGCTCTCTCAGTATGCCATTCAGAATAATTAAGCATCATATTGTCCAGAAGTTTTGTTGCAGCACCCAAAGTGATGGTCATAAAGGTACCTCCAGCAGCAGAGTCAAATAGGTTCCTTGAAGAATAGTTCAATCCTGCATAAAAAGTTTGGATGATCATCCAAGCAGTCAGTCCATGAGTGGGACAATTCTTAACCAAAGATTTCATTCTTTGCATGTTTTACGTGGTTTGGTGCTTTTGAATAAGAACGGATCTTACCTACGAAACTGAACCACAATGTTGATACAAGTGCTATCAAGTACAAAGTGTAAATTGGATCTATACTATGGTGGGAGAGACAGACACCCGCAAAGCCACTTGTGCAAAGAAAGTTACACGTCAAGCGTGGAGCAAGTCTCATGTGCGATGACATGTAAGGTTAGCCCGAGCCGCTTCATCCCACCATACCGCAAGATGCAAAGTACACAAAGCAAAAGACGGCACGAGCACCAACGCCCACAAAACCATTGTGTTCTACTCGTGCAACAGATCTACGCATAGACACGGCTCTGATACCACTGAAGGGTTTGTTGCATGGAAAACAAAAAAAATCTACCGCAAGAACGAACAAAACCCAGATCTAATCTAGATAAAAGCCAAGATCTAATATATTAGACATGTGCAACGAGATAGATCTGTACTAACCCTTGTAGATCCAAAAGCCTTGTGCGAGATCGGATCTCGTGGTTGATGTAGACGATCACTTGCCGATCTCAAGATCGAGTAGACGATCCTTCCTGCGCCGTGTTCCGCAGCTCATGATCGGTCACACGTCGGAGTCGATGCAGACCTTCCTCTCCCGTTCAATGAGCGTGGAGGTAGTAGATCTCTCCACGGAATCCCAGCAGACGGCGTGGTGGTGGTGGAGTAGAGAATTCTGCAGGGCTTCGCCTAAGCCTGAGCAGAAGGAAGGAGGAGAGAGGCGGCTAGGGCAAGAGTGGAGGGGCAAGGGGGTGGCGCCTCCACCCCTCTATATATAGAGGGAGGGGTGCGGCCTAGGGTTCCCACCCCTAGGCCCACCTCTTAGGGCTGGCGCACAAGGGGGGCTTGGGGGGAGTTTCCTTCCCCCCCAAGTTTCCCCTTTTTCTTTCTTGGTTTTCAAGTAAACTCCATAGAAATTTCTAGAACCTTCTGGAACATTCCGAAACCTTCTAGAACCCCCATATAAACACTCCGGGACATTTCTGAACCTAGAAAATGATCTCCATTATATGAATCTTATTATCCAGACAATTCCGGATCTCCTCGTGATGTCTCAGATCCAATCCGAGACTCCGAACAACATTCGGTCTCCAACGCACATTCCATATCTACCTAAACAGCATCGAACCTTAAGTGTGTCACCCTACGGTTCGTCAATATGCGGACATGATGGAGAGACCTCTCCGATCAATAACCATCAGCGGGATCTGGAGATCCATAACGGCTCCCACATACTCAACGATGACTTCGTGATCGATAGAACCATTAACATACGAAACCAATTCCCTTTGTCACGCGATACTCTACTTATCCGAGGTTTGATCGTCGGTATCTCCATACCTAGTTCTACCTCGTTACTGATAAGTACTCTTTACTCGTTCCATGTTATGTCATCCCTTGTGACCCAGTCACATGCTTGCAAGCTAACTAGATGACATTCCACCGAGAGGGCCCAGAGCATATCTATCTGTCATATGGATGGACAAATCCCAATCTTGGTCCATGCGCTTCAACACATACTTTCAGAATACCCAATGACACCTTTATAACCACCCGATTCTGAGCGGTGTTTGATGTCATCAAAGTACCCATCTGGTGATGGTGATTAACATAACCTCATGGTCGAAGGATTAGGTTACTATGCATTTGAAAGCTTGTATGTCTGAACTAAATGACTTGATCTTATGCTACACTTACTATGGGTGTGTGTCCATCACATCATTCTCCTAATGATACAACCTTGTTATTAATGATATCCAATGTCCATGATCAGGAAACCATGATCATCTATTAATCAACAAGCTAGTTCAACAAGAGGCTTACTAGGGACTCTTTTACGTTTACAAAACACATATGTATTAGTGTTTCCTTATAATACAATTATAGCATGGGATGTAAACATTCATTTAAACACAAAGATATAATAATAACCACTTTTATTATTGCCTCTTGGGCATATCTCCAACAGTCTCCCACTTTCACTAGAGTCAATAATCTAGATTACATGGTAATATACCTAACACCCATGGCGTTCTGGTGTTGGTCATGCTTTTCTCTAGGGAGAGGTTTAGTCAACGGATCTGCCACATTCAGATCAGTGTGTACTTTGCAAATCTTTATGTCACCATCTCGGACATACTCGCGAATAGCATGGAAACGTAGCTTGATGTGCTTCAGCTTGCTATGTGACCTTGGCTCCTGTGCATTATCTATGGCACCTGTGTTGTCACAGTAGATGGCCATCGGGTCCAGCGCACTAGGAACCACGCCAAGTTCAGTAATGAACTCCTTCATCCATATGGCTTCTTGTGCAGCCTTCGAAGCAGCTATGTATTCCGATTCAGTTGAAGATTTCGCCACAACGCTTTGCTTGGCACTCCTCCAGCTCACTGCAACACCATTCAAAATAAATACATTATCGGTATGACTTCGAGTCATCTGGATCGGTGTTCCAACTAGCATCAGTGTAACTGTTTACAACAAGTTGTTCATCACCTCCATAAGAAAGAACCATATCCTTAGTCTTATTCAGGTACTTTAGGATATTCTTGACCGCTGTCAAGTGCTCCATTCCAGGATCACTTTGATATCTGCTAGTCAAACTAACAGCATGTGCTATATCCGGTCTTGTACACAGCATGGCATACATGATAGAACCTATGGCCAAGGCATAGGGAATATTATTCATCTTCTCTCTATCTTCTGCCATAGCTAGACTTTGAGTCTTAATCAAGGTCTTACCTGACAACATGGGCACGGACCCTTTCTTGCTCTCTTCCATTCTAAACTTCTTTAGAACTTTGTCCAAGTATGTACTTTGTGAAAGCGCTATTAGGTGTCTTGATCTATCTCTATAAATCTTGATGCCTAGAATATATGCCGCTTCGCCAAGATCCTTCATTGAAAAACTATTATTCAAATAGGCTTTGACGCTATTAAGAAGTTCTATATCATTCCCAATCAACAATATGTCATCTACATATAGTACTAGGAATGCTACAGAGCTCCCACTCACTTTCTTGTAAATACAAGCTTCTCCATAAGTTTGTATAAATCCAAAGTTTTTTATTACTTTATCAAAACGTTGATTCCAACTCCGGGATGCTTGCTTCAGTCCATAAATGGAGCGCTGAAGTTTGCATACCTTGTCAGCATCTTTAGGATCGACAAAACCCTTGGGTTGTACCATATACAACTCTTCCTCAATGTCACCATTAAGGAACGCCGTTTTGACATCCATCTGCCAAATCTCATAATCGAAATATGCAGCAATTGCTAGCAAAATCCTCACAGACTTTAGCTTTGCTACTGGTGAGAATGTCTCATCGTAGTCAACTCCTTGAATTTGTCGGAACCCTTTCGCGACAAGTCGAGCTTTATAGACGGTAACATTACCATCAGCATCTTTTTTTTTTGAAAATCCATTTGTTCTCGACAGCCTTACGGCCATCCGGTAAGTCCACCAAAGTCTATACTTGGTTTTCGTACATGGATCCCATTTTAGATTTCATGGCTTCTAGCCATTTGTCGGAATCTGGGCTCACCATAGCTTCTTCATACGTCGCAGGGTCATCAGTGTTGTCCACCAACATGACGTTCAAGGCAGGGTCATACCAATCAGGAGTGGTACGAACCCTCGTTGACCTGCGAGGTTCGATGTAACTTCGTTGAAGTTTCATGATCACCATCATTAGCTTCCTCTCCAATTGGTGCGGCGGCACAAAAACATCTTCGGTCTTGCGCTACTCTCAACTCCGAGAGAAGGTTCAATAACCTCGTCGAGTTCTACTTTCCTTCCAGTCACTTCCTTCGAGAGAAACTCCTTCTCAAGAAAGGATCCATTCTTGGCAACGAAAACTTTTCCTTTGGATCTATGATAGAAGGTATACCCAATTGTTTCTTTAGGGTATCCTATGAAGACGCATTTCTCCGCTTTGGGTTCAAGCTTATCAGGTTGTAACTTCTTTACATACGCTTCACAACCCCAAACTTTAAGGAACGACAACTTAGGTTTCTTTCCAAAACCACAATTCATACGGTGTCGTTTCAACGTATTTAGATGGTGCCCTATTTAAAGTGAATGCGGCTGTCTCTAATGCATAGCCCCAAAACGATAGCGGTAAATCTGTAAGGGACATCATAGGCGAACCATATCTAAGAGAGTTCGATTCGACATTCGGACACACCATTACTGTTGTGGTGTTCCGCGGTGTCAATTCGAAAGTATTCCACATTTCTTTAAATGCATGCCAAACTCATAACTTAGATATTCACCTCCAGCGGTCGAGCATGAAACTTAATCTTCTTGTTACGATGATTTTCCACTTCACTTTGAAATTCCTTAAACTTCTCGAAAGTTTCGGACTTATGTTTCATAAAGTAGACATACCCATATCTACTTAAGTCATCCGGGAAAGTGAGAACATAACGATATCCACCACGCGATGCTACACTCATTGGACCGCACACATCGGTATGTATTATTTCCAATAAGTCTGTAGCTCGCTCCATTATTCCAGAGAATGGAGTCTTAGTCATTTTTCCCATTAGACATGCTTCGCATCTTTCAAGTGATTCAAGAAGTCCATCAGAATGGAGTTTCTTCATACGCTTCACTCGAATGTGACCAAGAGCGATTAACATGTATGTAGAATTATCATTCAATTTTGTTCGTTTAGCATCTATGTTGTGAACATGTGTATCACTACTATCGAGATTTAGTAAGAATAAACCATTCATCTCAGGTGCATTACCATAAAAGATATTACTCATATAAATTGAACAACCTTTATTCTCGGACTTAAAAGAGTAACCTTCTCGCAATAAACAAGATCCAGATATAATGTTCATGCTTAACGCAGGCACCAAATAACAATTATTCAAATTTAAAACTAATCCCGAAGGTAGATGTAGAGGGAGCGTGCCGACGGCGATCACATCAACCTTGGAGCCATTTCCAACGCGCATTGTCACCTCGTCTCTTGCCAGTCTTCGCTTATTCCGCAGCTCCTGTTTCGAGTTACAAATATGAGCAACCGAACCAGTACCAAATACCCAGGCACTACTATGATTACTAGTAAGATACACATCAATAACATGTATATAGAATATACCTTTCTTCTTGATGTTGCCGTTCTTCAGATCCGCCAGGTACTTGGGGCAGTTACGCTTCTAGTGACTGGCACCCTTGCAGTAGAAGCATTCAGTTTCAGGCTTAGGACCAGCCTTGGGCTTCTTAGCAGGTGCGGCAGCTTTCTTGCCGTCCTTCTTGAAGTTGCCCTTGTTCTTAGGCTTGCCCTGTTTCTTTAAATTGGTGGTCTTATTGACCATCAACACTTGGTGCTCCTTTTTGATCTCCACTTCAGCAGTTTTCAGCATGGACGATAGTTCAGGCAACGTCTTGTTCATGCAGTGCATATTGTAGTTCATCACAAAGTTCTTATAACTCGGTGGCAGTGATTGGAGGACACGGTGAATCCCTAACTCATTAGGAATCGTTATCCCCAACTCTTGGAGCTTGTTTGCGTTCCCAGACATGGTGAGAACGTGCTCACTAATGGAGCTACCCTCTTCCATCTTACAGTTAAAGAACTTTTCGGAGGCCTCATAGCTCTCCACGGTCGCGTGAGTCTCAAAAATGAGCTTGAGCTCCTTAATGATCTCGAACGGGTCGTGGTGCTCAAAGCGCTTGAGCTCCGTTTCTAAACCGTGCAGGATGGCACACTGAACTGCGGAGTAATGATTTTTCCGAGTGGCGTAAACATTCTTTACGTCATCGGTGGCATCTTCTGTAGGTGGGTCACCTAGCGGTGCTTCGAGCACATAGGTCAACTGACCAGCCCTGAGGACAATCTTCAGTCCACGGGGCCAGTCCGTGAAGTTGCTTCCATTGTTCTTAAGCTTTTCTTTCTCTAGGAACGCATTGAAATTGATGGAGAGGTTCGCCATAATCTACAACAAATTTGCAAGTAGTTTAGACTAAGTTTATGATAAATTGAGTTCAATTTTAATTCTTAAATTAACTAGGTGAACTCCCACTCAAAACAACATCCCTCACATTGTCTTAGTGATTACACGAACCAAGTCCACTACACCAAGTCCGATCTTCACGAGAGAAGATGTAGTTTCATCGGCGAACAATCTTCATGTTCATCATATCATTTATATGATTCATGCTCTACCTTTCGGTATTCCGTGTTCCGAGACCATGTCTGTACATGCTAGGCTCGTCAAGATTAACCTTAGTTTCTGCATGTGTAAATATGGCTTGCACACGTAGAATCTATCACATCCGATCATCACGAGATGCTTCGAAACGACGAGTCTTAGCAACGGTGCCAACTAAGGACGAACACTTTATTACTTGATATTTAGTGAGAGGGATCATCTTATAATGCTACTGTCGTGATCTAAGCAATACAAGATGCATGAAGGATTAACATCACAGGCAATTCATAATTAGTGTGATATGATATGGCCCTTTCTTCTTATGCCTTTGATCTCCATCTCCAAAGCACGGACATGATCTCCATCATCACCAGCATTGCGTCAAGGTCAGTGGCGCCGCTTCATGGTTGTCCATCATCACTAGCAACTATTACAACTACTTGGAATAAAGCTATTACAAGATGAATAGACACGCAGGTCTTAACAGAATTAAAGACAACCATTAGGCTCCTGCCGGTTGCCATATTACAACAAGGATCATTGCATACATCAAATATAATCACAATCACATGATGGCCATATGACATCACAAAACCCCTGCAAAACCAAGTTAGACGCCTCTAATTTCTTTGCATGTTTTACGTGGTTTGGGGCTTTCGAATTAGAACGGATCTTACCTACGAAACTGAACCGCAACATTGATACAAGTGCTATCAAGTACAAAGTGTAAATTGGATCTATACTATGGTGGGAGAGACAGACACCCGCAAAGCCACTTGTGCAAAGCAAGTTACACGTCAAGCATGGAGCAAGTCTCATGTGTGATGACATGTAAGGTTAGCCCGAGCCGCTTCATACCACCATACCGCAAGATGCAAAGTACACAAAGCAAAAGACGACACGAGCACCAAAGCCCACAAAACCATTGTGTTCTACTCGTGCAACAGATCTACGCATAGACATGGCTCTCATACCACTGAAGGGATTGTTGCATGGAAAACAAAAAAAATCTACCGCAAGAACGAACAAAACCCAGATCTAATCTAGATAAAAGCCAAGATCTAATCTATTAGACATGTGCAATGAGATAGATCTGTACTAACCTTTGTAGATCCAAAAGCCTTGTGCGAGATCAGATCTCGTGGTTGATGTAGACGATCACTTGCCGAAACCTTCCCCCCCAAGTTTCCTCTTTTTCTTTCTTGGTTTTTAAGTAAACTCCATAGAAATTTCTAGAACCTTCCAGAACATTCTGAAACCTTCTAGAACCCCCATATAAACACTCTGGGACATTTCCGAACCTAGAAAATGATCTCCATTATATGAATCTTATTCTCCGGACAATTCCGGATCTCCTCGTTATGTCTCAGATCCAATCCGAGACTCCGAACAACATTCGGTCTCCAACGCACATTCCATATCTACCTAAACAGCATCAAACCTTAAGTGTGTCACCCTATGGTTCGTCAATATGCAGACATGATGGAGAGACCTCTCCGATCAATAACCATCAGCGGGATCTGGAGATCCATAACGGCTCCCACATACTCAACGATGACTTCGTGATCGATAGAACCATGAACATACGAAACCAATTCCCTTTGTCACGCGATACTCTACTTATCCGAGGTTTGATCGTCGGTATCTCCATACCTAGTTCTACCTTGTTACTGATAAGTACTCTTTACTCGTTCCATGTTATATCATCCCTTGTGACCCAGTCACATGCTTGCAAGCTAACTAGATGACATTCCACCGAGAGGGCCTAGAGCATATCTATCTGTCATATGGATGGACAAATCCCAATCTTGGTCCATGCGCTTCAACACATACTTTCAGAATACCCAATGACACCTTTATAACCACCCGATTCTGAGCGGTGTTTGATGTCATCAAAGTACCCATCCGGTGATGGTGATTAACATAACCTCATGGTCGAAGGATTAGGTTACTATGAATTTGAAAGCTTGTAGCAATACGAACTAAATGACTTGATCTTATGCTACACTTACTATGGGTGTGTGTCCATCACATCATTCTCCTAATGATACAACCTTGTTATTAATGATATCCAATGTCCATGATTAGGAAACCATGATCATCTATTAATAAACAAGCTAGTTCAACAAGAGGCTTACTAGGGACTCTTTACGTTTACAAAACACACATGTATTAGTGTTTCCTTATAATACAATTATAGCATGGGATGTAAACATTCATCATAAACACAAAGATATAATAATAACCACTTTTATTATTGCCTCTTGGGCATATCTCCAACAAAAGGTACCTCCAGCAGCAGAGTCAAATAGGTTCCTTGAAGAATAGTTCAATCCTACATAAAAAGTTTGGATGATCATCCAAGCAGTCAGTCCATGAGTGGGACAATTCTTAACCAAAGATTTCATTCTTTCCCAAGATTGAGCAACATGTTCATTATCAGATTGTTTAAACTTCATTATTTCACTTCTCATAGATATAATCTTAGCAGGAGGATAGTACTTTCCAATGAAAGCATCTTTGCACTTAGTCCAAGAATCAATACTATTCCTAGTTAAGGAATTCAACCATTCTTTAGCTTTTCCTCTCAAAGAGAAAGGAAACAATTTCAGCTTAATAATATCACCATCTATATCCCTATGCTTTTGCATCTCACAAAGTTCAACAAAGTTATTTAGATGGGAAGGAGCATCTTCATTACCAATACTAGAAAATGGTTCTCTCATAACAAGATTGAGTAAGGCAGGTTTTATCTCAAACAAAGTATCTTCAGGCACAGGTGGAGCAATAGGTGTGCTCATAAAATCACTGTTGTTGGTGCTAGTGAAGTCACACAACTTAGTGTTTTCAAGAGTAGTCATTTTTTTGTGTTTTTGAATAATAAATCAAACTAGTAAAACTATTTGTTTGTGTGTTTTTGATAACAAAACAAGCAAACAAAGCAAAAAGAAACTAAGCAAAACAAAAATAACAAAGTAAAGAGATTGGTTATGAGGGACTCCCCTTGTGAAGATGTCCTTGACTCCCCGGCAACGGCGCTAGAAAAATGTGTTGTTGGCGCATGGTTGACGTGGGAGCTTCTTCTTGTTCTTCAGTTCCCCGACAACGGCGCCAGAAAAATGCTTGATGGCTCAGTGTCGGCGCCAGGAAAATGCTGGTGCGATGTTGATGTAGAGCTTGTTGGGAACCCCAAGAGGAAGGTATGATGAGCACAGTAGCAAGTTTCCCTTAGTTATGAAACCAAGGTTTAATCGAACCAGTAGGAGCAAGGAAACACCCCAAAGATGTTGCTAGCTAAGCCTTGGCAGGGCGCACTACCGGTGCTAGTAGCAATGTGGAGACCTGCACAACACAACCACATAACTTTTTCCCCAACTTGCGATGAGGTTGTCAATGTCACCGTGTTTTGCGGAAAACAAAGGATTAAACATATCGAATGGAAAGAAGTAATAGTTTGCAGAAAGTAAACACAAAGCAGTAAAAGATTGTAGATTGTATGTAAAAGAAAAAGGATCGGGATCCATAGTTCACTAGAGGTGGCTCTCCTTAAGATAGATAACATGCTGGGTGAAAAAATTACAGCGGGGCAATTGACAAACATAGAGAAAGCAATACATGCATATACTAATCATCTTGACTCCTTTGAGATTCGATTGGGCATTACAACATTATACATAGACCGCCGTCCAACTCCATCTATGACTAATAATCCACCTTCAGGTTATCATCCGAACCCCCTCCAGTATTAAGTTGCAAGCAACAGATTATTGCTTTACGAACTGCGTGTAAAGTAAACAATACGATTGTTCTATGAACAAAGGATTGTTGTTTTCTCCCTAGTAGCAACAGCACATCTAGTACCTTAGAGATTTACATCACTTCCCAGTTACGAGCATGAACCCACTATCGAGCATAAATACTAACTCTTGGAGTTGCTAGCATCTACTTGGCCAAGATAGCTACTAACAACGGAAAGCATGCAAGATCACAAATAACAAAGACATGATAGAATCAATAATCAATCTGAAATAGCATCTCAATATCCATCGGATCCCCGCAAACACAACATGTAGAATTACACATAGATGATCTTGATCATGAACGGAGCTCACAAGATCTAGACATGAAAGCACAAAGGAGGAGAACCAGCCATCTAGCTACTACATGGATCCGTAGTCCAAGGATGAACTACTCACGCATCACACTGGAGGCTTGCATGGTGATGAAGAAGGCCTCCAGGGTGAATTCCCTTCTCCGGCAGGGTGCCGGAAAGAGCTTCGGATCCCTCCCGATCTAGGGATGGAGATGACGGCGGCTATAGACTCTTTCGTGGATTTTTGATCGGGCCCTTAGGATTTTTGTCCCGAGGGCATCTTATAGGCGGAAGGGGAGGCCGAGGGTGCGAGGCGGACCACCTAAGCTGGCCAGGCTGGGTCATGGCGAGGTGGTGTGGTGGCCCCAGCCCCTCTCTCTAAATATTCGGCATCGATGACTTCCGGAAAAATAGGCACTTTGGATTTTGTCCCATCCAATTCAGAGAATATTCATTTTCTGACTTTCATAGAACCAAAAACAGCAGAAAAGCAGTGGTGGCTTTGTGGCTCTTATTAATAGGTTAGTCCAAGAAATCATATGAAAAGTACTCCAAAGTGTGGACAAAACACAAGAAAGTGGATAAAACCAAGCATGAAACATCAAAAATTATAGATACATTTGCAATGTATCAGCGAGTTTCACCATGTCCCCAGAGTAAACAACGAGGCCGCGGACACGCTCGCCCGCATCGGGTCAACAAGACAGGCAATTCCGCCTGGAGTCTCCCTCGAGTACTTGCGTCTCTAGAATCCGACTCCATCATACTGGGCGCGGACCCGGGGACTGCCGGCTCCAAGACCTCTGCGACGGCTTGACCGCACCCGGGGACTGCTTCGCCGCACCCGGGGACTACCGGCTCCAAGACCTCCGCAATGGCTTCACCACACCTGGGGACTTCTTCGCCGCACCTGGGGACTGCCGTCTCCAAGACCTCCGCGACGGCTTCGCTGCACCTGTGGACTACTTCACCGTACCCGAGGGCTGCCGGCTCCAAGGCCTCCGCGATGGCTTCACCGTGCACAGGGCCTTCACCGCACCTTCACTACTCCACCCGATTGGCCTCTAGATGAGCCCAACCCGGCTATCCACGCAGAAGTAAATTAGCTCATGCAGGCGGTATGTGCCATCCGGTAAACCCCAACATGGGCCAAGTCGTTCATGGATTTCCTGGCCAGAGGAGAGCTGCCCGAAGAGGAGGTCGAGGCAAGGCACATGAAACGCAGGGCTAGCGCATATACTATCATCAACAACAAGCTCTACAAGCGCAGCGTTGGAGGCATTTATCAGCGATGCGTGAGCCAGGAGGAAGGGATCCGGCTGTGATGGCCCAAAATATATCGAGCTCATTGGGGAACCCCAAGAGGAAGGTATGATGAGCACAGCAGCAAGTTTTCCTTCAGTTATGAAACCAAGGTTATCTAAATAGTAGGAGCAATGAAACACCTCCAAGGTGTTGTTTCCAACATGGAATCCTGCACAACACAACCATAGAACTTTGCCCCCAACTTACAGTGAGCTTGTCAATCTCACCGGTTTTGCTGAAAACAAAGGATTAAACGTATTGTGTGGAAGATAGTAATAGCTTGCAGAAAGTAAACAGAAAATAGTAAATAATTGTAGATTGATGGTAAAAGAAAGGACCGGGATCCATAGTTCACTAGTGGTGATTCTCCTTAAGATATATGACATGTTGGGTGAAGAAATTAGAGCGGGGCAATTGACAAAAATCGAGAAAGCATACATGCATATACTAATCATCTTGACTCCTATGACATTTGATTGGGCATTACAACATTATACATAGACCGTAATCCAACTGCATCTATGACTAATAATCCACCTTCAGGTTATCATCCGAACCCCCTCCAGTATTAAGTTGCAAGCAACAGATTATTGCTTTACGAACTGCGTGTAAAGTAAACAATACGATTGTTCTATGAACAATGGATTGTTGTTTTCCCCCTAGTAGCAACATCACATCTAGTACCTTAGAGATTTCTGTCCCTTCCCCAGATTCCTAGAGGCATGAACCCACTATCGAGCATAAATACTAACTCTTGGAGTTGCTAGCATCTACTCGGCCAAGATATCTACTAACAATGGAGAGCATGTAAGATCACAAATAACAAAGACATGATAGAATCAATAATCAATCTGAAATAGCATCTCAATATCCATCGGATCCCCGCAAACACAACATGTATGATTACAAATAGATGATCTTGATCATGAACGGAGCTCACAAGATCTAGACATGGTAGCACAAAGGAGAAGAACCAACCATCTAGCTACTACATGGACCCGTAGTCCAGGGATGAAATACTCACGCATCACACCGGAGGCTTGCATGGTGATGAAGAAGGCCTCTAGGGTGAATTCTCCCCTCTGGCAGTGTGCCGGAAAGAGCTTCAGATCCCTCCCGATCTAGGGATGGAGATGATGATGGCGGCTACACACTCTTTCGTGGAATTTTGATCGGGTACTTAGGGTTTCTGTATCGGAGGCATCTTATAGGCGAAAGGGGAGGCCGAGGGGGTGCCCTAGGCGGCCGCAGCACCCCCTGGCGTGGGCCAGGCCTGGCCGCGTGGCCAGGTGGTGTGGCCGGCCCCTGGCCCCTCTCTGTCTCGTCTTCTGGCTCCGTTTCCCCCTCGGTGAAATATTGACTTTAGCTTTTGTCCCGTCCAATTCCAAGAATATTCATTTCTGACTTTCCTGGAACCAAAAATAGCAGAAAACAGGCAGCTGGCACTATGGCATCTTGTTAATAGGTTAGTCCAAGAAAGTGTATAAAAATACTCCAACGTGTGGACAAAACATAAGAAAGTAGATATAAAACAAGCATGGAACATCAAAAATTATAGATACGTTTGCAACGTATCAACATCCCCAAGCTTAACTCCTGCTCTTCCTCGAGTAGGTAAGTGATAAAACGAAAGAATAATTTTTGAGGTGACATGCACCATCATAAACTTGATCAAAGTATATGTAAAACATTGATAGTTGGGATCATAGTACTTCAACATAGCATGAAAGATATAGTTCTAACAATAAGACATAGCAACTATGTTGTAACATGAAAAGGCATAAACAAAAGATTCATGAATAACAATGCTTTGCAAGACGTTTGTTTGTTTCACATAAAGAAAACATAATAAGAATGGTATTCAGCTCGTCCCTCATAGTGTAGCAAACATAAATGCATAGGCCACCTTCAAAGTTCATAAGGGTGACTAGATACAAATAGTTTAAGAACAAGCAATATCAAAGTTATGCATCAATCAACAAGTCTTGGGACAATGCACATAGAACTAAGAATGGCCACTATGCTCTCTCAATAGGTGCATAAAGATAGAAGATGGGGACTCAACATAAAAGTAAAAGAAAGGCCTTCATAGAAGGAAGGAGGGATTCAAGTCTCATAAAGAGCTTCCAAAAATTATGGTACTTATTAGCTTTCAACTCCCATTGCCCCTATCATAAGCATCTTGAAGTGATTAAGGTTAAAGTGAACAAACTATGGAGTATATGCTTGGCAAAGTATAAGTTGGAAATCTCATATCCCTTGAATACGAGGGCCGCTCCTCATGCTACTCAAGTTTAGTTACCAGTAAGTTCTTGTTATAGTAAGTACATGTGTATCATAGAGAACCGCCAACAGGGTACCCCTTGCCCGATGATACGAAAGAATCCCCATATCAAAATGACAAGGCAAGCAGACAACGAGCATCTCAGCAATCTTCTTATTTACCATGGGAAAATGGTGCTTTTTTCTCTCTTTCCTCTTTTCTCATCTTTTTTTTTCTTTTTTTCTTTTTCTCAATATCTATCACTTTTTTATAAGAAGAATGCTTCATAGATTTCTCATTATGGTTACACTGCAGGTTTCCACCATGATTAGGCATGGATTAGACCAGCGGCCCAGGCATTTCTCTAACACACATACATAACTCCATGGACTTACAAGCTCCCCTTTCATTTCACACCGACGACATCCATAGACAAAAGAGCATGATACCAACTAGGTACAATGTACAAGTGCAATGTTGAAAGCATTCCCCATAATAGCATGGTTCTGCTAATCCCAAAATATAAGTGCAATCATATACAACATAGATGAGACAATGGTTCAAGTTTATTAGGGGCAAGAAAAGTAAAGTGTGCCATCAAGTTCGTGAGAGCATTAATCACTAGTTTTCTCATAACAAGTTGAATTCGGAAGGTAGATAAAAACATGAATATACTTGGAATAGCAAATGTTAATAGGTAGGTATGGTGGACTCTTTTGAATAACTTGGTTTTATTTGGAGTTGGATGCATGAGTGGAACTCATAATTGGTTATGGAGGCTAGCAAAAGACTGGGAGCAACCAATTAAGAGAGCAATAATGGCCATAATCATGCAAAGCGACAAAACATCATTAATTAAAGCATAAAGTGATATTTCAAGTCAAAAACTAAAGGATCATAAAGGCTATGGTGACTTGGGATAGTCTTAACATGGTGTGAGCATGCGCCCAGTCAACCCAAATAAAGCATCAAAGGAGAATACCACAATACTATGCTTTAATATGCTAAAACAACGCATGATTCTTTCAAGGCACATTAAGCAATCTCAGTTGATTATAACATCTCATGCTACAGAAAAATCACTAAGCATAAAGCCAAAACAATATCAAGCATGACATGACAAAGCATAGGCCACAGTCAAAAACAAGCTCTTTTTACCACTTAAGCATGAACTTTTCCTACTCTTTTCCAATCCAAACCAGTCTTATTTGAAAACTAATGTATGAATGAGGGGGTCCAACCAATTTATTCAAGAAAACTAAGCAAACCAAGCAAACTAAAACCAAAACCAAAAATAAAGACGCTCCAAGAAGAACATAACTGTGCATGAAACAATAAAAATGAAGTGTTTGGAAGAAACCTGACGTTTTTTATTGATGAAGAAGGGGATGCCTTGGGCATCACCAAGATTTCGCACTTGTAATTCTTGAATATTTCTTGGGGTGACATGGATGGCATCCCCAAGCTTGAGCTTTAGTCCATTCTTCATCTCATTACATCATTCTCCCCTTACACCTAAAATTTTTCCTTCATACAAAACTTCACACAATCTTCATTAGCAACATTAGTGTACTCAAGATAATAAGTCTTTTGGTTTAGTTCCAACACAAGTAAAACTTCCATTAAAACACAAGCTACTGTAGCACTTCCCTAAAAAATCTTAATTTCCCCAAAAAGAACCCAAAAAAGAATCAATAAGAAGCAAATGCAAATAATGGCAGAAATCTGTCAAAACAGACCAGTAGGTAGAAACCGATTTTTTAGAAGACCTTCTGTTGCTCAAATCGAAAAATGTTGAACTAACGAAGGTTGGATAACAACCTGGGGCATAAGCATAAAAAATTACAGCTCAAACCGACGTACAGAGATTTTTCACGAATGTTTACAGCGAAGCACAAAAATATGTTTCGGACAGCAACTTTCCCAAGCATTACTTCTCTCTCATTAGAGGTTACTCTTGGCACAAAAACCACACAAAAAATGAAAAGGAGAGGTTATTACTGAAGCAATAATTTCCAAGACTCAACTAAAACTTTTGGGTTATCTCCCAATAAGTACTTTTCTTTAACGCCTTTAAGTTAGGCATGATAGTTTGAGAGGATTCTCACATAAGAAATATGAATTGAAGTAAAAGAGAGCATCAAGAAGCGAATTCAAAACACATTTAAGTCTAACCCACTTCCTATGCATTGGAATCTTGTATGCAAATAAATTCACAAAGAACAAAGTGACATGCATAGCAAGATAAAACAAGAGTAACTTCAAAACTTTCAACACATAGAGAGGTGTTTCAGTACCATGAAAACTTCTACAACCATATTTTCCTCTCTCATAATAATTTTCAGTAGCCTCATGAATAAACTCAACAATATAACTATCACACAAAATATGCTTTTCATGATCTACAAACACATAATTTTTATCAAGCTCAAAAATAGTGGGATTAAAACCAAACCCACTTTTAACAATTTTATAACAAGATGACTGATCAATCTCATTTTCAATAGTAGTACAATTATTATTATCAACCAATATAGGATCATCATCTAGAGCTTTATCATAAACATTTTCTAAGCAAAACTCGTTAGTACCATGCATTTCGAAGTTAGGCACAAATAAAGGATTATCATGGACAATAGGAGCATAATTATTATCACAAGTTTTACCCATAGTAGATATTTCAAAAGAATCCACAGGAACATAACATTCATCCTCCTTTGGTAAGCATGAGGGATAATCAGATAATGTAAGGGATAAAGAGTTACTCTCATTAGAAGGTTGGCATGGGTAGCTAATCCATTATTCCTCCTCTTGATCATCACTCTCCTCCTCTTTTTCATCTAATGAGCTTTCAGATTCGGGAATTTCTTCTTCCATAGGCTCCTGCAAGGCATTAGTCTCTTCCATTTGTGGAAAGCATCTATTAATATATTCAAGAATATAGCCATTTTCTTCCTTGTAATCATCAAAGGAAAATTTAAGTATATCATAAACCTCATCTTTATAAGGTGAATCGTCAGTATTTTCAAGCAAACTAGCAAGTTCAAATGCACCCTTCCAAGCAATAAATTCTTCAATTTGTTCCACATCATAAAAGTCATAATTTCCTTTAACATAAGAAGATATGGTAACATTATCATTATACTCACATTGAAAAGGGAGGTGTTTATACCTCTTACAGCAACAAGATTTATCAAAGCAATAAGTAACATTATAAGTAGAGCATACGTTTCTAGAAATGGTATGCAATTTATTAATTTGTTCCCATAAGTGTTTCCCTTTTTGTGACAAGCGGTGTTCCTCATAATAATAATTTTTGTTCTTCCGTGAACCCACCTTGCCAATAAGATCTAGTTTCAAATAAATCAGGCATTGATAGAAAGTATGATAAAGCAAGACAATAACAGACCAACAAAAATAACAACTATAGTAGGAACTAATTTTTTTGTGTTTTTGATAAAAAGAAACAAGCAAACAATGCAAAGCAAAACAAAAAACAAAGTAAAGAGATTGGTTGTGAGGGACTCCCCTTGTGAAGATGTCCTTGACTCTCCGGCAACAGCTCCAGAAAAATAGCTTGATGGCCCAAAATATATCGAGCTTGTTGGGGAACCCCAAGAGGAAGGTATGATGAGCACAACAGCAAGTTTTCCCTCAGTTATGAAACCAAGGTTATCGAACCAGTAGGAGCAAGGAAACACCTCCAAGTTGTTGTTTCAACTTGGAATCCTGCACAACACAACCATAGAACTTTTCCCCCAACTTACAATGAGGTTGTCAATCTCACCGGTTTTACTGAAAACAAAGGATTAAACGTATTGTGTGGAAGATAGTATTAGCTTGCAGAGAGTGAAATGAAAACAGTAAATAGTTGTAGATTGATGGTAAAAGAAAGGACCGGGATCCATAGTTCACTAGTGGTGATTCTCCTTAAGATAGATGACATGTTGGGTGAACAAATTAGAGTGGGGCAATTGACAAATATCGAGAAAGCATACATGCATATACTAATCATCTTGACTCCTATGAGATTTGATTGGGCATTACAACATTATAAATAGACCATAATCCAACTGCATCTATGACTAATAATCCACCTTCAGGTTATCATCCGAACCCCCTCCAGTATTAAGTTGCAAGCAATAGATTATTGCTTTACGAACTGCGTGTAAAGTAAACAATATGATTGTTCTATGAACAAAGGATTGTTGTTTTCCCCCTAGTAGCAACAGCACATCTAGTACCTTAGAGATTTTTGTCACTTCCCCAGATTACCAGAGTCATGAACCCACTATCGAGCATAAATACTAACTCTTGGAGTTGCTAGCATCTACTTGGCCAAGATAGCTACTAACAACGAAAAGCATGCAAGATCACAAATAACAAAGACATGATAGAATCAATAATCAATCTGAAATAGCATCTCAATATCCATCGGATCCCATAAACACAACATGCAGAATTACAAATAGATGATCTTGATCATGAACGGAGCTCACAAGATCTAAACATGAAAGCACAAAGGAGGAGAACCAGCCATCTAGCTACTACATGGATCCGTAGTCCAAGGATGAACTACTCACGCATCACACTGGAGGCTTGCATGGTGATGAAGAAGGCCTCGGTGAATTCCCTCTCCGTGAGTCGGGAAGAGCTTAAGATCCCTCCCGATATAGGGATGGAGATGACGGCGGCTATAGACTCTTTCGTGGATTTTTGATCGGGCACTTAGGGTTTTTGTCCCAAGGGCATCTTATAGGCGGAACGGGAGGCCGAGGGTACTGGGCGGCCACCACCCCAAAGTGCGGGCAGCCAGGCTGGGCCAGGTGGTGTGGTGGCCCCTGGCCCCTCTCCGTCTCGTACTCTGGCATCTGATGACTTCCGAAAAAATAGGCACTTTGGCTTTTGTCCCGTCCAATTCCGAGAATATTCATTTTCTGACTTTCCTGGAACCAAAAATAGCAGAAAACAGGCAGTTGGCATTATGGCTCTTGTTAATAGGTTACTCCAAGAAATCATATGAAAAGTACTCCAAAGTTGGAATAAAACACAAGAAAGTGGATAAACCAAGCATGGAACATCAAAAATTATAGATACATTTGCAATGTATCAACATCCCCAAGCTTAACTCCTGCTCATCCTCGAGTAGGTAAGTGATAAAAAGAAAGAATAATTTTTGAGGTGACATGCACCATCAAAGACTTGATCAAAGTATTTGCAAAATATTCAAAGCTGGGATCATAGTACTTCAATCATAACATGAAAGACAAAGTTCTAGCAATAAGACAAAGCAACTATGATGCAACATGAAAAGGCACAAACAGAAGATTCATGAATAACAATGCTTTGCAAGACGTTTGTTTGTTTCACATAAAGAAAACATAGCATAAAAGTATTCAGCTTTTCCCTCAATAGAATAGCAAATATAAATGCATAGGACATCTTCAAAGTTCATAAGAGTGACTAGATACAATAGTTTAAAACAAGCAATATCAAAGTATGCATCAATCAACTAGTCTTTGGACAATGCACATAGAACTAAGAATGGCCACTATGCTCTCAAAGTAGGTGCATAAAGATAGAAGGTGGAGACTCAATATAATGGTGGAAGAAAGGCCTTCATAGAAGGAAGTTGGGATTCAAGTCTCATAAAGAGCTTCCAATTTTTTTGGTACTTATAGCTTTCAGCTCTCATTGCCCCTATCATAAGCATCTTGAAGTGATTAAGGTTAAAGTGAACAAACTATGGTGTACATACTTGACAAAGTATAAGTCAGAAATCTCATGTCCCTTGTATACGAGGGCCGCTCCTCATGCTACTCAAGTTTAGTCACCGGTAAGTTCTTGTCATCGTAAGTACATGTGTATCATAGAGAACCATCAAACGGGTACCCCTTGCCCGATGATACGGAAGAATCCCCATATAAAAATGACAAGGCAAGCAGACAACGAGCATCTCAGCAATCTTCTTATTTACCATGGGAATATGGTGCTTTTTTCTCTCTTTCCTCTTTTCATAATCTCTTTTTTTCTCTTTTCTCTTTTTTCTCAATGTAGGACACTTTTTTTATAAGAAGAATGCTTCATAGACAGCTCATTATGGTTACGCTGCAGGTTTCCACCATGTCAGCATGGATTAGACCAGCGGCCCAGGCGTTTCTCTAACACATATACATAACTCCATGGACTTACAAGCTCCCCTTTCATTTCACACCGACGACATCCATATACAAAAGAGCATGATATAAACTAGGTACAAAGTACCAAGTGCAATGTTGAAAGCATTCCCCATGACATCATGGTTCTGCTAATTCCCAACAAATAAGTGCAAGCATATACAACATAGACGACACAATGGTTCAAGTTTATTAAGGTCAAGTAAAGTAAAGTGTGACATCAAGTTCATGAGAGCTTTAATCACTAGTTTTCTCATAACAATTTTAATTTGGAAGGTAAACAAAGGCATGAATATACTTGGAATAGCATATGCTAGTAGTTAGGTATGGTGGACTCTTTGGAATAACTTGGTTTAGGGAGTTGGATGCATGAGTGGAACTCATACTTGGTTGTGGAGGCTAGCAAAATACTGGGAGCGACAAACTAAGAGAGCAATAATGGCCATAATCATGCAGAGCGACAAAACATCATTGATCAAAGCATAAAGTGATACTACAAGTTGAAAAATAAAGGATCATAAAGTCTATGGTGACTTGAGATAGTCATAACATGGTGTGAGCATGCGCCAAGTCAACCCAAATAAAGTATCAAAGGAGAATACCACTATACTATGCTTTAATATGCTAAAACAACGCATGATTCATCCAAGGCACATTAAGCAATCTCAATTGTTTATAACAATTCATGCTACAGCAAAGAATACTAAGCATAAAGCCAAAACAATATCAAGCATGGCATGACAAAGCATAGGCCACAGTCAAAAACAAGCTCTTTTTACCACATAAGCATGAACTTTCCTACTCTTTTCCAAACCAAACCAAACTATTTGCAAACCAATGTATGAAAGAGGGGGTCCACCAATTTATTCATAAAACTAAGCAAACCAAGAAACCGAAAAACCAAACCAAAAACGAAAAAGAAGACGCTCCAAAAAAACACAACTGTGCATGAAACAATAAAAATGAAGCGTTTGGAAGAAACCTGGGATTTTTATTGATGAAGAAGGGGATGCCTTGGGCATCCCCAAGCTTTGACGCTTGTACTTCTTGGAGATTTCTTGGGGTGACACGCATGGCATACCCAAGCTTGAGCTTTATTCCATCCTTCATCTCATTACTCAATCCTTCCATACACCTGAAATTTTTCCTTCATACAAAACTTCGCACAATCTTTATTAGCAAAATTAGTGCACTCAAGATAAATAAGTCTTAAGGTTCAGTTCTAACACCAAATAAACTTCCATTAGAACACTAGCTACTGTAGCACTTCCCTCAAAAAGCTCAATTCCCCAAAAAAAACTCAAAAAGGAACCAACAAGAAGCAAATGCAGAAAATGGCAGAAATCTGTCAAAACATACCAGCAGGTAAAGACGAATTTTTTAGAAGACCTTCTGTTGCTCAAATCAAAAAGTGTTGAACTAACAAAAGTTAGATAACAACCTGGGGCAGATGCAAAAAAATTCACGCCTCAAAAAGACGTTCAGAGATTTTACACGAATATTTACGGTGAAGCACAAAAATCTTTTACGGGACAGCAACTTTCCCAATCATTACTTCCCTCTCATTAGAGGTTACTCTTGGCACAAAAAGCAAATAAAAAGGGTAAGGATCGGTTATTACAGAGGTAATAAATTCCAAGACTCAACTAAAACTTTTGGGTTATCTCCCAATAAGTACTTTTCTTTAACGCCTTTAAGTTAGGCATAAGAAGCAAAGAAAGAATCAAGTGTTCTGAAATGAAGAAGCATTAAATCCAAATTTTGTTTTCATAGGAGAAGCAAAAGAAATATTTTCTCTATTTTTAGGGAAGTGTTCTATACCTCTCTTGAGTGGGAGTTGATATTTAATGGTGCCTTCTTTCATATCAATAATGGCACCAACAGTTCTAAGAAAAGGTCTTCCCAAAGTGATAGGACATGATGCATTGCATTCAACATCCAAAACATAGAAATCAACAGGGACATAGGCATTGTTAACCATAATAAGAACATCATTAAGACTCCCCATGAGTTTCTTTTTGGTATTATCATTAAGTGGGACATTCAAATAACAATCTTCAAGTGGAGGCAAATCAAGCATATCATAAATCCTTCTAGGCATAATAGAAAGACTACTATCAAGATCACATAAAGCTTTGAAATCAAAGTCATTCACTTTCATATTAATGATGGGTTCCCAACCATATTCTTGTTTTATAGGAATAGAAGCTTTATGTTTCATCTTTTCTTCTTTAATTTTTATGAGATCATCAGTAATGTGTTTTGTAAAGGCCATGTTCATAGCACTAGCATTAGGACTTTTAGCAAGCTTTTGTAGGAACTTAATAACTTCAGAGATATTGCAACCATCAAGATCAAAGTCAAATTTATCATCTAAAGTAGTAGAACTATTACTAGCCTCAACACTAGTGGTGGTAATAGTAGAAACACTAATGTTTCTAGCAATTTCATCTTCTCTTTCCCACTTAGCATGTAATTCAGCTAATAGTCTAACATTTTCATCAATTCATACTTGTATAGCATTGGTAGCTGCAAAGGGATTATCATTAGTTTCAGGTTTAGCAGCCATTTTATTCGAAGTAGATTGAGCTTCAGCCAAAGATGCTATATTTCTTTTAGCATTAGAGAGTTTTTCCTCAATAGTTTTATTGAAAGCAGTTTGCTTACTAATAAAGTCTTTAAGCATAACTTCAAGTTCCGAGGGTGTAGTCCTATTATTTTTGTAAGAATTTTCATAAGAATTACCATTGTTGGGAGGATATGGCTTATAATTGTTGTTACAAAAATTGTTCCTATAAGCATTATAGCCAAAATTGTTATTTCTTATGAAGTTCACATCAACTTGATCTTCTTGAGCAACCAAAGAGGCTAAAGGAACATTATTTGGATCAATATGGGCTTTCCCATTAACAAGCATAGACATAATAATATCAATCTTATCACTCAAGGAGGAGGTTTACTCAACAGAATTTACCTTCCTACCTTGTGGAGCTCTCTCAGTATGCCATTCAGAATAATTAACCATCATATTGTCCAGAAGTTTTGTTGCAGCACCCAAAGTGATGGTCATAAAGGTACCTTCAGCAGCAGAATCCAATAGGTTCCTTGAAGAATAGTTCAATCCTGCATAAAAAGTTTGGATGTTCATCCAAGCAGTCAGTCCATGAGTGGGACAATTCTTTACCAAAGATTTCATTCTTTCCCAAGCTTGAGCAACATGCTCATGATCAAGTTGTTTAAACTTCATTATTTCACTTCTCATGGATATAATCTTAGCAGGAGGATAGTATTTTCCAATAAAAGCATCTTTGCACTTAGTCCAAGAATCAATACTATTCCTAGTTAAGGAATTCAACCATTCTTTAGCTTTTCCTCTCAAAGAGAAAGGAAACAATTTTAGCTTAATAATATCACCATCTATATCCCTATGCTTTTGCATCTCACAAAGTTCAACAAAGTTATTTAGATGGGAAGCAGCATCTTCATTACCAATACCAGAAAATTGTTCTCTCATAACAAGATTGTGCAAAGCAGGTTTTATCTCAAAGAAAGTATCTTCAGGCACATGTGGAGCAATAGGTGTGCTCATAAAATCATTGTTGTTGGTGCTAGTGAAGTCACACAACTTAGTGTTTTCAAGAGTAGTCATTTTTTGGGGGTTTCAAATAAGAAAGCAAACTTGTAAAACTAATTTCTTTGTGTTTTTGATAAAGAAAACAAGCAAACAAAGCAAGAAGAGACTAAGCAAAACAAAAATAACAAAGAGATTGGTTATGAGGGACTCCCCTTGTGAAGATGTCCTTGACTCCCCGGCAACGGCGCCAGAAAAATGCTTGATGGCTCAATGCACGGCGCCTAGAAAAGTGCTGGTGCATGGTTGATGTGGAGCTCGTTGGGAACCCCAAGAGGAAGGTATGATGAGCACAACAGCAAGTTTCCCTCAGTATGAAACCAAGGTTTAATCGAACCAGTAGGAGCAAGGAAACACCCCAAATGTGGTACTAGCTGAGCTTTGGCGGGGCACACTACCGGTGCTAGTAGCAATGTGGAGACCTGCACAACACAACCACATAACTTTGTCCCCAACTTGCGATGAGGTTGTCAATCTCACCGTGTTTTGCTGAAAACAAAGGATTAAACGTATCGAATGGAAAGAAGTAAAAGTTTGCAGAAAGTAAACACAAAGCAGTAAAAGATTGTAGATTGAATGTAAAAGACAAGGACCGGGATCCATAGTTCACTAGAGGTGGCTCTCCTTAGATAGATAACATGTTGGGTGAACAAATTACAGCGGGGCAATTGACAAACATCGAGAAAGCAATATATGCATATACCAATCATCTTGACTCCTTTGAGATTCGATTGGGCATTACAACATTATACATAGACCGCCATCCAACTGCATCTATGACTAATAATCCACCTTCAGGTTATCATCCGAACCCCCTCCAGTATTAAGTTGCAAGCAACAGATTATTGCTTTACGAACTGCGTGTAAAGTAAACAATATGATTGTTCTATGAACAAAGGATTGTTGTTTTCTCCCTAGTAGTAACAGCACATCTAGTACCTTAGAGATTTCTGTCACTTCCCCAGATTACCAGAGGAATGAACCCACTATCGAGCATAAATACTAACTCTTGGAGTTGCTAGCATCTACTTGGCCAAGATAGCTACTAACAACGGAAAGCATGCAAGATCACAAATAACAAAGACATGATAGAATCAACAATCAATCTGAAATAGCATCTCAATATCCATCGGATCCCCGCAAACACAACATGCAGAATTACAAATAGATGATCTTGATCATGAACGGAGCTCACAAGATCTAAACATGAAAGCACAAAGGAGGAGAACCAGCCATCTAGCTACTACATGGATCCGTCGTCCAAGGATGAACTACTCACGCATCACACCGGAGGCTTGCATGGTGATGAACAAGGCCTCCAGTGTGAATTCCCCTCTCCTGCAGGGTGCCGGGAAGAGCTTCAGATCCCTCCTGATCTAGGGATGGAGATGACGGCGGCTACAAACTCTTTCGTGGATTTTTGATCGGGCACTTAGGGTTTTTGTCCCGAGGGCATCATATAGGCAGAAGGGGAGGCCGAGGGGGTGCTGGGAGCGGCCACAGCACCCCCTGGAGCGGGCCAGGCTCGGCCGCGCGGCCAGGTGGTGTGGTGGCCCCCTGGCCCCTCTCCATCTCGTACTCTGGCATCTGATGACTTCCGAAAAAATAGGCACTTTGGCTTTTGTCCCGTCCAATTCCGAGAATATTCATTTTCTAACTTTCTTGGAACCAAAAACAGCAGAAAACAGGCAGTTGGCACTATGGCTCTTGTTAATAGGTTAGTCCAAGAAATCATATGAAAAGTACTCCAAAGTTGGAACAAAACACAAGAAAGTGGATAAAACCAAGCATGGAACATCAAAAATTATAGATACATTTGCAATGTATCAGCGACGTCCGACATCATGTTGTTGGGGAAGGTAGTGGTGTTGGAAGCGCGGGGGGCCGTCGTCGTGGCAAGAGAAGAGCGGCGCCGGCAACCAAGAAGCGGCGGCACAAGCAAGCAGAAGAATACTAGGGCGAAAGGAAGGCAAGGGCAACAGGCGCAGGAAGAAGAAGTGAGGATACCCCGCTCCTTGGCATCCCTATTTATCGGAGAAGAAGAACTGTGCTAGTTGTCCTCCCTCTCCGCCACGTGGCAAGCAACTGCCCCACCTCCACGCGACGGTTCGGGGTGGATCGTGTGCGCTCGCGCAAAGTGCACAGAAGATCCCGCAAGCGTTACTGCGGGAGGCAAACCGCGCCCATGATCCCTGAGAAACTGCAATGATGAAGACGTGCACGGTTACCCAAATCTGCTGCGGCAGACCAAGGGGTCAAACTGATGCGACACGCACCAGAAGTGGCAGGCGTGGCTAACGCGAGAAGCAACATCAGCAAACTGGCGATCCCTCTCCCGGCGGGGTGCGGGAGCCGGTCCAGAAGATCACCGCTCACACCCTGTGGGTTGGGCCATCGACTCCGTAGCCGGTAAACCCCAGCCGGGAAACGGCCAAGAATCTCAAGCCGGTACAAGACAAAGACTACAAGACAAAAACTACAAGACAAAAGAAAATGACAAAGCCTTTGCAGCAACAATCATTTCAAACTCGACCAAATGAGCACGCAAGAACTTCTCCACGAGGCGAAGTCCTAACACGCTCGGGGACTAGTGTCGATGGGATGACCCCCGGGTAGGCCAAGACGGGACCAACTGACCGACTCCAAGAAGCTTGGGCCATCTGGACCCAAGACAAGTAACCACAGCCGGATGGAATCCTCCACCCGGCCCGCACCCAAGTTTCCCTGGCTGGCCCGTCTAGTTGGGTAGCCAGAAGAACCAGTTGGGAGACTGTTCCTAACCGGCCTCCTCGGATCCGCTGGCCCTGGTACTATGGGGGTAACGCTCCTTGCTGAGCGCACCTCTGACCGGACTGGCTGGCTGGCCCGGTCGGCGCTACCGGACAACTGTGCCAAAGCTGGAGGATGACGAGCAAAGCAAGAGCTGACGAGTAAAGCTCCGGCTTACGCATAAAGAGCCGGCTGACGAAGAAAGAGCCAGCTGACAAATAAAGCAGGGGAGCTGGACACTATAACGCTGTCCTCCCCTATACTGGAGGCTTGACTAGACCCGTGCCTACCATTTGGCCTTGTCCAGCCGGCCCACTTTGTAAAGCCCAAATCCAAACAGTAAACCCTAGAACCCATCTTGTAAACTACCTCCTCAACCAGTATATAGGAGGGGTAGTGCTAGGGTTCTAGGTAGACATTTACAAGTTAGAAGTTCCCTAGATTGGACAAGTTGAGTAGTTCCTTCTTCTTCTTCTAGCAAGGAGTAGCCAGGAAAACAGCTCAAGGAGCACCTGTACTGGGCGTTCGCCCCTTGATAGTAGATCCTTGCAGGAGTAGGAGCTTTACCTCGCCAAGAGGGCTCCAAACCTAGGTACATCGCCGTGTTTGCATTATCTGTGCCCAACTCGTTGCGAGTAGCCACCAATAGCATCCTGATTTTACCCCTTCATGCCATCCCCGATGGTACTACCATGTTCCACACCACGACACCTCTGCGGGGTGGAAAACTGTAGAGAGAGAAAGAGCTCTCCGGTAGGCAGAAATCTGCCGGGGAAATTCCTTCCCAGAGAGGGGAGATTGTCGCCATCAACACCGTCATCAAGCTGGACTTCATCGGGATCATCATCATCATCTTCATCAGCACCATCATCACCACTCCATACCGCTGTAACAATTGGGTTGAATCTTGCATAGTTCTTAGGGAAAACTTTCCCGATGTTAATTACTTGTTGTAGTTGATGCTATCGAGTGGAACCATTGAATTATCGTTCATGTTCAGATTGTTACATATCATAATTTCATATCTGATCTTGATCCATATGATGTCTCATGAGTAGTTTGTTTAGTTCTTGAGGACATGGGAGAAGTCATGTTGTTAGTAGTGGAGTTGTGTTGAGAAAGATTCAATAGTTTGATATTTAAGTTGTGGTGTTATTCTTCTAGTGGTGTCATGTGAACGTCGACTACATGATACTTCACCTTTATGGGACTAGGGGAATGCATTGTGTATTTGGCTACTAATCGTAGGGGTTGCCGGAGTGACAGAAACCTGAACCCCCATTAGGAAACCTTTGCACAAGGGAGTGTAGGATCTCAGAGTTTAAGGTTGTGGTTAGGTTTCTATCTTAATTACTTTCCTGTAGTTGCAGATGCTTGCAAGGGGTATAATCACAAGTATGTATTAGTCCTAGGAAGGTCAGTACATTAGCACAGGTTCACCCACACAACACTTATCCAACTAGAGAAGATTAATCAACTATATGAAGCCAAAGCACTTGACAGTATTCCCATGTGTCCTCGAGAACATTTGGTCATCTTAAGTAATACAACTGGCTTGTCCTTTGCTAAAGAAAGGATTGGGCCACTTGCTGCAATTATTATTATTGTCTTTTATTTACTCGCACTTTATTTATCCGCATTATCAAAAACCCCTAAAAATTCGTTCGTTAAGTATTTATAGGGAATTCCTGATCTAAGCCACTCATCAACACGTCCTGCTCCTCGTTGGGTTCGACATTCTTACTTATCGAAAATACTACGATACACCCCCTATACTTGTGGGTCATCAGGGATAGAAGTTGATAAAGAAAAGATTAAAGCAATAGAAAGGCTTCCCTCTCCTCATGATGTAAAAGGTATTAGGAGTTTCTTAGGCCATGCTTGATTTTATAGAAGATTCATTAAGAACTTCTCAAAAACTGCCAAACCACTAACCAACCTTCTACAAAAGGATGTTGTTTTTAAATTTTATGAAAACTGTCTCACTGGTTTCAACATATTAAAACAAGCCCTTCTTGAAGCTCCTGTTATAAAACCACCTAATTGGAAGAAACCTTTTGATCTATTCTATGAGGCTAGCCACGAAGCTGTTGGAGCAATTCTTTGCCAGTGTGATGGTGATGAACTCATTATCATTCATCATGCTAGTGGCTTTTCTCCGTGGAAAACGATGCCCAAAATATTTACCCCATGGAAGAAAGGAATTTTTCGCCGTGGTTTTCTCCTGTGATAAATTTAGATCTTATATTATTGACTCTAAGGTAAGGGTGCATGCTGATCATATTGGCTTGAAAGAGATTCTTGAAAGGACTGAGTTAAGCCAAGGATGATCAATTGGACTTTACTTTTGCAAGAATTTGATTTACAGATTCTCCATAGAAAAGAAGAATAGGAGGAAGCATCCATTAACATTGAGGAAATTGATCCTCCTGGAGTACTGTCATCTATATGCATACCCTCAGGGCCTACAACTCCTAAAAGAATTTTTTCAATTTCTCTTTGCAATAGTTTTAGCAATTTCTTGCGGCTAACTTTTTTCAAAGGGAAAAGAAAAGGTTGATTCAAGAGTGGAAAGCAGATGAAGGTACCCAAGTAAACTAACTTCCTCTAGATGAATGAGATATTTGAAACCTTAGTTCATCTTTGTTTTTGATGATTATTTGTCATTTCTATTTGTATTTTTTGTTTCCCTTTGTTTTCCTGAAGTTACTGCCAGTTTTACAAGGTTGGTACATGTGGATGGTACGACCAGACCCACCGGTATGTCTACTCGTTAAGCCATCAGTATCCTTATTAGGTTTTCTCGCATATCGGTATGACCGGGCCGTACAATCACATCCTACTGTACTACAAGTTGTTACAGGCCCTATGTTCTCCCGTTCGTTCGGTTGATGTCCAAAAAAACAAAGTCGGTAATAATCAGTATGGGCGGGCCATATGGGTGGGTCCCGCCTATACCGCTTAGTCGGTTGACTACTTACTGTCGTTGTGAAGGTGGACTTTTGGAAAGAAACCCGGTATGGACGCTCCGTACGGGCATTAGCCCGTACCATTGGTCGCTACGGTTTTGTTTTCTTCCTTTTTCTCTTATTTTGTTTACTTATTTGTTGGGATTCTTTTCTTGGCTGACCCTTTTTCTTACAGTACGAATTTTTCCCTGTTTCTGACCCCTAATAAGACTCCCTAGAGGTCTTTCTCCCTCTTATATCGATAGATCCAATCTACATGATGCGCTACCCAGTTCCAGGCAAAGGAAAATCTTTTGGCCTCATGGCTCCTTCGTGGGATAGCTTCCAGACTTCCTCGAATGAAGCAGATGACCGTGAATCTCAAGGACTAAGCCCGAAGAAAAAGAGGTATGCTTATGACTCTGATGATGATGAGGAGGAGAAATTCGAGATCTTCATGGAGCAAACAAAGAGAGGGTGGAAGCAGTCAGATTATCTGGCTATGGTGAAGGCTGAAGTTAAATAAGAAGCAAAGAAACCCCATGGGAAGGGGTGAACGGATTCACTCAAGTTCATCGCCACCAACAACTCTACACCCAAGCATAAGAAAGCTAACCAACCTGATGCAGGAACTTACCAAGAGACTATAATACATACTTCTACAACAAATAAGATTACCCTGAATGCACGCATGAGCATGAAGCCACAAGAGTATTGGGGGTTCAACCTTCTGGACATGCCCATCAGCTCGCACATTCCAGAAATTGAACAACGTCTTTGCAAGATGGAGAAGTATCAGAAGGAAGAACTCCTCCATCAAGAGATTGTGCGCAAGCGCCTCTTGGATATTGAAAGTAAGAAGGAACTCAATGACATGCTAAATAGAGTCACGGAAGGGATGTTCCTCTTGCATTCGGATCTACAGAGGTATCTTCACCGCATATCTTCCCTGGAGGAGATGAACAAAAAACTCCGTGTTGTTGTTTCCAACAGAACTCCTTCACCTTGAAGGGTGCAATGGTATTGAATAATCGCAAGGGATTATTTGATCCCACCAGCTTGATCCCAAGCTTGGGGGAGATCTATAACACCTTGTAATCTATCCTACGGTTTTAGCATGTTTACTTTACTGCACACATGTTAGGTTTTAATTCGAGAATTTGCATTAGTTGCATCATCTTCAAGCTCCCTTCTATTCAAGGAAAGAATTATATCCGTTGAGTATCGAGACTTTATGATATTTGAAGTTATCTTTTGATTCATGACTATCATATTAGATGATTGAATTAGTTTGAGTGTTATGATACTTGTACAGTTGTCATGATTTTAAGGTCTTCCACACTAATAAAAGTATTGACTAAATTATGAGAAGAAGAATTTTGGTAGCATATTATAGTCACGGGTTTTATAAGCCATAAAAAGTAGTGAGCATGATCAAGTAGCTATGCTATAAAAAAGAGAGGAGGAAGAGAGATAAAAGATCAGCTATCAAAAGAATTTCAAGGCAAAAGAAAAGTACAAGCTTGAAAGGAGAAAAAGAAAAGGAATGACCATGAATCTTCATTACTCAAATCAAGTGCTCAACTAATTTAACCCTATGATTATAATATGCTGAATCACTAAAAAATTCTTATAACTTCATTGATGCAAAAAGGTGTGGAAGCCTCTAAGTCATAAAATGTGTAAAGGTGTGATAATACCCCCGAAGTAACTTTACATCTGATATTGTATTCCTGTTTCAATTTTTTCCTCACTTATTGTAGCGGGCCGTGCCTCCTGAACATGATGATATTGTCCATAAGCCACCATCTTGCTCGGGGACGAGCAAGAGTCTAGCTTGGGGGAGTTTATGAGTCCAAATATGAAGCATATTTACCTTCTATTTTTGCATAAGTAGAATAAGGTTTTAAGTATTTTACTGTGTTTGTGCGTACCTATTGCCCTTGTTTCAACAGGATCTAGAATTACTAACTCTCTTATGAATATATCAACTGAGACTATCATATTATGTTGTAATATGATATTTTTAAGTGATAAAAGTCATTTAATTGATTTATCTTCGCACCTGTGAGAATAGCAAACGTGAAGGAAGGCTACTGCAATGTTAACGACCATAGGTATATTGCCCGTACCACACAGCAGCGTGACCGTCTCTTCAAATACTTTCTCCTGGCGAAGACGGGTCACATATCTGACATCCACAGCAACCTGGAGCCACGAAAATCCACACCAGAAAGGGATCTAAAGGAGGAACTTGGAGGAGGGAAAATCCCTACTGCTTCACGGATCATTGGAGGACATCACATCATCCCCTTCATCATCAACCGCTACATCATGATCACTTCTACTACCCCCATCTCTCATTCATTAGATCTTGTTGTAATTCTAGATTCAATTATATGGTTTGCACTAGATTTATCCCCGTACTTTTATCCATCCATTTGATTATGATAATGTCATTGATTGCTTCCATGTGTGAGTAGTTTCCCTTGTTCTTGGGGATATGGAGAAAACCTAGCACTATTGTGCATTGAAATAAAGATGATCTATACTTGTGGCAATTGATTTATTGGTCTTTGATATTTGTATGATGTGTGTTTGATCTCTCTCTTAGATGGTATGTCTATTCGGCCACATATCATTTGCCTTTGGGTCTAAAGAAGATGGTAAAATCCTTTGGACATGTTTGGAAGTGTGCCCGGAGCTATTGTGACTATAAGCACCAACTAGCAACCTGCACAGTGAAAGGAGGATTAAAGAGAGATTCCCTAAGATAATTACGATATCCACAGGGAGACCCTTGATTGCGGTGGTCTATATGGGTGATGGCTCTTAGACATCACGGGGTTATTTAGAGATGACCTCATTCTTGGCTCAACAAAGTGACTTCCTACGAGCCTTGTAGTGAACATCTTATTATGGAGCTCTCTCCACACATATCATGACACAAGAAATTAGTTATCCTAATTATGATTAATTATAACATGCTAGTGGTGTATCCTACATCCCCGAGAACGCTTTAGCCCTATTGAGTTTAACCACTTTTCCAAATGCTTTTGTTACTCTCTTTCTTTTACTTGTTTTAATTACTTTTCTGTAATCAACCACAAACCTTTCAAACACCCTTTACTTGAAATCAAGGGTGGCTTACAAGTATCCTTTGGTAGATAGTGACGAGGGGAATAAAGACCTTAACCAAATAGCTCTTGTCGTCGGATTAATGACAAGTACGCGATGAGGGGGTCCTCGAGGCGTGCGGAAGAGAGGGGTGTGAGACGTACGGTGTTCCGGGACGGTGAGCACACAAGTTTACCTAGGTTCGAATTCACCGGCTTTGGACGGATCCTACTCCTGCTAGCAATCTAGTAATACGGCAGAGCCGAAATATGGGTTACAAGGGTTCGCCTGTGCGAGTTGAGATTGTAGACTATTGGGTGCCCTAAAGGCTCTCCCTAGGACGGCTTATATAGATATCCGACCTAGGGTTTATAGGGGAGATCTATCCGGCTACGACTAAGAGTCAGTTACAGACTACATCTTGAACTACAACTAACACTACGGGCCTAAGTCGGTAAGTCTTATGGGCCTTCCTATAGCCGGACTGGACTCCGTTTCTTCTCCCCGACTGGGCCGCCCGTGAAGAAAAGCTCTAACCCGAAGTGGGCCACCTTGGTCAGCGAGGAATTGTGAGGATACCCGGAAAGTATATCCCCAACAACAGCCCCTAGAAGTCTCCAAGATCCAAAGTCGGATTCATCATCGTCTACCTTGATCTTCGGCTTACAGAATCTTGAAGGGTTCCTGAAACTTCAAAACAAAATATACGATCCGGGTCTCAAAAATAAGTCGGACCTATCAGTATGTTATTCGGATTTTCCAGCTTGATATGCAAACTAAGCTAGAACTTGGTCTCTGACGTCATCTAACCCTGGTCATGGTCAAGTCACGTCACTGACAAACATCCTATCAGCACGAACGTTGGTGGGTCCGTCGTTCACAGAACCAAGGCGCCGTTTCAATGCGTACGCGGAGATCGAGGCGATGTAATCATCGCGTGGGACCTTCCTAGTTCCTTCCACGACGCGTGGCGGTTACACTGTGGCTTTTGCACGAATCTTGGTGTGGTTAGGTGGTTATAAGGGGTGAGGATTGCCTTTTCCTCATCTTCTTCACCTATTCCCCTTCCCGTTTCCTCTCCTCCAGTTCTCCCTCGCGCACAGAATCCCCTGCTTCCCAGATTCCCAGCGCCGCCCATCTAAGGTCATCAGCGCACCGGAGGAATGGCTTCATCTGCATCATCCGGCTTGGCTGGGTTCACAGCGGCGGCGACGGCGGCAGCGGCAGTGGAGAAAGAAAGTAACCGCGGGGTCTGGATCCCATGCCTCCTCGATGACGTGGAGAATGAAGGGCTCTCCGCCGGCGCGATCGGCGGAGCGGTTTCGTGAAACCATCCCAACTCAAGACGCTGACGAGCGGGTACACTTCGGCACCCACCTCGACAGAGGTTTGTCTTTCCCTCCCTCGGAATTATTTTCCGAGGTGATAGATCACTATGGCGTTCAGCTTCACCATCTTCCTCCCAACTCCATCTTAGAGTTGAGCGCCTATGCGGCTTTATGCGAGGGGTATCTCGGCATTAGGCCGAGTCTCACTTTATTCCGGTATTACTTCCATGTCCGGAGAAACTCCATCACTGCCGGTAATCCTTATATTACCGGCACGATTAGCCTTTCAGTTAGACGCGAGCGTGTTTATCCTCGCATTTTAGCTAGTGAGTCGGTTAAACAATGGCCGGCCACCTTCTTTTACCATAAGGATGTTCCTGCTCCCGGCAAAGCTACTGCTTTGCCAGCTTTCGTCGATGGCGCCGCCACGGCCCTAGCATCCTGGGACGAGGCTCCTCCGTCTCTCAGTGATGATCTGATCCTTGCCAAGAGGCGGATCGAATATCTGATGAAACACAAGGGCTTGAGAGGATCCCACCTGGTCCAGTGCTGGGTGGCATGCCGGATCTAGCCTCTCCAGCACCATGGCGACCGACTGATGCATTCCATCACGGCGTCAAAACAAGACTCCCTTCGCATCAGCCCCAAGGCCCTAAAGCCATAGGACTACATAAGCCAGATAAAATGGCTGATAAAGGAGCGGATTGAAAGAAAGATTCCGGACTTGTCTCTGGACATGCACACAGCAAAGACCCTATAGTGTCGGTAAGCTTTTTAGCAATAAACCCTCTTTATGTGTTTCACCTTTAAGTTATTTTGCAATACTGAGATATTATCTTCTTTTTAGCTTGCCGACCTCCCCGGGTCGGAACTGGCTCCTATCGAGGGATATCCTCCGGAGTTTTCTCAGGAGGAGGAACTGGTCCCACTGCCGGACGTTGTGCCCAGGAAGCGCAAATCTCCGACAGTGGCCGTCGGCACAAAGGAAGTGCCAGTTGTGAAGAGGTAACTTTCCACACAACTTCCTCCTTTGTACTTTAGTCGTAATTTCTTCCGAGATGTAATGTTTTCCATTCTATTACATTCCCAGAGCTAAGCATCTCATCAAGGGCAAGGGGAAGAGAACTTCTTTGAAGCCCTTGCGGCAGACGAAGCTGACTATGGCTTCTCCTGCCATGGCTCCTCCGACTCCTGCCCCTCAACCTTCCGCAACGCCGGTGATTACGCCATCGCCAGTTGTCGCAGAAGATCCGGCTCCCTCAACAAGGCCAGCAACCCTTGAGTCGCAAACTGACGCCACGATGGGTGGCTTAGGTTTAGATAAGGGTGAACCCTCTTCGGGTAATGATACCTCGGCAGAGACCTTTGCCAAAAACCTCCTGAACAATCCGGGACTTGCCAAATTTGGCTTGTCTCGGAAATCTGGGGAGGAAATCCAGTGGCTGGCCCGGCAATGCCTGGAAAGCCGTAATCTCTATGCCGAAGAAGTAGCACAAGAAGCGGAGGACATCAAGTACTCCGATCTTCTTGAACAAGTTCGCCTTCACGACGAGGGACTAAGAGCTGGTGTGCTTCCACCACCTCCGATTATTCCACTCACCCTCGCCGAGAAGGTTACCACTGAGGTGAACATGTGCCTGAGCAAGCTCACACATGAACATCATGTAAGTCGGAATTCCAACTCACATTTTTATTTATTGTGATTTATATCATATCCTCTAGCCCCAAGCATGAAGTTGGATATACAATCCGGGTTTATGCTTCCTTAGGATGCTAAAGAACGAACTAGTGTAGCCCCCAAGGCTCGTGCTGATATTAGTAACAATATTAGCCCGAATCTTCAGTAGACTTCTGACTCTGGGTATTTTGACTTATAGAAAGTTAATTCATATAACCAGGATTTGTTGAAGAATATCTGCAACAAGCAGAGAGAGATCAAAGATCTCCGACTTGAAAATACTGAGCTGAAGGTTTCTAAGGATGAGCCGAAGGTAAACATTCCGAGACTCAAATCTTGTCATGTATTTTCATAGTCGAATATTTTTTTGCTGAACTATTGTTCTTTTGTCTTATAGCACTGGTAAAGCAGTCTTGTGCTATGATCGAAGAGGCCGAGAATTTGAAGACCTTGGTGGTGGAAAACAAGGATCTCCGCCAAGAGCTAGATCAGCTTAAGGCGGATCATGAGAAGAGCATAGCTCAAGTTCTCGAATCCTCCTCCATGGCCACCGTGGAGCGTGATCGCAAGATTGCACTCCACGAGATGAAAATCTCGGATCTCAACGACAAGCTTTGCAGAGAGAGGGACCTTTCCGAAGCACTCCGGGCTGAACTCCGGAGTATTCGGGAAGAGAAGACCAAAGTTGATGACGTCATCTTTGGTATATTTCCATCTTTCTGACTTATCTACATTCTTCGACTCTCTCGATGTCAGATTTACTTAACCGTTTTGTGTTATATGTATAGGTCCTCTGAACTTGACGGACTCCACTTCTGCCGAGCCTCGCACCCACCGGCTTACCCAAGTCGGTGATTTGCTTCATGACTTCCGCCAATCCATTGGGGATATTGGCGAAGCTCTCAAGGTTCCGGACATGCATAGCATGTCCGACTTTCAGGTGCGGGACAAGGCAAAGGAGATGTCGCAGCTTGTCCGGGACTGGAATATGTCCTACGTGCGATCAGCAGCGCAGAACACCCTCACAATGGTCATGAGCCCCCATGGAAGCATGGAAATCTGGCAAGTGACCAGAGGGTACTGCAAGGTGGACGAAGACGGATAGGAGCAAGACATCAAAGCCATCATGGACTCCTGCACCGGATATGGGTGCCATGTAGCTGATTTAACCAGCTACGACACTCCCTTCTTCACCCGCGTGGACACGCCGCCTCCGCCTCCCGAAGAAGCAGCCGAAGTCTCCAACGATGGCCAAACCATATGGGATTTGGACATCTCGGATCATTATCAGGGCGCGGTTGATGTGTCCAGCGAGCCGGCAGCTCCTACCTCTTCTCCTGCATCATAGATTACCAGAAACAAATGTATTATTCTGAGAAACATTATGGGTCTGTAAATATGCAGTATGATACTTTTGCTAGTGCCAAGTTTTAATTTATTCAGCACTTTTGACTTTAAATTTTTGTGTGCCTGAAATGTTTGCATAAGCACTTATACTTTTTTGTCTATACTTATCGTTTATCTGGCTTTCCGCCTCGTCCCTTTCATGAGTCGACTAAACTTTCTGCACGGAAACTTTGCCGAGCAACGGAGCTCAATTACTAAACCACTTTAAACTCAGAAACAAAGTCGGCTTCTAGTACCAACAATTCACTACTCGGAAAATACCCGCATCCAGCAATCAGACAAATAACCAAAGCATAGACTATGAAATTTAGAGTTATAACCGAACGTAGCATTTTTAGAATCGGAAATCTAAACTAGAACAAACATGAGCATAAAGTACTTTCAAGTATTCTGCGATTTTTGATTGTGACATGATCATTCGGAAATTAGATGGTAAAAACTTCTTAGAAAAAACTTGAGGCAACCAAGACTTTTATTTCTCACAGAACATGTACATATATATGATTACAAAGAAGGATAAACTAAGAATAAAAGGGACGTAGCTGAGCAATATTCCACGGTCTGTCTAACTCATCCGGATTTGAACTGCCTCTAGCTCTCTTTCTCTTCTTAGTAGCAGGTCTTTCTTTGACTGGCCTCATATCAGTTAAGTAGTACGAACCATTGTGCAATACTCGACTAACTAAAAATGGCCCTTCCCATACTGGGGAAAGTTTGTGCTTTCTTTGTTGCACAAGCCGGAGAACCAAATCACCTTTATTGAAAGATCTATTTCTGACTCTCTGGCTGTGATACTTGTGTAACTTCTGTTGATAGGCTATTGATCTCATTTCAGCAACGACACGAACTTCTTCGACTAAGTCGAGATCATTTTGTCGAGAAATCTCGGCATCATCTTCTATATACACGGCCACTCTAGGAGAAGTGTGAATCAAATCACTAGGAAGAATTGTTTCCGCGCCATAGACCAAGAAGAAAGGTGTGTATCCGGTTGACCTGTTCGGAGTTGTTTCGTAAACTCCATATTACAGAAGGTAATCCCTCTGCCCAAGCCCCCACAGCACGTCGTAGTGCTGCTTTGAGTCTCGGTTTTAGGCCTTGCAGGATTAAACCATTTGCTCTTTCGACTTGTTAATTAGCCTGTGGATGTGCGACTAACGCAATGTCAAGCCGGATATTTTGTTCGTTGCAGAATTCGGCAAGTTCTCCCATAGAGAAATTACTCCCGTTGTCCATGATAATACCGTGTGGATAACCATACTGGATTATAACATCCTCGACAAATCTTTTGGCTATTGCTCCATCACAACTAGTGATGGGTTTAGCCTCAATCCATTTGGTGAACTTATCCACCATCACTAAGAGGTGAGTAAATCCACTTGGAGCATGTTTAAACGGTCCTACCATGTCAAGCCCCCAGACCACAAAAGGCCATGTTATAGGTATTGTTCCCAACCGATCAGCCGGAACATGAGCTTGTTTGGCGTATTTTTGGCATCCCTTGCACGTCTTGACAAGCCGTTCGGCATCTGCCTTGTCTGTAAGCCAGAAAAAACCGTGTCTAAAAGCTTTTGCCACTAAAGATTTGGCTGCAGAGTGGTGACCACACTCGCCTTCATGGATTTCACTTAAGATTTACACTCCTTCTTCCGGAGATATGCAGCGTTGAAATACCCCAGACACACTCCGCTTATAGAGCTCACCACTAACCAAAGTATAGGTTTTTGCTCGTCGGACGATCTGCTGGCTCAGAACCTCATCTTCGGGTAATTTTCCATCTACCAGATAATCAAGGTAGGGTTGAGTCCAGCTGGGAATTACAGCCAGAACTGCTATCAAAGGTGAGTCGGATTTGGTCGGATATTCCTCGTCTACTCCCTTTATTGAGGGAACTTTGAGGTGCTCTAAAAAAGTGCCATCCGGGACCTCTTTCCGTGCAGAGCCTATTCGAGATAGTGCATCTGCTTCCTCATTTTCTGCTCGAGGGATGTGTTGAACCTCAAACCCATCGAACGATTTAGATAAATCATCCACGACATCTTTAAATGCTACCATGTGTTTATTTGCATTACAAATATCTGACACTTGCTGAGCAACAAGATCCGAATCTCCGTAACACATCAAACGTCGGATGCCGATATCCTTAGCAATCTGAATTCCATGCAGCAGTGCTTCATACTCGGCAATATTGTTTATTGCTGTGAAGTGGATCTGGAACACGTATAAAAGTTTATCTCCTTGGGGTGATTTGAGCACCACGCTATCCCCGAGCCCCCGCGAGCCTTAGACCCATCAAAATACAGGGTCCAATATTCCGACTCAGGGAGGGTCATATTTTCCTTCGTCTCTGTCTAATCAGCAACAAAGTCAGCAAGGATTTGGATTTGATTGTTGTCTGAGGTTTGTACTCAATATCGAAAGCCAAGAGCTCTATGCCCCATTTGGCAACGCGTCCTGTGGCGTCACTTTTGTTGATTATATATTTCATGGGAGTTGTGCTCACCACGGTAATTGGATGCTCTTAAAAATAGTGCCATAGCTTACGAGATGCTAAGAAAACACCGTAAGCCAGTTTTTGATTGTGCGGATACCGCTGTTTTGATTCTGTTAGGACCTCGCTGACAAAATAATTTGGACGCTGCACCAAGTGTTCTTGATTTTCCTCCGGTCTCTCCACTACCAGGACGATACTGACGACTTTGTTTGTCACAGCAAGATAAAGCAACATATGTTCCTGTGGTTCCGGTGCAGCAAGGATAGGAGCAGATGAGAGTACTTTTTTCAGGTCTTGTAGTGCGGCTTCAGCTTCGTCGGTCCACACAAAATCCTTGGTCTGTTTCAGGAGTTTGTATAATGGTGTGCACTTTCACCGAGCCAGCTTACAAAGGGACTGACTGCAGTGATGCAACCACTTAGTATTTGTACGTCCTTCAGGCGAGTTGGCCTAGAAATATTGAGTATAGCCTTGATTTTGTCTCGGTTCACTTCTATGCCTCTTTGGGAGACGATGAAACCTAACAATTTTCCGGCTGGGATTCCAAAGAAGCATTTCTTCGGATTAAGCATTATGTTGTATTTTCGTAGATTGGCGAATGTTTCCTCCAAGTCAGAAATCAATGTTTCCTTCTTTTTGGACATCACCGCAATATCATCCACATATGCATGTACATTGCGTCTGATTTGATCGTGGAGACAATGCTGCATTGTGCGTTGGTACGTAGCTCCTGCGTTCTTCAGCCCAAAGGGCATCGTAACAAAACAGAAGGTTCCGAAGGGGGTTATGAATGAAGTTTTGACTTTGTCAGATTCCTTCATCCAGATTTGGTGATAACCGGAATATGCGTCGAGAAAACAGAGGAGTTCCGAGCCTGCCGTAGAATCGATAACTTGATCAATCCTAGACAGAGCAAATGGATCTTTGGGGCAAGCCTTGTTCAAGGCAGTATAATCAACACACATCCTTAAATCAGTGGTGTCCTTTTTAGGGACCATTACAGGATTGGCCGACCACTCAGTGTGGATGACCTCTTCTATGAATCCGGCTAACTCGATCCATCCTAGTTCCTTAGCTATTGCCTTACGCTTTTCATCGCTAAAATGTCGTAAGGACTGTTTGGAGGGTTTAGCATTTGGGTTTACATTTAAAGAGTGCTCGGTAAGTTCCCTAGGTACTCCGGTCATGTCAGATGGCTGCTATGCGAAGATATCTTGATTTGCTTGGAGAAACTTGACGAGCGCGCTTTCCTATGCGCCATCTAGGCCTACGCCTATCTGGGTCACCTTGGAGGGTCATCATCCTTCAACGGCGTCTTCTTAGTCTCCTCTGATGCCTTGAACTCCGGATTCGGCTTTGTCACCTCCTTCTTCGTTGCGGGCATCTCGGATGGATCTATGCTCTTCTTGATCTCCTGGTACTCCTGGGCATGCAGCACGGCTTCAGCAAAGGCGGCATTTCCATCCTCACACTCTCGCGCTTTCTTCGGGTCTCCCCTGATAGTGATCACGCCATTGGGACCTAGAATTTTCATCATATTGTAAATGTAACACGGACAAGCCATAAATGCCCAGTAAGCCAGACGTCCGAATATAGTGTGGTACGCGCTCTTGAACGGGACCACTTCGAAGGAAAGTGCCTCTGTTCGATAGTTCTTTGGAGTTCCAAAGGTAACATCCAAAGTGATTTATCCTAGGGAATTTGCTTGTCTTCCTGGGATAACCCTGTGAAAGATAACAGAGATGTGGTTCAGCTGGGTCTCTGAGATCTTCATCCGGCGTAGTGTTTCGACATACAGAATATCAATACTGCTGCCACCGTCCATGAGAGTCTTGGAGAAACCATAACCGTCAATAAGTGGATTGACGATTAAGGCGTATTTTCCTCGCCTATGCAATTTAGGCGGATGATCAGCGCGATCAAATGTGATTGCCACTTCCGACCAGTCCAAAAATTGAGGGACAGCCGGAACTGTCGTGTTGAGCTCATGTAGAACTGCCTTTTTGACCTTTGCTGGTTGAGATCCAAGGAAGGTGACATAAGTGTCTTTCTTGGTTGGAAATTTTTTCTTCCCTTCTGGCTTGGGATTTGAAGCGTCAGCTTCCTCCATGTCAGAATCTTCCTTGGTCTCTTTATCCTTTTCGGGATTCTTCTTTCCCTTCTTCCTCTTAGCTTTGTAGCCAGCAGTATCATCTCTCTTAATGTCGTCATTGAAACGACACTCGGCGTTTGTGTGGGACGAGCCCCCATTGGCGTCTAAGTGATGCACACATGGGTTATTGGCAATGTCGGCCCAAGAGTAGGTTTTTTCGGGTTGCTGGTCTCCTCTATCTTGGACCCTTGACGTCCCACGACCGCGTCCACGGCCACCGCCACGTCCTCCTCGTCCTCTAGGCCCGAAAGTAGCAGTAACCACTGCCGTTTCCATGTTGGGTTTTTCTTCCGAGGTATTCTTGCGCTTCTGAGCTTGTTGCTTTGGTTGTTTCGCCGATTGTGGCACAACTAGGGTGTTGAGTAATCCCTCTGCATCGTTGCCAGCATCTGCATACTTGCTCGCTGTTTCTATCATTTCTCCCAAATCAGTGACCTTGTCACACTTCAAGCGATGACGTAGTAAACCAATTGGGAGACCTGCAATGAAAGCTTCAATCGCAGTTTGGTCATTTACTCCTTCACAGGAGTTCTTGGTGTCGATCCATCGTCTGAGGTAATCCCGGCAAGTTTCTCCGGCTTTCTGGGTGCAACGCTGTAGGTCTCCGACCATACAGGGTCTCCGGTATGTGCCTTCGAAATTCCGAAAGAATGCACTTTGCATGTCATACCAGTTGTGGATGGTGTTCTCCGGAAGTTCATTGAGCCATGATCGTGCCGTATTCCGCAACATAAGTGGGAGATATCGGGTTGCGACCAGGCTGTTTCCACCTTTGGCGATGCAACAAGCTTGGAAGAAATCCTGTAGCCAAGTATTTGGCCGAGCTATGCTGTCGTAGGCTTGGATATGTCTTGAGATAGCAAATCCTTCCGGGAATCTTGTAGCTCTTATGCATGGTCTGAAGCACTTTGGGCCCACGTATATGTCATCATTTTCATAGCGCAACGCCTCTATATTGGAGTTAATCATGTGCCTTACATCATTTGGGGATAAAGATCGTCCCGAGTGACGGCTATGGCTGCGGTGCCTTGGAGCCGGACTTTGGTTTCTGCCACCACCTCCTCCACCATGACGCCCTCCTTGGCCTCCGTGGGACCCGTTGTGATGGCTACTTGGTGGAGAGGGTGGAGCAGCTGGGTTATTTCCGGCTGATCGCCGGCCTCCATCCGGATCGTCATTATTCTGGTTTCGGGGAGGGTTTTCATTGTGACGAGCCCCCTGCCGGCTTGTCTCGGCATGGTGTCCGTCATTCCTTCGCCCGTCATCCGGACGGCTTGCATGTCTAGGAGGTGGCATTCTTTGTCGGTCCTCCTCCCGACGTTTCTCTTTATCTTCTTCACTGTGGTCTTTCGACTCTCGCCAGGGAGGGTTCCTTGGATTCAGTGCAGCAATTGCCTCTTGCTCCGCAACTGGGTTAACGTTACGCCAGTCACGCGCAGCTTTGTGGTGTTGTCCTGAAGATCCGGTTTTTGAGTAGTTGTCTTCTCGACGGTCGGAACAACGTTGTTGCTCCGGAACATGTTGGGGTCTTACGTTGGCCCATGTCGGATCTGTGCGATATTGGTCAGAATCTGAGACCAGTTTTTGACTTCTGGACAGGGCGACCTTTTGCCGCTCCAGTCCTTTGTTGAGTAGTTTGATTCCCAACCGGATCTGCTCCGGGCCTGGATTAGCCGATAGGATTTCCCGAGACGCAACGGTGTTCTGTACTGGCATTGGATACACCCAATCCCCGTTGTTGTCATGTCGAGGCATCCCAAGTTCTCCTCCGAAAAGGACTTTGTGAATCTTGGGGAATTGGTCATCATGAGTATGACGTTTCCTGGTCTTTTGATGTTCCCTGGAATTGTACTTCTCCGCATTTGCCATGCATTTCTTTTCCTCCTCAATGTTTTTGGCTTCATCGAGGAGTACTTGGCGACGCGCTTCTAGGGCCTGTGCCCTCTCGTCCAGCTCTTCAGCAGTAAGTTCTTCAGCTCTTCAGGAGTAGGAATAGGTGTGGTTAATGTAGCATCGATGAGTTTATGCGCACCTTCAGTGATTACGTGTCCATCCACCGATTCTTCTTTTTTGGGCTCGTCTAGAATAAGTGCTCCATCCGAGTCTTCTTTGTATTCCTCGGCAATCACCTCCTCTGCGGAGGATCTTTTGCCGGGGTCTTGTTCTTCTTGTTCTTATTCTTTGCCTTCTTGGCAGCGCCGGTAGCAAAGACGGCTTTGGGTCCATTTCCCGGAGTCAAGCTCTGATCAGTACTTTCGGACATCTGGACCTCGGGATTGTCTCCGATTTCCATGTCATCCTGCGCTTTGGGAGAGTTTTCCCCGGATCCTTCATCCATGGCTTCTTCTTCCTCTGCAGCTTTGGATTTGTACTCCTCTTCATATTCCGCGGAGAACTTTCAGAAATCTGCTGACGTCATCGATTCATCCGAGGATGCGGGTACGTCGGCGTTTGTTCCGATCGCCTCCAGCATAGAGTCGGTGTTGTCTCCAGCATCGGCAGAGCCGGATCCAGATCCCACATATCCGACAAAGTGCAACGCGTGTCTCCTGAGGTAGTTGCGGCTCTCGCGATCTGCTTCCTCGAAACACCTGATGGTCTCGAGAATATCGTCTATGCTCGCATCTTGCATCATCATGCGTCGCAGCGTGTACCTCAGGAAAGGCCTGTCCGTCCCGACATCGTCAGAGCCAGAACCTTTGTTGTTGTTGTTGTGCTCCTCCTAGATTTTGACCTCGGCGGGTGGGTCGATCTAGGATTCAATCTCTCCAGGGAGATCCACTCCATATTCAATTTGGACCACCAGGTCTGCTTCAGGCTCGGATTTCTCCACTATCTCCGCAACTGGTGCGGGCTGGGTGGGATTAGGGTTTTCTAAGATCCGGAACTCTGCCGCCTCCATGGACAAAGGGGACCTAGAAATTTCTTCCGCCTCTATCATCACCGCTGGGGTGGGTGGGACAGGTTCAGCAAAACCGATGTAAACATCGATCTCGCCGAAAGACATGATGGTGTAGGTCTTCATAGCCTCCCTAGCCAGAATCTAGGTCTCGTCGAGAACGATGAGAGGGACGTCACTGGTGTAGAGGATGCGACCAACGGTGATAGTCTCGCCGATTCCGATTCTTGCAGATTCCGCCCGGAACATAGATCCGAAGCTCACTTGCCCCACGATGGGCGCCAACTATCATCGGATTGATGACAAGTACACCATGAGGGTGTCCTCGAGGCGTGCGGAAGAGAGGGGTGTGAGACGTATGGTGTTCCGAGACGGTGAGCACACAAGTTTACCCAGGTTCGAATCCGCCAGCTTTGGACGGATCCTACTCCTGCTAGTAATCGATGTCTGGCGAGCGGAATATGGGTTACAAGGGTTACTTTGTCTTGAGTTGAGATTGTAGACTATTGGGTGCCCTAAAGGCTCTCCCTAGGACGGCTTATATAGATATCCGGCCTAGGGTTTACAGGAGAGATCTATCCGGCTACGATTAAGAGTCGGTTACAGAGTACATCTTAAACTACAAGTAACCCTACGGGCCTAAGTCGGTAAGTCTTCTAGGCCTTCCCGTAGTCGGACTGGACTCTGTTTCTTCTCCCCGACTGGGCCGCCCGTGAAGCAAAGCTCTAACCCGAAGTGGGCCACCCTAGTCAGCGAGGAACTATGAGGATACTCGAAAAGTATATCCCCAAAAGCTCTCTATGGATTCCATACTCTTATTTCTAAACTATCTACAATCGATCTGTGCACTTGTAGTTATCATCTGGTCACGTCCTCGGCACACATAATTGGTTCAGTTTGAACAACTAACTGCAACACTCCTTCAGTTTGCACCTCAACAACTTCAGTTTCTTCAGTTTGCACCTCAAAAGTTTTAGTTTCTTCTGGTTGCAGCACAACTTCTTTAGTTTCTTTAGGTTGCAGCACAACATCTTTAGTTTCCACTACAACATTCAGAACTTGTTGATTTACCACTATTTTTCACTACTAAACAACATCTGCATGGTTCTCTTTTTCCTATAGCTGCCAACTCTTGCCTTTTTCATTGGCCAACAAACTTCCACAACAAGAGGCTCGACTACACGTCCCCTTATGAAAAACAAAGCATGTCATTTTTTAGTAAGTAAAAAAAGAAACAAGAACAGTAACAACAAAACATGAACATACTTAGGCCTCTTAGGAGTGTAACGACATTTTTGAGATCCAACTCGGTGCCCAAGTTCCTAGCACAGCTTGCACCTATTTTTGTTACCTTTTTGGCTTTCCATCTTTCTTTCCCTTCTTACTACTTCCACCTTTCTCAAACCGTGCCTTGTATCTACTTTGTATAGGCATGTCAGCCTTTCTGTTTGTTAGTGGAGGACACATGAAAATTCTATTTCCACTTCAAGCCACTAAGATTGATCTGCAAGCACTGGAATTAGAGTTGCATATGCATCTTTGAATTTTATTACTGAGTAAAATTCATGCAAATATGGGTGCATGTTCAGCTTTGGTTTGGAGGCCAAGAAAAGTATGGAATGCTCACAAGGATTCCCATTGTGTTGCCACTCAAGACAAGTGCATTCATGCAATTCAGTGCTAACAACATGCCTCCTTGCAGTCTTGGTATCTCTAACTTCAACACACTGAAGATTTCTCAACGGACAAATGTGAAAGATTTCTACTCCTATTAACAACCTATTGTACCACTTCAGGAAGCTTATCCCCTTGCAGACAATCACCAATCCTTCTTCTCAACTCCCACAACCTCATTATCATGATCCTAATTTGGTCAACCATGTCATGCACATGCAAGTCTTTCAAATTCTTCACCTCGGTGTTAAAACTTTTTGCCAAGTTGTTGTTGATATGATCACATTTGATGGCAGTGTTAAATCCTGACCTGCACCATAATAGAGAATGGTGGGTTTGTAGCCATATAGCAAAATTTATTTTATCCTCCTCACTGCATGCTGCCTTTATCTTAGCCAGATGATATGCATGTGTATGTGTAGTGTAAGATCTTTCTCCTAGCCACATGTGCTCAAATTCTTCTCCTCTGAATTTTTTGATCAAAATCATCCACATATGGCCAAAGTATTCCCTTTGCTCAGCATGTGGAAAAACATTCATTTACTAGCCCTTTATCTACATCTGTGTGGACTACCAAAGGTGACACTGGCCCTAGGAATCTTTTCAACTGCATCATGAACCATTTCCATGAAGCCTTTGTTTCAGATTGAAACAATCCAACAACAACAAGGAACATCCAGTTATGTCCATCTAGAGCATTGCATGCTGCCAATTGGCCATTCCACTTGCTAGTCAAAAAATATGAGTCTATGCTAAAATATGGATGATGCCCTACTTTCAAGCCATCGATGCAAGGCTTTAGAGCCATAAAAAACTTAGAGAAGAAGACTTTGCCATCATCTGTTACCTTTGTGTCTATCTCCACTACACTACCAGGTAACCTCTTCTACACCTCTACATTGAAATTATAAAGCATTCTAAAGGTGTTTGCCCAATCTCCATATAATTATTTCATTGCCCTTTGTTTTGCCTTTCACAATGTGGTATATTTAAGCTTAATGGGTACTGGTTTTACAAGTCTACTTTTAATCTCTTTGAAGTAGTGTTGGGTGTCTTGGCTAAAATAGGAGTTATTTTTTCTGCAACCCAAAACTGCGATGTCATGGTGGTTACTGATGGCTCTGAAATATAGCCATCTACATCCACATTTAAACTGGATATTATTCATAATTTTGATGAAATATCTCTCTAAACCCTGCCACTAATGCCTAATATTTAGAGGGGTATGCAATCCTTTGTTTTATATTTTTCCTGCGCAGATAATGTCATAGAAGATGGGAATCACTACATTAAAGTCAAAGATACGAGATTTTCAACAACCAGAAGAAACTAGGAGCTGTAAAGCGGAGGTAGACGCTTTAACGACCAACTATACGACCGGAGCAAAAATTCCGGCCGTATAGCTCCGGTCATATAGTTGGCGCCGCCACCGTTAGGTCAAACAGAACAACTTTCGTGAAGGGGCCCCTATATAAAGAAGCCTCGGGCGACAAGAAAACAAGCCAGACCTTGCCAAAAAGTCTCTGCCACGGATCACCAGCCGCCTCGAGATCTCAAAACCCTTCTCCATCTCCATAGCCATATTCCACCACTTGTAATAGTAGATCTCTTCTTCGATTGGCGACATTGTAAGACTATTGCTATCAATCTTATGATTTTCATTACAATGTTTGTGATTGTTGATCTCATCTCTATGTGTGAGTAATTCTCCTTGGGCCAAGGGCTTTGGCCTAGCCATGTAGCAATTGTGCATGTTATTTATCATAGATGGGATCATGTATTAGTTTGTATGACATGATGATTATTGTATCTTATCGTGCCTCAATCCAAGGACTTGTTAGGTACCCAAGACCCCGAGGGTTGATCCAGGTATAGGGAGTATGAGTAATGACTGATCTGCAGGTTGGGAACCCTAGTGACAGAAGGGGTAGTACGGCTGTATGTCAGGGATTTGCTTGGGATTAATGATGACATCACTATGCATATCATTAGTTCTCTTTCTTCTATGGATGAGACTAGTAGGTTATTGCTATAAGTGGTTGCGGAGGCAATAGAAATTATGGATGCACTGCCCACATATAATTTATCTTACTCTAACAAGTACATGCATACTTTACTTCTATCTTTTATTCCCATCAGATGTTTTGCACAGATACAGGTGAAACCAAACACCCTAGGCCCTCTCTCTCCAAGCTATTGGTCTGGTAAAAAGACAAAAGGAATTCTAAAACTCCCGAAGGTCCATTAAAGTAACTTCACTACGCATTCACTTCCCGAGGATTCGATAACTTAGGTTTACTAGGGAAAAAGAAGCTACACTACATCTGTAATCCGGATCGAAGGTATCAACCCTTTTTCTAGCGTCGTTGCCCTAGAAGCAATAGCTACCCTGGTGCGGTTATTTGGAACCTTGCTATATTTTAATTCGTATTTTTAATTTTGTTAGTTTGCTTTCAGTCTTTATTTGATAAACCAAAAAAATTAGTTAGCCTTTACATTCTTAGTTTTACTATTATAATTCTTTGTTTAAGAAAACCCCAAAACATAGGAAATATGACTGAAAAGAATCTTGGGGAGTTTGCTACTCCCAACAATAATTATTTGCATACCCATACTACTCAGCCAGCAATTGCTGCTGATGACTATGAAATTAAGCCCCATTATTTAAGTTTGGTTCAACAGAATCAATTTGGAGGCTCTGCTGTTGAAGACGCAGGTATGCACTTAAATACTTTCACTGAAATATGTGAAATGATGCGTATAAAAGACGTTGACCCTGATGCAGTCAAATTACGTCTATTTCCTTTCTCTGTAAGAGGGAGAGCAAAAGAATGGTTGCTATCTTTGCCTAGAAATACTATTACATCATGGGTGGGATGTACTTCTTTATTTATGACTAAAATTTTCCCACCTTCAAAGACTATGCAACTCCGATCAAATATTACTGGCTTTAGACAGGAAGAGCGTGAGCCACTAGCGCTTGCATGGGAAAGGATGAAAGAATGCCTAAGAAACTGTCCTAGTCATGGGATGGAATATTGGTTAATCCTCCATTTATTTTATAATGCTCTTAATCTTGTGTCTAAGTCTATGCTTGATACTGCAGCTGGAGGAACATTCATGGGTGAACATATTACCGAAGCAAAGAAGCTGTTAGACAATATGCAAGACAACCATGCTCAATGGCATGTTGAAAGATCAAATACGAAGAAGGTGAACTCCATCTCACCACAATAAAATGAAGAACTCAATACTAAGTTGGATGAGCTCATATTAGCTATAAATGGTAAGGAAACCCAGGTAAGAGCCACCCCTAAAACAAATATTGAAGAAATATATTTTATAGCTCGTAATGATTATAACCCTACTTGGAAGAAGAGTTACAATCCTAACTTTCAGAAACATTATTCTAGTCTTGCTGGTAATTCTAATAATAATATGGGAACTAGTAATGGTAGTCTCCAAGAAACACTTAAGTATTTTATAGACTCACAAAATGAACAACACAATATTATTGTTAAAATAATGGAGAACCATGATGCCATGCTTGGTAAATTATCTAACCAAGCTGTTAGTTTGAGAAATGATTTGCAGGCCCTCCAAGAAAGAATGAGGATCATTGAGGCACAACTAGGTAAGGTAACCGAGAGTCAAACTCTCATTCTAGCTAAATTTGCAGGTAAAGCTGAGCCCAATCCTGTTGAAGAACTCAAAATGATGAGGATCCCAAGGGAGGAGCCTGAAGAACTTGATTATAGTAATGACCCTTCACCAAGCTACACCATCGAAGACCTCGTAAAGAGGATCAACTTCAAAATTCCAGTAAGTGAAGGTAACCATGAAGCCATGTATCAACACTTTGTTGATCAAGTAGCAATTAAGGTATGCGATCTTGAAGGGGAATACAAGAAAATCGCTGAAAAGTTACCTGTTAAACTAGATGACATATTTGAGTCTACTATTAAGATAAAGATTGGGACTAATGAGATAGCTGCACTTTGTGATCTAGGTGCAAGCGTCTCAACAATTCCAAAGAGTCTTTTTAACAAGTTAAATCTTGGCTCCATTGAAATCACTGAATTAAATTTGCATCTAGCAGATTCTACCTACAAACAAGTTGTTGGAATTAAGGAGAACATTTTAGTTTACATTAAAGGTTTTTCTGCTCTAATTGACTTCATTATTGTTGACATGCTTGAAGATACTATTGCTCCTATAATACTAGGTCGTCCTTTCTTGAGAACTATAAAGGCTTTAATTAACCTCCATGAAGGGAACATGAAGTTGCAATTGCCTTCGCGAGATCCTTTTGTTATCTATTTCCCTAGGAAAAAGAAAGCCAAACATGACGAGAAGGAGGCCATCACTTTGAAGGCCAATTACTTTGTAGTTGGTGTTCCACTCATCTGGCCCAAGGGAGTATCATCAAGGTCAAGCTATTGACCGTAAAAGAGCACTCCATGGGAGGAAACCCATGTTAAATAAATGTTTGAGTTCATTTTTTAGTTTTAGTTTAAGTTTATGTTTAATAAAGAGTGCTAGAAAACTCCATGTGAGGAGAAGAAGTTTGGTAGTACTTAAAATTCTGCTACATACATGTTGTTGGTCAACAATATTTACTGTAAATTTTCTATCATAAACAAGGTATATCACTAAGTTATAGGAAAAGAAGTAATTCTCGAAGAAACAATTTTTTTATGCACACAGAGAGTTTAACGATCAACTATACAACGGGAATAAAAATTCTGGCCGTATAGTTCCAGTCATATAGATATCTTTGCCATCGAAAATATTTCTTTAAAATGTACTGAGAGTTTAACGACCAACTATATGGCGGGAAAAAAAATTCGGGCCATATAGTTCTGGTTGTATAGATATATTTGTCATTGACTATTTTTCTTTAATATGTACAGAGAATTTAACAACCAACTATATGGCAGGAATAAAAAAATTGGCTGTATAGTTCCGGTCGTATAGATATCAACGCCTTCGTACAATTTTTTTTCTAATATACTGAGAGTTTAACGACCAACTATACAGTGGAAATAAAAATTCCGGCCGTATAGTTCCGGTCGTATAGATATCAATGCCTTTGTATATTTTCTTTCGTAGGCACAGACAGTTTAATGACCAACTATACGACAGGGACATTTTGTTCTGGCCGTATAGTTGCGTCTGTATAGCTGCGCCACCAGGAGGAAACCCTGATTTTTTGATAGAAAGTCAACTATACGGCAGGAACGCATTGTTCTGGCCGTATAGTTGCGCTCGTATAGTTGCGTCCCACCACAAAATCGTACGGGAAGGTACCTCCAACTCCAAAACTTTAATCATTTTTCTCTCTTCTACCTCCAAACTCTCTCAAAACCTCAAGAGATCTTCATCTCCACTCAATTTCGTTCGATTTCCTCGCACACGAGTGATCTACGGTATGTTATTCATAATTTCCTTCGCTCTGAAATATAGCCATCTATGTCCATATTTAAACTTGATATTATTCATAATTTTGATAAAATATCTCTAAACCCTGCCACTAATGCCTAATATTCAGAGGGGTATAAAATCCTTTCTTTTATATTTTTCCTGCACAGATAATGTCATTAGAAAATGGGAATCACTACATTAAAGTCAAAGATACGAGATTTCCAACAACCAGAAGAAACCAGGAGCCGTAAAGCGGAGGCAGACGCTTTAACGACCAACTATACGACCGGAGCAAAAATTCTGGCCGTATAGCTCTAGTCGTATAGTTGGCGGTGCCACCATTAGGTCAAACAGAACAACTTTCATGAAGGGACCCCTATATAAAGAAGCCTCAGGCGACGAGAAAACAAGCCAAACCTCACCAAAAAGTCTATGTCACAGATCACCAACCGCCTCCAGATCTCAAAACCCTTCTCCATCTCCATAGCCATATTCCACCACTTCTAATAGTATATCTCTTTTTCGATTAGCAACATTGTAAGACTATTGCTATCAATCTTATGATTTTCATTACAATGTTTGTGATTGTTGATCTCATCTCTATATTTGAGTAATTCTCCTTGGGCTAAGGGCTTTGGCCTAGCCATGTAGTAATTGTGCATGTTATTTATCATAGATGGGATCATGTATTAGTTTGTATGACATGATGATTATTTTATCTTCTCTTGCCTCAATCCAAGGACTTGTCAGGTACCCAAGACCCTGAGGGTTGATCCAGATATAGGGAGTATGAGTAATGATTGATCTGCAGGTTGGAAACCCCAGTGACAAAAGGGGTAGTATGGTTGTATGTGAGGAATTTACTTAGGATTAACGGTAACATCAATATGCATATCATTAGTTCTCTTTCTTCTATGGATGAGACTAGTAGGTTATTGCTATAAGAGGTTGCAGAGGCAATAGCAATTATGGATGCACTGTCCACATATAATTTATCTTGCTCTAACAAGTACATGCATACTTTATTTCTATCTTTTATTTTCATCAGATGTTTTGCACAGCTATAGGTGAAACCAAACACCCTAGTGTGAGATCCAGGCACATGGCTTAATAGGATTGATAGGATACCCATATCAACAAGTTGCAACTTCTTTTCCGGAAGCTCATTCGAAAAGAACTCTAAGGTTAAGCGTGCTTGGCCTAGAGCAATTCTAGGATGGGTGACCGACCGGAAAGTGGGTAACCGGGTACGCACGAGTGAGGACAAAGTGCGTACAAAAGACTAGTGTTGGTCTGTGGAGTCAGTCTAGATATTCTATTAAGCTGCCAGGAGTGACACCCCACGAGCCCAGGAGTGGATGGGGTGTTACACCTAGGCCCTCTCTCTCCATCATCGACAACAACAAAAAGACGCAAGCTATTGGTCCGGTAAAAATACAAAAGGAATTCTAAAACTCCCGAAGGTCCGTTAAAGTAACTTCACTACACATTCGCTTCTCGAGGATTAGATAACCTAGGTCTACTAGGGAAAAAGAAGCTACACTTTATTCGTAATCCGGATCGAAGGTATTAGTTACTGACTATGAACTATTAATACAAGTGTGTGGATGTGGTATTTGATTAACCCTGATGCTACTTCCACCATGTTGGCGTCTAGAAGATATATACCATTTGCAAGGCTTGGCGCCCCCATAATCACCTTTGCATCTTGCATAAAATTTCTTTCTATCAATCCACGAAGTCTTGGCTGCAAACTCATGTTTGACTGCATAAGTTCTGAAACACATCCTAAACTCATCCATGTTTAGAAAAGCTTCCTTACTTCAATAGCAGGGTTTTCTTGGTCATATACATTTACCAACTCATCATCATGTGCATCATCTACATCATCTGCAGCATCTTCCATCAACCCTCTATCCACATCTTCAGTTGATTGTTTGCTAGCATCACCAGCTTCATCATCCATCTCCTTCTCCTTATCACTATCATCTACTGGAATGCCAAACATTTTGGTCATCTTAGTGTCATCCATTGGTGCATTGACCAAATAAGTACGTTCAACTATTTCTACTGAATTCCAATCAATAGAAGCAACCTTTTCAGCACCATTGCATCTCTCTTCTGCACTTGCGTTAGTCCTAGCTAATACTATCAATTCAGTAATGATTAGCATGATCTGCCTTTGTGAAGCCCAATCATCATCTACCATCTATGAAGAAAACTTTGAGGGCACATAACCAACCTTGGAACCAACTTTCAGATCAACTAGCTCAGCACAAAAGGTAGCATGTTTGTTTGTCCTGCCGTCTTGACGATCGATTTCTTCAACCATCGCTTCGCCATTCTCAATCCTCACATACTCTCCCTTCCAATCATCGAAACATAACAATGCTAATTCTTGCTCTGGACCCCAACTGATACTCTCCCCATTTATCTCCACCACAATCCTCGCGGCCTTCTCTTCCATGTTCTGTAGGTCTTGCAGATTGATTTCTGCAAATTCAACCTCCCATTTGACAACTGTATTTCTCTCTATGATCCGCACGCCTCCATTACCTAGCTTGGCCTTAGAACGGCAAAATTCGACCATCAATTCGAAGGTCCGCGCATTTTCTCCTCTATTTTTCAGTGACGGGTCCCCCTGTGAGTTGCGGGGTCGAAAGTGGATGGGGCACAAATCGAATTCAAATGTACAGTTAGAGATAGATTCCATTACAGATTTGTAATTGTCTTTGGCGGGCCCTCCATCTAGTTCATCCCACCCACCTCCCGTGATCTAGGTTTCAGAAGCTAAATTAGATCGAAATCGACACGGAGGGAAACATCAATAGGAAGAAATGGGCAGGGATTCGACTTCACTCACCATAGTTGCCGCCAAACGGAAGCTCCACCACCGTCGGGAAAATGGTCCGCCACTACTCTACCGCCGCCGGAGAAGAAGAAGAAGAAGAAGAAGAGCGCGGCCACGGTCGGGCAGGTGCGTGTTAGAGTTAGTATCGTAAACGTTATCTTATGTGTAAATAAAATAAGACACTGACACGACTTGATGTCCGGGTCAATATCTTTTATGCCTGGGGCTGCATAGCTCCCTTATAAGCTTACGATCGTTGAGGCTCGGGGGTTATTCGAGTACGCACAATAATCGCTACCTAGCTATTTTTACATGGTATCAGGCCGGCCTCTTCGCCGGGGGTTATTCGAGTACGCACAATAATCGCTACCTAGCTATTTTTACATGGTATCAGGCCGGCCTCTTCGCCGACAAAACTGATCGCTATTCTATCCCCGCAATCATCGCTCCGCTTTGCCTCTCTTTGCCACGATGGCTACTTCATCGTCGCCATCAGTGATCAACCTTGGGGCTCCGCCGAGCGACAAACTCACACGACAAAATTATCCTGGGTGGCGCACGCAGATCCTGCCTCCAATTCGGGGAGCTCGCCTCCTTGGTCTTCTTAACGACACCGATGCTACTCCGCCCGAGACATTTGTTGTTCAACCAGCCGACAAAGACAACAATCAAGCAGAGAAGACAGCGCCCAATCCCGCCTACGATAATTGGATCTCCAGGGACCAAATCGTCCTTGGTTACCTTCTTCAAGCTCTAGCTCCTGAAGTCCTTGCTCACGTTTAGAGGATCGAGCATGCCACCGGCGTCCGGAGGGTGATCGAGGAGATGTTCGCCTCACAGAACGAGGCCAAGATCACCAATCTCCACATTTCTCTTGCAAATACCAAGAAATGAAACCTTTCTACATCAGCCTTCCTCACGCAGATGCAACATATTGTGGATGAACTCTCCGCTGTTGGCTATACTGTCACGACTAGAGAACATATTTCTTTTATTCTAGCAGGACTCGGTGCTGGCTATGACTCGATTGATGCTGCCCTTGGCGTGGCGACAACCCCAATCTTGCTGAGTAATCTCTATGCGCAGCTGCACGCATATGACCAACGGCAGGAGATGTTGCACGGTTCCTCTGACCCTGATTTTGACACCTCGTCCAACATTGCCTCTCGCCAACGCCGAGGCTGCAACAACTACAACAACCGCTCACACGACGAACGTGGTGACAGACGTGATGATCAGCGTGATGACCACTGGCGCGATGATCGATACAATGACCGTCGTAGTGATCGTCGGTACGATCGCCATGATGATCGTCGAGATGGCTATGGTAACTACGGTCGTGGTGGTGGTTGTGCGCTTCCAGGAGGGGGCGTGGCCGCGGCCGACGTCGTACAACCCCTTGGGTCGACGTCGTCTGTCAAATCTGCAACAAAGAGGGACATCTGGCCAAAGATTGCTGGTCATGCTTTCATGAGGATGACTACCATGGTGACAAATAAGTTCCTGCCGCCTACGATGTTGACACAAATTGGTACTCAGATACCGATGCCACTCATCACGTTACCGGGGATCTCAATAATCTGACTGTCTGTGACTCCTATCGCGGTAATGACAAAGTTAACATGGCCAATAGACACCGTATGCTTATTTCACATATTGGTAATTCCATGGTTCATACTCCTACTCAAGATTTTCGCTCCGCAATATTTTGCATGTTCCCACTACATCCAAAAATTTGTTTTCCGTTCACCGCTTTACCTTGATAATAATGTGTTCATCGAGTTTCATCATTTTTCCTTTTTTATCAAGGATCATCTCACACGGAAAACAATACATAGAGGACGATGTGTTGGCGGCCTTTATCCTTTAATTTCGTCCATGGAGTCATCTCAGTCACCAAAACATGCCTTTGTTGCCGCCAAGTTGTCCCAGTCGAAGTGGTATAGTCGTCTTGGTCATCCTTCATTCACTATTGTTAGGCAAATCATTAGCAAAAATAAATTATCTTGTGTTAGAGAGTCCAGTATTTCTTCAATTTGTGATCCGTGTCAGCAAGATAAGAGTCATTTATTGCCTTATCCTATCTCCACTATGTATCTAAAGCCCCCTGCAATTAGTCTTTTCTGATGTATGGGATCCTGCACCTACCTCTGTTGATCGTCATGACTATTATGTAAGCTTCATTGATGATTATAGTAAGTTTACTTGGATTTATTTGCTAAAGAAAAAAAATGATTCCCTAGCTGCCTTTATTAATTTCCAAACTCTTATTGAACGTAACTTTGATCGTAAAATACTTACGTTCAATTCGATTGGGGAGGAGAATATGTCAAACTCAACTCTCACTTTCAAACTCAGGGTATTTCTCACCATGTATCCCGCCCTCATGCCCATCAACAGAATGGTGTTGCTTAATAAAAGCATCGCCACATTATTGAAGTTGGACTTGCTCTTCTTGCTCATGCTGGTATGCCTTTCTTATAGCCACATATCTCACCAACATGTTTTCGAGTAAAGTTATCAACAATGACACGCCTGCTCATCGCCTTCTTGTACCCGTCCAAATTATACATCTCTTCGAGTCTTTGGTTGTACTTGTTGGCCCATCTTCATCCTTATAACAAGCGCAAATTAGCCTTTCGCTCTAAACAATGTGTTTTTCTAGGGTATAGTCCTCGCCACAAAGGTGTCTAAGTGTCTCAAAGTTTCTACGGGTCGTGTTTATATATCTCGTGATGTTGTTTTTGACGAGGCAGTGTTTCCTTTCAAAAATTTGTATCCCAATGTTGGTGCTGTAAATAAAATAAGACACTGACACAACTTGATGTCCAGGTCGATCTCTTGTATGCCTGGGCCACGTAGCTCTCTTATAAGCTTACGATCGTTGAGGCTCGGGTGTTATCCGAGTATGCACAATAATCGTTACCTGATCGCTACCTAGCTATTTTTAGAGCGCGCATAGTGCCAGTCGCGGGCTCAGTCGGAAGGGCCCGGCCAGAAATGGTTGCAGCTTGACTCGATTTCATGTCAAATAAGTGGGACGCACCCCTGTCTTAACCTAAACATGCTCATTTAATAACCGTCTAACCCGCGTGTGTACCTGGGTTATTTGCACCCATAGAAATGTCGCATGCTAGCTATTTCCATCAACGATGTCACACCGGTTCCAATAAGTTAGAAAGATATCGCACGGGAGCTATCAGCCCAAACTAGGCATAGTCACAAACGCCAAGACGGAGAATTTCGACCTGATACTAGGTTGTTAAGTTTCAACTTTGTTTACACTAACTGTTCTATAATCTAAAATCAATATTATGAGAATCTTCTTTATAAATATATTATCATATTATACACTACTCTTTCCGTTCATAATATAAGATGTTTTAGCTTTGTGAAAGAAGTGTATCTACACCCTTTTTAGTCTATAGGTTCACTCCAAACCTATATAAATATACACTTTATGTACAAATCTAAAATATCTTATATTTTAAAACGGAGGGAATACACTGGAATCATAGTTTTTTCATCGAAAATGGGAGTGTGACAAAACTGGGTATTCTAGATATTGATTATTTTTATATATATCCGATCAAACTTTAAAGTTATTTTCGTAAAACAAACTTTATAAAATCTAACATTAACTCTATACCTAATAATAAAGGAAAGAGTGTTTCTCGTCGTTTTTATACTTTTCCGAATGGATTTGCCTTCCACCACCAGCGCCACCCCTAATTAAGTAAAAAACATGGTTCATTAATCGTTTTGTAGGCCGCTCCGTACATCGACTCGAACACTGAGGCGTGCCCTGCTCAAACAGTACATCTCTACTACTATTAGACAGTCAAACAATATCTTTCTTACATACACCCGACTTATCTCCACTAACCAATCAGAACCACACGATTTGTTCCATTAATCCCAATCTAACTGCCATCGTTACTCCAATCGGGAGCTCTGTGCATTTAGCAATTTCCGCTGTCTGACCATACTCCACCGGCAGAGGAAAATACAGATTCCACCGCACACCCTGCAATCACGCAACGACCGTTTCTACTACAATCGAAAAAAGGAAACTGAAAACAACCGTATCAATTCACCCTGAACCCCGGCCACTAGAATCACGCTATTTCCTCGCCACCGCGGCAGACGCCCAGCCACCTCCCTGCACGGCGACCTTGCAGCCCTGCACCGCAACATCGCCTCCCTACACAGGGAACTCCACATCCTGCATGGTGGTTCTCCTTTACCTCCCTCGACCTCGATGACTGGAAGCATGTCGCCTCCCTACACGGCGAACTCGACATCCTGCACCGCACCATCCTGTAAAACATGGTATTCAGTTAACTGTGCTCTGGCTTCCTCCTACAAAATTAGATTGGATTAAAAACTCGGTTTTTAACAGTTAACTATACTGCTCGCATGCTACAACAAAAAATACCTCTATAAGGGAATGAATTGAGAAGATTCAGTGTATGCACGACAATCATGTTTATCAACCTCGGTAAAGCGATTTTAGGCTTTTCTTTGTTCACTGAGTAGCTCTACCTTCATGCATATATCTTCACTGAGTAGCTCTGCCTCATTTTTTGGTTAACACTCCATGTTTTCTCACCTATCAACTAGTTCTTGGCTAATATTCTATTGGCAGCATGTTTAGATAGACACAAGTTCTCGATGAGAAGTACATAAACCAAAATATCAAGGGGTGACTAATCTGATCATTTAATCATATACGAGTATAGTATAAAATAAGAACCTTCGGCATCATCAAGTCTATGTGTATTATAGTCTGCTGTGACAACGATCTAGATCTGATCTTATGGTTCAGTTTAGCACTTACCTACACTGCTAGATTAAACATTAAATTAAAGACCCCATTTACTCTCTCTCTCTCTCTAATTGTGATCTGAACATGCTGAAATATAACCTCTATTTTGGAATTTACCTAGACTAGAATCATGAAACAAGTGTGTGTGCGCGTGTGAGAATGTGTGCATAACCAAACTGACTCTGGGAAGAACACTAAAAAATAATTTAGAACCTTCAACGAGAAATACAACTTGGACTAATAGCTTCCTTTTCTCACTCAAGATCTTCTCTCTCTCTCTCTGTGTGCTTGTGTGTCTCATCCAGCACACCTCACAACACATATGCAAGCAAGGTATCAATTTTAATCAGAGAACAAATACATGCATCAAAATATAGTATTGGAAGTAAATGAAAGATTACCTTTGAAGCATAGTTGCCGATTTATTCCTCATCTGGTTAGCTGCTTGCTCTTCCCTTTGTGATTGTTCAGCACCAAAAAGCATATAAATCTACCATTGATGCCTAATACAGAACACAATAGAATAACATATTATTAGATAAAACAAGGAAGATGTAACTGTACTGTAGCTAAGACACCACAATACATGACTTCATGTTGTACCAGTCCTATATTTATTTCTGCATCATAGCTAAACCTGCATGCATTTTTACAATCATTACACAATCCACTTCCTTTTCAGAAGTAAGGATGCTCGTGCAAAGCACGTCTGTACAAGTACATGTTACGATTAAGCTGAATCGCACCAGGCTGCTCACTGAAACAACAACATTAGGTAGGAGTAGCATGTTTCTTGCTGGAAAATTGTGCAGCACAGGTACCCAAAAAATTATTCAATTATTCTCTGGTTGGTTCATATTCTGGTGCAACTGCTGTAACATAAAAGAATTAACCTATTAGAGAAGATATAAACCAAGAAACAGATTAACGAATTTTGCACTGAAATGATATACTTCCAATTTAGGCTAACAAAAAATGAGGACGCTCACGCTAGATAAGTAATTGAGGTTGTGCTTCACAAATACATTCACTATGCATACCTGAACATATGTGCATGTGGAGCCTTACACTCCATGTCAATGGCGATACATATCCATTGAATTATACATTGAGCAAGCTCCTCACATTGAAACCTACCAGAAACAAAGGAAGAAGATCACTCATAAATTTACGAAGGAATCTAGAGGACATTTGAGTAGCATAAAAGGTGTGGCCAAACATGCATGTAAATCTGAATGAAACAAAAACCATCAAGGCAGCAAGCTAAAGAGATTTTGAAGACAAATCTTTGTCAATCTGGCAGCTATAACCATTATGAAGGGAACACCTCTGTCATGTATGAAAGACAAAGTCAGCCCTACATATATCTCTACTACTATTAAAAGAGCAAGCATTTTGTTTTTTAGGTACACCCACTAAACCTTGACAAAAAAATCAGCACCGCTGGATCCGGTCAACTTAATTAAATCATATAGTTATGATGATCTAATCCACCATCAGATGTGCAATTAGCAGTTAGCCGGGCCGAAACTCTAACTACACACACAAAGTTTCACCCCGCATACCAGCCTCAGCACATTAGCTATTCAGGAAAAAAAATCTAGAACAACGGGAACGATCATGATCTAAACCCTCGCCGTTTTGTGCTGTCGTGTGCACGCCCGCACCCCCTAGCCTGTCCAGCCTGCGCCTCCACACTTGCCACGACCCGCTGTCTTACCCTGCAGCAAATACACATATCCAGTAGCATAATGGAAATAATTAAATCAGGGAGTACTACCCTGGATTGTGAAAATCGTCTCCAGTACTAGCAAGGATATCATTAGACGCATCATGTCCAGGAGCATCTAAATATCACAAACAATCTAACTGACCAAATTTGTGAATTCGATGCACATCCATACTTTTTCAAAGAAACATGTAAAACTGATGACACTACTCTCAAGCAGAATTTTGCATCCATTTAGCGCTTACTGTCCAACAGCAGAAATTGAACAACAAGGGTAATATTTAGTACTACTATGTTTCTGTGTTCAGAACATTCAGTCAAACCAATCCATGTTTTCTAGAACTCCACTCAAGTTTCCACTCACATAACCCTTATGACATCTACTTCACATCCGTACTAAGACGTAGTTGAACAATATGTACTAGCACTAATGACACTACTCTTAAGTTTAATATTTGATTCAGCACTCCTCCAACACAAGGACATGACCAAGAAGATTAGGTGACAACAAGTTGTACCATGAAGGGAGTACGGAACAATTTTTCTTCTTCGCATTAGTGGAAAAACCATACCATCTTGAAGAGTCTTCATGAATTCTGGATCGCTGAATGCTGCCATCAGGTGAGGCACACCACTTACCATCCCTCCAGGCATATCACTCCTCCGACGTTCCCTGGTTGGAGCCTCTCGACAGGGCTAACACGCTGGAGCTGGGGATCCTCACCGGCGTCACGGGGGAGGATGACGCAGCTGGTGTGGACCTTCCGCGCGGTGGATGCAGTCATGGATCCGGGTGAGCCCCCATCGGCACATATTGTAGGGTCGTGTCGCCCGTGCAAGGAAATCTAGAAATGGCGGCAGCAGCAAGGAGGGAGGGGAGGGAGTTGTCGTCATGGCATCGGTGGGGAGGCAGGGGAAGGGGAGTCCTCACCGCAGAAACAGGGAGGGAGGGAACAGTGCTCGCGCCGGCGCCAACGCCGGGGAGACGGGCCGTTGCGTCTTGAGGAGAGAGCGAGGGGAATATCCTAGGTAATGTCCGGAGTGGGGAAAGGGAGTGAGGACAAGGTTGTGTCCAGGAGGCGTGAGTGGGGATATTTTTCCTACGTCAGGAATGTGTAAAGGAAAAAACGGTTTTAAGGATTTCTAAGGAAAAGTATTCAATTAAAATGGAGTATTATAATTTTCTTTATAATCGTAATTTAAGACTACTAAACTATATTTTATAATTATATATTTAACTAATGTCTTATGAATCATGTGGTTAGTGGATTTAAAACTTTATGGAATGCTGGGCGGATATTTTGTGACATTTTTCAGTAGGTATATTTCTCTTTGTATCTACATGTTTGTTATATGTTTTATTATATTTGAAATTAAAGATTATTACTATTTGCTAGATTCACTCGACACATTTTAGAGCAAATTTAGATGTCATTTTAGTCGACTCGAAATCAATAATCATGACTAGAGAAACCAAGACTTGAAACATGACAAAGACACCACAAATCTCACCGATTGTATGAATGTAGAGCCCTAATAAACCCAACACATCTTTCACCATTTATTCCACCAACAAACGCAGATTTAATTTAAAAAATCATGGTCAGAAGTTAAGCTATACTTTCACCAATTTTTAGTGCAAGAAACCCTGCTTAATAGATGAAATTCGTTTATGTACCAGCATGAACGATGATGTCCTTTCATTGGAATAAGACAATTTTTTGCCGGATCATTTTTTTGTTCTAATCAATTACTCTTTTGTCAGTTTACACTCTTGGACCATGAGACGTAATTAAGTGGCTAAACAAACAAGTCACTAAAAAAAAGAAAAGAAAAGAAAAATTAAATATGTGTTGTATACACACACATACTATTTTGGAGACGTGCAATGCACGTACACGCTTACTAGTGTTGCAAGAAACCTGATCGGCATCAAGTGTGAGGTTACGTCTTCAATTGTTCACACCGATCAGTTAAAAAAAACTGTTCACAACGTTCGGGTATAGAATTCCCTGACGGGAGCGTTTCCGAACTCCCACCCCTGTTTCCTAACTTCCTATATATGCATGCGAGATTGAGGAAACACCTGAGATTGAAGAGACGAGATCAACTGCGACGAGAACTACTCTGCCCTAACCCACGATCATCAATCCAACAAACGAGGGAGCGGTTTGTTAATCTGCCAAGATGCAGAAACACCTGAGATTGAAGAGACGATATCGACTTTGAACTACTCTGCCCTAACCCATGAAGCTCAACCCGATACGACAGTCCAGCATCGTCGGAATCTCCTGACATTGGTTGAATAACACGACAACCTCGTGCTGTGCATCGTGGCCATCCTGTTGTCGTCGGTGGCAAAGGCAGCTTACTGGGGACAATCGTACTGTCGATTCTCTCACCGCCCAGAAGCGCCACCCCGGCCTCAAATCAACAACCACTGAGGTACCAAAAGGATGAGCTCTTGAGCTGTACCTATCGTATGATCTCTTCCTGCTATTAACTATCCTTTGTGAAGGACCAAAAGATTTCTCTCAATAATGATTTGGTTATCTTTCCTTTGTAACACCCGAGGAGATTAGAGAAATAACTGAAGTTTTTATAAGAACTGAATTTGAACTAATGCATTTGCTTTTATTTTTCTTTGCTTCACACTTAGGATTATTATCCATAACGAGAGAACGAGTTATGGAGCTGCTTGTACAGTACTCTCTGCAGACGTGCAGCTCTAGGAGTATATAATTTTGTAAGCAACTAATTGTAGATGTGCAGCTCTAGCAGTCTTTCTCAAAAGTTTTCAACTGCACCACTGATGCAATTTCAGAATGCCGGTAACAGAAAATCAGGTACATACCACAAGTTAAGTGCATAGATGCCACGCTAGGCTGACCAGCAAAATGCAATTCAAACAGACTCTCCGCTTGGAACGAGTCTTGCAAGAGAGTGGATTACAGGCGTTTGTTCAGCCACAACGAAGTACTTAGCCAGCGAACGAGTGCTTCCTCTAATTTGATCTATGTTATTATGAATTATAAAGTTGCTGTAGCATGTGCTCAAGCAGTAATGCAGGTAGGTTGCTTTTTTAAGTTTATAGTGTTTGTATTTGTTATATGTTGATCCAAATTCTACAAAGTAAAGGCCAACTCCACCCCGTGCCCAACAGGGATGCCTGTGGGGGATGCGGGGGGCGACAGCCCTCGCGGTACGGATCGTTGATGACCTAGGTTACCACCGCTATATATACTTCTTATAAGCCGCCGGTTGGGATAAGTTGCATCTGTGAAATCCCCGGCGTTGTGTAAACACTCTCCGATATAGTGAAGTTTCGCTAGCTGGCGCCCGTGGTTTTTCCCTTCTCTTTGTTGGAGAGGGTTTTCCACGTTAAATCTGTGTCCCCCTCGCTGCAATTTTATTTTCGTTCTTCGTTATTTACTTGTCGCAAAGCTAACAGTATTGCTGGTATGTAAATTTTGTGAACCTTGCATCTCCCCCTCTTGCCGTCCGTGACAATGGCCCCTCTTGGTGATATCTCTAATGTTGCTAAAAAATCCCAAAGGACTCCAGCATTGGCTCACTTGACTCATTTATGAGCTCTGCTAGGTCCATCAAAATTTTCAACTTTCTTTGTATTTTATCGTGTCCATTTTTATTACATATCATGCTTTGCAAGATTGCCTCTCTTCTCCATAGTGAAATTGGCCCCTTTATTCGATGGTGATTTATATGGGAGAGAAACATGTTAGTATAAGGAGAGACAAAATAGGAGAAGATGCTCAACGCTAACCGGCGTGGCATCGTAGCTTTTATATATCAATCGGGGATCAGGATTACAAGACGTAGTTACAAAGGTCGGTTCGGTACAACACGTACACGAACACTTTTACAGCCAGAATACAACTCATACACGTTACATATTCTATCGGACCCCCTCAATCGCAACCATGGAATACATGTTGAGATTGCGCTTGCACTCTTTAAATAACGGGAGTGGCAGCGCCTTTGTGAACACATCAGCAAGTTGATCCTTTAAAGACACAAACCGAACTTGAAGCAACTTCTGAGCAACCCTCTCGCGAACAAAGTGAAAATCAATCTCAATATGCTTTGTGCGAGCATGGAAAACAAGGTTCGAAGAAAGGTAAGTCGCTCCAATATTATCACACCACAGAATATGTGGAGAAGTCTGTTGAATACCTAGTTCCTTCAACAAAGCTTCAACCCAAATAACCTTCACAGTGGCATTGGCCACTGCCTTGTACTCTGCCTCAATACTTGAACGTGAAACAGTGGCCTGCTTCCTAGCACTCCAGGTGACCAGATTCCCTCCATAAAACACTGCAAAGCCCCCCGTGGATCGCCTGTCATCAACATCTTCGGCCCAATCAGCATCTAAGAAAGCGGAAAGAGAGGTAGAAACAACGGGTCGGAGTAATAATCCATGTCCCAGAGTATGTTGAATATATCGAAGTATCCGTTTGACAGCGGTCATATGATCCTCAGTAGGAGAGTAAAGAAACTGGCAAACTCGATTCACAGCAAAAGAAATGTCAGGGCGAGTCATAGTAAGATACTGCAACCCTCCCACAAGGCTCCTGTAACGTGTAGCCTCATCCGCTCCAAGAAGAGGGCTATTAGCATTAAATAGTTTCACTGAGGCTTCCATAGGAGTAGTTTCAGGTGCACACTTGAGCATACCAGCACGACCTAGAAGATCAGAAGAATACTTGTGCTGTGTAAGAGAAAGTCCTTGACGAAGGTGAGCAACCTCCAAGCCAAGGAAAAAATGCAAAGTACCAAAATCCTTTACAGCAAAGTCTTCATGAAGCCCATCAATAAGACGATCGATCGCCAAGGTAGAGGAACTAATCAAAATGATATCATTAACATAAATCAGAAGATAAATTGTCACCTCCGGCCGTTGAAGAATAAACAAGGACGTGTCCGCAGTGGAAGGTATAAACCCATGTTGCCTAAGAACAGAACCAAGGCGTGCATGCCAAGCACGAGGTGCCTATTTTAGGCCATAAATTGCCTTCTGCAAGTGGCACACATGTGTATGATGCCGTGGATCTTCAAATCCAAGTGGCTCGCGCATAAACACCTCCTCTTCCAAGATACCATTAAGAAACGCATTTTAAATATCCAGCTGACGAAGAGACCAACCTCGAGTAACTACAATGGAAAGGAGCAAACGGATGGTGGTAGGCTTGACTACTGGGCTGAACGTATCCTCATAATCCAGTCTATAACGTTGTTTAAAACCCTTAACAACAAAACGGGCTTTATACCTCTCAATATTGCCATTTGCATAACTTTTAACCTTGTAGATCCACTTGGAGTCAATAACATTGATACCAGACTTTGGAGGAACAAGTGACCACGTGTTGTTGGTGACCAAAGTATCATATTCTTGCTCCATAGCAGCACGCCAATGCGGGATCCCAAGAGCGGTACGAAAGTGGTGTGGTTCAGCAGAGGGATCAGCAGTAGCCTGAGCAATAGACGTTGCCATCCAAGCGACAGTGACATTCGAGCGCTCTTTGGGTTGTCGCATACCATGGAGGCTGCGTGTAACACGACGCATAGAGTCCGGAGGCAGCGGCAGCAGCGGCTCAAGCAACGTTGGCGGAAGCGGAGCTAAATCAGGTCGAGCCGGCGCAGCGTCAGCTGACGCGGCTGATGGAGCTGGCGAGGTGACCGTCACGGAGCTAGAAAACTGCCCATGTGAATTAGTAGCTGGCTGCCCACGTGAAGTAGTGGTAGGCTGGTCTAGTGGACCAGATGCATGCGACCTTGGGGTCTGCATGTGCGCATCAACTCCAGGAGAAGCAGCAGCATTATGTTGCATGCCATCAACGTGATCGCGCAGGTCACGATCTCCCGATGCAGGCGATGAAGGAGCAGTGTCTTCAAGTAATTCCAGGCGAGCAGCACGACCAACACCTGCGCCATTATTAGGAAGCAAAGACGGAGCATGTGCAATATCACAAAATTGGTCAAGCGAAGGAGGAGAAAAATCAGAAATTATAGTAGGAGTGGAGGATGGAAGATTTGGAAAAGGAAACACATTCTCATAAAAAATCACATCACGACTAATGTAGACACAATCGGTGGGAACATGGAGACACTTATAACCTTTGAGAAGCGGGCTATACCCGAGGAAGACACATTTTTTGGAACGGTACTCAAGCTTATGATTATTATATGGTCGAAGATTAGGCCAACATGCACACCCAAAAACTTTGAAAAAAATGTTATCAAAAATCTCGCCTAGCAAGCGCTCAAGAGGAGTGTGCATATTAATGACACGTGTGGGCATGCGATTGATCAAGAAACATGCTGTAATAAAGGGATCACTCCAATAACGAAAAGGAACAGACGCATGGGCGAGTAAAGTAACACCGGTTTCAACAATATGACGATGTTTGTGTTCAGCAGTACCGTTCTGCTGGTGAGTGTGAAGACAAGAGACCCGGTGACCAATGCCAAGCTTCTGAAAGAAGGAGTTTAACTTGATGTATTCAACCCCCCCCCCCCCCCCCCCACCCCCCAATCGGACTGAATAAACAAAATTTTATGTTTGAGGGGGCGTTCTACATGAGCTTGAAACTGAATAAAAACCTCAAAGACATCACTTTTACACTTGATCAAATACAACCACGTAAAGCGACTATAAGCATCAATGAAACTCACATAATAATTATGACCACTGACAGAAGTTTAAGCAGGACCCCACACATCTGAATAAATGAGCTCAAGAGGAGTGTTTGCTACATGATTTGAAAGAGAAAACGACAACTGGTGACTCTTGACCTGTTGACAGGCATCACACACTGACACTAATTTATTGGACTACGAAGGAAGTTTACTACGATGAAGGATATGTTGAACAATCTGAGACAAAGGGTGGCCTAAGCGAGCATGCCACTGGGTAGACGATGCTTTAAGAGCACTGAAGACTTGTTTGTGGTCGCCAGACGAATATCCATCAAGCGAATAGAGACCACCACGACACCGTCCTTTAAGGATGATGGCCCCCATAAGCAAATCCTTAACAAAAAAGACTATTAGGGTTAAACTCAACAGAAACATTATTATCAGTGGCAAGCCTATGAACAAACAAAATATTTTTTGTGACAGCGGAAACATGGAGAACATTGCGAAGATAAAGTGGTTTAGATGAAGGAGTGGGAAGGAGTGCTTGAACAATGTGAGATATGCGCATACCTGCACCGTTGGCGGTGTGAACCATCTCCTTGCCATGATATGGCTCCTTCATGTTCAGCTTCTCCATTTGCCCGACAACATGATCAGTCGCCCCGGTGTCCATGTACCATGCCGAATCAATCAGGAGTGAGGATGTATGTCCTTGTGGCGATGATGTGTGTCCTTAAGGCTCGGTGTAGACGTGGTTGGCCATAGCCAACTAACGTTCAAGGAAACAACCATCATTGCCAAGGCCGAGGAAAGAACGGTTAAACCGCTTGAAGCACCGACCAGCCATGTGACCACCCACGTGATAGAGCTGACACACGACGAAAGTGCGCCCATTACCACGACCATAGAACGCATGTGTCGTACCGCCATTGATGATAGGAGGAGGGTTGGGGCGAGGAGGATAGCCATGTCCTTGCGGTGGAGGTGCAGGGCGGAATGCTAACGAGGATGAACCAGTAGCGAGAGGACGGAAGGATTTGCCGCCACCCACCTTAGCAACATTGGCAGAGTGGATGCACTGCCCAGAAGAACGTTGTGCTGCCTTTGCGCTGCTCAGTAGCTAGGATACGCGCATACAGATCATGGGCAGGCATAAGTGTATCACGAGCGAGGGTGCTCTTAACTAGGGAGTCATAATCCTCATCTAGGCCCTGAAGAACAAACGACTGTAACTTCTCCGGTCGCAGAGGTTGTCTGATCGAGATCAAAGTATCAGACAACAACTTGATCTTGTTGAAGAAAACATCGACGGGAGAGTCCAGCTTCTTTGTCTCATGCAGCTCATCACGCAATTGTGTCGCCCGAGCCGTGGACTGCGAGTCGAAGGAACGCTCAATAGTGGTCCAGGCTTCATGAGATGTTTTTGCAAACATAATCAGCCCAACGACCTCAAGTGTTGATGAAGAGAGGAACGCTGACAAAATCGCCTGATCTTGACGGACCCATGCCACATATGCAGGGTTGATCTGACGAACTGGAGCGGTGCCCTCCGTAGCAGCCACCATCAGGTGGGTCGGCGGGCAGGGAAAAGATCCATCGGCATAGCCGTGTAGCAGATTACTCCAAAGGTGCAACACCACCTGTGCACGCCAGAACGGATGGTTGGCAGCGGAGAGTTTGATCGTGATCAAGTGCCCGAAATTAATCGGGGAAGGAGCAGAGTGTTAGCGTTGTGGGAAACGATGCCCCCTTTGGGAGGCTCGGTTACGTGTTTATAGTGGATGGAATAGCCCCATCCGTGGCAGTTACAAAGGAATATGAACTGAAGAGGTGGTGTACTACACCATCAGATTCAGTCCACTAAAGGAAACCCAAAAGACAGGAGCAATAAGTTTTACACCCCCCTTAATCTAAACCTTGGAAGTCATGGAGAGATTTAGATTACGCTTAAACTCATCGAAGTCCCTGTCAGGTAGCGGCTTGGTGAAACCATCTGCAATTTGATCTTTGAATATCAAGTAACTTATTTGCAACTCTTTCCCGAACAAAATGAAAATCAATTTCAATGTGTTTGGTGCGTGCATGAAATACTGGATTGGCAGACAAATAGGTGGCACCATGGTTATCACACCACATACACGGTCGTTCTTTGATGTGAACACCAAGTTCTTTGAGTAGAGCTTCAAGCCAAATAAGTTCAGCCGTAGCATTTGCCAAGGCTTTGTATTCAGCCTCAGTACTAGATCGGGAAACAGTTGCTTGTTTGCGGGCATTCCAAGATATCAAATTTGGCCCAAACAATATTGCAAAACCACCAGTGGAGCGTCTATCATCCAGACAACCTGCCCAGTCAGCATTAGAAAAGGCACTAAGAAGGTTAGATGGGTCTTTCTGAAAAGTAAGGCCAACATTCAATGTTCCTTTTACATATCTGAGAATTCGTTTTGCAGCTGTCCAATGTGTCGTAGTTGGTGCATGAAGAAATTGACATACTTTGTTTACTGCAAAAGACAAATCTGGGCGTGTAAGAGTCAAATATTGTAAGGCACCAATAATACTCCTGTAATGTGTGATGTCCTCAGGACCAAGTAATTCTCCATCTTTAAAAGATAATTTATCAGTGGACGACATGGGTGTAGAAACCGAGGTACAATTTAACATGCCAACTTTGGATAGAATATCAGAAGCATATTTCTCTTGTGTCAAAATCAAACGTTCATGATCTTGCTTTACTTCAATGTCCAGAAAGAAATTTAGATCCCCAAGGTCTTTGAGAGCAAAGTGTGAATTGAGATCATGTAGTAGTGCAGAAATAGCTTTATCGGAGGAGCTGGTCATAATAATATCGTCAACATAGATCAGTAGAAAAATTGTGACATCCTTTTTGTGATAGAAAAATAAAGATGTGTCTGCTTTGGAGGATTGAAAACCAAGATCGTGCAATTTTGAGCTAAGTTTGGAATACCATGCTCGAGGGGCTTGTTTTAGACCATAGAGAGCTTTATCAAGTTTACACACATAATGCGGATTTTGTGGATTTTCAAATCCAGGTGGTTGTTCATATAAACCTCCTCTTCCAGAACGCCATGAAGAAACTCTTTCTTAACGTCTAGTTGTCTTAGGCTCAACCCTTTTGAAATAGATAGTGCCAACACAACGTGGATAGTGGCTGCTTTAACAACGGGACTAAATGTGTCCTCATAGTCTGTGGCGCCCCCCTAAAACCACTACTAGAAAATCGCGTTGTTTTTGTGCATTGCATCATCATGACCGCATGCTCATGTCATCATGCCACATTGCATTTGAGCATCATCATCATCTTGCATGGTTTGTTTTAAAAACTATTTTTGAAAAGCCTGTTTTTGTTTTCCAAATATTTCCGTCTTTATTCAAATCAAAACCCGGGTCTCCAGAATATTTTGTTTCGTCTACCAACAGTTTTCAAAAAGCCCCGTTTTAAATAATAAAATATTTATTTTATTTTTAGGGGACAGCCGTACCAGGCCGATCCAACCCAGTCGGCCACCCCTAGTACAAAAACCAGGCTACCCAAACCCTTTTCCTACCCTACCCTATCCTACCCAGCCCCCTCCACCTCACCCCAACCTATCCTATCACGCCACATCACCTCTGGCCCAAACCTCAACCACTCCCCCGCTGCCACCTGCCCCATCCATTCGCCAACTCCCCACCACCACCATCTCCCGCCTGCGCACGCGCGCCACGCCCCCACCTGGGCACGCTCCCCAGTCCCCACCTACCGCCGCCTAGCCCACCACCCTGTCCACCCCGACCGCCTCGATCCCCGCCCTGGGCCCCACCGCTGGAGAGGCCGTCCCCGACGCCTACCCCCCCCGCTTCCTCCTCTCTCTTCCCCCGCGATCCCCGGCTCTACCTCGACGTCGCCGCCGCCTTCCGCGTCCTCCACGCGAGCCCTGCGACGCCGCCCGCCGGAGCCACGCCGCGGCCTCCCTCTTCCTCAACCGCGCGCCTCCGCCTCCTCTCTCTGGCCGCGCCCCGCGCGTCTCCGTCCTCTCCTCCCCCTACTCGTGCCACCCTGGCCCGAGTCCGCCGTCGGCCCGGAGCTCCTCCGGCCGCCCTCCTCCGTCGCGACGCCGCCGCCCCACCTCGGCCCTACCGCCGACCGCGCCTCTCCGACCTGCGGCTCCGCCTGCCGCCCCGCCTCCTCCTCCAGCCTTCTTCCTTTTTTTGCCACACCTTCCTCCGTCCGAGATCGCCACCTCTCTGCAGGACGCGCCGCGAGCCGCCGTCCCCGACCTCGTCTACCCTCCGGCCGCGCTGCTCGCTCTGATGCACGAGCGTCCTTGACTGGCGTCCCTCAAGGCCGCCACTGCCGTTCCGTCGACTTCGGCCTAGATGCGTCGCCGCCTCCTCTTCCTGTGCTCGCCGCCGCGCAGTGCTCCCCGGCCACCGCTCCTCCAGCGCCGTCCTAGTGCTCCACGGCGGCCTTCCTGATGTGGTTCCTGTCCATGTTAGCGGTATTTTGTGGTGTTGCTCTAGTGCATGTCTCTGTGTACCAAGGTTGGCCGCCAAGATCTTCGGCTACCCTCCGCGGACAAGTCGAACAAGTACCTTGAGGGCGATGGCGAGCGTCCACGAGCTCGACTTCCGCTACATAACCGAGTCCTACATCAAGCGCCGCACCGACCTGAGACCTCCGTGGCGACAAGAATGACTAGTCAAGCATGAATTTGATGATGACGCTACAAGAGGCGACCCACCCTGACAAGATCGACCCTGACGCACAATTGCATCGACCCTCGAAGAAAAAAGGCGGAACGACAAGATCTACTTCGCGGGCACCGAGCGTCAAGATCGCCTTCACGGAAAACCGCAAGACCTCCTTCCCGGACACCGTGCGACAAGATCTTCTTCCTGGACCCGAAGACCCCGGTACCGAAACCAAGTACATCGTCGTCTACCGAAGCCAGAACTCCAAGATCTTCTCATCGGCATTGGATCCGATGACCGAGCCCGACACAAGATCTCCTTCCCGAACGCCAAGGTCGCCGAACACCAAGGTCTTCTTCTCGGACCCGATGACTGCCAAGATCGACACGGAACGCCAAGTCCTTCTTCCCGGATGCGACAAGATCTACTCCGTTGTCCGAGAACGATCCCGTCGGGACCGATCCCTATCGAACCCTGAACCCCCGGAACCCCAAGATCTTCCGAACCCCGATTTGTGACCCTAAGCCCCTATTTTATAATATGACATTATCAACTATCGCATACTAAATTGTTCATGCATGCATACATATTTTGCGGGTCCGGGTTATTTTGCCGATTCATCTTATAATTAAATATGAAGATCACATGCGGGCTATACTTGTATTTTACCGCCTCGATTTAAATTTGCGTAGCGAACCGATGCCATGATTCGCCTTGTTAATACAACATTTAAATTGCGGGGGGGGGGGGGGGGGTTCTAAACAACTTGAACCATATAATCATTTGTCGGGACCCCGGTTCCGCTTAGTACTGCCTAATTGCACCGCATCTGCATCATATCATAATCATGCCGGATCTTCTGCCGTAATATTAAATAGTGCATCTGGTGTTTCTTTTAGTGCTTTGCTTCTTCGCGGATTAGACCGATGAGTGGATGCGAGTATCGACAAGTTCTCCGGATATGATCCCTCGGCAGTGTTTCCCAAGCGAGCATCTCTCCCCCTTCTACCTATTTTGCATTTATAGTCTTTATTTTCTCCTGTTGATCTATTGCTATCCGTGTCGCGATGCTTTAGTTTCCGTGCACCAGTTATATCCCGTGCAACCTCTATATTACCTTGGACACCTCCTATTACCCGTGTTTGGTAGACAGCTGGCCTTGCGAGTCGTAGTTGCTTGCTCAGGTGCGATCTCGTGTTGTCAAGTACCACAGTTGTTGAAATGCTGGCAGATGTTTTTGGTGGAGATGCTTACTGGTGGAGATGATCATGACTTTAAATACAACTATTAAATTGCTAGATATAACTAATGCAGAGGCATCGGTGGGCAATAGATGTTATTTGGTTCTTCCACGCTCACTTGTGTCCCGTAGGACCCCGAGTACTTGATACTTGTTCCTTGATTTTTCGCACTATCCACATCCGGGAAGCCTTATGGACCCCCCTGAGCTAGAGCTTGATTCATTTCTATTTCTTGGGGCCACAAAGTAGTTTGGGGCTTTATTACTATCCTGTACCTATGCCATGCTTTACTGCTTTATTTAAGATTGTGCGTGGAGCACTATCGCTGTAGAAATTGCGGAGTGTTTTCGCGGTATCGACAAGCCCAGTCACACTTTCGGGTTCCCAGTCGTTTACAGCCTTTGGCGCAAACCTTGGGTCCGTCTCGGAGCCGGCCAACTTCGTTGCGGGTAGCTTAATGGGGTGGCCCCCTGAAATATTTATGAATCCTGTGATTTCTTTGTCGTGAAAGCCTCGTTGGGTTTTGAGTTGGTTTTTCCGAGGTTGATCGAGTGTGTGTTGCTATTTGTGCACCCCTGCAGGGTAAAACTTTCTGAAAGCCGTGTCCGCGGTTATGGACGACTTGGAGCACAGTATCTCGATCATAGACAAGCATAACTAAAGTAGTGTTATAAGTTTGACTTAATATGTGACTAGTAATCAGATGCAACTATAACGGAATGGATATTAAAAATGCCAATAGCTGGTGGATCTGGGTTGTTTTGTGACATGCTATATCTGCCTAGTAAGTATTGCAACTCCAATGGAATATGATAAAAGTGTCAACAACTGTTGGGTTTGGGATTCCTCAGGACAATTATATCTGACTAGTAAATGTTCTAACTACAACATTATGGTGATTAAAAACTACCCACTACTTATGCTATCAGGATAACTCATGCTATCTATATCTGTTTAGTAATTGCTGCAACTATAACGGAATGAGTAAAATTGCCAACGATGTGAGTTCCTTGGTCCGACTTCCTCGTTTGGTCTCGAGGGGGAAATACCAGGATGGGTTTGTTTGGTGTTAGCTTCAGGTTGGATCCGAATAGGTCTTTCTTACCCCTCTCTGATAACCGCCAGTTGTATCGAGTCTTTATAGGTTGTTTAGTGCCGCTGCGCTGCCGCTTCAGCCCACCATACCTATGTAGGCGAGAGCCGCCGAATTCTAGCCTCGCTGTGTACTGGCCTCACTACCGACGCTCCTCTTTTTCCTTTGCCCTTTGTCGGCACCCCTTTTTGTTTAGCAGGTTTGAGATCGACGTCGTTAGCAGGGTTACCCTTCCGGCTTGGCCTGGGCAGGGTTATGGACGCCATTGGTTATTCTTCAGGGCTCTTAGCCCCATTTACATCTTGTCCGTAGTCGGACGCTCTATCGTTTTCAAGGTGATTTGGATCTTTGTATATTATATCTGTATTGTTGACTCGCTGAGTCGCTGTTATATATATATATATATCTGTTCTATGGGTCCCATCGAGGACTGTTGTGTAATGTTATTACTTCGTTTTCCACCCGCACGAAAGTGCCTGGTGGGCGTCCTTGAATCATTTCTATGCGGGTTTGGCGGAAATGGCTAAAACTTGCATAGGGCCGATTTGACGGTGTTACAGAGTCAATACCATATCGTTGCTTAAAACCTTTAAGCAACAAGGCGTGCTTTGTACCTTTCAATAGTTCCATTTGAATTCTTCTTGATGCGAAATACCCACTTGCAATCAATTAAATTCTTGGTGGAGCTAGGTGGCACAAGATGCCATGTCTTGTTGTGCATAAGTGCATCATATTCTTCTTGCATAGCATGATGCTAATTTTTATTTCCACGAGCTTCAGGTAGACTTCGTGGTTCTCCTGTAGAGGTAAACATTCCATAGCGAATAGTCCTATCGGTATATATTTTTGGTTGTCGTATACCTTTTTGGAGACGTGTGCGAGGTTCTGCAGCAGGTGGGTGCACTGGACTAGTTGGCACAGAAGATCCTGAAGACCCAGCCGAATCTGACAAAGAATCTGCAATAGTGGACAATTCTGGCACAAGCGATCTAGTGTGGCTCTTCTTGTTGCTGTCCGGAGTGGAATCATGCGCAGAAAATCTTGGAGCAGGGGACCGTCCGAAACGAAGTGGGGAAGCTGCATGTGACGTGGCAGATTGACGCGTAGAGGCATTGCCGTGAGAATCAGACGCGGTTGGCTGGGTGGAGGACTGCGCGGGCGTCAAATCTGATCCGCCAGTCCATTTTGTCAGTGCTGGTTCCGATGCTGGCGGTTGATCCGTTGATGATTCTGAGATAGAATCAGCAGGAAGATCAGTACGGGGATTAGCACAGGAAGAAATACTAGGTGTACCCGGTGCTGTACTGAAAATGTCATTTTGACTTGAATTTTCTTCAGAATTTTCACTTTGTGTTGCATTGTTTCCTTGACTGCTATCTTCAGATTGTTCAGCATGTTCCTGTAGAGTGTTAGGTGGAATAGGTACAACAAACATGTTATTATCAATATGCACCCCCTCTTTATTGGATGTGGATGAAGGTAAAAGGAGAATCTCCTCACTAAGTCGTCTTCCTGCATTAGGATTGAGACGAGCGAAAGGAAAAACATTTTCGTCAAATACAACATCACGAGAGATGTAAACACGACCACCGGTGATATCTAGGCATTTAACCCTTTTGTGGAGAGGGCTATAACCTAAGAAGACACATTGTTTTGACCGAAAAGATAGTTTGCGAGTGTTGTAGGGACGAAGGTTAGACCAACAAGCGCATCCAAAAACACGAAGTGACTCATATTTTGGCTTGATGCTAAGAAGTTTTTCTGTAGGAGTCATATGATTTAATACTTTGGTTGGGAGAAGATTAATAAGGAAGGTGGCCATGAGAAAAGCTTCATCCCAAAACTTGAGTGGCATCGATGCATTAGCAAGTAATGCAAGACCAACTTCGACAATATGACGATGTTTTCGTTCGGCGGAGCCATTTTGTTGATGAGCATGTGGACACGAAACATGATGAGTGATGCCAATTTTTTTGAACAAACCGTTAAGTTTTTCATATTCGCCACCCCAATCAGTTTGCATGGTAATTATCTTGCGGCCAAATTTTCGTTCAACAAGTTGCTGAAAATTAAGAAAGACTTCATAAACATCAGATCTTTTTTAAGCAAATATATCCAAGTGAATTTGCTAAAGTCATCGATGAAGCTTACATAATACTGATGACGCCCAACAGAGACAGGTGCCGGACCCCAAATATCAGAAAAGATTTGTTCCAAAGGACTAGTGGATACACTAGTAGACACAGGGTATGGCAACTGATGACTTTTAGCTTTTTGACATGGGTCACAAATATATGGATTTATTTCTGAAGAGTACTCAAGTTTATTTTTCCGAAGCACTTGTTGAACTATGAAGGATGACGGATGGCCCAGACGACTATGCCATGTTGATGAAGAGGGCTTGATGGTGACGAAGGCACTCTTGGAAGACCCCGTAGAGAAGGGCATAATAGGATACAATTCATTATGACATGGTCCTTTAAAGAGAGTTTTCTTCGTGACCTGGTCCTTAATCAAAAAGAAGAATGTATGAAACTCAAGAAAAATATTGTTGTCGAGAGTAAGTTTATGAACGGAAAGGAGATTTTTCGATGCACTAGGAACATACAGAATATTATTAAGGGAAAAAGAAGTATGAGGGGTATGCAAAATTGAATTACCAACATGTGTAATTGTCATACCATTACCATTGGCCATGTGAACTTGATCATGTCCGGTGTACTTTTCTCGAGTGGTTAATTTGTGAAGCTCGCTGGTGACATGGTCTGTAGCGCCCGTGTCAGGATACCAATTTGTATCTACTCCATACGAGGCAATATGGGCACTCTTATCTCCGGACGTAGAGTCATAATCATCATTGTCAGAGTAACGCCACCAACACTCACTGGCAGGATGCCCATATTTTTTGCATATCTGACAAGTGACATCTTGTTGTGGTGAAGGGATGCGGTCACGACCACGGCCACGACCTCCCCTGTTACCACCACGATACTGATTGTTTTTACGCTGCGGGTATCCATCTTGCCGACCATATTGACGACCACGATTTCCACCAGAATTCTGGTGATTATTGTAGAAAGAACGGCGCCCACGAGAGGCGGTGTTTGCAGATGGATGAAACGCAATCAACATTTGATGTCGATAATCATATGCAGCAAGCTGAGCACATAAATCCTGGAGGGTACTGCTAGGCACGGCATTTACAGAGGCAACTAATGAATTATAATGACCATCAAGACCACCCAATATGTACTCTTTTAATTCCTCATCGGTGCCGGTCGGTTCAGAGGCAAAACTTTTCATTTTTAAGGTAAATTGATGAGCGGACATATCTCTTTTCTTGGTACTGATTAAGGCAGAACGAAGCATGGATACCTTTGCCTTGGATTCACAATCGAGTATGGCCTCAAGAGCTTCCCAGATCTCTGAGGCGTGCTGAAGACCAAGTAGCTGAGAGAGAATATCCTTGGACATGGATTTCGTCAGAAAACTGACCACTTGTTGGTCTCGCGCTAGCCAGACACTATAGTCCGGATTAGCGACGGTAGCTCCTTCAACCTCCATAGTTGTAGCAGGGGCGGGATCGGAACCCTCAAGGAGTTCCATGACCTGCACACCCCGCAAGGTTGGAAGAACCTGCATCCTCCAGTAAAGGAAATTTTCCCTCGAGAGTTTCTCAGAGGGAGGAGTCCCTAGCGCCGCCACCAGGTTTGATGCCGTGGAGGAGGAAGCCATCGGAAGGGAGGGGAAGGGCTGGAATCGGCGATCGTAACCGCAGCGATCAGAAATTTGTGGAGACCAGCGATCGTAACCGCGGCGATCAGAGACAATTTCAGATTGGATCAAGAACTAGACAGGGAAGAGGATGCTCTGATATCCATGTTAGCGTTGTGGGAAACGATGCCCCCTTTGGGAGGCTCGGTTACGTGTTTATCGTGGATGGAATAGCCCCATCCGTGGCAGTTACAAAGGAATATGAACTGAAGAGGTGGTGTACTACACCATCCGATTCAGTCCACTAAAGGAAATCCAAAAGACAGAAGCAATAAGTTTTACACAGAGGTCTGTGAGCCAGAGGAGAGAGACGACATCAAGGCAGACAGAGAACCAGACAAGGTCGAGATCGCGAGGGCAGAGGACGAAATGGCGGCAGTGGAAGTCGCCATCTAGGTTTGTGGATCGATTTCAGGCTGATACCATATAAGGAGAGACAAAATAAGAGAAGATGCTCAACGCTAACAGGCGTAGCATCGTAGCTTTTATATATCAATCGGGGACCAGGATTACAAGACGTAGTTACAAAGGTCGGTTCGGTACAACATGTACATGAACACGTTTATAGCTAGAATACAACTCATACACGTTATATATTCTATCAGTTAGTACCTTAATAATTTAGAAAGGTATTTGATGGGAACCCTTCTTCGATAAACAGCTACTTCGGGTGCTTCATTCGGAGTATTAGAGAAATCATAAATAGCATAATTTTCCCTTTGTAATTTGGTTTGATGTGAATGGATACATATATGGCATTTTTAGAGTTGTCTTGCAGCTCTTCTTCTCCCGTTGTAACACACGGACATTTTTTCTATCAAACATATAAAACACAAAGTAATTGTGAACGGATGAGTAATGTAGTGCGACGACAACAAAGACAACAAGGCTCCGGATTATCCGGTGACATACGTGCATGCAGCATGCATACTTTATGGGTGTCTCTAAGACACAGCCGACTGTGACATAACTTATGTCACAGTCGAGTGACGTCAGGCCTAATCCGAACCAGGACATCCCACACTATCGTATCCCCCCGATCCCCAGCTAGTGTTTTCCCCTTGTCGTAGTGTGTTGGGCTTATTATCAGCCCAGTTTTATTTATTTTTTCTTATTTATTTGTTGGGCCTATTTTGTTGTCTAGTAAACTTTCTAGGATGGTCTAGCTATAGAAAAATACAAAAAGAACTTTATCAACTGCTAGACATACAAAAGCCAACCACTCGGCCAGGACAAAAAAAAGTAGCTAAAAAGTCATGTGATTTGCAAGTTTGCGATAAAAGTCAACCAGTTACATAAAAAAGGCATGCGATACATGTCTTCACAAGCTTGTACCTGAACCTGACATTCAAATCGAGCACAAGCAGACAGTATTCAGATAATCTAACTTTTACAGCTGAAGTAATTCGTCAAATCACTCCGTACAAAAAAATTCAAGCAGGCATATACATCCATAAACAACTACTGCAATCACAAAAACATTTCTGAAAACAGAGATCACAACAACATTCAAAGCAGGCATACATCTGAAACTAAACCTGATAGCCAACTCAAACAGCTACATAAAAAGCATGGGATACATCTGCTTGCAAGCTTCTACCTGAACCTGACAGTCGAGCACAGGTAGAATCAAAAATACACAGAGCGTTGACACCAAGTACCCGTCAATTGAATCAGCAAAACAAGTCACTCCCGCGATAGGACCTACAAACCATAGAGTAAAATGCTTGCTCACAAGCTTGTTCCTCACACGCAAAATCCACCGCAGGATACGGGAAATCGGTGAACAAATGAGTTGGTATGAAGTACCATCACGGCAGTAGCCGTTTGAGGTCGCTCAAAGAGCGCCGGCGGCCAGTCGGAATAGGCCACCGCTCTGCGGTACGAGCGCTCCACCGCTCCAAGCGCTCTGCGGCTCCAGATGCTTGCCAGTCTTCCAGAATCCGATCTGCCTGTGATTTATCTATTCTAGCTACTTAGTATCTCCTCCCCCTTTGAACGAACGGGTCCCCTTTTCCTCCACCAGCAATTTTCCTGGACCAATATTCAAAAATCTGCTTGAGCTCTTCTAGAAGAGTCGAGTACGGGGAGGGAAAAATAACAAACGACTTAACGGGGTAGGGAAATTGATAACGGCATTGTCTTGGTGGTTCCACTTGACAGTGACTTTGTTGGGTAGATATGGTTATAAACAGTAATATTTCAATTATAAAATAAATAAATAATGTACTATAATAATCTTCTAAATTAATTTATGAGTTGTTAAAATACAAAATGTTACATAAATAGAAAATTTTAAATTACAATTTTTTTAAGTGATCTTAAAATACACAGGCATCACTACATTTTATTTTGCAATTTTTTTTTCAAAATTGAACTGTTGATTTTCTTGTAAAATTAGGTTAAAAACTTATCCCAATGTTTTCTTTTTTAATTGCAAAATTCAACTTGTTTAAAATTATAGTTTAATAAAAACTTGAAATACAACACAAAAAAATTCTAAATGCCTCCCTCCCCTTCTATGCACAAAAAAGAAGTGAACTACATGTCGACATGCAACTCACACCCCCCTTCTCCAGACAAAAAAATGTCAGTTTCAACTCCACATGCAACTCATATTTGAAAAATCAAAAAGCCAGTTACAAGTAAACATGCAACTCATATTTAAAAAATTCAAAAGTCTTAGTTGCATCTTGATATGCAATTCACTCCCCTTCTCCACACAAATAAGATATGTCTCAACTCCACATGCAACTCATATTTGAAAAATCAAAAAACCAGTTTCGAGTCCACATGAACCTAATATTTCAAAAAATTTAAAAAAGTCCTAGTTGCATCTCAACATGCAAGTCACCCCCGTCTTCTCCACACACAAAAAAGAAAAAAGCTAGTTTCAAATCCACATGCAACTAATATTTAAAAATTTTAAAAAGTCCTAGTTGCATGTCAACATGCAAGTCACCCCCCTCTTCTCTCCACAAAAAAAATAAAAAGCCAGTTTCAAGTTTATATGCAACTCATATTTGAAAAATGAAAAAACCAGTTTCAAATCCACATGCAACTAATATTTCAAAAAAGCCTTAGTTGCATGTCAACAAGGAAATCACCCCGTCTTCTCCACACAAAAAAGAAGGAAAAAGCCAGTTTCAAGACCACATGCAACTAATATTTCAAAAATTTTAAAAAAATCCTAGTTGCATATCAACATGCAAGTCACCCCCTCTTCTCCACACACAAAAAAGGAAAAACCAGTTTTAAGTCCACACACAACTCATATTTGAAAAATCAAAAAGCTAGTTTCAGGTCCATATGCAACTATTTGAAAATTCAAAAAGTCCTAGTTGCATGTCGATATGCAATTCACCCCCTCTTCTCTACACAAACTAGAAAAAAGAGAGTTTCAAGTCCACATGCAACTCATATTTGAAAAAATTCAAAAAGCCAGTATCAAGTCAACATGCAACTCAAATTTGAAAAATCAAACAAGTCCTCAGTTGCATGTTGATATATAATTCACCCACCTCTTCTCCACAAAAAACAAGAAAGAAGTCAAGTCCACATGCAACTCATATTTGAAAAATTCAAAAAGTCCTAGATGAATGTCAACATGCAAGTCACGCCTCCTTTTCTCCACACACAAAAAAGAAAAAAGCTAGTTTCAAGTCCACATGTAACTCTTAGTTGAAAATTCAAAAAGTCCTAGTTGCATGTCGATATGCAATTCACCCTCCTCTTCTCCACACAAACAAGAGAAGAAGCCAATTTTAAAGTCAAAATTCAAAAAGTCCTAGTTGCATGTCAACATGCAAGTCACCCCCTTATTGTCCACAAAAAAAAGGAAAAGACCAGTTTAAAATCCACATGCAACTCATATTTGAAAATTCAAAAAGTCCTAGTTGCATGTCGATATGCAATTCACCCACCTCTTCTGCACACAAACAAGAAAGAAGACAGTTTCAAGTCTACATGCAACTCATATTTGAAAAATAAAAAAACCAGTTTTAAGTCCACATGCAACTCATAGTTGAAAATTCAAAGTCCTAGTTGCATGTCGATATGCAATTCACCCCCTCTTCTACACACAGACAAAATAAAGAAAACAAATTCAAGTCCACATGCAACTCATATTTGAAAAATTCAAAAAGCCAGTATCAAGTCAACATGTAACTCATATTTGAAAAATCAAAAACAAGTCCTAGTTGCATGTTGATATGCAATTCACCCACCTCTTTTCCACACAAACAAGAAAAAAAGCCAGTTTCAAGTCCACATGCAACTCATATTTGGATTTTCAAACAAGTCCTAGTTGCATGTCAACATGCAAGTCACCCCCCTTTCTTGAAAAATCCACATGCAACTCATATCTTAAAAAAAATGAAAAAGTCCTTGTTGCATGTCGATATGCAAGTCACTCCACTCCCTCTTGTCCATACAAAAAAACAAAATGGGCAGTTATAAATCCACATGCAACTCATATTTAAAAATTTAAACAAGTTCGAGTTGAATGTTGACATGCAAGCACCCCTCTCTTCTCCACACACAAAAAAGAAAAAGCAACATGCAAAAAGAAAAATCCACAAGAAAATTTTAAAAATTCAAAAAAATCATAGTTACATGTTAATATGCAAGTCAACCCCTTTCTCCATATACAAAAAAGAAAAAAAAACGAGTTTCAAGTCCATATGCAACTAGCATTCAAAAATACACATAAAAAGAAATAGAAGACGGTTTCAATTCGAGCGTGCATCTCATATTTAAAAATTTAAAAAGTTCACATACAACTTGTATTATTTATTGAACTCATATATTTAACAAATTTTAGAAACACATAGAAAATGAAGCACGAATGGACATAGAGCATTTAATAATCTTCCGCTTGTGAATTACATAGAAAAGAAAATAAATTATTATTCAGAAAAATAAATAGAAAAAGAGAAATTACAAAAAAAAACTACATCATAAAACTACATCTTCTTTCTTCATAGGTATATGCTAATCACTAAATCCAAACTGAAACGAAGCAACTTATATAAGCATCTACGTAACACTAAAAATAGAAAACACAAAAATAAAAAGAAACCACAACCGCAACCACAGATGATTCTTACATTTTAGTCAAAACAACAAAAACCACACATCTATTTTAACACTCACTATAAATAGGAAAAGGTATAAATAGAAAACAACACAATCATTAACAATTAAACAAGACGATAGTGTTTCAACCACTCAACACTATGTAAAAAAAAAAATCAGACGATAGTACCACTGAACAAAAATAGTGTTTCAACCAACTTAAAAAAAACAGCGCATGCAACAACCCAGCGCAGTATGTCAAAAAAAAAAACCCAGCGCAGCCCAACAAAAAAAAAGCCCACCAACAAACCAGCGCACGCAACAGACCAACGCAGCAATCAATTGCAAACTGGGCCACCACACACCCTTGCACAACACGGGTACAAAACGGGACAACAGGGAAAACCACAGGAAAAAACAACGCACGAATCCTAAAGCAAGCAGATCAAACGGTACACAATCTAGCTGTGACGTAACTTCCGTCTAGCTGAGACATAGCAATTCCGATACTTCCTCCCACCCATATTAGTTGACTTGGATTTACCTAGATTTGATTGTATCTACCAGTAAACCATGTCTAGATACATTTAAATGTAGACAAATTTAAATTAACTAGTATGGATCGGAGGGAGTACTTTATTATGGACGAGAACACCAAACACGACTTAAACACAGTGAAGAGGCGATCACCCGCGCGCAGACGGGGGCGCTGCTGGGAGCCCGCGCTGCGTCGCGACGACCCGTTGCCACGCCGGGCGTGCCGAGACGGCCTCGTACCAGCGCGCCACGTTCTTCACCGACTCCAGCGGCCTCCTCCCCATCTCGTAGCCGGCGAGGCGGTGCAAGTTCGGGAGGTGGGACAGGTCCGCCAGGCTGAACTCGTCGCCGGCGAGGTACCTGTTCCTGGCGAGCGCATCGTCGTACACAGCCAGAACACGCCGCAGCTGCCGCTCGCTCTCCGCAGCCCCGCCGCCGTACTCGTCGTCCGCCGGTGTCGGCGCGAGCGCAAGGTAGTAGCAGTACGACGCCATGTCCGTGCTGGGCGCGTCGAAGCTCCGCGCCTCCGTGCGGAGCCACTTCTCGACGGACGCGCGCTCCAGCGATCCCGCGCCGTACAGGCTGCTGCTGGTGCGGTCGCGCGGGAACTCGGTGCACACATACCGGCATATGTCCCTCGAATCTGGTGTCACACACAGCGCGCGCGCGCGTAGCAGTTAACACAGTAGTCTAGCCATTTAGAGCATGTACAATTAGATCCAACAAAGACTATGCGACTTAAAATAAGATATTCAGACAATTGGATAAGAGAGAAGAGACAGAAGATGAGTGTGCTTAGTTAAGAACAGAAAGACGCGCTTCCTAAGGCACTATGTAAAAGTAAAAAGTGGGTCATACATTAATAAAGTAATATATTTTTACCTCTAACTATTGTACATATTGGTTATTAGATTGATTCTAGATGATATGGACATGCTTATAGCCAACAGCTGGCTCTACTATTACCCTTGCTCTTACAACTTGTTGTCAATAATATCAGAACGTAATTTTATGCTTGGTCAGAGAGCAGTAATAATGCTGTGTGCTCACCGGTGAGAATGGTGCCTCCGTGCTTGAGCGTGACGTGGCCGCTGGGACACTGCATGCATGCAAAAAGGAAAGAGAAAACAGAGCGTTAAGAGGGACACGAGCACGTAGATATATATGCAATGGGCATTGCTGAAGCAGATTAAAGGGATCGACGACGTGCCCAGCTCGTGTCGACGACGGATGCGCCGGCAGGGCGGTGGCGCGCGCGGTTGACGGCGTCGGTGCGGACGAGCTCGAAGTGGAGGTTCCGCTCGAAGAGGCAGGCGAGGACCCTGGCCACGTCGGTGGACGCCGGCTGGCCGAACACCTGCAGCACCGGTGCCGGAGCCATCTCGATCGGTCGCAGGTCGGTTTCCTTTCCTCCTCGGGGATAGACGTACGTGCGAGTGATCAAAGCGAGAGTTGTACCAAGGTATTTAAGGACATCTCTGAAGAATATGAGTATTTATAGAACATGCATGCATGGCTAGGTCGTAGCTAACACAGGGCTATCTACGGATACGGAGCTACAGGAGATAGGGCATGCATGCATGCGTCTTTATTCGTTGCGTGAAGCAACATAGTTTGGTACATGCAGGTGTGATGTGTGCTCGATCGTATGCGAGTATGTATTGGCAGGGACATGCTAAACAAATTAAAGAGAGATCATGCATGCGACGCGTATGCACATGAATAAAAGTAGCGTGTACTTGTTTCCCCGCGCGCGCACACACAAATAAACTAGTAGCGTGTAGTTGGTTGGTAGTACCAAACACGACATGTGTAGAAGTTAATTACTTAAGGCTGCACGCAGCTAGCTAGCTGTTGGCAGACCCTCAGAGTTGTAAATACAGTGGGCCCCGAAAGAACAACATAAAGCTGCCGTTCATAGTACTCCCCTACGTAACCGTACCTCAACTTTAGGCCAAGATCGATGTTGCACGACAAGAACCAACCAAACCAAGATCCAAATATTATTCCGGATACGATAAAATCGTACATCGGGAGTCTCACTTTTACACACAAAAATACAAGAGCAAATACCACCGAAGCTATTGGAAATATGAGCAATTTACTATACGCGAGCAATTTACCACCGAAGCTATTGGAGTAGATAAAACATGACTAATCTATATCTATATCTATACTACATATGAAGGAGCGAACATTTTCTTTTCTAAACGTACCCCACCAAACGTACATAGACAGATTAGCACCACAGGATTAGCCCCACCTGATTAAATCCAACCGCTAAGATCAGCCTAACTCTGATTCTGTGTAGGTGTAGCAATTGACGACGACGGACTGTACTCTGCCCGGCAGAGGGGGCAGAGGAAAAACTCCCTACTCCGGGTCCGCAACAAAATTGTCGGTAAAAAAAAACTCATTAGCACAAAAAATATTCCCGGTTAAGAAAACCGAAGGAAAAACAGATCTCACGCCCGCGTCGCCGTCATTGTGCGCCTGCCCTCGCAGCCTGCATGGTCGTCGTGCCTGCGATTCCTTGCCCGCCGCCGCCCTACACCGCCATCCTACACAAAACGCCTGGCCCGCGCCGCCGGTCTGGCCGCGATGCCTCTCTGTACCGGCACCCCACCCCTCCACGCGACCGCCTGCGGCAGTGAGGGCACCGGGGCCTTCTCGTCAGCTTCGTCCACCACCAGCTCCTCGACGCTGCCAAGGTCGGGAAGCCCCACACCGAGGACATCAACTGCGCCTAGATCCCCGCCAATGCCAAGATAATCAATCCGTAAGTGTTTGATTCCTCTATGTGTTCAACGAATTTCCTCTGAGACAATGACATCATTTGTCGTGGCATGGATGAGATGGGTAGATGGAGAAGAAGAGGCAATTTCTGCAGGAGGAGCACGAGACCCTGCACTGGGCTGCACGGTCTACCGCCGGTTTGTGCTCAACATTTTGTTTTTAATTTCTGCAGCCAGGACGCCTATTTGACTTGCGCCGCCACCGCACCACACGTCGTCTGGCAGCCTCGACGCCGGATTGGATGCCCTGAATGACAGGGACGGGACAGCCGGGACCTCGCTGCCGCCACCAGTGCCTGAATCCTCAGGGACACCATGTGGACGTTGTCGTAACACTGATGCATCCTGCCGGGCTAGCACCCCACCTTATGGCGCCTCCGCGCTAGGCCACCTCCGTGTGTATTGCTGTCTCGAGGACCCCATATCCCTAGCTATGATGGTTGGTGACTAAAACCTTTATATTTATAAGATGTTATTCAGAAGACAGTCATGTTATTTTATTGATGCAAGGATTGATGCATAGTCAATGCAGCAGAGAAATACACAAGAGTCTCGGTTCAGCTAGCGGCTCGGCCAACATCAGCTTCACGCTAGGCCACCTCCCTACATTCAGGTGTTACAGTGATCCAAGGTGTCTATTTAACTGACAATGGAGTAATAAGCATACGATTGATAGAAGAGGATACATTGATAGAAAAGGATACGGTGTTGACCCAAAAATGAAAGGTTTGTTCATAGTCTTTTTTTACACGTGATCTATCTCTTATTTATACACTGACATCAGAGATTCACCTATAATATATAAAATATCAAAAACTATATCCTTTTTAGTTTGTGTATGGTAAAATATCAAAATATTTTATGAGAATTTGCATAATTTGTGTAATACAAAATTGTGCTCACTTCTAATTTGCCACACGTTTTAAGAATATAAGAATTTGAGTCATGCTAGAATTTTAGTCATGTTGTGAGAAATCTCATAATTTCTCCATGTATATTTGATAAAATGTTTCTTACTATAATTAAGAAATTTGATTATATCTAAGGTCTTAACAAATTTTTTGTTGCTGTACAAGGAGCGACATACCCAGTCCAGATTGGCAAGGCTCTGGTTGTATTTATCATCCACAAATCTTGAACATGGAGCACATTATACTGGTAAATGAGTGACATACTATGATAAAACCACAATTGTGAGTGCCTTACTGCCTTGTAAATTTTAAAAATTATTTTCGGCAAAATGTGTACCACATATAATAATTCCACACATAGCTTGCTCCTCTTCTCTGATTCCTGTGTTTATACAGGCCCCAAATACTTATGAGAGTATTGCTGAATGGAGGACTGCTGAAAAAAGGGCATTGCAGCAGAAGCTTAAATTACACCAAATCGTTCTCTATTGTCAGAATTATCACCCGTATGATTATCTAGAAACTGGTCCACCTCATGAAACACGCACTGCATTGGATTCTCAAAGGCAATGACCAGGTCTGTCCCTTTTGATTCTGAAAAGGAACAGCCAAGTCTATCCAGTGACTACCACGGCTACTCAATTATCTACCTATTGAACATGAGTTTTTTTATTGTACTATCCAATTAATCGCATGTATTTGAATGACAGGTGTTCTATTAATTAGACCTGTAACTTGGTCTCTAGCAGTTTAAGTAGGCCTGAATGTGAATATCAAAATAATATGGAGTTTGGATGCATTCCTTTCGGGAGGTTCTTAGAAGAGAGCTTTTGTACTTAAGAGGAAGGTCTCTCGCCTCAAGCCCCAAATCTATTTCTATGCCAAAGAGGGTTCACTCCACTGTCCCCAAACCTCTAGCATGTGTGCAGCATCGAGAAAGAAAGCATAAGGTAGAACTCTGTCAAGATATTGAGAAACTTAAGGAGTATTCCTTTCACGAGGCATGGTCTGGCGTGCACAGAGCCTAAGGTGGAAGTGAGCCTCATAATAGAGGATGAGGAGAAGGGAACGCGAAGATGGGTATATCGAGAGTGACATGTGGAAGAGTGCCATGTGTGCGTGTGGTTTGCTTGTCGTGTGGTTGTGTCTTAGGAATTAATGTGAAAATGTGGGATGCATATTTATTTTGGTACAAATTTGGGATTTGTTACGAATTTGTACAAAAATTGTAAACTATAGTTTTACACTGTATTTCATCTTACTTATTTGATTAACATGGTTTATTAAAACAACATTTCATTATTGATTGGGACAGGTAGCACGAGGTACTTTGATAAGTGTCATTGCAACCTTCATTCCAGCTATGAGCACAACCACGATGAGGTACAAATATTTGGAAGAGTTTTGAAAGTTTTCTATCTAGACATACAAGAACAAGATTTTTAGCGGAGTGAATTATCATGGACCTTCATTCTAGCTAGGAGCACCACCATGAATAAGTACAAATATTTGGAAGAAGTTTGAAGAATTTTAATGGAGTAAATTATTGTGGATTGCGTGCGTTGCACGTGCACATATATGAATAAAACTAGTTGTTTTCTTTAGCTCTATATGAGAAATTTACAATCATACATTTCGGTCAAGTTGGTTTTCTGCTTTAACTTTATAGATTTTGAAAAATCTCAAATCCTCATCTTCCGATTTCAAGACATACACATAACAGTACTTAGTGAAGTCGTTGATCAAAGTCATGAAATATTTCTTTCCACCTGTTATAATAAATCACTCATCTCACAAAGATATGGATGTATGAGTTCTACTAGTGCCAAATCTCTCACCACCTTAGTTGTATGGGACTTGTGAAGTTGCTTTGATTACACGAAAACTTGGCACTTAGATTCTTTGGTAGTAGTGAAATTATTATTTTTTAGCTAGCCACGACAAAGACATGAATGTCAGACATTTGATTGCAGATTTGTGCAAACTTGATTAATAATTTTATTACAAACGCCTAGCAAAAATAAGCGGAACAAGCAGCCTCCATAATCTAGCATTTACCAACAAAAGTTCCAAATTTGGACACTCCAAATTTATTGGGCTCAGAAACAATCATGTAGCAATCTCGACATAGAGAAAAGAATCTCTAACAAGATTTGTATTGATGGAGGACACATGATGTACGTTCCAGGAACGTCTTTTCCAAAGTAAACTTCAGATCGACTGTACCAACACCACAAACAGAAGCATGTGAATCGTTGCCCATCAGCATGAAGGAAGTCTCTGTGACCTGATATGAGAAAACATGGAAATACCAGAACACGTGCATATTGACACCCGTGTCAATCCACCAACCAGGAGAATGACATACTAAAAGGATAGTAGGAAATATACCGTACTCCACATCCTTCATCTGAGTGTCACAAATGTCAATATTAGTGGTCTTGCCGTTTTTCCTATGTTGACACTTATCAAATAGATTAGGGCAACTAGGAGTCCAATAATCAGGATTGTCACAAACATGGTAGACTCATTTTTTTCTTATCGGCCTTATTCTCCCTATCAATTTTTTCTTTACCATCAGAGTTATTCTTGTTCGTGAACTTGTGGGACTAGAAGTTTCTCTTCCGTACCAAGTTGGCACTAGAGCCTTCATAAACACCTTGAGCATATGTGTCGTTTGCTCTCTGCTTCTCTTCCACATTAAGAGTACCAATAAGATCTAAAACGAGGAACTCTTGGATCTTATATTTAGAGAAGTAGCAAAATTCGTCCATGAGGGAGGAAGCTTGGCAATATTTCTCTGGCCCCAAAATTGTCCGACAACACACAAGTGAAGTGCTCAAGTTCGATAGCAAGTGACTGTATCTCGTGAGCCTACTCAACTAGGAGCCCTCGTTAGTCATCTTGTAGTCATAGAATTGTTTCATGACATACAACTCAGTGCCAGCGTCCGAGACCCCAAATTTGGTCCTAAGCGCATGGCATAGCCTTACAACTATCAAGTGACACATACAGATCATCAATGTTATCGCAAAAAACACTCAAAAGAGTAGACTTAAAGAGAGTGTCAGTTTTTCTCAAAGGCTTCTCCCGAACATGACTGAGCTCTCCCCTAGGTTTACCAAGAGTGGTGTTATAGCAGCTGATAGTTTGAAACCATAGAACTCCTCTCACACGCCATCTCTTGTAGTGCATACCCTCAAAGATCAACTACCTTCATAGCAGCAGAAAAGCCGCTTGGATAAAATTGCCTATAATAAGGATTTTAGATTATTGGTAATATGAGAAATTTACCATATGGTTTAATCCATAAAAACAGTAGATAAAATATGACTAATAATATAACTAGTTATGTAATCTAACAGAGAGAATGTAAATAGCAAGTCTAAACTGATTGCTACACATAGTATATGAGGCATAATTTGCACTAGATGAACTATGATATGTACAAAATGAGAACCATGCACGATGCAAAAGAGGAACCACTCGCTTTGACGTTGGTATTGGCACCGTCATCAGCCATGTCATCGAAGAGCCGATCAAAATCGGGGAAGTAGTCGTCATCCAGGAAATAGTCATCAACATCCATGACGGAGTCTTTAATGAAGCCAGTTGCCACACCGACATGCTCTCCAAAAACCATATCCCCTTCTCCTGTATCGGATCCGAAGAAGCGAGGTTCTAGAGGCCTAGTGTACTGACTTGCAGTGCACGCTGCAAGACAAGACGCGGAAGACCGGATGACTGCACAGTGCTCTAGAACTAGAGGAGACGTGTTGTGTTTTATGTCTCTAGAGAGGAGCGACTTCTGTTATATAGGCATGGGATAGAGAGTCAAACAGGAAGCGATGGAAGATGAAACAAAGAGTCATGAGGCAAACCGAATAGGTATCGATCGAAGACGAACAACCTCCAATTCGTATTCAATGTCTACTAGCGCAAAATGTTTCAACTTTTGTGCACCCTTTCATATACCAGTCATGCATGAAAAAATAAAGACAACTTTTACACGTGGCATATGTGGGCTCCACAACACGTAGCGCACACATCGTGACAAGGATAGGCGTGCGGAGGAGGAGCACATGTGTAGGTATCTTCTCTTCTGATGCTTGTACAAGTGGTAGGGCGTGCCCTTATAAGGAGATACAACTCTCACTCAACTAGCAATGTGGAACTAAACTAGGCTCAGCCATTTTTGAAAAATATTCCAACATAACCATACATGTTGTCTGTTGATTCTAGACCAGAACATGTGGGGTGATTTTTTTTCAAAAGATGTAGAAAACTGCATGTAATCACACGTGGATCTTCCTTAGGGAAAAACCAATTTGTGTCCCACTCAACCTAGGACGTGTCGGCATGGACGTTGCTCGGGCGGGGAGCCGGGGTATTTCCTGCCGAGGGGAGCCAAAAGAGGGTACATATTTGGCAAGCAAAATATCGTCTGGACGCCTAAAATAGAGAAAAAAGCAAATCCATGTGACTTAGAATAGTGTTTATTAACCTAATTCATGTGATTGTCAAACTCATTTCGAAGATGATTCCAACTCGGCTTTCCCCTCACATGAACAAGATTGTCTCCAACGCCCAAACTGATTTTATAAAGAAGCGGAGCATACAACCTTGGAAGGAAACTCCATAAATAAAAATGTAGGCGCTCCAATTCAAGCTAGATATAAAAAAATCTTTGACTCCGTCAGTTGAGATTACTTAATGGGTCTTCTCCAATAACATGGCTTTCCTTCTAAATTTCGAGATTAGATATCCATGCTTCTACGTACATCTTCCTCTAGGGTCATCCTCAATGGTGTTTCCTAGGACCCTATTAAGTATAGGAGGGGGTTGCGACAGAGGGACCCCTTTCGCCTCTCCTCTTTTTGTTGGCCATCAATACCTTATACCACATTCTATGCAAGGCAACAGAGCAATGCCACTTCCATAAGCTTCTAGGAAGAGTCCCTATGCTTCACACCTCTCTATATGTCGATGATGCCACTATCTTCATGATGCCCAACAAGAAAGATAACAACTTTTTGGCCTCCATATTGATCAACATTGGAGAGGTCACTGGGCTAGTTATGAATTGTGCAAAAAAAACAATGGCCCTGATCCATTGTGAAGGCTTAAGCCTTGATAATATACTAAAAGCTTTCTCGACATCCCGAACAAGCTTCCCTATGAAATAACTTGTCGTAGCTTGTCGGTAGGGCATCTCAAGAGAATCCACTTTCAACTTTTGGAAGACAAAGTGGTCGCTAAGCTCATTTTGTGGCCATTAAAACACGTGTCACCATGGCCGGTAGATCCCCCTTGTCAAAGCGGTGCTCACAAGTGTGGTCATTTATTTCAGCACTGTTCTTGATGTTCTACTAAAGGTTATTATGAAGGTAGATATCATAAGAAGAGCATTCCTTTGGGTGGCTTGTCTCTAGTGGTAAATGCAAATTTTATTGGTAAGTGGTATGCAAGCCTAAAAATAAAGGTGGTCTTGGAATTCTAAATCTCTCAATTTACTTCGGCTCTTCTCATGAGATGGCTTTGGCATGAGAGGGACGAGACTCCCAAACCATGGGTTGGCCTTGGGAATCCGTGTAATCCTAAAGATCATGATCTTTTTGCCGCGACCACAAAAGTCAGTATTAGAAATAGGAAGAAAGCGCTCTTTTGTGAAGCTTCATGGCTCAATGGAATGAGGCCCAAAGACATCACTCTGCTAATCTTTGACCTATCAAAGAAGAAGAAATGCATGGTTAGCAAGGCTCCTGCAAATCACTTTTGGGTCTCCCAAGTCAACACCCATGGAGGCATCACTGTTGATCATATTATCCATTCTCCTAGCTTTGGAAAATGCTAGACGGAGTTCATGTTGACAAAAATGTCACATACTCGATACAATGGGAGCTCTCCAACGATGGATTCTATTCGTCTAGCTCATCATATAAGATGCAATTCCTTGAGACACACTTCCTCCTTCATGGCATCTGAAAGGGCATCTCCCTCTTTAAGTGGTTTTGATGTTTGATGATGACACGCGTTTCAGACTAATAATTTGCTAAGTGTTTTATAGACTCTCTATGTTGCAAGTCGTTTCGATGCCCCTCGAAAAGGACAATAGCAAAGACAACATTTTCTAGGCTAATTAGCTTTGCATATCTTCGGTCTATCTAGCTTTCCCTCAATTGACTAGAAGAACAAATGGAATCGTTGGTCTGTTGAGGGCTGCCAGAGCTATCTGTCTCGCCCGGTAGTACCAGCCTTTTTGTCCAGTACTACCGCTTGGAACAGGTAGTATCTGTAACACCCCCTGGATCAGGGTTAAACAAATCCCAGACCTTAGCCTAACATAAGATTAACCTAGAGCTCGAGGATATTCAGTGAGAAATCGGTAACACAATGGTAACCCTGCGACACAAAAATTATACAGTAAGCTCATAACTGAGCAAAGAACCAAAATATTACAAGCAGAGGTCACTGACCACAAACATCAAACAACGGAAGGGAAATTATGATATTAAGTATAGCAAACTTAACAAATGGCCTAAGAGGCCTGAAGCATAACGATGACGTCCCAGCCCATATATTCCAGGCTGCCGGCCGGCAACCCCAAGCTACTTGTCGGTGTTGATGTTGTACCCAACTTGTCTTCAGGGAATAATTACTCTTCTACAAAAGTATCAATAAAGCAGGGTGAGTACACGGTGTACTCCGCAAGACTTATGGCTAGTGTGGTTATTTTGCATAAAGCCATCATTGTTTATAAAACAAGAGGGAGAAGAAGCTCGTCTAATCAGATTATTTTAAAAGGGGATAAGAGAGCTACATCTTCGAAGAATTGATCATCATATTTTGATATCCACCAAAGTAATCCTCATTTCATAACTAGGATCACCCCCTCGTACCCAGGAGGAAGCATCCTTAAGCACACGTTGAAACCTCCAAGTTTTACGATTATGTTAATGTTCTCTATGATCTTAGAATTCGGTCACGAAGCGTTCATAATAGTTAACGTGGCTTTTCAAAAAGATTTAACCCTGCATGGGTGTACAACATTACCCACATGTACTAACCTTCTCTTAATGCCACTAGATAAGCCCTCTTCCTTGGAAGGCCGACAGAGGGTGGTTAGACACGACCTTTACCTTGTTTTTGTCGAGACCATGAGTCACGCCCTAAGGAGGATTCCACCATAATGGGTCAAGTCCCAAAGCCGGTCCCTGGAGATGTGAGTCAAGGTTGGTTTATCAGGGGCGCTGTCTACCCCAAGCAACCCCGGCCACGCTTACCTACATGTTATGATGCACCTTCACCCGCCAAATCCTTCAAAACATTTTATAGGCATATGTTGAATGGAACGCCTAAACTATGTGACTCATGGAATCTACTAGGAAAGTTACTTACTTGTGAGGTTTTCCAGGCCCCGTGTGGCTATACGCTCGTCTCGGTTCCAAAGGCAAGAACTCGGGTCCTAGTGGTGGCGAGCATGGGGCTATAAAAACCACATCCCATCATGGCCTCCCATACAAGTCTTAGTATGTTTAACCTTTACCACTAATCTTACCTCATCAGTATAGCTCGTTCTCCTATCATACTAGATTTTCTGCATCTGATACATCATCTGGATGAACCAACATTGACAACTAAGCATGGCTAAGCAAGACGCAGATAATAGCTCTAGCAGTGCACACAAGCCAAACCTAGTTACGCTAGAAGCAGTGGATCAGGTAACATAAGCTCAAAGGGAGTAATGCAACAAATAGGATACCTTATCGATAAAAGACCACAATAGAATCATATGCATCATGGCAAGAATTAAAATGCTTTCGAAATCATAGGATTGTATAATGGCGGGGCTATGCTTGTCTTTTCCTGTTGATACCAGATATAAATCTTCGGAAGCCTTGTACTTGACTTGATTATAGTTGATCAAGTATTGTTCGTCCATCTTCGATGGTGTTGATCTCGGTCTTCGATCTCGGTCTCGGTATCACATTCTACCGGAAAGAAGCAGAAATACCGGAAAGAAAGGGGAAACAACAATCAACACATGGCATCGATGCAATGCTCAAGCAAGGATGATGATATGACAAGTTAATTTTTATTGAAATAGAACCTTAAGGCATGATCGACCATTTTAAACAGGGTCCGAGGGGTGCAAACCCTAAAACAGGGGGAACCTCGGAGTCAACTACGGGGTTAAATTGGTTCTTATAATTAAACTTGACATTTTAGTTTTTGAACAATGCATGGTTTTGATGCTAAAGTGTAGATCTCAATTTTCTCAACATTTTGATATATTATTCACATGTTTCTGACTTGTAAATAATTAGTTATTGAATTTATAAGATTAAACCAATTTCTGAAATTATTAAAAGGGATTTATTGCATACTGCTGACGTCATCTAGGGCACCGAACCGTTTTGTATAGAGACTGGATTAGCCTCAGCCACTAACGGATGGGCCCGGGCCAGGTCATCATGCCACGTGGGCGATCGAAGGTCAGCGGGGTCCTCGGGCCACGTCGGCGTGACGTGGGCGTGACTTCAGCACGACGTCCACCCTTAGACGATGGTCGCCGGCAATGCTAGGGAGTGGAAGGGGTTCCACGAGCGTGCATGTTAGATGCACACAAACATGAGGAACCAAACTAGGGCGGCGCCACTCCATTTGGGTTACCGGAGCATCGGTAGTGATTATGGCCGATTGCGGTGGAAGGCAGAAGAAAATTGAGAGGGAGGGGAAGGAGGGGTCCAGTGGGACCAGAAGCTCACCAGGATCGCGATGCCGAGGTCAAATCGGCCGGATGAGGACGGAGAACGTTAGAATCATCGTCGACCATGGCGGCCGGAGGCGGTGAAGAATTTCTCGATTAGCTTGTCTGCACTCCTCCTATCTTGCGTGCGTTGGTGGGGCTGGTAACTCGATGAGGTGAAGCTTCCAGGCTTGACGGTGGGGATCTAGGAGGCTTCAAACGCTGGTGGCGGGAAGCTCTAGTCGGGCTAGGGTTTCGGGGCCTCACGCGAGAAGAGGAGAGAAGGCAAGGGAGAGAGGGGAAGAAGATGAGGCGAGGACGGGGCGTCATGGTGGCCTTCTTATCCTCTCTGGTCTGTAGTAGATGGCGGCAAGCGAGCAATGCGGATCGATGGTGGAGGCGACGACAGGCAGTAGGTTGCTATCGTCAACAAAGACAACGAGGGGAGAGGAGGCCAAACCGGTATTGGGCTGGGTGGGCCACGCAGGGCTACTGGCTTGCGCGCGTGAGCAGCAGATAGAGGAGGGAAGCAATAAGCCGGCCTGCTGCGGGTTTTCTGCCTATTTTTTAGCAATTTTTTTTCCAAAACTGTTTTCTCTTTTTCTCTTTGTATTTTCATTTCAAAACTGTTTTAGATCATTTAAAAAATACTAGATGTTTACAAATATTTTGGAAAACATTCAGGGTCCCTTGTAATCCATTTGGGCTCCAAACATTTTGTAGTTTTTCTAAATTCAAACTATTTTGAATTTCTTTTAGAGAGGAAAAGAGAAATTAGGGTTAGGTTTTACTTCCTTTTTATTGCATGCATTTTTAAGAGATGATGCTCATGATGCACAAATCAAAACCCTAATTAGGATTAGCCTAAAACTAAGGTGTTACAGCTATATCCCCCTTACGAGAATCTCGACCCAAGATTCCAAAGGTAGGAAGAAGAAGGAAACAGGGTCACTCCAAGGATAGGAGGGAAACACATTAACAACGCACCGAGTATTTCATGGTCAACTCATGAAGGAGTGTTCAGAAATGACTCTGAGATGACAAACATGAAACACGTCAAGGTAGCGGAGGAAACAACAAGTGATAGGTTTCAAGTTGACAGATAGCTGGTCTTCATAAGGATTGAGACCATGGAGCTTCAGAAGAGCTTAAGCTTCTGAAAAGGAAGAGCTCACAATGGAAATAACTTGAGCACAGACTTCGAAAGATGAACCTCTACTAGACGGCTTAAGTAGAGCTTCTAGGGATACAAAGATATGAAGAGCCAAGCTGTTGATATAATTTTGATAGTGAAGGGTAACTCTTTTTTCAATAGAAGGTTAAGACAGAAAGGTGTTATGTGGCGAGGACTCAGTATCATCCAGGATTACCAAAATCTTTGTATCCCTAGAAGGAACATGTAATAAGAGGAATTTCTGATTACCAAAATCATCGTCACTCTTGAACATGATCAAGAAACGAAGGAAACTCTTTATTCATCCATGATTATCAAAATGTTTGCCAAAGATCGTGATATCACTTTGCACCACCGGATGATTAAGTAAGAATATTCCTAATGACACGAGGAAAAAGAAACTTCATTCTCAAACTTCAATTACTTGGCACAATAGAATGCTTGCCAACATAAAAGGGTCTGGAGGATCGACCGAGAGACATTAGCAACGCTACTTTAAATGTTCTCCTTGATGTTAGAGAAAGCAGACATCAAGTAAAGGTCAGACTTCGGATACAAAGGAAACCATAAGCACAAATCCTATAATAAATCATAGAAGAAATCTCATGAAAAGCGGTTGTTATTTGCTGATTCAAGATGATATGACAATAGATCTTCCAACTAATTGTGTCTACCATTACATCAACTTTGCCAAATTTACTTAGAGACCTATGTCAAAACCTTGAAGAACACCAACCATCATATCTGCTTGAGATTCAAATTTGGTTAGGCGGTATGATACTTCAGACTCAGCATGTCTGAATAGAAAGCTTGCAACATTTACCACAAGGATAAAGTCACTAGATTCTCAAGACATGGACTATAGTGTCAAGCTCCAATAGACTAAGCTAGATTGCTAGACCCATGTATGTGAAAATTGTCAAAATACAAATGCATCTACATGAAGTACTTGCAACAAAATACACATGTGTACTTAAGGAAACAATAATAAATTTACTTGAATTCACGACGACATCTTTCTGCAATTGTACGTGAACCAGAGAAGGTTACTTCTAACGTCCAGGACACGTATTTCGAGATGACCCGAAGATAGTTCTTAAAAGTTTTCCAACGTTAATCCCAAATGTTCCATATGAATCTATTCTAGCATGGAGAAAATAAGGATATTGTTGATGGGCCTAACAACAAACTTATCGAGATACTCCAATAAGATGGACTCACATGTCATGTTAACAAGGCAAAGTATTGGTCAGACCAAAGGGCGTGAGGATGTACTCAAGTGAAACACCATGAGTAGAAACATCACCAAGATAGTCCTTGGAACTGAGTTTGATTTGACGATCACCCAAATCAAATCAAATGTGGAGGAAGATAATATATCCACGAAGGAGATACTATCTTTCTTTAACATAAACAAAACTAGACATCCTTTTGAGATGAACTAAGTTGAATAGAACTTTTGTATTACAACTCTCCAAGTTATTGTTTAGGATCAACCAACTAGTTCAGGGGTATCCAGTACGGATCCTTGGAGAAAGGAGCAGTTCAGAGAACTTGCTTGCTCAAGAACTTGACAACACAATCATGTGGCAACATGGCGATACTTCTAGTAGACATCTAGAATATCACGAACCACCGATATGTCAATTAGATCGAGAGGAAACTTTCTTGGTAAGGCAAGAAGACATAGTCCCAGAGCTTCAGCATAAGCCTAACTCTTTAACCGAGGAGAGTCTACCAGAACAACAGACTTGTTAGCACAATCATTCTTTGCTTAGTGATAGGGTTAACCATCATGCTAAGAATGACTCAAATGTACTTGGAGTTCAAAGCAATAAAAAATGTTAAGAATCACAAATGGCCACATTATTATGCACACACATCATTTTTGAGCGTGAAAGCTCGAAGGAAGGGTGGGTAAAGATGTGTAGAAGCATCACTTCATTAGGAGGGTCATGAAACTCAACACAACCTCTTAGTATATAAGGGTGTGATACTCGAAGTTAGAGCAGACAAAAACTATTCAATGCATCTTAATCTGCAGATTACAACACTTTGACTTGGCATATGACAAGGTACTGGAGTTTGTTTCTCCTGACATCCCAAAATGGTTTTTCATGACGGACCACAAGAGTATCTTGCATCATAAGACGCCAATGCACATTTACTACTTGGCTACCAAATGGTAGGCAAAGGTCAGAAAACAACAAGGGGAGAAGAACATGCTCAAGATAGAATCCTGAGATGTGGATGCATAGATTATCAATCTTCCGAGAACGAATGCATAGAAGGGAGAAAGGTGGGCGGAGTCACGAGTATAGATGCGAGACTCACGAGGAGTACTCTCGTCGTGATCTATTTGGTTCCATTAAAGAACATCTGCCATAGCTAGTGGTAGGGGAAGTCCTTAATTGTCGGATTCAATCGTGACAATAACCACAAACTTGAAGGATAGAATTGTAGTACCAGCCATCCTAAGGTAATGTGTGAACATTAACAACAGGGGAAAATGGAATGGATCTTGGGTTAAAGATCAGCTTCATGTACAAGATTCACCGCACCAGAATCCAGCACAATCTAGGACCTTCGGTTCACACTACAAGAAAAGTTGGCTTTTACAACGAACGATTTTCATGGTTGAAGGCCCATTTTTAGTGGCCAAAAAGTCTTCCGTGACGGATGGCCTTTGTGGTAAAATCCCTATCACAAATGAATTGCGGGTCGCACCCTTCATCCACGAAAACTTGTTCTATCATAGATCTGCTCGCCAGCCGCGTTGATTGCTGACGTCATGCAAACTGCCACTTGGCAGCCGCCGTTAGCGGCCGGTTACCACCTTTAATGGTCACAGAAACCGTGGTGGAAGCTAGGCCCAGCCAAGGCCTGCTAAATACTAACTAGGCCGGCCCATGAGGAGAGCCCAATAAGAAGACGGCTGATACCTTCGATCCGGATTACGGATGTAGTATTTCTCTTTTTCCCTAGTAGACCTAGGTTATAGAATCCTCGGGAAGCGAATGCATAGTGAAGTTACTTTAATGGACCTTCAGGAGTTTTATAATTCCTTTTGTGTTTTCACTAGACCAGTAGCTTGCGTCTTTTTGTTATTGTCAATGATGGAGAGAGATGGCCTAGGGCATTCGGTTTCACCTGTAGCTATGCAAAAACATCTGATGGAAATAAAAGATAGAAATAAAGTATGCGTGTACTTGTTAGAGCAAGATAAATTATATGTGGGCAGTGCATCTATAATTGCTATTGCCTCCACAACCGCTTATAGCAATAACCTACTAGTCTCATCCATAGAAGAAAGAGAACTGATGATATGCATAGTGATGTCACTGTTAATCCCAAGCAAATCCCTCACATACAGCCGTACTACCCCTTCTGTCACTAGGGTTCCCAACCTGCAGATCAGTCATTACTCATACTCCCTATACATGGCTCATCCCTCAGGGGTCTTGGGTACCTGACAAGTCCTTAGATTGAGGCAAGAGAGGATACAATAATCATCATGTCATACAAACTAATACACGATCCCATCTATGATAAATCACATGCACAATTGCTACATGGCTAGGCCGAAGCCCTCAGCCCAAGGAGAATTACTCACACATAGAGATGAGATCAACAATCACAAACATTGTAATGAAAATCATAAGATTGATAGCAATAGTCTTACAATGTCGCCAATCGGAGAAGAGATCTACTATTACATGTGGTGGAAGATGGCTATGGAGATGGAGAAGGGTTTGGAGATCTGGAGGCGGCTTTCCGGCGAGGTATGGCTTCTGGGGCGTGGTGTCTCTCTGTTTTCTCGTCGCCTAAGGCTTCTTTATATAGGGGTACCTTCACGAAAGTTGTTCTGTTTGACCTAACGGAGGCGACGCCAACTATACGACTGGAGATATACGGTCGGTATTTTTGATCCGGCCATATAGTTGTTCGATCTGGCCCCGCTTTGTGTTGACTCTGGTTTCTTCCGTCGAAGGAAATATCGTATCTTTGACTTTAATGTAGTGATTCCCTCCTTTAAACTACGTTATCTATGCAGGAAAAATACAAGAACAAAGGATTGCATACCCCTCTGAATATTAGCATTAGTGGCAGGGTTTAGAGAGATATTTCATAAAAAATATGATTAATATCCAGTTTAAATGTGGACATAGATGGCTATATTTCAGAGCCATCAACCTCCGCAAGCTTCAACTTGATCGTCCCGAGTAAGAAAACCAAAATCAAAAAGGAACTCAACATTTAAACTGAAATAACGAGATGGTGATCTTACTCATGATTAATAGTCTCATGTTTCCTCCACTTTCATAAATCTGAAAACTTCAGCATAGATAGAGTAATGGCAAGCGTATCATACGGGTTTCATGCATCCTTATAGCGCAACAAAATTATTGTAAGCATGGATGATTCAAATGAGTAAATTTTATTCCATGTCAAGTAATCAACTCATAGGCTTGCCTTTGAATAGTAAAGTATAATCATGTAAATTAAGAGTGTGAGAGTTGTCATGAAAAGCATATATACTAGAGTATCTCAATTCTCCCACATCTATGAATCAAGACTTTGCAAGCACCACTTTTCTATTCATTGTCCTTCAAGAATTTCAGTTTTTAAGTAATTGAGAGCATGCCAAAGGTTTTTATTAGTTTATTGGGCTATGATGGACACTCGTGGCATCACTAAGGTTTTTGTTTCTTTTGCATAATGATTACTCACAACAGCCAGAGGAGTGATTCCATCATGATTATAGCTACCCGAGAGTGCCAAGAATCTTACCCACTATAGCATTGCTACTAGAAGTGTTTAATCAACTCATAGCCAAAATCTAGGAGTTTCCTCCATGATTATCGTTCGTAGGCCAGCGGAGTTGTTGGCATCCCATGAAGTTTGACATGCATAAAGCTATATCATTCTTATGATTAACAAGTCAAACTTTGGCATGCTCGCAAAAACCACTAAACATTAATTCAATCGAACAAATCCTTCCAAAGAGATCTATTAAGTCAATCAACATTTTCAGTGGTGTCAAGTATCTCAAGAAATAAGCCTTCAAGACTAAACACTACAATACCCAAGCCTTCTATTGTGAGACTTTTTCTTATTATAATTGTTTAGCAATTTTTAGGCAAGACTTGGTTAATTACGAGAGCTGGAACAAAATGAGCCCAATTAAATACCCATGAAAACGACAATCTTACTATGATACAAACACTCACTCCACCAATATAATATCTCTACATTTACTACTAACTAGCATGGGTTTCTCAAACTTAAAAAGTGGGGAGTCATAAGGAATACCTCTGATGTTTGGTTCCACTTCTCTCTTCCTTTTTTATTTGTTTCTTGGAAACTCGAAGTCGATCACTCTCCTGCAAACATACGAAGACCTCTAGGTGACAAGAAAAGAAAGAGGGAAAATACGGAAAAATGGAGAAATATTTTTGTGATTTTTAAGAGAGGGAAATAAAGAATAGAAAATTGATGGCAAATCTTGGCTAGAAAATTGCGAAGCAAATAAAAAGAACTAAAGATAAAGTGTTGGGGAAGCCAACATGAGTGCTTATAAACTCAAATAAAAATGTAACCTCGAAAAATAAAAGAAAATGAACGCTAAATAAAGATACATAAGGAAACTTCCCCAAGCTTAGGCTTTTGCAAGCCCTTCAAATCATTGTGGTGGCGGGAAAAAGTCGTTACTCCAGTTCGCGAATTGAGTGGAGAGGTTACTTGTTGATTCTCGGATGTTCAAAGAGAGGTTGTGCATCCTCTCCATAGTCCCTCCAAGTCCTTGGAAATCTTGGTACGTGGCAAACCAGGTTTGTGGTTGCTCCTCTTGGTCCTCATCCTCTTCAGGAATCTCCTCCTCGGGTTGGTGCTGCTCAACCTGTACATCATATAGCAAACATCCTTCCTCGATAGAGAAAATACCATTAGGCAAAGGAGCGGGGTAGATACACCCAGCTCCAGCAATATGCACATAATAAACACCACCTCTCCTAGTGAGCATTCCATAGGCCTTCAAGGTGGAGAAACCAACACACGTCGCACCTAGTACGGGTTGCAACTCACCTAGATCGATGTCTAGGGCGGTGGCAAGCACGACGATGATGCCTCCTCCTGTGATTGGCCCTTGGCTTTGGGAGGCTTGCTGCTCCAGGTAGTGCACAAGGATGGCGCCCAAGTTGAGTGACAGGTTGCAGTTGATGTAAGAAGCCTTGGCAAGAACTAGGATGTCCTCCTCGTTGAGTCTCGTGAACTCATTACGTGCCTTCAAGGTGTTAGCAATAACATAGAACAAATAGAGGATTGTAGGATGTTGAATATTCTTCCCCTTGTTCACTCTACTAGTGAAGCTCATTCCATTATAGTATTGATCGGGGGAAGGAGTTAAGCCAGTAAAGGATGCGCGTAAAGCATGAACATCATTGTTTGGAAAATTAAAGAATGCACACCATTGATCTAACGTTAAGGTGTAGTTGTTGTTCATCATCCAGAAAGAAATAGTATCCTCTCCTTGCCACGGTTTAATAGTGCTTTTCAATGAACTTAAGAATTCAATGGTTAAGCAGCGATAAGTAGGTACATCATTGTACACAAAGTTTTGCAGGCTAACTCTATTGCAAAGTAGATTGAAATCATTAGAAATACCGAGTTGGTTCAATATAATGGGGAAAGCCCACTTGGTGGCCTTCACTTCGTGGTTCTTGATCTTGTTGAAGCGCTCGCGATGAGCCTGATCCCTGAACCGTATTCCAATGCGTTCCTGGGTGATTGCCCGAGAAGCGCTAGAAGTGGCATGAGCACGAGTTTGGATCCTTGTGTTCATCTTCTAAAACATTGAAGAAAGGCAAAAATAATTTTTTTTGATCCAACAACAGTAAGTATAATATGTTCCTCTTCTAAGCACACTAAATAATCTCCTCAAGATAATAATCAAGATAAGAAAAATCATGGCAATTGGTTCATAGTATGTCTCACCCTAGATTGATAATGACAATAGATCTAAGATGAATTTGCAAAAAGTAATTGGAGGATAGGAGGAGAAACATATCGTAGATCACTTGTGTGCGAGGAAATCAAACGAAATTGAGTAGAGATGAAGATTCCTTGAGGTTTTGAGAGAGTATGGTAGTAGAAGAAGGAAAAAGGATTGAAGTTTTGGAGTTGGGAGTACCTTTCCGTGCGATTTTATGGTCGGACGAAACTATACGGGCGCAACTATATGGGAGGAACATGCATTTCGGCTATATAGTTGGTGTTCTGTCAAAATATTAGGTCTTCCTCTTGGTGGCATAGCTATATGACCACAACTATACGGGCGGAACAAAATGTTCCGGCCGTATAGTTGGTCGTTGAACTGTCTGTACCTGCGAAAGAAATTTAGCAAAAGGCCTCGATATCTATACGACCGGAACTATACGACCGGAATTTTTATTCCCGCCGTATAGTTGGTCATTAAGCTCTCAGTATATATGAATAGAATTTGTATGGAGGCATTGATATATATACGACCGGAACTATACAAATGGAATTTTTATTCCTACCGTATAGTTGGTCGTTAAACTTTCTGTACATAAGAAAAGAAATTGTACGGATGCTTTAATATGTATACGTCCGGGACTATACGGGCGGAATTTTTTTATTCCCGCCGTATAGTTGGTCGTTAAACTCTAAGTACATATTGCAGAAAATTTTTCGATGGCAAAGATAACTATACGATCGGAAATATACAGCCAGAATTTTTATTCCCGCCGTATAGTTGGTCGTTAAACCGACTGTGTCCATAATTTTTTTTCTGTTTCTTCGTAAACTATTTCTTTTCCTATAACTTAGCGATATAACTTATTTTTGACAAAAAATTAACAGAAAACATTATCGACCAACAATAGCATGAATAATGCAGAAATTAAAGTACTACCAAATTTCTTCTTCCCAAATGGAGTTTTCTAGCACTCTTTATTGAACATGAACTTAAACTAAAACTAAAAACTTAACTCAAACCTTAATTTAACATGGGTTGCCTTCCATGGAGCGTTCTTTTACGGTTAATAGCTTGGCCTTGATGATATTCACTTGGGCCAGATGAGTGGAACACTCACTCCAAAGTAATTGGCCTTCGAAGTGATGGCCTCCTTCTCATCATGTTTGGCTTTCTTCTTCCTGTGGAAATGAATAACAAAAGGATCCCGCGAAGGCAATTGCAACTTCACGTTCCCTTCATGAAGGTTAATTAAAGCCTTTATAGTTCTTAAGAAAGGACGACCTAGTATTATAGGAGTAACAGTATCTTCAGGCATGTCAAAAATAACGAAATCAATGAGAGCGGGACAACCTTTGATGTAAACTAAAGTGTTCTCCTTAATCCCTACAGCTTGTTTGTAGGTAGAATCGGCAAGATGCAATTTTAATTAAGTAATTTTAAAGGAGCCAAGATTTAACTTGTTAAAAAGACTCTTTGGAATTGTTGAGATGCTTGCACCTAGATCACAAAGTGCGGATATCTCATTAGTTCCAATCTTTATCTTAATAGCAGGCTCAAATATGTCATCTAGTTTAATAGGTAACTTTTCAGTGATTTTCTTGTATTTCTCTTCAAGCTCGTGTACCTTAATTACTACTTGATCAACAGAGTGTTGATACATGGCTTCATCATTACCTTCACTTATCGGAATTTTGAAGTTGATCCTTTTTACGAGATCTTCGATGGTGTAGCTTGGTGAAGGGGCATTACTATAGTCAAGTTCTTAAGGCTCCTCCCTTTGGATTCTCATCATTTTGAGTTCCTCAACAGGATTGGGCTCAACTTTTCCTGCAAATTTAGCTAGAATGAGAGTTTGACTCTCGGTTATCTTACCTAGCTGTGCCTCAACGATCCTTGTTCTTTCTTGAAGGGCATGCAAATCATTTCTCAAACTAACAACTTGGTTAGATAATTTACCAAGCATAGCATCATGGTTCTCCGTGATTTTAACTAGAATATTATTTTGTTCATTTTGCGAGTCTATGAAAGACTTAAGAGTTTCTTGGAGACTACCATTACTAGTTCCCATATTATTATTAGAGTTATTTATAGGACTAGCATAATGTTTCTGAAAGTTAGGATTGTAACTCTTCTTCCAAGCAGGATTATAATCATTACGAGCTACGAAGTCTATTTCTTCTATAGGTGTTTCAGGGGTGGCTCTTACTTGAGTTTCCTTACCTTTTACGGCTAGTATGAGCTCATCCAACATAGCATTGAGGTCTTCGTTCTCTTGTGGTGAGATAGAGTTCACCTTTTTCGTGTTTGATCTTTCAACATGCCATTGGGCATGGTTGTCTTGCATATTGTCTAGCAGCTGCTTTGCTTTGGTAATATGTTTACCCATGAATGTTCCTCTAGCTGCAGTATCAAGCATAGACTTAGACACAGGACTAAGAGCATTATAAAATAAATGGAGGATTAACTAATATTCCATCCCATGACTAGGAAAATTTCTTAAGCATTCTTTCATCCTCTCCCATGCAAGCGCTAGTGTCTCATGCTCTTCCTGTCTAAAACTACTAATATTAGATCGGAGTTGCATAGTCTTTGCAGGTAGGAAAAATTTAGTCATAAATAAAGAAGTACATCCCACCCATGATGTAATTGTATTTTTAGGCAAAGATAGCAACCATACTTTAGCTCTTCCTCTTACAGATAAAGGGAATATATGTAATTTGACCGCATCAGGGTCAACGTCTTTTATACGCATCATATCACGTATTTTAGTGAAAGTATTTAAGTGCATACCTGCATCTTCAACAACAGAGCCTCCAAATTGATTCTGTTGAACCAAACTTAAATAATGGGGCTTAATTTCATAGTCATCAGCAACAATTACTGGCTGAGTAATAGGAGTACGCAAATAATCATTATTGGGAGTAGCAAACTCCCCAAGCTTGTTTTCAGCCATACTTCCTATGTTTTTTTGGTTTTCTTAGATTAAAACTTATAACAGTAAAAACAAGAATTTAAAGACTAACTAATTTTTTTGGTTTATCAAATAAAGACTAAAAGCAAACTAACAAAATTAAAAATAAGAACTAAAACTAGCAAGGTTCCTAATAACCTCACCAGGGTAGCTATTGCTTCCCCCGAAACGGCGCCAGAAAAAGGGTTGATACCTTCGATCCGGATTACGGATGTAGTATAGCTCCTTTTCCCTAGTAGACCTAGGTTATCGAATCCTCTAGAAGCGAATGCATAGTGAAGTTACTTTAACGAACGTTCGGGAGTTTTAGAATTTCTTTTGTGTTTTCACCGGACCAGTAGCTTGCGTCTTTTTGTTGTTGTCGATGATGGAGAGAGAGGGCCTAGGGCATTCGGTTTCACCTGTAGCTATGCAAAAACATATGATGGAAATAAAAGATAGAAATAAATTATGTGTGTACTTGTTAGAGCAAGATAAATTATATATGGGCAGTGCATCCATAATTGCTATTGCCTCCGCAACCGCTTATAGCAATAACTTACTAGTCTCATCCATAGACGAAAGAGAACTAATGATATGCATAGTGATGTCACCGTTAATCCCAAGCAAATCCCTCACATACAGCCATAGTACCCCTTCTGTCACTGGGGTTCCCAACCTGCAGATCAGTCATCACTCATACTCCCTATACCTGGCTCAACCCTCGGGGTCTTGGGTACCTTACAAGTCCTTAGATTGAGGTAAGAGAGGATACAATAATCATCATGTCATACAAACTAATACACGATCCCGTCTATGATAAATCACATGCACAGTTGCTACATGGCTAGGCCGAAGCCCTCAACCCAACGGGAATTACTCACATATAGAGATGAGATCAACAATCACAATCATTGTAATGAAAATCATAAGATTGATAGCAATTATCTTACAATGTCGCCAATCGGAGAAGAGATCTACTATTACAAGTGGTGGAAGATGGCTATGAAGATGGTGAAGGGTTTGGAGATCTAGAGGCGGCTTTCTAGCGAGGTATGGCTTCTGGGGCGTGGTGTATCTCTGTTTTCTCATCGCCTGAGGATTCTTTATAGGGGGTCCCTTGGAAAAGTTGTTACATTTTGACCTAACGAATGGCGCCAACTACTAATCGGAGCTATACGGTCGATTTTTTTTGCTCTGGCCGTATAGTTGGTCGTTACGGTGTATGTCTTCGTTGGACGGCTCCTGGTTTCTTCGGGTTGAAGGAAATATCGTATCTTTGACTTTAATGTAGTGATTCCCTCCTTTAAACAATGTTATCTACGCAGGAAAAATATAAGAACAAAGGATTGCATACCCCTCTAAATATTAGCATTAGTGGCAGGGTTTAGAGAGATATTTCATAAAAAATATGATTAATATCCAGTTTAAATGTGGATGTAAATGGCTATATTTTAGAGCCATCAATGGCCCATTACTGTTTTATCCTGCACTGCTTGAAATGGGCCCAATAATGCAGCCAACAGCAGCCCGCAAACTTTAAGGCTCGAAACTGTTTTGGCCTACAGAAGGCCCATGTTGGTCCAACACTGTGCGACCTATTAGCAGCCTTCACCAAGTTGCTCTTGTACACTTAAGGCCTGCGGCCAGCCCATCACTGTTATCGCAGACCGTCGTGGGCACCCTACTAACGACCCTTCTTTGAGATTGTTTGTTACTGTTCTAGCCTTTTACTGTTCCGACCGTTAACTACTCAGGCTCACAAGCGGCCTATTACTGTTCTAGCCTAGTAAATTTGTCGGCATGTTACTACCCTCTTCTAGAAATTTCTTGGGCCGTTACTATTCAGGCTCGTTACTGTTCTGGCCTTTAACTGCTTCCACCTTTACTGTTGCAACCCTTTACTATTAAGACCTACTACTGTTCTGGCCCGTTAATTCTCTAGCCTATTACTGTTCTACCATTTTACAGTTTTTTGCCTGTTGCTGTAGTGGCTTGTTTCTATTCTGGCCTGCTACTAGTATGGCATGTTACTGTTACGGCCTGTTACTATAAAGGCATGTTAACACATGTGGGTCGGCCCATTACATTTACGGCCTCTTATAGTTTTGGCCTTTCTCAAGCCCATGCCAATATCATAAAAGGTGTATAATAAGCAAGCATCTTTTACTGTTCATCGTCGGCCGAATACAAGACGGGCCAATAACAAAGCACAATACTGTTCACTAATTGACCTGCCTAGCGTAGTTGCCGTAACGACTACCGCCATGTGTGGGCAGGGTCAACTAAATGCTTACATGGCCTATGATAGTTATCTAGATATTACATCAGCTACAAACTTCTTAAAATTATTACATATTATCAACTCAAGGGAAAGAAAATTTGGCATTTCAGTTGATAGAAGAGTCCTCAATTTGCTTTTTCAATCGATCACCTTCATCTTCCTTTGAGTGTGACAGCTACATTGGAGTCTAAAACTAAGTAAGAGTTGCAGTCTGAAACTATGTAATAACAAGTTAATACATCAAACAAGACAAACTACTCATTTAACTGATATGACAAGAGCTATGAACTGGAGTTTACAACTGGTCAATGGTTCAATTATTGACCAACATGTCAAACAAATAGGAGAAGCAAGCACACATTAAACATGTGTGCCTACCGTGAAATGAGCAATCAAAAAATGTGTGTGTTTGGCTTAGAATTTCAGCAAATATAAACTAGCCAGGTCATTTCAACAAATATATATGGAAGAAGTTGTATACCTTAAAATGCAAGAGACATTGGGTGACTCAGAATTTGCGCTAAGCCACAAAATGGCATGTAGTTACTATCATAGCGAAGAATGAACCAGAAATTATAACCGGATCATACGAGAACTTGTAGTGCAGGAATGCAAACCACAAATGAACTATATATTGCAGAGGATAGTTATGTCGTGGGTTAGGACGAACTAGAACCAGATGCGAGATATAATGGCGTCGCTCGTGAACCTGTAGAACAGGACAAACAAGCATTAGACAAGTGTTCCTAGAATGAAATGAGCAATCAAACAAAGTGTTTCTTAGAATTTTAGCAAATATAAACTAGCGAGGTCATTTCAGCAAATATATATGGAAGAAGTGGCATCTCCTTGAATGCAAAGAGTCGTTGGGTGACTCAGAATTTGCGGTGGGCTACACAATGGCATGTAGTTACTGTCATAGCTAAGAATCAACCAGATAGAAATTATGATTGCATCATAAGAGAACTTCTAGAGAAGGAATGCAAACCATGAGTGAACTACATATTAGAGGACAGTTATGCCATAGCTCAGGATGAACCAACACCAGATAAGAAAGTAATGGCATCCCTTGTGAACCTGTAGAATAGGCTATGCAAACCAACATGTTCATTGTTCCATTTTGAGCTCTATTGAAGAAAAGAAACAGTTAGTGATGCATCTTTTGAAGAACCAGATGGCAACAACAAAATTATAATCGAATTAGTACAAAGAGTTTAAACGACTACTATAGGATAGCAAAACGATGCCAAGAAGGAAATAATAGCAGGAACTGATCTCAGGACAAACTAGATAGATTCAGCAACTGTAGAGAAGCGAATCCACACTAATATTTTCCACTGACTTCAGATTTTGCAAGAATTACACGATAGCAGGAAATTACTGTAGTATGGAGTAGCTAAGAACATGTGCATGACAAAATAACAGACATGTGCATGACTTGAAATTTGTAGAGCAGTGAATGCAAACCAACATGTCTAATGACCTTATGTGTACTAGCACGAAGAAAAGGCATGCGTAGTGACTTGTATGTACTAGCACGATTACAAAAATGCAGTACACTGCGACAGGCTTGAACCTGCTATACTACTAACAAAACAAAAACGGGTTGGAGATTTGGTTAACCTTGGTCGGAGAGGTGTGTAAGCATCTTTGGTACTGTGCGAGTGACGTATGATGACCCACAAGTATAGGGGGTGTATCGCAGTATTTTCGATAAGTAAGACTATCGAACCCAACGAGGAGCAGAAGGTGCTGGCTAGTGGTATGGATCAGGAATTCTCTGCAAATACTTAGCAAACGGATTTTTAGGGGTTTTCGATAAAGTGAGTAAACAAAGTACGAGTAAATAAAAGACAGTAGGAATAAATGCAGCAAGTGGCCCAATCCTTTATGCAGCAAAGGACAAGCCGGTTGTATTTCTATAGATGACCAAACGTTCTTGAGGACACCTGGGAAGACTGTCAAGTGCTTTCGCTTCATATAGTCGATTAATCTTATTTAGCTTGCTAAGTGTTGTGTGGGTGAACCTGTGCTAATGTACCGCCCCATCCAAGACTAATACATACTTGTGATTATACCCCTTGCAAACATCCGTAAGTAGAAGAAAGTAATTAAGGTAGAAACCTAACCACAACTTTAAACTCTAAGACCCTTACGTCCCTTGTGCAATGGTTTCCTAACGGGGGTTCAGGTTTACATCCGCAACCCCTACGATTAGTAGCCAAATACACAATGCATTCCCCTAGGCACATATAGGTGAAGTGTCATGTAGTCGACGTTCACATGACACCACTAGAAGAAGTACACCACAACTTAAATAACAATCTATTGAATCTTTCTCAACGCAACTCCACTACTAACAACAAGACTTCTCCCATGTCCTCAAGAACAAAACGAACTACTCACAAGACATCATATGGATCATGATCAGAGATGGAATAATGATGTATAACAATCTGAACATAAACAATAATTCAATGGTTCACTCAATAGCATCAACTACAAAGAGTAATCAACACCGGGAAAGTTTCCCCTATGAACTATAGCAAGATTCAACCAATTGTTACAGCAATATGGAGATGGTGATGAGGGTGCTGATGGTGATGGTGGTGGTGATGATGATGATTCCGATGAAGTCCAGCTTGATGGTGGTGTTGATGGCGACGATCTCCCCTCTCCGGGAAGGAATTCCCTCAGAATCATGCCGGAGAGATCTTCTCTCTGGTGTTTTCCGCCACAGAGGCGGCGGAATCTTCGTGGTCGCTCCCCGAGTCTTAGGGTTTCATGGGGATGATATCGCCCGAGAGAGAGGCTGGCTGGGCGGCCACACCACTCCCTGGCGCGGCCTAGGCCTGCCCGCGCCATGGGGTGGTGTGGGCCCCCTGTGGCCCACCTCCACTCCATCTTCTGGCATCCTGAGTCTTCTAGGAAAATAGGATTTTCCATATATTTTCCTGGATTTTCTGATCTTCGCGAATTTTGCCTCCAAACAACACCTTTTCCATCAGAATCCTGACTACAGCGGTCCATGCTCCAAAAGTCATCAACAATGCAAAAATAGATGAAATAACATAAGTATCACCTCTCAATACGAAATATATGAATGAATAATAGTGAATTAAGACATAGAATAGTGATGCAAAATGGACGTATCAACTCCCCCCAAGCTTAGACTTCGCTTGTCCCCAAGCGAAACTGAGCTCAACAAACATGACCTCAAGTTTATGGAGTGAAGAGTCGATAAAAGAATACGGACAAGAAGCATCACATTCATCTAATACATAGATCATAATAGAAAACAACTCACTATTATATAACTCAACTTGTAATGAGTAAAGGAAACACAATAAAGATACACAAAGTGAATCATGATTGGTAATGGCAAACTTAGCTCTTGGTCGAAGAATAGTTGATAATTTGCTGAGTTCACAAATAGATGGTTTTCAAAGAAAGCTTTCAAAGTAGTAAACTTCAAGATAAGAGCAATGTGCAAAACAAGGAACATAAGAAACATGAATGCATAAATCATCATATGAATGAATGAAACACATCAACTCAAAATACTTGCTGAGACAGAGGGGAGTAGGTTTACTGACTCAACTACAAAGTAAAAGAAAGGCCCTTCGCAGAGGGAAGCAGGGATTGCAAGTCTCATAAAGAGCTCCCAAAAATTATGATACTTACTAGCTTTTAGCTCTCATTGCCCCTATCATAGGCATCTTTAGGTGATTAAGGTTAAAGTGACACAACTAGGAGGATATGCTTGACAAGTTATAAGTTGAAATCTCATGCCCCTTACTTATGAGTACCGATCCTCATGCTACTCAACTTCAGTCACGAGCAAGCTCTTGTCATTGTAAATACATGCGTATCATTGAGAACCGCCAACGGGGTACCCCTTGCACATGACACAGGAGCTATCCCATAATAAAAATGACAAGGCAAGCAGACAGTGAGCATCTCAGCGATCTTTTTATTTGCTATTTGCATAGGTTTTTATTGAGGATGCTTCATAGAATGCTCACTATAGTTATGCTGCAAGTTTCCACCATAATTAGGCATGGCTTAGGCTAGCGGCCCAGGCGTTTCTCTAACACACATATAAACTCCATGATCTTACAAGTTCCACTTTTATTTCACACCATCGGGATGCATAAGCAAAATAACATGATATCAACTAGGTACAAGTACCAATGAAGTGTTGAAAGCGGTCCCCATGATACATGGTTCGGCTAACTTCAACTCATAAAGCGCAAGCATATACGCAACAAAGAAGGACCCAATGGTTCAAGTTTATTAAATGCAAGAAAGTAAAGTGTGCCATCAAGTTCGTGAGAGCCTTAATCACTAATTTTCGCATAACAAGTTTAATTTGGGAGGTAGACAAAACAGGAATTTACTTGGAATAGCAATAATGCTACTAGGTAGGTATGGTGGACACAAATGGCAAAGGTTTTGGTTTAAAGGACGTGGATGCACGAGAAGAGTTCCCTCTCAGTACAGGTTTTTGGCTAGCAAGGCTGGGTAGCAAGTATAAGAGTTGAAGGAAACAAACAAACATACAAGTGATAAAGAAAAACATGCAATCTTCCTTGGAAGCACAAAAGATCTTAACTAGAGAATACTAGACTTATGAGCAAATCAAGAAAGAAAGATGATGAAATTATTTTTCTCTCGAGTACCTCTATCCTTTTCATTCAACTCTCAAAAATAGTGCTGCTACTGATCGAGCCAGGTTTGCCAAAACCAACTAAATTAACTCAATGATCCCAAAGTGATACCAATACTAACAACAAGATCAATCATATAACCACGAATTGAAAACTAATATAAGCTATGCAAAAGAGTGAATGATAGAACTTCTCATTAATATTCCATAGCGGCAACTCACACCAAGGGATACATATCTAACGAGAGAGGGGACACTTCCATAATGCAAACCATACTACAAAATAACTCCTCTATTCATGATATGACTCTACTAATAATGTAAAAAGATAGAAGATAGTGATATGATACCGCGGCACTCCCCCAAGCTTGGAACAAACCAAGGGGATGCCAAACCTGATGACGAATTACTCCTTAGGTGGTGGTGGTATCCTCTCATCTTCGTCCGTCTTCCAGGGTAAAGGCTTCCCATCAACAAAGGACATCGTGGTTTCCATCATCCTGAAACTTGCAGCAGCACTTATGCGTTTAAATCTAGCCTCATACTCACATTTTTGATTTTGAACGTCATAGAACTGTGCTTGCAGTTCGTTGGTTGTTTGGCGGAGTGAGAGGACTTCGTCTTTGAGTTCATTAGTCTCCTTTTGGTGCTCGGTGATGAGTTCGGAACAAATCTTATGGATGATGTCAACTTCGCGCTCCGCCATCTTCTGGTACCTAAAGACTTCTTGCTCCAATGCTTCTATCTTGTCCTCCAGACTTCCTTCACCTGTAGGGCCTTGAACCTCCTTTATTCGGACCTCCCCACCTTCGAGCAACAACTCCTTGGGATGAATCTTCAATTCTATCATGTATGGGTTGATGATATCCTCTAAAGAATCTCCCTTGGATGATCCAGAGGAAGACATTGTGGCTCCAAATCTAGGATTCTACCTGGCAAAAACAGATCGAAACAAAAACATGGCAAAAACACGATATATGGACCTCGGGAGATCCAGGGGGTATATATTACGAAGTTTCATGTCAAAAGGAAGGTACTGGGAGAAAACGGGTTGGAGACGGAGTCCTGGGTGGCCTCACCACCTGGTGGCGCGGCCAGGGGTGGGCCCACGCCATGGGGTGGTGTGGGCCACCCCGGCTCCGGTTCCGTTCCTTTTTCGCTTCGTAGCTCTCCTTATTGACTGAAAACTGCAAAAATATAGTTGGATTGTATTTTCGCGGAACTTTTCTTACCAGAACTATTACCTAGTTGGAAACGGACTCTGCAGGTCTCTGAATTTGGTCCTCAATGAATTTCTCTGGAGTTATAACTTGAAAGGCATCAACATCTTCATTGTAAGAATCTCCAGCAATATAGTGTTTGAGTCGCTGTCCATTCACTACTTGTGTAGTATTATCCTTTAGAGAGGAAATTTTTATTTCTCCTGAACGGTATACTTCTTCAATGATAAAAGGTCCTTCCCATTTTGATAGTAGCTTACCTGCAAAAAATATGAGACGAGACCTATACAATAGAACTTTCTCACCAACATGAAACTCTCTCTTAAGTATTCACTTATCATGCCATCTTTTAACTTTTTCCTTAAAGATCCTAGCATTCTCATAGGCTTCACTCCTCCATTCATCTAAAGAATTTAAGTCAAATAATCTTTTCTCACCAGCGAGCTTACAATCTCTATTTAGTTCTTTAACTGCTCAGTAAGCTTTGTGTTCTAATTCTAAGGGTAGGTGGCAAGCTTTCCCATAAACCATTTTATAAGGAGACATTCCCATAGGATTTTTGTAAGCTGTTCTATAAGCCCATAAAGCATCATTCAACTTCTTAGCCTAGTTTTTCTAGACACATTAATGCCTTTTGCAAGGTAGATTTAATTTCTCTATTTGATAACTCTACTTGCCCGCTAGTTTGGGGGTGATAAGCTGAAGCAATTCTATGATTAACATCATACTTAGCGAGAATCTTTCTAAAACTGCCATGAATGAAATGAGAACCCCCATCAGTCATGAGGTATCTAGGCACTCCAAACCTAGGAAAGTTAACGTCCTTAAGCATTTTTAAAGAGGTTTCCCTGTTAGCACTTTTCATAGGAATGGCTTCTACCCACTTAGTAACATAATCAACAGCAACAAGAATATGAGTGTAACCCTTCGAAGGAGGGAAAGGACCCATAAAGTCGAATCCCCAACAATCAAAAGGTTCAATAACTAGAGAGTAGTTCATAGGCATTTCATTGCGTCTAGAAATATTACCAACACGCTGACATTCATCACAAGATAAAACAAATTTTCTTGCATCCTTAAAAAGGGTAGGCCAGTAGAAACCTGATTGTAGTACCTTTTGTGCAGTTCTATCTCCTGCATGATGTCCTCCATAGGCGCTACCATGACATTTACGCAATATCTCTTTTTGCTCATATTCTGGAACACATCTTCGCATAATACCATCAACTCCTTCTTTGTATAAGTGCGGGTCATCCCAAAAATAATGCCTCAAATCATAGAAGAACTTTCTTCTTTGCTGAGCTGTAAAAGTTGGAGGCAAATACTTGGAGACAATAAAGTTAGCATAATCAACATACCAAGGGCTTCCTCGCGAGCTCACCCCCACTGCAGCTAACTGTTCATTCGGGAAACTATCATTAACAGGCATAGGGTCAAAAGAGATGTTTTCCAAACGAGATAAATTATCAGCTACAGGATTTTCAGCACCCTTTCTATCTACTATATGAAGATCAAACTCTTGTAAAAGCAGTACCCATCTAATAAGCCTAGGCTTAGCGTCCTTATTCGTCATAAGATATTTAATAGCAGCATGATCAGTATGAATGGTTACTTTTGAGTCCACAATATAGGGCCTAAACTTATCACAAGCAAAAACAACAGCTAGAAATTCCTTTTTAGTAGTAGCATAATTCCTTTGAGCAGCGTCTAAAGTCTTACTAGCATAATGGATAACGTTTAGCCTTTTATCAATACGTTGCCCAAGGACAACACCTACAGCAAAATCACTAGCATCACACATTATTTCAAAGGGTAAACTCCAATCAGGTGGTTGAACAATAGGGGCTGTAGTTAAAGCTTTCTTAAGAGTTTCAAAAGCTTCCTTACAATCATCATCAAAAACGAAGGGTACGTCTTTTTGAAGAAGATTGGTAAAGGGGTTTGATATCCTAGAAAAGTCTTTAATAAACCTTCCATAGAAACCAGCATGACCAAGGATACTACGAATACCTTTGATGTCTCTTGGGCATGGCATCTTCTCAATTGCCTCAACCTTAGCTCTATCAACTTCTATGCCTCTTTCAGAAACTTTATGCCCAAGAACAATCCCTTCATTAACCATGAAGTGGCATTTCTCCCAATTAAGAACAAGATTAGTTTCTTCACATCTCTGCAAAACTTTATCAAGGTTGTGCAGACAATTATCAAAAGAAGTTCCGTAGACAGAAAAGTCATCCATGAACACTTCTACAATTTCCTCACAAAAGCCATGAAAGATAGCAGACATGCACCTTTGGAAAGTAGCAGGAGCATTACATAAACCAAAAGGCATACATCTATAAGCATAAGTTCCATAAGGGCAAGTAAACGTAGTTTTTTCTTGATCTTGTTGTTTAATAGCAATTTGAGAGAAACCAGAATAACCATCAAGAAAACAAAAATGGGTCTTTTTAGACAACCTTTCCAACATTTGATCAATAAAAGGAAGCGGGTAGTGATCTTTCTTAGTGACTTTATTGACTTTCCTAAAATCGATGCACATCCTATAGACTACCACTATTCTTTGAGGAATAAGCTCATCATTATCATTAGGGACAACAGTAATACCTCCCTTTTTAGGAACACAATGGACAGGACTAACCCATTCACTATCAGCAATAGGGTAAATAATACCAGCATCAAGGAGTTTCAATACCTCATTCCTTACCACTTCCTTCATCTTAGGATTTAAACATCGTTGGTGCTCCACTACTAGCTTCACATCTGGTTCTATGTTGATAGAATGCTGACATATAGTAGGTGAAATCCCTTTCAAATCATCCAGAGTATACCCCATAGCTCCTCGGTGTTTCTTCAAAACTTCCAATAATCTTTCTTCTTCCTCCCCTGAAAGTTTAGCGCTAATAATAACAGGATATATCTTTTTATCATCAATAAAAGCATATTTGAGATCATCAGGGAGAGGTTTTAGATCGAAAACCGGATCCTTTTTAGGTGGCATCGTGGTACCCAAGTCTTCTACAGGCAAGTCGTGCTTAAGCATCATAGGTTGATCACGGAGAATCATGTCAATCTCATTCCTTTCTTCCATGAAGATTTCACTTTCATGTTCTTCCATAAATTGCTGCAAAGCATTGTTAGGAGTAAGAGAAATAGAAGCAAGTTGTTTAACCCTAAAATCCTCATTATGGGTTTCCTCTTCGCAAGGTTCTTTAGCAAATTTCGAAAAATTAAACTCATAGGATTCCCCATCAAACTTAGTCAAGATTTTCTCCCTCTTGCAAGTACTCAAGAAAGGTCTACCAAAAATGATAGGATAAGTTTTACTAGCAGCTGAACCAAGTACTAGAAAATCAGCGGGGTACTTAATCTTACTGCAAAGAACTTCCACATCTCGCACAATACCAATTGGAGAGATGGTCTCTCTATTAGCAAGGTGAATAACCACATCAATCTCTTCCAACTCAAAAGGACTGATCTCATGCATAATTTCTCTGTAAAGCTCATAAGGAATAACACTGGAACTTGCACCAATATCACATAAACCATAATAGAAATGATCACCAATTCTAACAGAAAGCATAGGAACACTAGCCTTTTTAGTTCTATTGGGATGTGAAACAATATTAGAAGCATCTTCACAAAAGACTATGTGCCCATCTTCTACGCTTTTAGTGACAAGGTCTTTCACAATTGCTACCACAGGTTCAATGTTTATTTGTTCATCAGGTTTTACAGTTCTTTTTTCACTTTTGGTGATAACATTAGTTATCATAGGATGGTCCTTTACCTTTTTAGGAAAGGGAATCTTCTCGATATAAGGTTCGGGTAAGATGGGATCAATAATGCAATACTCAACACTTCCAATAGGAGCATGGTCAACAATATCTTTGTAAGGTGCATGGTATTTGTTCCATCCCCTTTTTGGAATTTCGATATAGGAAGCAAAAGCTCTAAAGCAATTCGTAATAACTTGCAAATCAAGACCATAAAGATTACTAATAATTTGAAAGTCATCAGTTCCCATAAAAGATTCAATGCATTCATAATCATAATTTATACCTGACTTTGTACCTTTGTCATTCTCCCAAGCTTCAGCGTTGTCTTGAATACGGTCCAGAAGGTCCCGTTTAGCTTCTTCTTCCATACGAGTGAACGATCCAGCACAAGAAGCATCCAATAAATCTTTATCATGTAGAGGGAGCCTTGCATAAAAGTTATTGATAATAATATTGTTGGGGAGCTCATGAATGGGACATTTGAGCATTAGTAACTTCAATCTCCCCCAAGCTTGAGCTGTACTCTCTCCATCAAGAGGCCAAAAGTTGTATATTTGATTCCGATCTTTATGAATCTCACTAGGAGGATAAAACTTTGAATAAAAGAGAGGCACTATTTCCTCCCATTCCAGAGCTTGACCATTCTTCAGCAGCTTATACCATTCCTCAGCTCTTCCTTTCAGTGATAATGAAAATAACTTCTTCTTAACTTGATCTGTAGTAATACCTGCACACTTGAACAACCCGCATAATTCGTGTATAAAGAGTAAATGATCACCGGATGGATTCCCATCCCCAACATAGTAGTTATCCATAACACGATCAATAATTCTTGTAGGTATTTTGAAAACATCTTTCTCAGTAGGTGGTGGCTTATCTACTACCTTAGCAGTGGTAGTAGCATTACCAAATAAGAAACTCAGCGAATTATCCATAACGAAAATAAAGCAACTAGCGTATAAACAATACTCACGAGAAGTTTCCTTTACCGTTCCACTCTCCAATAGCGCTTCACTCCCGACAGCGGCGCAGAAAATAGTCTTGATGACCCAGAAGTATAGGGGGTGTATCGCAGTATTTTCGATAAGTAAGACTGTCGAACCCAACGAGGAGCAGAAGGTGCTGGCTAGTGGTATGGATCAGGAATTCTCTGCAAATACTTAACAAACGGATTTTTAGGGGTTTTCGATAAAGCAAGTAAACAAAGTAGGAGTAAATAAAATACAGTAGGAATAAATGCAGCAAGTGGCCCAATCCTTTATGCATCAAAGGACAAGCCGGTTGTATTTCTATAGATGACCAAACGTTCTTGAGGACACATGGGAAGACTGTCAAGTGCTTTCACTTCATATAGTCGATTAATCTTATTTAGCTTGCTAAGTGTTGTGTGGGTGAACCTGTGCTAATGTACCACCCCATCCAAGACTAATACATACTTGTGATTATACCCCTTGCAAACATCCGTAAGTACAAGAAAGTAATTAAGGTAGAAACCTAACCACAGCTTTAAACTCTAAGACCCTTACGTCCCTTGTGCAATGGTTTCCTAACGGGGGTTCAGGTTTCTGTCACTTTGGCAACCCCTACGATTAGTAGCCAAATACACAATGCATTCCCCTAGGCCCATATAGGTGAAGTGTCATGTAGTCGACGTTCACATGACACCACTAGAAGAAGTACACCACAACTTAAATAACAATCTATTGAATCTTTCTCAACGCAACTCCACTACTAACAACAAGACTTCTCCCATGTCCTCAAGTATAAAACGAACTACTCACAAGAAATCATATGGATCATGATCAGAGATGGAATAATGATGTATAACAATCTGAACATAAAAAATAATTCAATGGTTCACTCAATAGCATCAAGTACAAAGAGTAATCAACACCGGGAAAGTTTCCCCTATGAACTATAGCAAGATTCAACCAATTGTTACAGAAATATGGAGATGGTGATGAGGGTGCTGATGGTGATGATGGTGGTGATGATGATGATCCCAATGAAGTCCAGCTTGATGGCGGTGTTGATGGCGACGATCTCCCCTCTTTGGGAAGGAATTCCCCCGGCAGAAATCTGTCTGCCGGAGAGATCTTTCTCTCTCGGTGTTTTCCGCCCCGCAGAGGCGGCGGAATCTTCCTGTGGTCGCTCCCCGAGTCTTAGGGTTTCGTGGGGATGATATACGCCAGAGGAGAGAGGCTGGAGTGGGCCAGGGCGGCCACACCACTCCCTGGCGTGGCCTAGGCCTGCCCGCGCCATGGGGTGGTGTGGGCCCCCTGTGGCCCACCTCCACTCCATCTTTTGGCATCCCGAGTCTTCTGGAAAAATAGGATTTTCCGTATATTTTTCCGGATTTTCTGATCTTCGCGAATTTTGCCTCCAAACAGCACCTTTTCCATCAGAATCCTGACAGCAGCGGTCCATGCTCCAGAAGTCATCAACCATGCAAAAATAGATGAAATAACATAAGTATCACCTCTCAATACGAAATATATCAATGAATAATAGTGAATTAAGACATACAATAGTGATGCAAAATGGATGTATCAACGTCCAGGTCACCGAGGGTGATGCGGTTGTGGTGGCTGTTGGCATCGGGGAAGAAGATCTTGGGCATTCGATGCCGGCTTGAGTGCGGTGGACATGAGCGTTGCTGAGGCAGATCTGGTGTAGTGAACGACGACGGTCGTGCAGCTAGTCTAGAGCGGTGGACATGTAACTCTTTGAACTAGATCACGTCCAGTGGACACCGGTGAAGCAAATCCAATATGGTTGGGTAGCTTTCAGCAGTGAGGAAGCAGAGCTTGGGCGGTTGATGACGCCATCGGCATGGTGAACGACACCGCATCTCCTAGATCCGGTGGGTGAGCGTCGGTGAAGTGGCTCCGCAGCGGTGCATGAAACCGCAGCTCAAGCCGGTGCGCGCGATGGTCATGGAGGGGACAGAGGAGCTTGGGATTTTTGGGAGGGCTGACGGGAAAACTGGGGGAATCGGGACCATAAAGGTGAGCAAAAAAAATAATTACAATCGTGCCCCTGAGCTACCAACTTTAGCATGCCCATTTGTCGTCTGAAAATGGGTAGATTTGGAATTTTAAATTCTAAAGTTTTTGAAACGGAAGGGCGCAAAATGCTTCAAGATCGGTGTGTGGTTTTGCCGCTCGGTTGAGATTTTGAATTTGGATAGTGGCCATCTAATAATAATAGAAAAATGGTACTCCCCCGGTCGGTGGGATATTTTGGCTCAAACTTTTTGAAACGATGGGGCAGGAAATGCTTCAAGGTAGGTGGGTGATTTTGCCGCTCGATTGAGATTTTGAATTTGGCTACCGTCCATCTACTAATAGAAAAAAGGTAGTAGACTGTACGTTGTCTGTCTAGGAATTCAAGACCGAGAGTCACATCAACTGATCATCCATAACCATATTTTTGCGCATAAACATGGATATCTTCAATTCACACAACATAGACAGTAAATTTTGCTGCTTGACTCCGATTTTAAATATGGCTAGCATCCATGTAATAACATAAAATGGTACTACCTCGGTGGGGGATTTTGCCTCAAAATGTTTGAAACAGAGGGGTGCAAAATGCTTTGGGGTCGGTGGGTTATTTTGCCGCTTGATTATGATTTTAAATTTGGCTGCCGGCTAAGTTTTATTACTAGAAAAAAGGTTGTGTAGATCGAACGCCATGTGGTCAGGAATTTAAGGCAAGAGTCACATCAATTGATGCCTCTGATTCAAATGGGGTAGGCGGTAGGTTTTGGCGGTCGATTCTGATTTTGAATTTAGAGATTGTACAAAGAATAATTAAAAAATAGGTCATTCTCCCTCTATTTCAAGGATCCATGTCTGGGAGAGTGATTATCTACCACGCGTATGAAAATGTAGATCTCCGATACAAGAATGTTTGTTTAACATAACAACAAACAAATGTCTGAAGTAGCTCTGATTTAAGCATGTGAAAATGGTGTGCAACCAGGGTCTACTAATTTTTTAGGTGTCGGCACAGACTCTTCTACAGGAATCACTAACTAAATGGTAGTACTAACTAAAATCAAATAAAAAGCCTACTATGAAATAAATACTCCTACTACTGCATACTATCAAAACACAAACATCGGCTAGAAGTATATGTAGAACACCTAAAACAAGATTTCATCACGCATACACTACTCTATAGAGAACACCATTTCATCATACTCCGTCCATTCCTTAATATAAGGTGTATAGTTTTTGTGAAAAATCCCATAATATAAGGTGTATAGAGAATTTTGGATTTGTTCCTCTTATTTAGGAGGCAATTAATCCGATCAGGAGAGAGAGGATACTCATATTTAGTGTGTTCCCTCTATATCACGTCAATCACCTGGTGTATTCACGTCATGAATCAACAAAATTTGCCCTCCCAGCCCGTGCGCTAATATTCGTGCAAGAAAACTATATACCTTATATTAAGGAACAGAGGGAGTATAAAACAATGTTTTATCAGACACACATAGGCCCCCGAAACAAATAGACATCTCTAATATTCCAGCCCCTGCCGCTGTGACTACAACACAAACAAAGGTGTCACCATAGTTCCATCACCTACCAAAACAAACAAACACCAGACTGCAACTCCAAATAACACAACCTTGGCAAACACATGCTTGCCCAAACAAGCCTTTCTTGTTCATCCGAGTGTTATTTTCATCTCCTTGATGTTGCAGTCTGAATCAGCTGTGTTGCTGATAGGACTTCCTTTTCTTTTCTTTGATTTAGCACTCCGAATCACGTCGGTTGCTGAAGGAAATGAACAAAATCATCAGCAAAATCATAGTGTACAAAAATGCAAGGGTTGCACATGAATGACTACACTAACCAGGTGTCATTATGTAGGGATGTAAAGTACACCAACATTTACGAGATCTAAACTTCTTAGACTTCATGCTGCTAAGATCTAATTCGAATACTCCCCCTTGGCTAATATAACCACTATTTCTCTATCCTCAAATGCATAGAGTAACCTTACTGCATCTTTCCCACAATATGCCCATGATATCTCAAGGCCAAGGAGAGTATCCAACTCAACCTTTATATGAGCCACCCAAGCTTCCCATTTGCCTATTGATGATCTTGCACTGGACCAGTGTTTAGAGTGAAGTCTCTTATAACCGCAAGGGAAACATCTCCATTATGCCCCTTAGCGATGAAAAAATTGCGTTTGGAAATATCATGTGTTTCATGGGGCACTCAATGTAACACAGTTTTGTTGTCACGGTGTCGAAGGCAATTATATATCTGGAGTTCATTGTTGGCCAGTACAAAATATCCCCTATGAGAGTTGATGGCCTACGATCAATCTTAGCCAACATCTGAGCAGGTCCAATCTAGTCCTCCCATTTTCCTAACTCTGATGAGTACCTCTGCACCAGTGCTTGGTTACCATTGGTTACTATCCAAACAACCCAGAAATTGCTGCAACGGTGTGAAGACAATTGTCGATGGTTTCTCGACAGAGAATTGTGCCGCTAGCATACTCACGTCTCCGCCAAATTGGTGGTTCTAGTATCATAGTTTCACTTCCACTGATTGGATCCCAGGCCTTTATCATGTTTGACCCTTCCGGATAATGAAGTAGCACCCTACTATTGCGAGATCTGAGTACATATGGTTTGTAGCCTTTATGTACTTCCACCAGTCTGTTCAGCTTCTAGAAGATGGATTGGTCAAGATTATGATCTGTTAAGAATCGAGCATCCTCAGAGCTGTTGGTGAAAAACCCAAGTGACGGCATTCCTCGGTTGTGTGACAGGGTTAGACTTTTGAAATTGTTGCTTCCCATGAAGTCCATCCATCGTTTTTGGGCGACTGATGCCCTCAGTATGCAGGATGGGTGCGAAGGATTCCTTACAAGAATCTGACCAAATACATCGCCTGGCAAGTCATTGATTATTCATATGTTCTTCCACCGAAGCTGGTAGGATGATGTAAATAGCACAAGTGCATTATCAGGATTAAGTAAATAGCATAATGCACAACCCTAAAAAAAGAATTAAGTAAACACCACAATGCATCATACAATTTGACAGGAATATTTATCATTGAAATTTCCTAAACTGCAGGCATCTGAAAAACTACCTAAAAGCAGAGTCTGTCAACAAAATAACCTAAAGAGCACAAGGAATAAACTAGAGTAGTACGAAAGCACCGCAAAATGCTTCATCATGTCGAAACTTGTCAAAGGGAATGAAGAACTTTTTTTAGGTCACCGGGGAGGACAGAAAGGCCCCCATTTGAATTTTCTGGTTTTATCACAATGAAGGGGAGAAAAAACGGATGCAGCTTTAGTGACTTGATGAACCCAAGTCTCACGGTGACTTGCCCCAAGATACACCTTCCATCTTAGATCCAACGTATGACAGTAGCTCAATTTTTGAACTAAAAAGTAAAACTATTCGACAAATTGACAAAAAATCAGTAAATCATCGGTTCCTAGGTTCGAATCCTGTGAAAGTTGTTGGGTTCGCAGCATAGAAAACAAAAAATTTCCTATGATGGGAACTATTATACGCCAGGATCTATCTACTAGATACAAGCAATGGGTGGATATACATCCATAAAGAACATACCCTCGTAGACTGGCAAAGTGTAACGAGATTGAACTCGTGGATGATGTAGTCGAAAGCTTGCCGATCTCAGGATCGTGTGGAACAGCGCCTCAAATTAGAAGCACATCCATCCTCGCACACACGTCCGAGCCACTGAACAACTCCACCTCCTCGCTCAAGCGAATCAGCAGAAGCAGCAACTCCTTCTAGACGAAATGCCACCGGGAACATGTATCTCACTAATCCAAGACCATGGGGGAATAAATCTAGAGGGGGAGAGAGATCCTTCACGAGGAGGTGTGAGTTAGAAGGAGGAAGAGGGGGGCCTTTTATAGGAGAGGGGGGCTTCCCCCCTCCCATGGCCGGTGCCCATGGGGGATGCCCAAACCTCTTCCTCATTCATGTGGTGGAAGCTCCACTCACATAAATTGCCCCTCCATTTTCTCCACTCAAAATCCACTCATATGCATTAATTTTCCACCAAATTTAATGCAACTCTCATTTAATAAAACTCTTTTATTTATTTTATTCAGAATTTTGTTAATTACTTTAATTCATGAACATTCACATAAAACCCCCTGCAACATTTCAATATCACATGCAGAACCAATTTTAGCATTTTCACCCGAAACAATTTTGGTGTCCATTGAAATAATTCCAGCGCTGTGCAATTCTTTCGTCTAAAACATAATTGCTCAAAATGGCATTTGGCAACCCTTAAGTGTGTCACCCTACGGTTCGCGAATAATGCAGACATGATCAAGACCCCTCTCAGATCAATAATCAGAAGCGTGACCTGGAGATCGATTCTGACTCCTACACGTTCAACGATGACTTCTGTGATCATGAGAACCTTTAATTCTAGTAACTTAATCCCTTTGTCTCACGATATATTACATGTCCGAGATTTGATCATCGTTATCCAAATACCTAGGTTGATCTCTTTACCGACATTCACTCTTTTCTCGTTCCCGTGATATAACATTCTAGTGATCACATCACTTACTTGCAAGCTATTATTAATGTGATATCACCGAGAGGGCCCAAAGTATATCTATCTATCATCGGGATGGAAAAATCCCACTCTTGATCCATGAGCCTCTACATAACACCTTCATATAACTAAACCCACCTTTATAGTCACCCTTTCATGGTGTGACGTTTGATGTTATCAAGATACTCTTCCGGTGTTAGTGATTAACATGATCTCATGGTCTAAGGACTAGGATTACTTTGTATGATGTTATAGCAATATAAACACAATGAATTTGATCATAATGCTATACTTCAGATGAATGTTCATCACATCATTTCACAAATGTTGTGACCTCGTTATTAACGACATCCAATGTCTATGACCAGGAAACTTTGATCATCTTCTTAATCAACGAGCTAGTTCAAAGAGAGGCATAACTAGGAACTTTCTATTTGTTTATTAAACACACATGTATTAATGTTTTTGTATTAATACAATTATAGCATGGAAAATAAACATCTATCATATACTTGGAATACATATAATAACAACTTTTTTATTGCCTCTCAGGGCATATTCCCTTCAGTCTCCCACTTGCACTAGAGACAATAATCTAGTTACATAGTGATAAATCTAACACCCATGGAGTTTTGGTGCTGATCATGTTTTGCCCTAGGGAGAAATTTAGTCAACGGATCTGCTACATTGAGATCCGTGTGTACTTTACAAATCTTTATATATCCATCCTTGACATGCTCGCGGATGTAGTGAAACCGACGCTTAATATGCTTGGAATTCTTGTGAGACCTTGGTTTCTTGCAGTTGGCTATGGCTCCGTTGTTGTCACAATAGAACACCATTGGGCCCAACACACTAGGAACCACACCTAGTTTGGTTATAAAATCCTTCATCCAAACTGCTTCCTACGCCGCTGCTGAAGCATCAATATATTCCGCCTCTATTGTTGATCTTGTCACCACAGGTTGTTTGGAGATCCTCCAACTAACTGCTGCTCCGTTCATGATAAATATGTATCCGTATTGAGACTTAGAGTCATCTGGATTAGTGTCAAAGCTAGCGTCGACATAACAATTAGCAACCAACTCTTCTTCACCTCCGTATACAAGAAGCATATCCTTAGTTCTTCTTAAGTACTTAAGGACATTCTTGACCGCTATCTAGTGTTCAGAACCTGGATCAGATTGGTACCTACTAGTCAAACTAATAGCATGTGCCACATCCGGTCTTGTACATAGCATCGCGTACATTATAGAGTCTATGGCTGAAGCATAGGGGATCTTATCCTTTATCTCTCTTTTTTCCGCCGTAGCCAGACTTTGAGTTTTACTCAATGTCTTGCCTTGCAACATTGGTAAGAATCCCTTCTTACTTCCATCCACTTTAAACTTCTTTAAAATCTTATTAAGGTATGTACTCTGTGATAGCTCTATTAGGCGCCTTGATCTATCTTTATAGATCTTTATGCCTAATATGTATGACGCTTCACCTAGGTCCTTCATCGAAAATTTGTTGTTTAGATGACTTTTAAAACTATTTAAAAGATTTATATCATTTCCAATCAGTAATATGTCATCCACATATAATATTAGAAATGCCACATTGCTCCCACTCACTTTCTTGCAAATACAAGCCTCTCCATAAGTTTGGACAAATCCAAACTCTTTGATCACCTCATCAAAGCGGAGATTCCAACTCCGGGATGCTTGCTTCAGTCCATAGATGGATCGCTGAAGCTTGCATACCTTGTCAGCATCCTTAGGATCGACAAAACCTTTAGGTTGTATCATATACAACTCTTCTTAAATATTGCCATTGACAAACACAATTTTGACATCCATCTGCCATATTTCATAATCGAAATATGCAGCAATTGCTAACATAATCCTAACTGGCTTAAGCATCGCTACGGGAGAGAATGTCTCATCGTAGTCAACTCCTTGAATTTGTCGAAAACCCTTTGCGAGAAGTCGATCTTTATAGATGGTTGATACATTGCAAATGTATCTATAATTTTTGATGTTCCATGCTTGGTTTTATCCACTTTCTTGTGTTTTGTTCCAGCTTTGGAGTACTTTTCATATGATTTCTTGGTCTAACCTATTAACAAGAGCCACAGTGCCAGCTGCCTATTTTTTGCTGTTTTTGGTTCTAAGAAAGTCAGAAAATGAATATTCTCGGAATTGGACGGGACAAAAGCCAAAGTGCCTATTTTTCCAGAAGGGATCAAGTGCCAGAATACGAGATGGAGAGGGGCCAGGGAGCCAACACACCACCTGGCCGCGCGGCCAGGCCTGGCCTGCGCCAAGGGGTGGTGTGGCCGCTCCTGGCACCCCCTCGGCCTCTCCTTCCGCCTATATATTGCCCTCGGGACAAAAACCCGAAGTACCCGATCAAAAATCCACGAAAGAGTCTATAGCCGCCGTCATCTCCATCCCTAGATCGGGAGGGATCTGAAGCTCTTCCCGCTGTCGGAGAGGGGAATTCACCCTGGAGGCCTTCTTCATCACCATGCAAGCCTCCGGTGTGATGCATGAGCAGTTCATCCTTGGACTACGGATCCATGTAGTAGCTAGATGGCTGGTTTCTCCTCCTTTGTGCTTTCATGTTTAGATCTTGTGAGCTCCGTTCATGATCAAGATCATCTTTTTGTAATCCATACATGTTATGTTTGCGGGGATCCGATGGATATTGAGATGCTATTTCAGATTGATTATTGATTCTATCATGTCTTTGTTATTTGAGATCTTGCATGCTTTCCGTTGTTAGTAGCTATCTTGGCCAAGTAGATGCTAGCAACTCCAAGAGTTAGTATTTATGCTCGATAGTGGGTTCATGCCTCTGGTAATCTGGGGAAGTGACAAAAATCTCTAAGGTACTAGATGTGCTGTTGCTACTAGGGATAAAACAACAATCCTTTGTTCATAGAACAATCGTATTATTTACTTTACACGTAGTTCGTAAAGCAATAATCTGTTGCTTGCAACTTAATACTGGAGGGGGTTCGGATGATAACCTGAAGGTGGATTATTAGTCATAGATGCAGTTGGATGGCGGTCTATGTATTATGTTGTAATGCCCAATCAAGTCTCAAAGGAGTCAAGATGATTAGTATATGCATGTATTGCTTTCTCGATGTTTGTCAATTGCCCCGCTATAATTTGTTCACCCAACATGTTATCTATCTTAAGGAGAGCCACCTCTAGTGAATTATGGACCCCGGTCCTTTCTTTTACATACAATCTACAAACTGTTTACTGCTTTGTGTTTACTTTCTGCAAACTATTACTTCCTTCCATTCGATACGTTTAATCCCTTGTTTTCAGCAAAACCGGTGAGATTGACAACCTCATCGCAAGTTGGGGACAGAGTTCTGTGGTTGTGTTGTGCAGGTGTCCATGTTGCTACTAGCACCGGTAGTGCGCCCTGCCAAAGCTCAGCTAGTAACACCTTTGGGGTGTTTCCTTGCTCCTACTGGTTCGATTAAACCTTGGTTTCATAACTGAGGGAAACTTGCTGCTGTGCTCATCATACCTTCCTCTTGGGGTTCCCAACGAGCTCTACATCAACACCGCCACCAAGCAATTTTCTGAGCGCCGCGCATTGAGCCATCAAGCATTTTTCTGGCGCCGTTGCCGGGGAGTCAAGGACATCTTCACAAGGGGAGTCCCTCATAACCAATCTCTTTACTTTGTTGTTTTTGTTTTGCTTAGTTTTCTTTTTGCTTTGTTTTCTTGTTTTGTTATTCAAAAACACAAAAAAATTAGTTTTACTAGTTTGCTTTCTTATTTGAAAATCCAAAAAATGACTACTCTTGAAAACACTAAGTTGTGTGACTTCACTAGCACCAAGAACAATGATTTTATGAATACACCTATTGCTCCACCTGTGGCTGAAAATACTTTCTTTGAGATAAAACCTGCTTTGCTCAATCTTGTTATGAGAGAACAATTTTCTGGTATTGGTAATGAAGATGCTGCTTCCCATCTAAATAACTTTGTTGAACTTTGTGAGATGCAAAAGCATAGGGATATAGATGGTGATATTATTAAGCTGAAATTGTTTCCTTTCTCTTTGAGAGGAAAAGCTAAAGAGTGGTTGAATTCCTTAACTAGGAATAGTATTGATTCTTGGACTAAGTGTAAAGATTCTTTTATTGGAAAATACTATCCTCCTGCTAAGATTATATCCATGAGAAGTGAAATAATGAAGTTTAAACAACTTGATAATGAGCATGTTTCTCAAGCTTGGGAAAGAATGAAATCTTTGGTAAAGAATTATCCCACTCATGGACTGACTGCTTGGATGATCATCCAAATTTTTTATGCAGGATTGAACTATTCTTCAAGGAACCTATTGGATTCTGCTGCTGGAGGTACCTTCATGACCATCACTTTGGGTGCTGCAACAAAACTTTTAGACAATATGATGGTTAATTATTCTGAATGGCATACTGAGAGAGCTCCACAAGGTAAGAAGGTAAATTCTGTTGAGGAAACCTCCTCCTTGAGTGATAAGATTGATATTATTATGTCTATGCTTGTTAATGGGAAAGCCCATATTGATCCAAATAATGTTCCTTTAGCCTCTTTGGTTGCTCAAGAAGAGCAAGTTTATGTGAACTTCATAAGAAATAACAACTTTGGCAACAATGCTTATGGTAATAATGCTTATAGGAACAATTTTGGTAACAACAATTATAAGCCATATCCTCCCAACAATGGTAATGCTTATGGAAATTCCTACAACAATAATAAGAGTGCTCCCTCTGAACTTGAAGTTATGCTTAAAGAGTTTATTAGTAAACAAACTGCTTTCAATAAAACTATTGAGGAAAAACTCTCTAATGCTGAAAGAAATATATCATCTTTGGCTGAAGCTCAATCTTCTTTGAATAAAATGGCTGCTAAACCTGAAACTAATGAGAATCCCTTTGCAGCTACTAATGCCATACAAGTAAGAATTGATGAAAATGTTAGACTATTAGCCGAATTACATGCTAAGTGGGAAAAAGAAGATGAAATTGCTAGAAACATTAGTGTTTCTACTATTACCACCACTAGTGTTGAGGCTAGTAATAGTTCTACTACTTTAGATGATAAAGTTGATTTTGATCTTGATGGTTGCAACATCTCTGAAGTTATTAAGTTCCTACAAAAGCTTGCTAAAAGTCCTAATGCTAGTGCTATGAACATGTCCTTTACAAAACACATTTCTGATGCTCTCATAAAGATTAAAGAAGAAAAGATGAAACATAAAGCTTCTATTCCTATAAAACAAGAAGATGGTTGAGAACCCATCATTAATATGAAAGTGAATGACTTTGATTTCAAAGATTTATGTGATCTTGATAGTAGTGTTTCTATTATGCCTAGAAGGATTTATGAGATGCTTGATTTGCCTCCTCTTGAAGATTGCTATTTGAATGTCCCACTTGATGATAATGTTAAATAGAAACTCATGGGGGGTCTTAATGATGTTCTTATTATGGTTAACAATTCCTATGTCCCCGTTGATTTCTATGTTTTGGATGTTGAATACAATGCTTCTTGTCCTATTACGTTGGGAAGACCTTTTCTTAGAACTGTTGGTGCCATCATTGATATGAAAGAAGGCACCATTAAATATCAAATCCCACTCAAGAAAGGTATAGAACACTTCCCTAAAAAGAGAGAAAATATTTCTTTTGCTTCTCCTATGAAAACAAAATTTGGTCTTAATGCTTCTTCATTTGAGAACACTTGATTCTTTCTTTGCTTCTTGTGCCTAACTTAAAGGCGTTAAAGAAAAGTACTTGTTAGGAGATAACCCAAGAGTTTTAGATGAGTCTTGGAAGTTATTACTTCAGTAATAACCGCTCCTTATTCTTTTTTTTTTGCTTTTTGTGCCAAGAGTAACCTCTAATGAGAGTGAAGTAATGATTGGGAAAGTTGCTGTCCCGAAACAGATTTTTCTTCTTCACCGTAAAAATTCATGAGAGAGCTCTGTATGTCGGATTGAGCTGTAATTTTTTTGCTTCTGACCCAGGTTATTATATAACTTTCGTTAGTTCAACACGTTTTGATTTGAGCAACAGAAGGTATTCTAAAAAATTCGTCTTTACCTGCTAGTCTGTTTTGACAGATTTCTGTCATTTTCTGCATTTGCTTCTTGTTGGTTCCTTCTTGAGTTCTTTTGGAGAATTGAGCTTTTTGAGGGAAGTGCTACAGTAGCTAGTGTTCTAATGGAAGTTTATTTGGTGTTAAAACTGAACTTTAAGACTTATTTATCTTAAGTGCACTAATATTGCTAATGAGATTGTGTGAAGTTTTATATGAAGGAAAATTTTCAGGTGTATGGAAGGAATGAGTAATGAGATGAAGGATGGACAAAAGCTCAAGCTTGGGGATGCCACACGTGTCACCCCAAGAAATATCCAAGAAGTACAAGCGTCAAATCATGGGGATGCCCAAGGCATCCCCTTCTTCATCAATAAATATTCCAGGTTTCTTCCAAACGTTTCATTTTTATTGTTTCATGCACAGTTGTGTTGTTCTTGGAGCTTCTTCTTTTTCGTTTTCGTTTTGGTTTTTAGTTTGCTTGGTTTTCTTAGTTTTCTGAATAAATTGGTTGGACCCCCTCTTTCATACATTGGTTTGCAAATAGTTTGGTTTGGTTTGGAAAAGAGTAGGAAAGCTCATGCTTATGTGGTAAAAAGAGCTCGTTTTTGACTGTGGCTATGCTTTGTCATGCCATGCTTGATATTGTTTTGGCTTTATGCTTAGTATTCTTTGCTGTAGCATGACTTGTTATAAACAATTGAGATTGCTTAATGTGCCTTAGATGAATCATGCGTTGTTTTAGCATATTAAAGCATAGTATAGTGGTATTCTCCTTTGATGCTTTATTTGGGTTGAGTTGGCACATGCTCACACCATGTTATGACTGTCACAAGTCACCATAGCCTTTATGATCCTTTAGTTTTCAACTTGTAGTATCACTTTATGCTTTGATCAATGATGTTTTGTCGCTCTGCATGATTATGGCCATTATTGCTCTCTTAGTTTGTCGCCTCCCGCCTTTTTGCTAGCCTCCACAACAAAGTATGAGTTCCACTCATGCATCCAACTCCCTAAACCAAGTTATTCCAAAGAGTCCACCATACCTACCTACTAGCTTATGCTATTCCAAGTATATTCATGCTTTTGTTTACCTTCCACTTGTTATGAGAAAACTAGTGATTAAAGCTCTCACGAACTTGATGGCACACTTTACTTTTTGCCTCTAATAAACTTGAACCATTGGGTACTTCTTTGTTGCGTATATGCTTGCGCTTTATAAGTTGAAATTAGTAGAACCATGTTTCATGGGGAACTCTTTCAACATTGCACTTGTACTTTGTACCCGCTGATATCATGTTCTTTTGCTTACGGATCCCGGCGGTGTGAAATAAAAGTGGAACTTGTAAGATCATGGAGTTTGTATGTGTGTTAGAGAAACGCCTGGGCCGCTAGCCTAAGCCATGCCTAATCATGGTGGAAACTTGCAGCATCACCATAATGCGCAATCTATGAAGCATCCTCAATAAAAACCTATGCAAATAGCAAATAAAAAGATCGCTGAGATGCTCATTGTCTGCTTGCCTTGTCATTTTGATTATGGGAAAGCTCCCGTATCATGTGCAAGGGGTACCCCGTTGGCGGTTCTTAATGATACACATATACTTACAATAACAAGAGCTTACTCGTGACTAAAGTTGAGTAGCATGAGGATCGGTCTTCATAAGTAAGGGGCATGAGATTTCGGTTTATAACTTGTCAAGCATATCCTCTTAGTTGTGTCACTTTAACCTTAATCACTTCAAGATGCTTATGATAGGGGCAATGAGAGCTGAAAACTACAAGTACCATAATTTTTGGAAGCTCTTTATGAGACTTGAATCCCTACTTCCTTTTACAAAAGGCCTTTCTTCCACCATTATATTGAGTCTCCACCTTCTATCTATATGCACCTAGTTTGAGAGCATAGTGGCCATTCTTAGTTCTATGTGCAGTGTCCCAAGACTAGTTGATTGATGCATAACTTGATATTGCTTGTTTTAAACTATTTGTATCTAGTCACTCTTATGAACTTTGAAGGTGTCCTATGCACTTATATTTGCTACTCTATTGAGGGACAAGCTGAATACTATTATGCTATGTTTTCTTTATGTGAAACAAACAAACGTCTTGCAAAGCATTGTTATTCATGAATCTTTTGTTTGTGCCTTTTCTTGTTGCATCATAGTTTCTTTGCTTATTTCTAGAACTTTGTATTTCATGCTATGTTGAAGTACTATGATCCCAGCTTTGAATGTTTTGCAAATACTTTGATCAAGTCTTTGATGGTGCATGTCACCTCAAAAATTATTCTTTCTTTTTATCACTTACCTACTCGAGGACGAGCAGGAGTTAAGCTTGGGGATGTTGATACATTGCAAATGTATCTATAATTTTTGATGTTCCATGCTTGGTTTTATCCACTTTCTTGTGTTTTGTTCCAACTTTGGAGTAATTTTCATATGATTTCTTGGACTAACCTATTAACAAGAGCCACAGTGCCAGCTGCCTATTTTTTGCTGTTTTTGGTTCTAGGACAGTCAGAAATGAATATTCTCGGAATTGGACGGGACAAAAGCCAAAGTGCCTATTTTTCCGGAAGGGATCAAGTGCCAGAATATGAGACGGAGAGGGGCCAAGGAGCCACCACACCACCTGGCCGCGCGACCTGGCCTGGCCCGCGCCAGGGGGTGGTGTGGCCGCTCCCGGCACCCCCTCGGCCTCTCCTTCCGCCTATATATTGCCCTCGGGACGAAAACCCTAAGTACCCGATCAAAAATCCACGAAAGAGTCTGTAGCCGCCGTCATCTCCATACCTAGATCGGGAGGGATCTGAAGCTCTTCCCGGCACCCTGCCGGAGAGGGGAATTCACCCTGTAGGCCTTCTTCATCACCATGCAAGTCTCCGGTGTGATGCGTGAGTAGTTCATCCTTGGACTACGGATCCATGTAGTAGCTAGATGGCTGGTTTCTCCTCCTTCGTGCTTTCATGTTTAGATCTTGTGAGCTCCGTTCATGATCAATATCATCTTTTTGTAATCCATACATGTTGTGTTTGCGGGGATCCGATGGATATTGAGATGCTATTTCAGATTGATTATTGATTCTATCATGTCTTTGTTATTTGAGATCTTGCATGCTTTCCGTTGTTAGTAGCTATCTTGGCCAAGTATATGCTAGCAACTCCAAGAGTTAGTATTTATGCTCGATAGTGGGTTCATGCCTCTGGTAATCTGGGGAAGTGACAGAAATCTCTAAGGTACTAGATGTGCTGGTGCTACTAGGGAGAAAACAACAATCCTTTGTTCATAGAGCAATCGTATTGTTTACTTTAGTTCAGAAGCAATAACTGCTGCTTGCAACTTAATCTTGGAGGGGGTTCGGATGATAACCTGAAGGTGGATTATTAGTCATAGATGCAGTTGGATGGCGGTCTATGTATTATGTTGTAATGCCCAATCAAGTCTCAAAGGAGTCAAGATGATTAGTATATGCATGTATTGCTTTCTCGGTGTTTGTCAATTGCCCCGCTGTAATTTGTTCACCCAACATGTTATCTATCTAAGGAGAGCCACCTCTAGTGAACTATGGATCCCGGTCCTTGTCTTTTACATACAATCTACAATCTTTTACTACTTTGTGTTTACTTTCTACAAACTTTTACTTCTTTCCATTCGATACATTTAATCCTTTGTTTTCCGCAAAACACGGTGAGATTGACAACCTCATCGAAAGTTGGGGACAAATTTCTATGGTTGTGTTGTGCAGGTATCCACGTTGCTACTAGCACCGGTAGTGCGCCCTGCCAAAGCTCAGCTAGTAACACCTTTGGGGTGTTTCCTTGCTCCTACTGGTTCGATTAAACCTTGGTTTCATAACTAAGGGAAACTTGCTGCTGTGCTCATCATACCTTCCTCTTGGGGTTCCCAACGAGCTCTACATCAACACCGCCACCAAGCAATTTTCTGGGCGCTGTGCATTGAGCCATCAATGGTTACATTACCATCAGCATCAGTTTTTCTTTTGAAAATCCATTTATTCTCAATGGCCTTTCGGTCGTGAGGTAAGTCCACCAAGGTCCAAACCTGGTTTTCGTACATGGATTCCATCTCGAATTTCATGGCTTCTAGCCATTTGTTGGAATACGGGCTCATCATCGCTTCTTCATACGTCACAGGGTCATCTATTTCATCAACCATGAAATTCATAACAGGATGTCCTTACAGTTCAGGAGCTGCACGTGTCCTGCTTGACCTGCGAGGTTCGGTAGTATCCTCTTTTAGAGTTTTATGATCATTATCATTAGTTCCCTCTTCATTTGGTGAAGTCAACTCTGGAACAATTTCTGGCGCTGCGCCACTCGCCGTTGCATGAAGAGAAGGTTCAATAACCTCTTCGAGTTCTACCTTCCGACTACACACACCTTTCGTGAGAAACTCTTTCTCTAGAAAGGATCCATTCTTGGCAACGAAAACCTTGCCCTCGGATCTGTGATAGAAGGAATACCCAATAGTTTCCTTAGGGTATCCTATGAAGACGCATTTTTCTGCTTTGGGTTCGAGTTTATCTGGCTGAAGTTTCTTCACATAAACATCGCAACCCCAAACTTCAAGAAATGACAACCTAGCTTTGTTTCCAAACCACAATTCAAACGGTGTTGTTTCAACAGATTTAGATGGTGCTCGATTTAAAGTGAATCCAGCGGTTTCCAGTGCATAACCCCAAAATAACAGTGGCAAGTCAGTCAGAGACATCATAGATCAAACTATATCTAATAAAGTATGATTACGACGTTCTGACACACCATTACGTTGTGGTGTTCTGGCAGGTGTGAGTTGTGAAACTATTCCACACTCTTTCATATGTGCGCTAAACTCGTAACTTAGATACTCACCTCCACGGTCAGACCACAGAAATTTAATCTTTCTATTACGATGATTTTCCACTTCATTCTGAAATTCTTTGAACTTTTCAAAGGTTTCAGACTTGTGTTTCATCAAATAGATATACCTATATCTACTCAAATCATCCGTGAAAGTAACAAAATAACGATATCCACCTCGCGCCGACACACTCATTGGGCCACATACATTAGTATGTATGATTTCCAATAAATCTATCGCCCGTTCCACATACATCAGAATGGAGTTTCTTCATGCGTTTAACACTAATATGACCTAGATGGCAGTGCCACATATATGCAAATATATCATCATCAAGTTTAATCCTTTTAGCATCAACATTATGGATATGTGTAACACTATTATCGAGATCCAATAGAAATAAACCATTCATCATAGGTGCATGACCATAGAAGATATCATTCATATAAATCGAACAACCATTGTTTTCAGACTTAAATGAATAACCACTTCACATCAAACATGATCCCGATATAATGTTCATGCTTAGTGCAGGCACCAAGTAACAATTATTTCAGATTTATCACTAATCCCCACGGTAGGTGGAGAGGCAGCGTTCCGACGGCTATCACATCAACTCTTGATCCATTACCGACACGCATCGTGACCCCATCCCTTGCTAGTTGTCGCTTGTTCCGCAGCCCCTGAATCGAGTTACATATATTTGCAACTGATCCTATATCAAATACCCAGGTGCTACTACGAGTACTAGTCAAGTACACATCAATAACATGTATATCATATATACCTTTGTTTGCCTTGCCAGCCTTCTTGTCTACCAAATACTTGGGGCAGTTGCGCTTCCAATGGCCAGTCCCCTTGCAATAATATCACTCGGTATCAGACTTGGGGCCAGCTTGGGATTTCTTTTTAGGCGTGGCAACAGATTTGCCGCCCTTCTTTCCCTTCTACTTACCCTTCTTGTATTTCTCGAAACAGGTGGTCTTATCGATCATCAACACTTGATGTTCTTTCTTGATCTCCACCTTTGTAGTCTTAAGCATTGATAGAAGCTTGAGGAGAGACTTCTTCATGACCTGCATATTATAGTTCATCACGAAGCTCTTGTAGCTAGGTGGCAGAGATTGGAGAACCCTATGTATGCATAAGTCAATGGGAATCGTTATTCCCAAGGACACAAGCCTATCGGTGTACCCAGACATTTTGAGTACGTTCTCGCTAACGGAGCTATTCTCTTCCATCATGCAGCTAAAGAACTCTTCAGAAGCATTATAACTCTCTACGGCAGCATGGGTATCAAAAATCATTTTCAATTCACCCATGGTATCAAAGGCATTGCCATTTTCGAAACACTTTCAAAGTTCTGGCTCTAGCCCATACAGTATGCCGCAATGAACTAATTTGTGGTCCTCTTGACGAGTCAAATAGACATTCTTTTCCTCGTCAGGGGCATCAGGAGCTGGTGGGGGGCCTAGCGGCGCTTCTAGCACATATAGCTTTTGTGCAGCATTGAGGAGAATCCTCAAATTCATGGCCCAGTCGGTAAAGTTGCTACTATTTGTTGCAAGTTTCTCTTTCTCCATGAACACATTGAAATTAAAAGCAGGTGGTGCCATCTACAACAGAATTTGTAAAGTTTAGACTAAGTTTATGATAGATCGAGTTCAACTAATCCAAATTACAAATGAACTCCCACTCAAAAACAACATCCCTCGTGTCTTTTTGCTGATTACATGAACCAAATCCAGTACACCAAGTCCGGTCATCACGTGAGTCGGTGTAGCTTCAAAGGCGAGCATCTATATGGGCATCATATCAACTATATGACTCATGCTTAACCTTTCGGTCCATGTTCCGAGTCCATGTCTATACATGCTAGGCTCGCTAAGTAAGAACCTTAGTACTCACGTGTGTAAAACTGTCTTACACCCATTGTATGAAAGCGCAGAGTTGAGTACACCCGATCATCACATGATGTCTTGAAACACGATCCATAGAACGGTTCATACTTAAGGAAGAACACATTTTTATCTTGATATCTAAATGAGGGATCATCTTATAATGCTACTAAAACGCCAAACTAGCAATATAAGATGCAAACATCATATGTGTAAAGTGAAATGATATGGTCTATGCATTTGATCACTATCATGTGCATCGTGGTATGATCTTTATCACTCCTTTGTGTGTAAGGCCAAGGTCTATGGAACTTAAACGTTAGGTGTGTTGTAAGAGTATCAACTATACATCAACTTACAACATTACCATATCATGACACTAGCCCAACAACAATCTAAACTAGACGCTTCTAATTTATCCATTGCAAGCTTTACGTGGCTTAGGGCTTTCGAAGATAGAACCGGTCTTACCTATGAACATGGAACCACAATGATGATAACTAAATTATTAGCAACTCGTTGTAAATCAGATATTGACTATAGTAGGAGAGATAGACACCCGCTAGCCACTTATGCAAAACTAGTTGCATGTCAAGCTTGGAACATGTCTCATATGCGACGACACGTAAAGTTAGTCCGGGCCGCTTCATCCCACTATGCCACCAATATCCAAAATACATGAAAGATGCAATAACATGATCATCATCACCCACATAAACACATGTGTACTACCCGTGCAAAGCACCTACGCATAGATCAGGCTCTGATACCACTATTGGGTTTGCAGCATAGAAAACAAAAAAATTCCTATGATGGGAACTATTATACGCTAGGATTTATCTACTAGATACAACCAATGGGTGGATATACATCCATAGAGAACATACCCTCGTAGACCGACAAAGTATAATGATATTGAACTCGTGGATGATGTAGTCGAACGCTTGCCGATCTCAGGATCGTGTGGAAGTCCTAGCGCCACAAATCAGCAGCGCATCCGTCCTCGCACACACGTCCAAGCCACTGAACAACCTCCACCTCCTCGCTCCAGCGAATCAGCGGAAGCAGCAACTCCTTCTAGACGAAATGCCACTAGGAACATGTGTCTCGCTAATCCAAGACCATGGGGGAATAAATCTAGAGGGGGAGAGAGATCCTTCACGAGGAGGTGTGAGTGAGAAGGAGTGAGAGCGAGCCTTTTATAGGAGAGGGGGCTGCCCCTCCCATGGCCAGTGCCCATGGGGGGGGGGTGCCCCCACCTCTTCCTCATTCATGTGATGGAAGCTCTACTCACATAAATTGCCCCTCCATTTTCTCCACTAAAAATCCCACTCATATGCATTAAATTTCCACCAAATTTAATGCAACTCTCATTTAATAAAACTCTTTTATTTATTTTATTCAGAATTTTTTTAATTACTTTAATTAACAAACATTCACATAAAACCTCCTACAACAATTCAATATCACATGCAGAACCAATTTTAGCAATTTCACCTGAAATAATTCCGATGTCCATTCAAATAATTCTAGTGCTTTGCAATTCTTTCGTCTAAAACATATTTGCTCCAAATGGTGTTTGGAAACCCTTAAGTGTGTCACCCTATGGTTCGTGAATAATGCAGACATGATAGAGACCCCTCTCAGATCAATAATCAGAAGCGGGACCTGGAGATCCATTCTGACTCCTTCACATTCAACATTGACTTCTATGATCGTGAGAACCTTTAACGCTAGTAACTTAATCCCTTTGTCTCACGATATATTACATATCCGAGATTCGATCATCGGTATCCAAATACCTAGTTTGATCTCATTACCGACATGCACTCTTTTCTCGTTCCCGCGTTCTAACATTCTAGTGATCACATCACTTGCTTGCAAGCTATTCTTAATGTGATTTCACCAAGAGGGTCCAGAGTATATCTATCCGTCATCGGGATGGACAAATCCCACTCTTGATCCATGAGCCTCTACATAACACCTTCGTAGCACTGAACCCACCTTTATAGTCACCCTTTCACGGTGTGACGTTTGATGTTATCAAGATACTCTTCTGGTGTTAGTGATTAACATGATCTCATGGTCTAAGGACTAGGATTACTTCATATGATGTTATAGCAATATAAACACAATGACTTTGATCGTAATGCTATACTTCAGATGAATGTTCATCACATCATTTCACAAATGTTGTGACCTTGTCTTCAACGATATCCAATGTCGATGATAAGGAAACTTTGATAATCTTGTTAATCAACGAGCTACTTCAAAGAGAGGCATAACTAGAAACTTTCTATTTGTTTATTAAACACACATGTATTAATGTTTCTGTATTAATACAATTATAGCATGCAAAATAAACATCTATCATATACTTGGAATACATATAATAACAACTTTATTATTGCCTCTTAGGGCTCATCCCTTCAAAAGTTTCATCCCATTCGGATCAGTAGTTTGTGATTAAATAAGATTTTATGTTCCCAGTACTACTAGTTTAAACTAATATCCACTACATCTAGAAAAACCTGGAGCAGAATACACAAAAGAGGGAGGAAGTCAGGGAGACAAAATCTAAGGCAGAACTTACAATGGGGTCGGTGAGTTCTGAGCAGATGTAGAAGGCACCACCGACGAATGACAGGCCACAGTCGTTGACGCTGAAGAAGCACGACCACAAGCTGACACATTCCTAGCATCCCATGCAGCCGTCGCTTTGGCAGTGGTAGCCAACCCTAGCCGAATTTGTTCCAATAGCAGCCGACGAGGATTTTGACTGTGCCTCCACCGCTTTCCAAGCATCACTCAACACTGCCCAAGGCTCCGATGCGGTACAAGCATCGGCCTCCGCATCCGCTTCACATGTATCCACTAATGCTGCTTCAGCATCCACCTCTGCTTTACAAGCATCCGCTGACGCATAAAAAGCATCCGCTAACGCCAATTCCATTTCCTGGAAACACCACCAGCTTAGTTAGCTCACAATTCCCAAAAATAAATGCATTCTATCCTTCAAAAATCCCGTAATGGCGGTGCAGTGGTGTTCAATGGTGGAGCGGCGGGGATGGTCCGGTCGAGGGAGGGGAACACGATTGAGCTTCGGCGAACTCGAAACTAACTTTCGCCCCACTTTATTTTTTTTGCTAACCCCGATTTTTTTAGGGGAAAACCCCCGCCTTATTAATAGTAGCAACCACACGACTGATGCAAGTTTGTGCACTTGCGTTGCTCAGTTTTCCGCCTACAAACATCAAGTTTGTGCACTTATTCATGTGATACAATGAATTGCTCGGTATAAAATATTCTAGTTGGTAGAAGCCTGCCCTTTCTATGACATCAAGATCTAGAGTTCAAACATCGATCTAAAATTCCACAATCTACAACTACAAGTTTTGGTTTACTACCAGAAACATGCAAACAAATCACTCGCAACTTGCATTAACATTATCATTAACAGATCTCAGAAGGAAAAAAATTGAAAGATAAAAAACCACCGCAAGTTCGAATAAGATGACTGTTGTTGCCAAATATAGTCACATAAAGCCAGGTCCAATATATATGTCATAATAGTACATCAAATATATATATTCGTGGACACCAGACACCAGGAGGGGAAAAATAGTTATAGTACCTGACTTAACAAACAACCATCCTCACAAGTGACCCAAACCCTTCAAAAATAAAAGTAGAGCGGTCAATATGGTTTACAGATTTCCTCATCTTTTGCAGGATTAGGACTGTACGAGCGTGGAGAATATCGAATATCTGTTAGGGTCTCATCTTCTTCTAGAGACGAATTGAAAAGATTGTTAGCTTGCATTCCCACCTGTTCCAAGATCCGGTCATATGCCTAGACAATCAGCTCATCGCTATCCATATCAGGCGACTCGGGAACTAAGTTGTCAGCCATGAACTTTTGAAAATCAACAACAGCATCATGAGCAATTGAAATGTATGTATTCCATCCTGCAGTCAAATTAGCTATCTGCTTAGCGGATTTGGCCACTTCTTCCTTCAGGCACCTAATCTGTTCGTCATGGTGTTTCTCTTTCTCTTGAAGGCACGAAATCATGTGTCTATGAGCTTTGTATTTCTCTCGAAGACAGGCAATTTTCAAATCCTTGTAGTGACCAGCAACATTATGCCAAGAGTAATATGAGTAAGGTGGAAGCTGTAGATAACAAATCCAAAATTAAACCAGATTCTCATTTCAAAAATTAAACCAGATTCTCATCCAAATTTAGCTGCACGCATCGTGCAAGCTCCACATTGGTACCGCAAATGGCACAGAACCATAGAGGCATATTTCCCAAACATGGGAAACAGAACAGACATGAATAGGGCCGTACTTCAGGGTTTGCCTTCTTAGCTAGCACATGAGCAGTCCTGGCCTTAGTAAGTGGCAACAGATCAGAATGACTTTGTTTCTGCAAATCATGATGCAACAAAAATGATCAGTATATTTTAGGGGACATTTTAAGTAATAAAGCACTCTTTATCGAAAAAATGTTTTCGGGGAAAAAGCATAGGTTACTGAAATTCCAGCAAAGCACCTGGATACATAAAAACACTTGTCACTCGATAATGCCTCCTCCACAGGTGGGACATGCACATGATGCAAAATGAAATGCAGCAAAACCAGTAAATTTTAGGAAAGAACACATCAACTTTGTAATGCAAAGAAGGATACGTGCATTAATCTGATGCCAAGGATTGGGCGTGTTCCCCTTTACCGAAAAATATAATTTAAAGAACTCGGCAATGCAGGACACCAGCAAACAACAATCTGTTTATGAATGATATGTAGCAAATTACATCTGCATTGTTCAACAGAGGACCATTCTATGAAATAAAGCCAGGGGCAAGCTTCCCATCCTCATAAGACTCTTCTTGGCAGCATATACTTACCTATTTTTAGTGGATCTTATAAATAATTCTATGGCTATATCCATGGTGATCCCAACTTCCTAATGTGGCATATAGATCTACTATTTCAAATAGCAATCACCTTAACAACTATCCGGATGGTTGCAGACTCATTGGAGATTGTGTTGATGCGATGGAAAGGTGGACGTTGCTGGGTAAAGAAGGTGTGCAACGGGGGAGGTGCACAAATGTGCAAAAAATGTAGCGACGCTCGTATATAGATAGAGATAACAGTAACACATAAACTAGATCAATTTGTAGTAACCACAAATCCCAGATAGGTTGTAAGCAGACTATCAAATACTCCCATATTAATTAACCTAGTATAATTTAACGTGACAGTACTATGAGGTGGTGAGTACTAGTAAACAAAAGGGGATTACTTAATTATTAGTAGAACCTACAACCAGCCACCAAAAGCACCATGAGCATGCTAAATATCTAGATTGCAGGCCATACTTGGTTAAGAACCTAATATCCAGCTCTAATTACCCAAATCTAAGAGCATCTACCCTATTTACGACTGAGTGCAGTGAGTTGGAGACATCCGCTGACTCTTTATCCATCTCCTCGACATGCATTTGATGGTGCTCCTGCTCCTCCTCTTCGAGGTCATCATAGATCTCGAGCTGTAACCACAGTGACATCATCGTGCGCTGTAGCGAAAGTTAGTGCGGTAGATCTACCCAGTGGATGAACATGCAGTGCTCACATTCGTAGTTGCAACCCAAGAACATGCGGCCAAAGGTCATTCCCTCGAATGCGACATGGCGATGGGGCGCCAGGGCACAGTCACAGTAGAGCCGGAGATCCACATCGGTAATGATGTTGAACCACTCCGCGTCTACCATCCGTGCCGGCATCTGAACCCAGGAAACATCGTCGATCGAGACGGGCATAATAGAGAAAAACCCAAAAAGGAGAGAACCTGTAAGCTGAATTCGAGAAAATAAACTAAGACCGTGAACTCTAGCGTACTTACCCTAACCCAGCCGCCTTGTGCATCAATATCCCCCATCGTTCATCGGACCAGCATGACTGACTCCACCGACATTGCTTGAAAAAAGAGCATGCCTTCAAAGCTAGCGCAGAGGCTTCATGGAGAAGGAAGAGGTAGGGGAGCTGGTCCTTTCATTCGCTAGCTACTATTGGATTTAACTCGACCACTGATAACTGGGGCCCGCGCTAGAGAGCCCGTGGGACCCAAACATCACTCACCTAGTTTGACTTGGATTACATGTACTTTTGGAATACAGATCAGAACTCAATAAATAAATAAACCAAAGGACCCCCTCTCTTTTTGCGAAAACCCACTACAAAACGAAGACGCTCACAAATGCGTACACACACTCACCCCTATGAATGCAGCTACGCACACCCTACACCTATGAGCACTTCAGGAAGACTGGATCTTGAGACTGATACCACTGTGCTTGAGCTTGACGAAGTCACCATAGGCACCTTGCTATATATTGACGGGAACATCGCCTCTCACTACCCTCATAACCATCCTTCAAAGTCGAGCGCCGAGGCTTCGTGGTAAAGGAAGTGCTAGGGGGTTGGAGCTCATATTCGCTGGCTGCTATGGGATGTAATTGAACCACTAATAATGTGGCCCCCGGTAGTGAGCCCATAGAGCCTAGACACTAGTGAACATTACAATTACCTTGGGAAAACCGAGCAAAACTTAATATAAACGGAAGGCCCATCTCTCTCTTTTTTGTGAAAACCCACTACAAAACGCACATGCTCACAAATGCATACACACACTCACCCCTATGAATGCATGAACGCACATCCTACCCCTATGAGCACCTCTAAAAGATTGTGTCTTCAGACTGGCCGATGGGGGGCTTGAGATTGACGAAGTCACCATAGGGACCTTGCTATCGACAGGAACGTGGCCTCCTACTTCCCTCGTAACCACCCTTCCAAGCCGAGCATCGAGGCTTCATCGAGAAGGAAGAGCTAGAGGAGTTAGAGCTAACATTCGTTGGCTGCTATAGGATATAACTAGACCACTAATAACAATGGGGCCCCCACGGTAGTGAGCCCATAGGCCCCAAACATCAGAGCAAGCACGACGTCAAGTCTTAAACATATGTCTAAACGGGAGTGAGTAGTGCTAACAAAAAGATTCTTCAAGGTGATTCTAGTGCTAGACTTATGTCTAAGAGAATCAATTGGCAGGAGGGCCCACTAATCAGTGGAACACTCTGCTTTTATTTTTATTTTTAGCATGGCTGTGTGGACCCACTTTAGTTCTAAACGCTGGAGCAAAAGTAGTTTTCATAAATACTTCTAGACACTGCACATGCCCTTACTAGATGTAGCTTAGAAATTTACTAGCCTCGTGTCTAAGAAAATAAAAATCTACTCCACCGTTCAGACCAGATAGGGGACCCACTCATCTAAGTAGAAAGATACAATAAAGAAAACCTTCTAGACACTAACGAGTGGGTCCGACTGCCATTTGATTCCCTTAGCTAGACTCACCCTATCTGTTGTTTAGACCTAGGTCTAGTAATCTTACCACTATATACTGTTCGAATAACTTTGAATATTGACCGTTCGATCGAGACTCGTGAATCCGAGCATTTCTAGCCGTTGGATCTTGTTTTCCATTCTAGCATCTAGAAGATTCTATTGATAGTCTTCAACATAATTAATATTATGCACAAACCTCAAACCACACTTCTCCATCATACTAGAATCTTCTCACTCATTTCTCTTGACCATGTTACCAAAAATTTCAAGTGTTAGGTAGCTAATAATCTTTGACTTCTACACATGATGATACAAAGTAGAAGAACCAAATATACACCCATACTTTATATATGTTGATCAAATTTATATTTTTCTGCTTTACCTATTATAATTTTATATAGTGATGATATGTTAGACGTCTATTATCTGAGCCTCATGTGTAGGGCACGTGCAACTTACTAGTTAAGAAAAAGATTCTCTTAGAGTACACCCCAAATTTCCAATCATGCACCATGCTCTTAGTGACCTAGTTTGACTTGCATCATAGGTACTTTTGGATAACCGAGCAAAACTCAATACAAACCAAAGGCCCCTCACACATTTTTTTGCAAAAACCCAATACAAAACACAGACACTCACAAATGCATACACAGCCACCCCTATGAATGCACGCACACCCTACCTTTATATGACCACCTACGAAAGACTGTGTCTTGAGACTAATCGGCGGCAGGGCGCTTGAGCTTGACGACGTCACCATACACACCGAGATATAGACGGGGACATCGCTTCCCACTTAAGAATAATATTTTGCCTTTTAATGGACAAAAAAATGCCAAACCTGATGGGGTTTGAACTTTGGTGGGCAAGGGGGCAACACTACACTCAGAACCATCCAACCACGGGTTATTAGCTCTCTCTCTCTCTCGTATATATAGTACACGGTACACAATTAAATAACTGGCATACAAGAAATTAGGTGAACGCAGTTTCTAAGCTCTTTATTGTGACCGAGCTCTTAACGAGTAGCTCAGGAAACTCTTTAAAACTATATTGTTTAGTACATTAACATTAACAAGAAAAAATGGTGCTCACATAAGTTTAGGGTTTAGGGTTTGGGGTTTTAGCGTTTTAAGGTTTGCTCATATGAAATGTGATTTAACAAACATTAAGTTGTTATTAACCAATAGTCTTGTTAGAGGAAAAATGCATACATTAAGTAAATTAATAATAACTATCTACACATATTGAGAATACAAACTACTATGCTATCAAATGTTGGGGGTGGTCACATGATGGTTCTAGAACATGGTGGAGTTTTCTCTAGGTACTATTCAACACGAATCTAGCTGCTCTGAACCATTGGATATAACATCCCAACGGTGAGGATTGGTGCTATGGATCCAATTCAAAACTGCTCCATTATAGTAGTAGAGAGAATATAGCCTACTGTGCTATGAAATTTTGGGGGTGGTGACATGATGATTCTAGAACATGCATGGTGGAGTTTTCTCTAGGTACTATTCAACACGAATACAACCGCTCTGAACCATTGGATCTAAGACCCCAACGGTCAGGATTGGTGCTATGGATTCAATTCAAAACTGCTCCATTATTATAGTAGTAGAGATATAACCACTATATAGTGTACAAATAAATTTGAATGTTGACCGTTCTATCAAGACTCGCGAATCCCAATATTTCCAACCGTTGGATCTTCTTTTCCATTCTAGCATCTAGAAGATTCTATAGATAGCACAAACCTCAAAACACACTTTTCTGTCATACTAGAATCTTCTCCCTCGTTTCTCTAGACCATGTTACCAACAATTTCAAGTGTTAGGTATCTAACAATCTTTGACTTCTACATGATGATACAAAGTACAAGAACCAAATATATATCCATACTTTATATGTGTTGATCAAATTTATAATTTTTTATGCTTTACCTATTATAATTTTATATAATGATGATATGTCATATGTCTATTATCGGAGGCTCATGTGTAGGGCACATACAATTTACTAGTATATATATAGTGTACGAATAACTTTGAATATTGACCGTTAGATCAAGTCTCGCAAAAACCAAATATAATCATTGACTTCTACATATTATACAAAGTACAAGAACCAAATATACACCCATACTTTATAGATGTTGATCAAATTTATAATTTTTTCTGCTTTACCTATTATAATTTTATATAGTGATGGTATGCCTGATGTCTATTATCTGAATCTCATGTGCAGGGCACATGCAACTTACTAGTATATAACCCCTACTAGTAAAAGGCACGTGTCACACTCGTATATACTGTATGAAATGTGATTTAACAAACATTAAGTTGTTATCAACCAATAGTCTTGTTAGATAAAAAAGACACACATTAAGTATATTAACAATAACTATCTACACATATTGAGAATACAACCTACTATTCTATGATTTTTTTGCGAGGGGGGGGGGACATGATGGTTCTAGAACATGGTGAAGTTTGTTCTAGGTATTGTTCAACATGAATCCAGCTGCTCTGAACCATTGGATCTAACAGCCCAACGGTTAGGATTAGTGTTATGGATCCACTTCAAAACAACTCCATTATAGTGGTCTTACCACTATATAGTGTATAAATAACTTTGAATATTGACCGTTGGATGAAGATTCGTGAATCCCAACATTTCCAACCATTGGATCTTCTTTTCCATTCCGGCATCTAGAAGATTTTATTGATAGTCTTCATCACAATGAATGCTATGCACAAAACTCAAAACACACTACTCCAACATTCTAGAATATTCTCCCTTGTTTCTCTAGACCATGTTACCAAAAAATAAAGTTTTAGATAGCTAATAATCATTGACTTCTACATGATATACAAAGTACAAGAATGAAATATACACCCATACTTTATAGATGTTGATCAAATTTATATTTTTTCTACTTTACCTATTATAATTTTATATAGTGATGATATGTCAGACGTCTATTATGTCAGTCTCACGTGCAGGGCACATGCAACTTACTAGTTTACACAATGCAGGAGTAGTATATTTCTATGCTTAGACATATGCTCACCTCTGTCCACGCGTTGTACATGCTAAGAGAATAAAACATTGGCAGGGAAAGAGGGTAGTAGCGAAGAGGAGTTGAAGGCGGTTCCATGTCAGAGCAAAGTTATGATGGATTCCTGACACGAGGACCTCATGCAGCCTTATAGTGTACACTCTACTAGTAGTAAATTTCAGGACCTATGCACGTAAAACAAATCGTGTGTTTTCTCTCTCCCTCGCTATGCTCCATCTCTCCTCCTCTTTCCCCTCGCACATCGGCCCAGCTGATCTCTACCTCGTCCACAGCATGGCACTACGCACGTGTGCCTTGGTACGGCGGCTCTGTATCTCTGGCGTGTTCGGCAGCCACGTGTTTGTGTAGAGTAGGGACGAGGAGTACATAGGAAGGAAACTGAAAGTGCATGTGTGCCCCCATGTGTGGTTTTGGTAATTGATGACAATCTGTATGGACTTATGTTTGCATTGAGTTTTTACTTGTAGGATTTTTCCATAGGAAATGCTTGAACCATAGGTTGGCTTCAAGGTTGGGAGAAGAAGAAAGTAGACAAGATCAAGTGTTGACCAAGGTTTCAATGAGTGATTCGCAGATTGGTCAAGTAAGAGTTGGGCCTATAGCAAGTGTGTCTTGAATAATAAAGTTGGAGTGATATCTCTTATGTACCTTCAAGACACCAACATAATGAAGAAAGAAGAAATGATGTGCAAGTTCAAGATGAGCCATCTCGAAGAGGTCATGTGCTTAAAGCTTCCAATCCTATGGTGTTCATGGATATGGGAAGATGATATGCCCAAAAGAGTAGTTCTACCCTACTGGAGGATGGGGAGCAATTTGCAAGTCTTTGCCAAGCTGGCGCAATCAAGAAATGTGTTCCATCTTGAGGTGGAGAAGATCGTCATCATCAAGCTCAAGTGGAATATGCACAATGCAAAGGTATGGTCTTGATAGGGTTTCCTTCTTACCGGTCTTGTGTTGTTAGTTAGAGAGACCGGTTTATAGGATAGATAACCGTGCTATCAAGTGGGGCTCTCGAGTGAGTAACTAGATCATATCCTTCGGAGAGAGATCATAACTTTGCATACTTGGCATCATATTTCTTGGTTCTTATTTGGATCTTATCCATGTGAGGTTCTAGAGCTTGTGGTAATTCATACCAAGCTCTAGTTCATCAAAAACGGATTTCCCTCAATACCTTATTGCGTTTTTGATCTTGGAGGTTTTTCTGGTTTCTCACCAAGAGAGGCATCTCACATCATAATACATGAAATGCTGTCTCTTTTTGTTGGGTAGCTCTTGTCACCCCCTTTCCAATAAAATTGGTTTCGGGTCAATCGGAGTCCAGATGCAAATGTTATGATCATTACAGTTTTGTTGTTTCTATCAGTTTTGCCTCTAGCAGGTTTTCAGACTGGAGTCTCCAGCGTGCATAATCAAGCCTGCGCTGGACTGTCCGGCCTAGCCAAAATGTCCGGCTGGTATCAGCTGGAGTGTCCAGCCCGAAGGATTCCTTGGAGGGTGCGGACATTCTGTGATCCAGATTAGACTCTACCCAGACACTGCCCGAACTCTGGCCGGATTCTTTGCTAGGTCGGAGTGTCCGGTGCACTGTGGCAGGAGTGTCCGGTTTGTCCAGACTGTCCGGAGCGATTCAGCCTGATAGTCCAGGTTAAGTGGCTCCTATGGCTACATTTCTGGGGGGGGGGGGCTATAAATAGGCCCCTTCTTCAACCTTGAGAGGCTGCTCATTCCTGAAGAAGAAGAACACCATTTGAGAGCCAACAAAACTCCAAGATCTCCCTCTCCAACCACCCAAAGTTCTTGATCTTTGGGGAATCAAAGGAGGAGGCCTTGATCTACAGCTTCACCAAGAGAGATATTCATTTCCCCCCTCATTCACTTGAGGGCCCCTTGCTCTAGGGTTTCATTGGAAACCCTAGGCCTTGTTTTGGTTCTTACAAGCTTGTCTTTGATTGTTGTGAGAGCTTGCTTGGATTCGGGAACCTCCAATTAAGTTGTGGATGTGTGCCTCAAACTTGTTATAAAGGTGTCGGCTACCACCTCGAAGGTTGCTGATATAGTGGAAGGGTGGATTGATCCCATTGGGGTGAGATTCATCAGAGAATAAGGGAGGCCTTTTGTGGCGTTGGTGGTTTGATACCACCCCCTCTCCAAATGGGACATACTCCATTGTTGGGAGGAACTCGGTAAAACATCGTCGTCTCCGCGTGCCTCGGTTATCTCTATACCCAAGCTCTTACTTATGCACCTTACTTTGTGATAGCCTTTGTTATTGAAGTATATATCTTGCTATCACATAGTTGGTTGTCTTGCTTAGCATAAGTTGTTGGTGCACATAGGTGAACCCTAGTTGTTCTAGGTTTTATGGTTGATAAAGTAAACTCTTGTTTAATTCCGCCTTTGTTAAGCCCATCTCAGAAAAGTTTTTAAGCCTCCTATCCCCCCTCTAGGCGACATATGTATCCTTTCAATTGGTATGAGAGCCCGGTCTCTCATTTTAGGCTTCACCGCCTTGAGAGTAAAGATCTCAGCTAGGGGATTAGTGCACAATGAAATGTTCATATTCGATGGCACAAATTATGATATATGGAAAACTCGTATGCTTATTCATTTTTGGGACATGGACCCAAATTTGGAGCATATTGTAGATATAGGTTTTTCTCCTCCTATGGATTTCAAAAAGCTATCTTGTGAGGATGATAAAAACTTATATCTTGATGCTCAAGCTTCTAATGTTCATGTTAATTCTTTGAGCTATGTAGTTACATCTTCAATCATTCCTTTTTGGAGCGCTCATGAGTTATGGACAAAACTTCAAGACAAATATATTGTTTCCAATATTCTTGAGGATGATTGTGTTGCTTCCACTTTCGGTCAAGATGAGTTCTCATCTTCTACCACTTCACCAACATGTGATGTTTCACAAGGTAATGATATGGTGAGTGGTAATATAAATTGCAATGTGGATAGTGAGCTTACTACTTGTCATCCTTCATCTCTATCTAGTTGCAATGGTCTATCGTTGGACCCTAACACTTGTAGCACCCAAAACTCCTTATATGCTCGTGTTGGTAGTCCTTTCATATCATGTAGAAATGGCTTGAATAAGTCTTATGATGATATGCTTGTGTCGACTTGTTGCCATAATAAAAATACTTCTATTTCCTCTAGTGCTTGTGTTGCTAACCATGTAGAGGAAAAAAAAGATTCTTTTGGCCAAGACAAGATCTTGAATGAAGCTTTAAATAATTCATCATCATCATCGCATGGTACCAACCTATGCCTTATGGCTAGGTATTCAAAGGTAACTCCTACTTTGGTACCCAATACCTCTTGTGATGATGAGGATAAGGATAATGAGGAGGAAGAATTGTATATTGATGATTTATATGAAAAGGGTGAGATGGTTTATCATGCTCTTGTTAAGAATAATATTGCTTGCTCTAACTTCGTTGAAATCTTGGACTTTGCTATTAAGAGCAAAGAACATATTGATAAGTTAGAAGCAAAAATTGAGGAGCATAAGAACTCCATTGATAAAATGAGTAGCCTTGAGCGTGAGTATGCAAATCAAATTGCACATCTAAATGAATCTCTTGAAGAGGAACAAACCACTAAGGAATCTCTTGTGGAGACATTTGTTCTAGAGCTGTCTAGAGTGAAGGAATCCCCTGATAGAGGTCTTGAGGTGGCTAGTGATCTCAAAAGTAAAAATGACAAGCTTCAAGTTGCTTATGCTAAACTCCTTGAGGATTTTGAGCACCTCAAAAATGGCTCTAGGGTCATCAAGGGTGAGCTCATCAAACTCACAGAGTCACATGAGCAACTTAAATCCTCTTACTCAAAAGAGCTTTCGAAGTTGCCCTCACCTCTTGCAATTAATTATGATGCTCGTGCTACTAACTCTAATTCTCGTGAAACATCTATTTTGAAGGAGAATGTTGAGCTAAAGGCTCAACTTTCTTTGCTAACTAACAAGTATGGGATCTTGGAAGAAAGTCATGGTAAGCTATCAAGCTCTCATGAGTATCTTCTAGCATCCCATGATAGGCTAAAGTTAGCTCATAAGCCTAGCTGTATAAAGGTAACATATTGTGAGCCTCATGTGATCACTAGCACAATCTCTACTAATAATGTTATATTGCCATGTGCTAGTCCTTATAATTCATCCACTCACATTATTGATACATCTTGTGATGAATTACATTCATTGCCTTGTTGCTCTAGCAATGAAATTTCTACGCCCTCTAGTATATGTGTTGTCACTAACCATGTAGAGGAAATCAAAGAGCCCAAGGCTCAAGTCACTTCTTTGAATAATGACTTGAAAAAAGGTCATGAAGGGAAGAGCACACTCAACAAGATCTTGAGTGTGCAAAAATCCCCCAATGACAAGAGTGGACTTGGATTCAACTCCAATATCAAGAACAAGTCCAATATCAAGTTGAAGCATAAGCGAAACAAGAAAAAAGGCCAAGATAAATTCAAGAATCCGGCCAACATTGTTTGCTTCAAGTGCAAGGAAGAAGGGCATAATGTTAAGTCTTGCCCAGCGAGGAAAGGTGTCATACAAACTAGAGTTACCCAAGGAATTGGTAGAGTTCCACAACGTCTTTCATGTGTCCCAACTTTGGAAGTGCCTCCAAACACCCAACAAGCCCGAAGATTTCAAAGAGGTTGACTACCAAGCCATTGACCTCAAACGTGATTTAAGCTACCATGAGGTGCCCATCAAGATCCTAGAAAAGGCTAACAGGCTCACCGCCATGTCGGAACATAAACTTCTACAAAGTACAGTGGAGCAACCATTCGGAAGACGAAGCCACCTGGGAACGAGAGGATTTCCTTCCGAAAGAATTTCCCCATCTCCTGTCAGCAAAACCAGCGAATCTCGGGACGAGATTCTTTTAAGGGGGGAAGGTCTGTAACATCCCATTTTTTTCTACATCCCTGTTTGTTGAGGGTTGGGAAGCTAGAAAGTAGGGGGAAGTAAAACTTTTCTACTTGTGTGCTTATATGCCTAGCTTATCTAGAATTGTTTGATCACTTGTGTTGTTGTAGTAATCTTATTTGCTAGTCTACATGCTTGTTTGACCACCAAGGGTTCACCCTCCCCTAAATTGGCTAAGTCTTGGAAAAACTAATTTTCCTCCAACTTTGGAGCCATAGTTTGGGTAAATCCTTCATCTCCCCTACCATGCAAGAGTACCAAGTGGTACTAGGCCACCAGTACCTGTGAACCACCCCCTTAGTCTTGGTAAAACCCCTAGCCCTAGCCTCTTGCATGTAGGTGCTTTGCTCTCTAGTGATCACATAAGGAATGACCACCCTTTTTTATGCCAGGTTTGGTTGGCCCTAGTGAGCACCTGGCTGTGATCCAAGGATCAACCATAGCCTAAGCTTGATCACCAAGTCACCCTCTACCACCCTGAACCCTTCCCTCTGCCATTTGTGGCCCTAACCCGAAATGGCAAGTCCCCAAAGTGGCCACCTCACTAACACTAATCTAGATCACCCCAAAACCCCCTCCCTCTCCCCTGCTCGTGCCACTCTCTCTCCCTGGCCTTGGCACACTGCTGCACCACCCCAACTCCCACCGTGCACCACCTCCAGCCCTCACGCGCGCTCTGGCACACTTCAACGAGGAGGGACACGAGAGATCATCGCCAGATCCTTGCCACCTCGAGAACTAGAAATCCCTCTCTCCTGTCCCATCTTGCCCCACCGCGAACAACTCCTCTCCCTAGGCGCTCCCTCCACCCTTCTCTCTATCTCTCCCGTGTGCCCAACCACCCCCAACTGCCGGCGTCCACCTCAGCAGAGCACCCCCTGGCCCCACTCGCTCCCTCCCTTCTCGCGGTGCAAAAAGCCCTCGGGGGACAGAAGGTAGCCCCGTCGCCCCCGCCACCTTCCACTCCCTCACCCGCGGCCCCAATCACCCCCAACCCACGCCTGCCACATCGGCAGAGCGCGGCGCTCGCCATGCCGTTTCCCCTGCTCGATCGGTATGTCTCGATGCCACCTCCGCCTGGACGTGACCACTCCCTCCCCTCCACCCTACGTCGCCCTACCCTCCTACTCCTCCCAGGCCCTAGCCGCGCGGACAGCACGCTGCCACTCCGTGCTGTCCCGTCGAATAGCTTCCCCGCACCGCGCATCGGCCGCCCTCTCTCATTGTCCAGTAGGCCCAGCCAGCCCCCTAGGGTAAGACCGTCCCCAGGCCACTCCCACAGCATCGCCACCGCCCTCCTGGCCAATCCCTAGCTCCCAGTGCGACCCCCACCACCTCGCCGTGCACCCGGTGCACCACCTCTGGCCCTGCCCCTTTAAAAGCTCTCCTACCCCTCATGTGCTCCTCCCGCTCCTCATTTCCACCCCATAGCTCCCCAGCACCACCCTAGAGCGGAGGCAGAGCCTCTAGCTCTCTCCCTCTCTCTCTGTCTTTTTACCCCGCCTCGGTGCCGCCGACGAACGGGAAGGTTCTTCCCTCCCCACTCTACCTCACCCCCATGCATCCCTCCCACTGCACTCCTCTCCCTAACCAGGCCCTAATCCCCCTCTCCTCTGGTTTTTCTTGTCGGCAGGCACGCCGGAGCTGCGTGGAGGCTGACGGTCCCGAGCCACGCCGCTGCTGTCGCGACGCATCCAGACGACCGGAGCCGCCATGCCGTACCTTGTTCGACGCCCTCCCTCGACCGCTTCGAACCACACTGTCGCCGACCCCTCTCCGCCCCTAGGTGAGCCACCCCGAGCCCCGCCCGTGCCAACTAGGGTTAGCTCGCCGGATTTTTCGATCCGGGAAGAAGAAGTGCTGCGGGATTCTAATCCAACGGCCAGCAACGCCAGATACCTCTTTGCCTCCTTGTGCCTATGACATGTGGGCCCACTTGTGGGATTTAAATCCCCAGCACCCCCCATAGGCCACCGTGTACGCGGGCCGGCCCAGCTCCTTAGCGGGCCGCCACCCAGCCTTTGCACTGCCCCTTTTCTTTTCTTTTTATGGCATTTTAATTCCCAGAAACATGTTCTGTAGCTTTAATTCCACTAAATAAAATCTGTGTAGTATTCTGGCTTGATTCCTATTTTATAGAGTAGCCTTGGTAATTCCCTAGTGCATGTCCTTGGTAGATAGTCCAAAGCTTGTCTGTATCTTTACTAAGAATTTCTATGGTAAATAGTGTCTATTTAGAATAATAAATTCATTGTTTCACTTCTAGAGCATAGAAAAACATGAAACCAAGTCCTAGGCATTGCCCTTGTAATTGTCTACTTTGCAAAACTAGAATCATCCTTTTTGGATGTGTGAGGCCTCTGTTCTTATTTTTGCAAGTTATGGAAAGAGAGTTCTTGTTTATTTTCCAGAGGTTGTTGTGAAGCTAATTTTGGGATGAAACCAACTCCCAAAGTTAGGCCTCTGCACACACTAGTATTTCCTAGAAGGGCATAAATTTTGGCCCTATAGTTTTGCCCTAGTGATTTTAGTACTAGTTTCTGCTCTGTTTCCAGTATTTTATTTATTAAAAATCAACCCTTTTTGATAAAATTGTGAAAATAGTGGGGTTAGCTTGTTTTCCTCTGTAGCTACTTAGTTATGTATTTTGTGGTCCACTTCCACCAACTTATATTGGGCGAAAATCTGCTTGAGTGCTAATCTAGTCTTAACCACAAAAACCACCATTTAAGTTTGATGAAACCTTTTTGATTGTTTTCAATGGCCTAGGATTGCTAGAGTCCATAGCTACTACTATGTGGTTGAATTGGTTCAGTTGTGAAATTGTTCGGTACTGATTTCATTGTTTGTGCTTTGGGTGATGCTTGGTATAGGGGTTTGCTTATAATTTACCTTTTCGGTGATAGATACCAACGAGGACGAATTTGAGGAAGGTAATTGGGAGGATTTTGAAGAAGAGTACCAGGAACAAGCTACCAACCAAGGCAAGCCACCTACAAGTTCATGAGACTTGTCCCATCCTTATTTCCATGCACCTTGTTTTACTTATATTACTACTGCATTGGTTTTACTCGCTAAATTATTATTATGGTATTAGTTTGGCTCCACCAAACTTATGCCTATGGTACTGTCTAAGTAATCCCCCTTGGACCTCCTACTCCTATCCTAGTAGTTCAGGTGGTCTAATATACCACAACCCCTTGGAAACCCAGATTTAGCCTAACAAAAACTCTAGGTTGGGAACCCGAAGGCAGGGATGGTTTTATAAAAAGTTTTTGACAGAAAACCAGACAAGTGGGACTTGTCGAGGAAATTTTCAAAATGTTTTGGTATTCATGCCAATGGTGGAGGCACCAAAGTTGAAGAAGGAGGAAAAACTGTTTTCGAAAATGCACCTGGTTCTTTGCAGTCTAGCTATAACAACTTAAACTCGTGCAACCACACTACTCATATATGGGAAGGGGCTTGACCCGAAAGTGGTTCTCTCTGATACCGGTGCCTCGAGACTACTACAGGGGATCGGGGATCCCTGGATGGTGGGCCTTCTCCGATAAAGGTGGGACCTGGAGAAGGAACAAAGGGTCGGCAGGCCTCCACGCGTTACTATGGGCCCCTCATTGAAAGTGCACACTCTCGAGGAGTGGAAAAAGGCGCTCCAGTTGGTCCTCGCCTGACGTCCCGGTTTTGAGGGGAATAACACCCATAGGGTAGGTGCTGGTGTTAAGAGGGGACTATCCGGAAGGTCTTGTCTGGTTATCCGAAACCCGCATAATGTTGTATGACGATCCACGACAGTTCGTGGCGGATGTATCGGATCGTGTGGGTAAAGTGTACAACCTTTGCAGAGGATAAAAATCTATTCGAATAGCCGTGCCCGCGGTTATGCACGGGTTGGACAAACTTCTATAGAGCGGTGCTGGTTTTGGTTTATAAAAAGGTTTTTATGCAAAGAGATTCGATCATGGGATGGTCAAAGGGTAAGGAGGATGGGCCATGGGATGGTCGGACCTAGATGAAGTACTGGTCATGGGATGACCACAGTGGAAGTGAATAGCAGGGTTGACCCCAGCCTAGTATTTTCAAGTTTTTACCAACTACTTTTACCCTAAAAAGGTTTTTGGCAAACAACAAGGGTAGGATTATACTTCTAATAGATTTCTCAAATAGCCACTTTGGAGCCATCCTATCCACAACCATAATGCATACTCTTTGTACTATCGTGTATGGTGGTTTGCGAGTACATTCAAAGTACTCACAGGCAATGTTCCCTGGCTATCAACTTGGTCAGACTATGAGCAGGATGAAGAGGACACCAGAGGGTACGAGGACGACTTCGTGAACTAGGCCGTTTCTCCGATCAGGCACCTGTTGGGCTATGGCTTGACTCGGGTCCTCCGCGTTATTTTGTACCGCTGCTATTATCTATTTGTGCCCGTGGAGGCAAGGTTGTAAGACTATTATTATAAGACTTATTATATCATACTGTAATGGATGTGTGTACTTTGATATCATGTCGGTTATGCTCCACGATGCACTGATCATGGGATTGTGGTGGTTGGCATAATTTGGTAATTCCGGGTGAGAATCCGGGGTCACCACAGACTTGGTTTCAGAGCCATCCTGACCTTAGGAGACCCTAGTTAGCTTGGACGTTATACCCGGACCCCAAAAACTATTTTCTTTATAAAGGAAGGAGTTTGATATTTGCAAAAATATTGCTTATGCCTCCTCCCCTCTATTTCAAAAACAACTTGCATTAAATTACATTCTGCATATCTAAAACTTTGCACACTGTTCACTAACTTAAACTTAACTAAAATCTTGTAGATGGCAGTGGTGTTCAACATGTTTCATCAAGTTGGACTGGACTTGCCACTCCAGTTGTTTGAGGCTGAGCTGAGAGACTTGGCCAAGGTTGTGGGCCGTCCCAATCCGGAAATCCAAGGCGCTTTCCTTCCCAGGATGGTTGAAGGGGAGAAGAACTGGTTGGCAGTCTGCACCATGAGAGGTGGTGTAGTACCTCCCTTCTCAGAGGAGCTGAAGGTAGAGGTGTTGGAAAAGGATTGGGGCGATGGTGTGCTTCGTGTGGCTCAAGAGGCCCTAGCACGCCTCGCCTATCATCACCGTGAGCATCTTGAGGGAACCAAGTTCTACCATTTTGGGAGACGCCATCCTCGAGGTTACGCCGCCGTGACTCCGCAGCACTATGACTTTGGTGAGCATCTCCAGAACATGGAGTATCTCCTGAAGAAGACCCAGGAATCTTTGGATGACGTTCGCACTCGTCTGGACAACAAGAATGTGGAGTACCTCACCCTCGTTGAGGACTTGAGGATCGAGAAATTGGAGCACGCACAGACCAAGCTGAAAAAGCAGGCGGTTGTGGCAAGGAACAAGCGTCTCATGAAGACCACTAAGGAGCAGAAGGAGCTCCTAGTGACTATGGAGGCCCAGATAGAAGCATTGGAGGAGGAATGCACCCAGCTCGACAAGGACAACGATGACCTGCTGAATGAGACCGACAATGATGCCACCTACAAGGAGGATTTTGACATGGAGCCACATAGTGAACCTGAGGATGATGATCAGATAGGTGAGGAAGAAGAGGATCCGGAAGAGCGCATTTTCGAGTCTGAGGAAGATGCTGAGGTCATCATTGAAGAAGACACCACTGCACGTCACGACTTAGAGTTAGTTTCACGATTAGTCTATGAGAGCAAGTGAGAATATCGCCGTGTCCCCCTTTTGAGTGGTGATTTGTCTGCTTTCTGCTTACTTGTATGGTTGAACTAGTAGTATCGTATAGCATCGGGATGTGACGCATGAACTTGGATATTTTGTGGTTATCTCTATGAGTGCTTATCTCCTAAGCACCCGTTCTTCTTATGAGTGTTTGTTTGATTAGTTAATTACTCCCCTACCTTGTTGTTTGTGTTGCAAACCGCCCCATTGGTAACCCCTCCAAATCATGCACCTTTAGGATGGTGCGCCCAAGCGGACCCCTTCCACCACCGACCATGACGCAGCTCCTGCACATGTTCATGCAAGACCGCCAATGAGGAACACCAAGCCAACATTGCCGCTCTCCAGCAGCTGGTGCAACCGCAGCTGGAAACGCCCCCGACCCCGAGGGAGAAGAGCAGAGGTCCAGACTTAGAGACTTTCAGAACACCAACCCACCTGTGTTCACCAAATGCACCAATCCCCTTGACGCAGATGACTGGCTCCGCACCATTGAGAATAACCTGGAGGTTGCCCGTGTAGGAGAGAATGAGAAAGTCACCTTGGCAACTCATTTTCTCGCGGGACAAGCTAGGACTTGGTGGACAAGTGTCAAGGAGATTCTGCCCGCAGGATAAGCCATCACCTGGGAAGACTTCAAGGAAAGGTCCCGCAAGCGTCATATCCCACCTGGTCTAATCAAAATGATGAGGGATCAATTCCGTGATCTGAAGCAAGGAGGAATGTCCGTGCTTCAATACCTAGAGAAGTACACTGATCTGGCCCGGTACGCGCCGGATGACACCAACACTAAAGAGAAGAAGGTGGATACCTTCATGAATGGGCTCCAAGATGAACTGCAATGCCACCTAGTAGCCCAGGGATTCAAAGAACTGGATGCTCTCGTTGATGCCGCCATATTGGTAGAAAACAAGCGCAAGGGAGTGATTGAGAATCGCAAGCGCCGGATGATGCAATAGGGAGGACCAAGTGGACAGAGGTCACGAAGCATGCCACCCTCAAGGCCTGCAGCCCCACCGCAGAGGACTCCATCCTATGCTCCGCGCCCCAACAACCCCAATTGTAACTACAACAACCCTCGCCCAGGAGGCGGGAACCCAAGACCCGCCCCAAGAGGTCCTGTCAACACCAATGCCCATCCCAATACTGCTGGATGCTTTAACTGTGGTCAAGTGGAGCACTTCTCCCGTGAGTGCCCCGAAAGGAAGAAGGATCATGCACCTCACCCTAATGCAGCCCGCCTGAATCAAGGTCACGCCAGGGGAGCCCCAGCTAAGGGAGCCGCCCCCAAGAAGCCTGCTAATGCTGCCAGAGGACATCTGAACCACATCACTGCCGAGGAAGCCCAGGAGTCCCCCGACATTGTTCTGGGTATGTTCCTTGTCAACTCCATCCCTACTACAGTACTATTTGACGCCGGGGCCTCGCATTCGTTTGTTACGGAGCTGTTTGTTGAAAGAAGTGGGATGGAGCGTAGCCATCTGAGCAGGCTCATGTTAGTGCAAATACCCGGTTCGACGGCCGAAACCAAATCCGTCTGCCGAGATATTCCCATAGTTATCCAGGGTAAAACCTTCACGGCTGACCTAATAGTTTTGGGAACCCAAGGTCTAGACGTGATCCTAGGAATGGATTGGATGACCAAGTACCATGGAATCATAGATTGTGTCAGAAAGTCCATATCCCTGACAAGTAGTGATGGAATGCAAGTCGAGTATAAGGCAACTGTGCCCTCATCTTGAATCTATTGCCAGAAGAGTATACCTGGACCTACTCTAGATCAAGTTCCCGTAGTTTGTGAATATCCAGATGTGTTCCTGGAAGAGTTGCCCGGTATGCCCCCTGACAGGGATATCGAGTTCATCATAGAACTAGTCCCTGGAACAGCCCCCATAGCTCAGAGGCCTTACCGTATGAACCCCGAAGAACTGGTCAAGTTGAAGAAACAGTTGGATGACCTGGAACACAAGGGTCACATACAACCGAGTGCCTCCCCTTGGGGATCACCCGTTCTCTTCGTGGATAAAAGAGATGGAAACACCCGGCTAGTGACTGACTACCGGAAGCTCAACGAAGTCACAATCAAAAACAAGTATCCCTTACCTAAGATCGAAGATCTGTTTGACCAGTTAAATGGAGCCCAAATCTTCTCCAAAATAGACCTCCGCACCGGATACCACCAACTCAAGATCCGAGAGTCGGATATTCCCAAGACCGCCTTTACCACCCGGTACGGTCTCTATGAATACACAGTTATGTCTTTCGTCTTAACCAATGCCCCTGCCTATTTCATGAACCTCATGAATAAGGTATTCATGCCCTACCTGGACAAGTTCGTCGTAGTGTTCATCGACGACATCCTCATATACTCCAAGAATGAAGCCGAGCATGAGAAGCACCTGAGAGTCATACTAGGAACCCTCAGGGAGCATCAACTGTATGCTAAGTTCAGCAAGTGCGAATTTTGGTTAAAGGAAGTTGGATTCCTTGGCCACATCCTGTCTGCAGAAGGAATTTCAGTCGACCCCACCAAGATTAAGTCGGTTAGAATGGAAAGCCCCCACAAACCCCTCGGAAATCCGAAGCTTTCTAGGTTTAGCCGGATACTACCTAAATTTGTGGAAGGTTTCTCAAGTATCGCGAGGCCAATGACGCAATTACTAAAGAAGGAAAAGATGTTTGAGTGGATCGAGAAGTGTGAAGAGAGTTTTCAGGAACTCAAGAAGAGATTAGTGTCTGCCCCTGTCCTGACCATGCCAGATATCACCAAAAACTTTGAAGTTTACGGCGACGCCTCCAAGTTAGGACTCGAGAGTGTGCTTATGCAGGAAGGCAAGGTCAGCTCCTACCTCTCCCGACAGCTAAAGCCACATGAGATGAACTACCCCACCCATGACCTAGAGCTCACAGCAGTGGTTCATGCACTTAAGACCTGGCGCCACTATCTGATGGGGAATCGCTGCCAGATCTACACAGACCACAAGAGTTTGAAATACATATTTACCCAAAAAGAGTTAAACATGAGGCAGCGACGATGGATTGAGCTGATCAAGGACTATGATCTTGGCATTCACTATCACCCGGGCAAGGCTAATGTTGTAGCTAACGCCCTTAGTCGGGAACCCTGTTCCCTGAATGCTATGGTCATAAAAGAACAACCAGAACTAAGACGAGAACTAAAAAGGGTAGGACTTGAGATAGTCAGCCATGGATTCCTAGCCCATCTGGAGCTAAAACCGACCCTATTAGACCAAATCAAAGAAGCTCAGAAAGGTCGCAAAAGTATCGAAGGCATTAAGAGAAGAATGGAGAGAGAAACTGTCCCTGGATTTAAAGTTGACGACACGGGCGTATTATGGTACAAAGGGCGCATTTGCGTACCCAGCAAGCATGACCTGAAGCAGCTGATTATGAAGGAAGCCCACGAGACCCTCTACTCCATCCACCCCGGTAGCACCAAGATGTATCAGGACCTGAAGGAACAATTCTGGTGGCATGGAATGAAGTGCGAAATCGTGTTGTTCGTAGCTAAGTGCGATATATGCCAGAGAGTCAAAGCTGAGCACCAGCGACCCGCTGGACTGCTGCAACCCAAGAAGATTCCGGAGTGGAAATGGGAAAAGATTGGGATGGACTTTATCACAGGCTTACCTACCTCCAGCAGAGGTCACGACTCAATTTGGGTTATAGTCGACTACCTATCCAAGGTCGCCCATTTCATCCCTGTGAAGAAAACCTTTAATGGAAAGAAGTTAGCGGAATTGTACATCTCCCGCATCGTCAGTCTCCATGGTGTCCCTAAGGAAATTGTGTCGGATAGAGGACCGCAATTTACCTCCCGTTTCTGGGGCAAGCTACAAGAGGCCTTAGGCACCACTCTCTTGTTTAGCACCGCCTATCATCGCCAGACCGGAGGACAGACAGAGAGAGTCAATCAAGTCCTGGAAGATATGCTTCGTTCCTGCGTTCTAGCCTATGGAGCTAAGTGGGAGGACTGTCTGCCATTCGCGGACTTCTCCTACAATAACAGTTACCAAGCTAGTCTGAAGATGGCACCTTTTTAGTTCCTTTATGGAAGGAAGTGTAGAACCCCTCTAAACTGGACAGAGACCAGAGAGAGCCAAATCTTCGGCCTGGATGTGATCAAGGAAGCAGAAGAGCAGGTACAGCTAGCTCGTGATCGCTTGTGAGCTGCACAGTCTCGTCAGAAAAGCTATGCCGACAGCAAACGCTGGGAAATAAGTTTCAACAAAGGATACTTCGCGTATCTTCGCGTCTCCCCTCTCAAGGGAATGCAGAGGTTTCATGAAAAAGGAAAGCTTACCCCCAGGTATATAGGGCCATTCAAGATCCTCGCCCAGCGAGGAAAGGTGTCATACAAACTAGAGTTACCCAAGGAATTGGTAGAGTTCCACAACGTCTTTCATGTGTCCCAACTTTGGAAGTGCCTCCAAACACCCAACAAGCCCGAAGCTTTCAAAGAGGTTGACTACCAAGCCATTGACCTCAACCGTGATTTAAGCTACCGTGAGGTGCCCATCAAGATCCTAGAAAAGGCTAACAGGCTCACCCGGTGTCGGAACATAAATTCTACAAAGTACAGTGGAGCAACCATTCGGAAGACGAAGCCACCTGGGAACGAGAGGATTTCCTTCCGAAAGAATTTCCCCATCTCCTGTCAGCAAAACCAGGGAATCTCGGGACGAGATTCTTTTAAGGGGGAAGGTCTGTAACATCCCATTTTTTTTCTACATCCCTGTTTGTTGAGGGTTGGGAAGCTAGAAAGTAGGGGGAAGTAAAACTTTTCTACTTGTGTGCTTATATGCCTAGCTTATCTAGAATTGTTTGATCACTTGTGTTGTTGTAGTAATCTTGTTTGCTAGTCTACATGCTTGTTTGACCACCAAGGGTTCACCCTCCCCTAAATTGGCTAAGTCTTGGAAAAACTAATTTTCCTCCAACTTTGGAGCCATAGTTTGGGTAAATCCTTCATCTCCCCTACCATGCAAGAGTACCAAGTGGTACTAGGCCACCAGTACCTGTGAACCACCCCCTTAGTCTTGGTAAAACCCTAGACCTAGCCTCTTGCATGTAGGTGCTTTGCTCTCTAGTGATCACATAAGGAATGACCACCCTTTTTTATGCCAAGTTTGGTTGGCCCTAGTGAGCACCTGGCTGTGATCCAAGGATCAACCATAGCCTAAGCTTGATCACCAAGTCACCCTCTACCACCCTGAACCCTTCCCTCTGCCATTTGTGGCCCTAACCTGAAATGGCAAGTCCCCAAAGTGGCCACCTCACTAACACTAATCTAGATCACCCCAAAACCCCCTCCCTCTCCCCTGCTCGTGCCACTCTCTCTCCCTGGCCTTGGCACACTGCTGCACCACCCCAACTCCCACCGTGCACCACCTCCAGCCCTCACGCGCGCTCTGGCACACTTCAAGAACGAGGGACACGAGAGATCATTGCCAGATCCTTGCCACCTCGAGAACCAGCAATCCCTCTCTCCTGTCCTATCTGGCCCCACCGCGGACAACTCCTCTCCCCAGGCGCTCCCTCCACCCTTCTCTCTATCTCTCTCGTGCGCCCAGCCACCCCCAACCGCCGGCGTCCACCTCAGCAGAGCAACCCTGGCCCTGCTCGCTCCCTCCCTTCTCGTGGTGCAAAAAGCCCTCGGGGGACAGATGGTAGCCCTGTCACCCCCTGCCACCTTCCACTCCCTCACCCGCGGCCCTGATCACCCCCAACCCGCGCCTGCCACATCGGCAGAGCGTGGTGCTCGCCACGCCGATTCCCCCGCTTGCTCGGTATGTCTCGATGCCACCTCCGCCCGGACGTGACCACTCCCTTCCATCCACCCTATGGCGCCCTACCCTCCTACTCCTCCCAGGCCCTAGCCGTGCGGACATCACGCTGCCGCTCCGTGATGTCCCGTCGAACAGCTTCCCCGCACTGTGCATCGGCCGCCCTCTCTCGCTGTCCAGTAGGCCCAGCCAGCCCCCTGGGGTAATACCGTCCCCAGGCCACTCCCACGGCGTCGCCACCGCCCCTCCTGGCCAATCCCTAGCTCCCAGCGCGACCCCCACCACCTCGCCGTGCACCCGGTGCACCACCTCTGGCCCTGCCCCTTTAAAAGCTCTCCTACCCCTCACGCGCTCCTCCCGCTCCTCATTTCCACCCCATAGCTCCCTAGCACCACCCCAGAGCGGAGGCAGAGCCTCTAGCTCTCTCCCTCTCTCTCTGTCGTTCCACCCTGCCTCGGTGCCGACGACGAACGGGAAGGTTCTTCCCTCCCTGCTCTACCTCTCCCCCATGCACCCCTCCCACTGCACTCCTCTCCCTAACCAGGCCCTAATCCCCCTCTCCTCTAGCTTTTCTTGTTGGCAGGCACGCCGGAGCTGCGTGGAGGCTGACGGTCCCAAGCCACGCCGCTGCTGTCGTGATGCATCCAGACGATCATAGCCGCCATGTCGTACCTCGTTCGACGCCCCTCCCTCGACCGCTTTGAACCACACCGTCGCCGACCCCTCTCCGCCCCTAGGTGAGCCACCCCGAGCCTCGCCCGTGCCAGCTAGGGTTAGCTCGCCAGAGTTTTCGATCCGGGAAGAAGAAGCGCTGCGGGCCGTTGATCTGGATTCTAATCCAACGGCCAGCATCACCAGATACCTCTTCGCCTCGCTGTGCCTATGACATGCGGGTCCAGTTGCAGGATTTAAATCCCCAGCACCCCGCACAGGACACCGTGTACGCGGGCCGGCCCAGCTCCTTAGCGGGCCGCCACCCAGCCTCTGCACTGCCCCTTTTCTTTTCTTTTTAGGGCATTTTAATTCCTAGAAACTTGTTCTGTAGCTTTAATTCCACTAAATAAAATCTGTGTAGTATTCTGGCTTGATTCCTATTTTATAGAGTAGCCCTGGTAATTCCCTAGTGCATGTCCTTGGTAGCTAGTCCAAAGCTTGTCTGTATCTTTACTGAGAATTTCTGTGGTAAATAGTGTCTGTTTAGAATAATAAATTCATGGTTTCACTTCTAGAGCTCAGAAAAACGTGAAACCAAGTCCTAGGCATTGCCCTTGCAATTGTCTACTGTGCAAAACTAGAATCGTCCTTTTTGGATGTGTGAGGTCTCTATTCTTATTTTTCCAAGTTATGGACAGAGAGTTCTTGTTTATTTTCTAGAGGTTGTTGTGAAGATAATTTTGGGATGAAAGCAACTCCCAGAGCCTCTGCACACACTAGTATTTCCTGGAAGGGCATAAATTTTGGCCCTGTAATTTTGCCCTGGTGATTTTAGTACTAGTTTCTGCTCAGTTTCCAGTATTTTATTTATTAAAAATCAACCCTTTTTGATAAAATTGTGAAACCAGTGGGGTTAGCTTGTTTTCCTCTGCAGCTACTCAGTTATGTATTTTGTGGTCCACTTCCACCAATTTATATTGGGCGAAAATCTGCTTGAGTGCTAATCTAGTCTTAACCACAAAAACCACCATTTAAGTTTGATGAAACCTTTTTGATTGTTTTCAATGGCCTAGAATTGCTAGAGTCCATAGCTAATACTATGTGGTTGGATTGGTTCACTTGTGCAATTGTTCTGTACTGATTTCATTGTTTTTGCTTTGGGTGATGCTTGGTATAGTGGTTTGCTTATAATTCCCTTTTCGGCGATAGATACGAACGAGGACGAATTTGAGGAAGGTAATTGGGAGGATTTTGAAGAAGAGGACCAGGAACAAGCTGCCAACCAAGGCAAGCCACCTACAAGTTCATGAGACTTGTCCCATCTTTATTTCCATGCACCTTGTTTTACTTATATTACTACTGCATTGGTTTTACTCGCTAAATTATTATTATGGTATTAGTTTGGCTCCACCAAACTTATGCCTATGTTACTGTCTAAGTAATCCCCCTTGGACCTCCTACTCCTATCCTAGTAGTTCAGGTGGTCTAATATACCACAACCCCTTGGAAACCCCGATTTAGCCTAACAAAAACTCTAGGTTGGGAACCCGAAGGCATGGATGGTTTTATAAAAAGTTTTTGACAAAAAACCAGGCAAGTGGGACTTGTCGAGGAAATTTTCAAAATATTTTGGTATTCATGCCAATGGTGGAGTCACCAAAGTTGAAGAATGAGGAAAAACTGTTTTCAAAAACGCACCTGGTTCTTTGCAGTCTAGCTATAACAACTTAAACCCGTGCAACCACACTACTCCTATATGGGAAGGGGCTTGACCCGAAAGTGGTTCTCTCTGATACCGGTGCCTCGAAACTACTACAGGGGATCGGGGATCCCTGGATGGTGGGCCTTCTCCGATAAAGGTGGGACCTGGAGAAGGAACAAAGGGTCGGCAGGCCTCCACGCGTTACTATGGGCCCCTCATTGAAAGTGCACACTCTCGAGGAGTGGAAAAAGGCGCTCCGGTTGGTCCTCGCCCGACGTCCCGGTTTTGAGGGGAATAACACCCATAGGGTAGGTGCTGGTGTTAAGAAGGGACTATCCGGAAGGTCTTGTCCGGTTATCCAAAACCCGCATACTGCTGTATGACGATCCACGACAGTTCGTGGCGGATGTATCGGATCGTGTGGGTAAAGTGTACAACCTTTGCAGAGGATAAAAATCTATTCGAATAGCCGTGCCCACGTTTATGGACGGGTTGGACAAACTTCTATAGAGCGGTGCTGGTTTTGGTTTATAAAAAGGTTTTTATGCAAAGAGATTCGACCATGGGATGGTGAAAGGGCAAGGAGGATGGGCCATGGGATGGTCGGACCTAGATGAAGTACTGGTCATGGGATGACCACAGTGGAAGTGAATAGCAGGGTTGACCCCAGCCTAGTATTTTCAAGTTTTTACCAACTACCTCTACCCTAAAAAGGTTTTTTGGCCAACAACAAGGGTAGGATTATACTTCTAATAGAGATCTCAAATAGCCACTTTGGAGCCATCCTATCCACAACCATAATGCATAGTCTTTGTACTATCGTGTATGGTGGTTTGTGAGTACATTCAAAGTACTCACAGGCAATGTTCCCTGGCTATCAACTTGGTCAGACTATGAGCAGGATGAAGAGGACAACGGAGGGTACGAGGACGACTTCGCGAACTAGGCTGTTTCTCCGAGTCAGGCACCTATTGGGCTATGGCTTGACTCGGGTCCTCCGTGTTATTTAGTACCGCTGCTATTATCTATTTGTGCCCATGGATGCAAGGTTGTAAGACTATTATTGTAAGACTTATTATATCATACTGTAATGGATGTGTGTACTTTGATATCATGTCGGTTATGCTCCACGATGCACTGATCATGGGATCGTGGTGGTTGGCATAATTTGGTAATTCTGGGTGAGAATCCGGGGTCGCCACACAACCCTATCATAATTGATGATGCTTATTCTCTTCATAAGGATGAGGTTGGCAATATGTTTGCCAAATTTGTTGGTGCTCAATATGGGTTCAAGAAAAGAACCATTTGGCTTGCCAACCTATTGTGACTAACTTCTTAGGACCCACCTTGGTTGGGGACCATCAAGCTATACCCGAGCTCTTACTTATGCACCTTACTTTGTAATAGCCTTCGTGCTTGAAGTCTATATCTTTGCTATCACATAGTTGGTTGTCTTGCTTAACATAAGTTGTTGGTGCACATAGGTGAACCCTAGTTGTTCTAGGTTTTGTGCTTGACAAAGTAAACACTTGTTTAATTCTGCCTTTCTTAAGCCCATCTCGGAAGAGTTTTTCAAACACCTATTCACCCCCTCTAGGCGACATTTGTATCCTTTCAAAAACCACTTTGGTCCTTGGCGGCACAAAAAATCAAACTTTTCCGATTTTCGAAATTTTCACTTGCTTCCCAAACATCGGGAGGGAAGATTATTCAAAAGATCAGCCATTCGCAGTACTATATGTGGGCCCCTCGGATTAATCCTCCGAGAATCCCTGTTATGCATACAACCACGATCCCATGATCGGTTAGTCATGGCACATAACCGACAAGTATCAAAGTAAACATCCAACACATAACGAATACCTGTCATACCTTATTTGCCCTTATGGCTACATCGATCAACATCAGCGGAACTTCATCAAGCGTAGAGCCTGAGCCATGCCTTAACCTATAGGCAGCTGACTGGGAGAATGTCCTAGCTTGCATAGTCATCCACTTCACCTCTTCTTGATATCTGACCAAGATAATAGCCAGGGACAATGCCAGTGAGTACTTTGAATGTACTCGCAAGCCACCTTAATAGAATGGTAAAACAAGAGGATATGTAATTTGGCTGTGTAGTAGGAGGGCTCCAAGCGAGGTTCTTTTCAAAAATAGTTTCTCTTGTAGATATGGCATCTCCATATCCTTGTTAAAAACTTTTGTAAAGCCTTTTTGGAAACCTTTTGAAAAGTTTTGTAAACACTAGGATTAGGGTGCCCATTTGTTCCCGTCTTCTGGTCGTCCCACGACCAAACTCCTTTCTCCTCCTTCTGACCTTCCCATGGTCAAAACCTTTCTCCTTTACGACCATCCCATGGTCAAAACATTTCCAAAGCCATCTTTTCTGAAATCCTTTTTGAAAACAAAACCAGCACCGCTCTACAACAACCTTCCCAACCGTCCAAGACCGCGGGCAGGACTATTCGAATAGATTTACACTCTACAGAGGTTGCACACTTTACCCACACCATCTGGGTACACTACCCTAATCTACACCGATCGTGGGTCGACTAACCGATCAAGACTCTCTGGATGCCCACTCCAATATAAGTGCCTACCCTATGAGTGTTGTTCCCCTCAACACCGGGACGTCGGGTACTGAGGACACACCGGAGAGATTTTTCCACTGCACGAGTGTGCGCTTTCAATGAGGGGCTCATAGTAACGCGTGGAGGCTCGCAGGCCCTTCGTTCCTTCTCCAGGTCGATGTCCCACATGGACCCTTATGTGAGAAGGACCACCCTCCAAGGATTTTTATCCCCTGTAGTTGTTGCGAGGCAGCTTATACCAGAATAGACAAACATCAAATCCAGCCCTGTCCCATTCCAGAGTAATGTAGTTGCACAGGTTAATTGTTATGGCAAAACTGCAAAGAACCGGGTGCATTTCATAAACCTTTTTCCTCCAGTTTTCCTCCAGCATTTTTGTAAAACAAAACCTTTTTGTTTCTCAACATCTCTTGGGAGGTCCCACCTCACCAAGGTTTTATCATAAAACATTTGGTAAAACTTTTTCCGGGGTCTTCCCATCCTCTAGCTTTGCTTCGGCTAAAAAAGGGTCTCCAAAAGGGTTATGGTGATATACACCATCTATTCTACTAGGGACAAGTAGGTGTCACCAAGGGGGGGGGGGTTGTACTTAGTAGTACAAAAGTGTAATAGTTCAGAGGAGCCAAACCCCTACCATATATACATCAACATATAGTAAAACAATGCAGTTTTAATAAGCAGTAGATAAAACATGCGTAAGTAAAACAGTAGGACAAGACTTATGAGCAAGAAGGTGGCTTGCCTGATGATCAGCAATATGGCAATATGTCCCTGGACTTCTTCTTTAGATAACCAAGAATACCAAAACCAATAATAGTAAGATCTCTTCTTCTCGGCGTCAATACAAGCGCAACTATCGTCGTCATCGAGTACACATGCAAACAAGCAAGACCACAATCAAAACAAGGCATACAAGCATCATTACAATACAGCAAACAAACATACCACACATTACTCAAATCAGTAGGTTTTGATAGATGGAGTGGGTTGTAATTGGAATTACTTTAATTGCCCTTGTGGTCTTTGTTTTAGGATGTATTTGTCCAAATACCACCTCTTAAGGGGATTTCGAACTAGGCTTGGGTCTGTATGATATAAATATGCAAGGATGATACCATCCGGTAGGTATTGACAAAGCAAGGCCAACAAAAGTGGTTTCACTATTTTATCACTTTTCTTTAATTTCTTATGAATATTCTAGTGATAAAAGCTCTAGTTTTAGAAAATAATTCACCAGAAAAGTTCTGGAGCTCCAAAAATTATTTCCTTGGATGGTCAGGTAGAGATTGATGTACTGATTCACTTAGAGTTGGAATCATGTCAAATTAATTACCATAATGCCCTCTAAAAATTCCCAAAGTCAAATTTGCAGCTGTTTTGTCCTTTTTACCAGATTAATTCTACATAAGCTTTTGATATGATTCCAGGGACAAATGGTAGGTATTTAGGATGCCTTTCTGTATAAATTGGAATCACCCTATTTGGATTTGTAAAACTACTGAGGTGATTTATATATTGAATTAGCTATGCATAGAACAGATTAATTCACAATAATTCAACTGTGGCTTAGAAAATTATGGGCTCCTGGGATTTGGTATATATGGATGGAGATCATCCAGGAGAATTGGAATTGGGTCAAATGGACCCTTGTTTTGGTCTAGGAAAATTTCTAAAGTGATATATGGAGGGATATTGTTATTTTTACTAGGGTAAATCTAGGGTTCACCTTGACATGGTACCAAGGTCTGGTGGCAGGTACTTCCAATACCTTCCAGAGAAGGTTTGATTTAAACCATTTGGACCTGCATAGCCCCCTGAGGATGTTATTTAGAGAAAAGGACACTTTTTGGTAGGTTTATTGCTAGAAAATAATACTCATAAATTTGGGCATGGGGCTTGGTATTCATGGTAGATAACACACCAGAGATTATACTAAAATTTATCATTGGTAGATTTCAGGCATTTTCCATTTTTGTTTTGAATGAAACCAACTAGCCAATCTGTAGATCTGAAATTAATTGGGAAAAGGGAGGAGGGCGTCGTGGGCCAAATCCAGAAGGGGACCTAGGCCACCGTCGCTGGGCCGGCCCAAAAGGCGGCACCAAGGAAGCGTGCTCGCTTGTGTTTGAACTACGGCGCGGGGCCCGGCTGTCAGCGAGAGCCGGTGCCAAAGAGGTATGGGGCGCTCTGGGCCGTTGGATTAAGGCGACATCGAAAGCGGGGGTTCATCTCCCTCCTGGGAACACCACCACGGCAGCGGCAGAACCCTAGGTCGTTGGAGGATGATGGGGCGCTTACCAGTAGGCTCACCGGCGAGCGGCGAGGAGCGGAGGCGATGCGGTGCAGCCCAGCAAGCAGATCCATGGGCGGCAAGGTCAAGTTCCCCACCAGGAAGCGTACCGCGCAGTGACACCCGAAGAGGGTCCTCGGGAGCTCGCCGGAGCTGGCCCTGGGAAGCATGCATGTTGAAAAGGAAGGCAGGGTCAGAAACAAGACGTCCAGAGGATCTCGCTGACAAAGAAATAGAGGGAGAGAGGCAGTAGATCAAGTTCACGATACCTCCTTAGAGAAATACCTGAGAGGGCTTCTTCTCCATTTCCCTGTACATGCAAAAGGGGAAGGCCGGTTGAGGTCGTGTAGGGGATCTGGAGGAGAGGTGAGGAATGGAAAAATAGGGGCTCGGGAGCGTCGAGGTCGGCCATGCATGCTCTGCTCGAAGGAGGCCGAGAGGAGCAAGCCTCCTTCTCCATTGCGAGGTAGAGCTAAGGAGATGGATCTTGAGCTCTCTGGGGAGGTAAGTGGAGGGTGAGGGGGGAAATGAGGGGCAGAGGTGTGCTGTGATGGCCTCTGGCCTTTAAGGACCGAGAGGAATGGGCTATGATGGACCATGTCCATGGGGAGGCTTGGAGGGATGGAGGTGGCCATCCATTGGGTAGTAGGGGTGATGGAGAGGTGAGGTGGGGCCAGAGTCGGGCAGGGAGATAGGGAGGGAGTGGTGGAGGCTGCTGCTACTTTTAATACCAAGATCTTTGCAAGATATGCCACTCTCTCTCTCGCACACATGTTTCAAGAGAGAAAGGGCAAGGGGAGGCATTTCTACATTGTATTACGACCAGAGATGATGTAGGTGTGCTGTGGTGCTCAAGGGTGGGGGTTTGGTGAGGGTTTGAGGGAGTATTAACCCAATGTTGTTAATTATCCTAGATTTGTCATTTTTGCTGCTTATGAAGCAACTCTTGAACTTTGATCTTGGCAAGGTGAGTTAAGGGTGCTGGTAGGTGGGTAGGGTTAGGATACATCTCCAAGATTTATTTGGGATTTTCAGAGAATTCTAGATGCACTTTATATCAAATATTCAAATAGTGCAGAAATGGTTTTTAGCAATTTATTTGGTATTTTGGAATTGTACAAGTTGAGTTTTTGATGTGAGATGGTCCCAAATGTGAATACGCACTTAGGGGAATTTTACCAAAATTTATTGGAAGATAAAAGTATTTAAAACAATTATTATTCCAATTCAGCCATTTAAGAAAATGGGCAAAAAGAAATAATAAAGATCTTCAAAAATATTTAGTTTTGAAGTGGGAAGATGGGGTATGATGTGTGGACCTCAATTGAGCCAAAATTTGGGGAAGTGTTTTGGCAAAAACCAAACTTTCCCTTATGGAAGAAGTTTTGGAGAGTTGGTTTATTAAAGAGATTAATTAGATTTGGAGCCATAATAATTATGGATAATATTTGATAAATCTTTATGATCAAGGTGTATGATGTAGACAAGGTGTAGCAAGCATTTTCAACCTTGGTAATTGTAAGTCCAACTTGAATTAGATGGGAAAACAAGGGATTGAGGATCTAGGGTGATGTTATTTTCATACCACCAAAACCGTGTTGGATCTTGGAGCTCAGAGCTCACCTTGATTCAAGGGATAGATGGATAGATAGAACAAGTCATATATATGATCATGGCAGAAGTATTTTGGTTTGGTTACATTTGAGGCGGTCTGGAAGTGATGGCAATCTTTGTTGAAAATAAGGCTGCCATACCAGATGAGTCATGATGCCTTATAATCCATGTGGGTTTAAGAAGCACAAGGATCCACTTGGAACAAGTGAAGTAGATATTGATAGACTTATATGAGTAGAACACAACCATGCAAAGAGTTGGTCCATAGAAGGTTGGAGGATGGTGTGAGCTTCTGTCCAAGTAGGCATGTTGCCTAGATTTGCAGGAATAGTTATTTTCTTGCCTGCAAAACCATCAAGAACAAGTGGGTTGGAGGATGATCTAACCAAGGGAAATAGTGGGCCTTGGTAGTACTTAGGATGGTTAAAAAGATGGTTCAAATGCATTTTCAAAAATTCAGAAGGTTTAAGAAAGGGAGTCATTCAAAAAGGTGATGTTGGAAATAGTTTTCCAAATTTGGCAGATTTAGGGTTTTTGACTAGATTATGAGAGAGGAGGCTTTTGATGGGTAGCAAGGTACCAAATCATCATCACGTGGATGAGGTTGAAGAGTATATTGAGTAGAAGGGATCCATGCTTGATATTGGTCTTCATTGACTTGGAAACTTCTAGAATGGATCACTACAGAATTGATCTGGTTAAGGGTTTTAGATGATCACCTAGTATCTAGAGATCAGATCCTGCTTTGTATTCTTGCTTAGGGTGTGGTGATTTGGAAACATCTTGATCCTAGTGATGAGCTCCTATAGTAGCTCATGCTATCTCCTAAGTAGACAAATCAAGCAACAGATCAAGGCAACTCATATTACCAACAAGGCAAACCTACTACTAGGGTTACCATCAAGCTTAGCTTGAGGTAAGGATGGGAAATTTTTGAAAAGTTAGGGTTTGAAAAAGGTAAGGTCCTTGGTGCATCTACCAAGAGTAGAGTTCAAAAGATTTATAAAAGGTTTTGGAAATCTTAGAGGTAAGAGTAGTTGAAGGTTCTATCTTGAAAACATAAGGAGTTTATAGCTCTCCATAGTTTTGCCAATGTAAGCTACTAAACTAGTTTTGGTTAGACAAGCATCTTGGCTCATGTTCTAAAATGCCAGAACATTTGATAATATGTAAAATGATCCAGGATAGTTTTGTTAGATAGCTTTTGTCAACTGATGGTGAGGTAAGGAGTATCATATGGCATACACTCACATGCACAAGCACAAACAAACAACAAGCAAACACTGCACCAATGAACAAGAAAAAGTTTTTGTTCCCCCTGATTTTTGCATTCTAGACAACTAATCAGGGTCACAGAAATTGGGATGTTACACTATACTTCTTAACTTATCTTTATCTTGTCTTATCTCTTACAATACCATACCACTTCATATTGTGTACAGATTAACTTTGAACATTGACCATTGGATCAAGACTGGCAAATCCAAACATTGCTAACCATTGGATCTTCTTTTCCATTCGTAGCATCTAGAAAGATTCTACTGATAGTCTTGAGCACGGTGAACGCTAGTATGCGCAAATCTCAAAACACACACTTAATTCATTGCTTAGTTTCAGGGTCCATGTGCTAAATGCATGGACCTTGATGCAATTTTCATTTTTAAGAGGTTCTTGATGTAACTTGTACTTCCACCGACCATGTTAACTCTCAAGCACCTCGCTCCGAAGAGACCTACCAAGGTTAAAAGAAAATGCAACCGCCCCAATTATCACAAAAACTAGACCATAGTTTCTTATACGTAATACCCATGTTTTTAGTACAAGGATTTTTCAACCTTCCTAGCTAAGTTCATGCACTTTGGTGACTTCTTGTCAATTTAACAAAATTAAGTCAAACTTTAGCTACAAGTAAGTGTGATAGATTGATCTTGAATTAAATGTCTTTCCGGAGGTAGATGGGTGCATCTTCTTATAGTAAACAATGTCGTTGGTGTGAGTTTCCAACTATTAGGAAAGAAAATTCTTAGTTTTCTGAGTGATGACGAGATGATTCTTTTCCGTAAATAAAGTCCTAAGAATATGGATCTCAATGCCATAATCTAAGCTTCTAGACATATTAGCTAGGTGGACCAATGTGTTTTACTTATGATTCCCATGTTTTATGAATTTTCAAGGTTCCTAGCTGACCCGCCCACTTGTTGAATGACTTTATGTCGATGTATCGAAATAAGGTCAAATTTTAAGTACAAGTAATAAATTGTAGGTTGCTTTGAAAGTTTTATGAAAAAATCTTTTGGGGGTACCCATCGAACAATCAATTAATATATCAGAAAGCACAGAGAGTTTTGACGACTGGTTCAACTTCTAGCTACTAAGATTTTGCATCTTGAAAATTTTGAACCCCTTTTGAAAATGATCACATGAAATAAGGATAGAGGAGAAATGATTTTTCTATTCTCTATGGTCAACACACAAGCTTGAGGTGCACCTTAGGATTAAAGATAACTTTATTTTTCCACTATGTATAAGGTGAACCTTAGTGGATGCCACATAGTAGGCCTTATTAAGGTGTGCTTTTTTACACAATGCAGGAGTAGTATATTTCTTTGCTTAGACATATGCTCACCTCTATCCACGCATTGTACATGCTGAGAGAATAAACATTGGCAGGGGAAGAGGGCAGCAGCAAAGAGGATTTGAAGGCGGTTCCATGTCAGAGCAAAGTTATGATGGGTTCCTAACACGAGGTACTCCTGTGGCCTTACAGTATACACTCTACTAGTAGTAAATTTCAGGACCTATGCATGCAAAAAAAATCATGTGTTTTCTCTCTCCTTCGTTATGCTCCATCTCCCCTCCCCTTTCCCCTCGCGCACCGGCCCGGCTGATCTCTCCCTCGTCCACAGCGTGGCGCTGCGCACATGTGCCTTCGTACAACGGCTCTTTGTCTATGGTGTGTTTGGCAGCCACACATTGGTGTGGAGTAGGGATGAGGAGTACATAGTAAGGAAACCACTTTGGTCCTTGGCGGCACAAAAATTCAAACTTTTCCGGTTTTTCAAAATTTTCACTTACTTCCCAAACATCGGGAGGGAAGGTTATTCAAAAGATCGGCCATTCAGAGTACTATACTTCTTAACTTATCTTTCTCTTGTATTATCTCTTACAATACCATATTACTGCATATTATGTACAGATTAACTTTGAACATTAACCGTTGGATCAAGACTGGCAAATCCAAATATTGCTAATCGTCGGATCTTCTTTTCCATTCTTAGCATCTAGATAGATTCTACTGATAGTTTTGAGCACGATGAATGCTACTATGCGCAAACCTTAAAACACACACTTAATTCATTGCTCAGTTTCAGGGTCCTTATGCTAAATGCATGGACTTGTATGCAATTTTCATTTTTTATGAGGTCCTTGATGTAACTTGTACTTCCACTGACCGTGTTAACTCTCAAGCACCTCGCTCCTATGAGACGGACCATTAGATCGGCCATTCGCAATACTTATCTTATCTTTATCTTGTCTTATCTCTTACAATACCATACCACTACATGTAGTGTACGGATGAACTTTGAACATTGACCGTTAGATGAAGACTGGAAAATCCAAACATTGCTAACCATTGGATCTTCTTTTCCATTCTTAGCATTTATAAAGATTCTAGTGATAGTCGTGAGCACGATGAACACTAGTATGTGCAAACCTCAAAACACACTTAATTCATTGTTCAGTTTTAGGGTCCTTGTGCTAAATGCATGGACTTAGATGCAATTCATTTTTATGAGGTCCTTGATGTAAGTTGTACTTCCACGCACCATGTTAACTCTCAAGCACCTTGCTCCTACGAGACCTACCATTAGATCGGCCTGTCGCAGTACTTCTTATCTTATCTTTATCTTGTCTTATATCTTACAATACCATACCACTGCATGTAGTGTACGGATTAACATTGAACATTGACCATTGGATCAAGACTGGCAAATCCAAACATTGCTAACCATTGGATCTTATTTTCCATTCTTAGCATCCAGAAAGATTCTACTGATAGTCTTTAGCACGATGAACGCTAGTATGCACAAACCTCAAAACACACAGTACTTCATTGCTCTGATTCAGGGTCCTTGTGCTAAATGCATGGACTTGGATGCAATTTTCATTTTTCCGGGGTCTTCGATGTAACCTGTACTTCCACCGACCATGTTAACTCTCAAGCTCCTCGCTCCTACGGGACCTACCATTAAAATGGCCATTCACAGTACTATACATCTTATCTTATCTTTATCTTGTCTTATCTCTTACAATACCATACCACTGCATATAGTGTACCGATTAAATTTGAACGTTGACCGTTGGATCCAGAATGGAAAATCCAAACATTGCTAACAGTTGGATCTTCTTTTCCATTCTTAGCATCTAGAAAGATTCTACTGATAGTCTTTAGCATGATGAACGCTAGTATGCGCAAACCTCAAAACACACAGTACTTCATTGCTCAGTTTCAGGGTCCTTGTGCTAAATGCATGGACTTGGATGCGATTTTCATTTTTTATGAGGTCCTTGATGTAACTTGTACTTCCACCGACCGTGTTAACTATCAAGCACCTCTCTCCTACGAGACCTACCATTAAATTGGCCATTCGTGGTACTATATTTCTTATCTTATCTTATCTTATCTTATCTTTATCTTGTCTTATCTCTTACAATTCCATACCACTTCATATGGTGTACATATTAACTTTGAACATTGACCGTTGGATCAAGACTGACAAATCCAAACATTGCCAACCGTTGAATCTTATTTTCCATTCTTAGCATCTAGAAAGATTCTACTGATAGTATTTAACACAATGAACACTAGTATGCGCACGCAAACCTCAAAACACACACTTCATTGCTCAGTTTCAGGGTCCTTGTGCTAAATGCATGGACTTGGATGCAATTTTCTTTTTTATGAGGTCCTTGATGTAACTTGTACTTCCACCAACCGTGTTAACTCTGAAGCACCTCGCTCCTATGAGACCTACAATTAGATCGGCCATTCGCAGTACTTCTTATCTTATCTTTATCTTATCTCTTATCTCTTACAATACCATACCACTTCATATAGTGTAAGGATTAACTTTGAACATTGACTATTGGATCAAAACTGGAAAATCCAAACAGTGTTAACTGTTGGATCTTCTTTTCCATTCTTAGCATCTAGAATGATTCTACTGATAGTATTTAGCATGATGAATGCTAGTATGCGCAAACCTCAAAATACACAGTACTTCATTGCTCATTTTCAGGGTCCTTATGCTAGATGCATGGACTTGGACGGAATTTTCATTTTTTATAAGGTCCTTGATGTAACTTGTACTTTCACCGACCGTGTTGACCCTCAAGCACCTCTCTCCTACAAGACCTACCATTAGAACATGCAATTCACAGTACTTCTAATCTTATGTTTATCTTGTCTTACACAATACCATACCACTGCATGCATAGTGTACGGATTAACTTCAAAACATTGACCGTTGGATCAAGACTGGCAAATCCAAACATTGCTAACCGTTGGATGTTCTTTTCCATTCTTAGCATCTAGAAAGATTCTACTAATAGTCTTTAGCACGATGAATGCTAGTATGCGCAAACCTCAAAACACGCACTTCATTGCTCTTTCAGGGTCCTTGTGCTAAATGCATGGACTTGGATGAAATTTTCATTTTTTGTGAAGTCTTCGATGTAACCTGTACTTCCACCGACCATTATAACTCTCAAGCACCTCGCTTCTACGTGACCTACCATTAAATTGGACATTCGCAGTACTATACTTCTTATCTTATCTTAGCTTTATCTTGTATTATCTCTTACAATACCATACCACTACTGTAACATCCCAAAACTTCAATCCAAGCTTATCAAGGTCTAAATCATCAAATTTGGGGTTAACAAAAACTTTTTCAAATTAAAAATAAAAGCATTCATTTGTGTGTGCATTTAAAATAGGAGTTGTTTTGAATTGCCATGATTGTGTGATCCAATGCTTGTAAAATGTTCCTTAGGTGATTTAAACATCATCTACATCATTCCCAAACTTTTCCTAAAGAAAATCAAATAAAAAAGAATTAAAAAGGAGGAATGGTCATTTTGGCCATTTTAATCCACTACACTACTTTGGCTATTCCTAGTACTCAATTATTAACAGAAACAATTCTTAATCTTTGTACCCTTTGCTAGTACACATAATGAGGTACCAAGGCCCACTTTTTGATCTGCTAAAAACATTCTTTTATTATTTTAATTGGCATTTGAAAATTGAATCCAATGCATATCCATAGATCACCCCTATTTCAAAACCCCTCTATTTGAGCTCCACTTTCAAAACCCTTGCAACCAGAGACGACCTAGCACCAGTGGAGATCACTAAAAAATTTTGAAACCAAAATTCAAACCTTTTTCTCTTTCAGCCATTTCATCAAACACCTTGCTGGCAGGATCATATTGGCCTAACTAATATTGTTTTGGGCTGATTTTGTCTAGCAATTTTAGTGTGCTTTGATCATCTTGTCCCCCCTCAAGCCTGACCAGACCCACACTAGCATCTCCCCTACCTCCTAGCTGCACTGCACTCGCCGCAGCAGCCCTCTCTCGCCTCTCTCTCCATGTCTAGGAGGTAGCTCACACCTCACCGCCACCCCCTATCCCCTGCCCGAGCCCAGCCCTGTAGTGGACCAACGAGGATACCACACGCCCAATGCCACCGCACCATGCCGTTGCCGCCCCCAGAGCGCGCTCTGTCCCCGCTGATTGCGACCACCCAAAGCTCCACCACAACCGCGCCTCGCCTCGCCGTCGACCACCAGATCGTTTGCCCGCCTCGCCGACCCCGCTGGAGCCCTGGTATGTCCCCAGCAGACCCCCACCGAGCGGCTAGGGTTCGAGCTCGCCGGTGACCTGTTCGTCGTCGACGAGGACCCTCAGCCGTAGATTCCCCTTCTAATCCTACGGCCCACAACGCGCGTACTGTTTCGCGTGTTAAGCACCGCTGACAAGCAGGACCCCCTGTCAGCTGAGCCCCACGCCGCGGAGCGCCACTGGGCCGGCCCAAGTATTTTCCCGTGCTAGCCCACCCGTTCAAATCTAGATTTTTCTTTTTAGATTGAATCTAGTTTCTGCCCACCAGTTTGAAAATCAATTCAGAGTGTTTTATAAATCCAAATTGCATGAAACCAAATTTGTCTAAAAGGTATGGAGATGATCTATCCAAGCCCGTTGGATTTAATTCAATTAGAGTTATAGATCTCTCCTAATAAAAATAACAAAACAGAAGCATTTGCAACTTGCAACTTTTTATAAAATCAACCAAGTTAGCTTTTGAGTTGATTCCAACTCTCAAAAATCACATTTCATCATATATATCCAAAGATGTAATAATATTAAGGTTTACATGCAGTGACTTTGGACTAGTACCAAAATAATGCTATATAGGCATTGCTAGTCACTTTAAATCATTAAATAATGAACTTAAACCAAAGTAATATTGATCCAACCCTTAAACCTCATCCCCACATGTTAGAATATGTGGTGATGACATGTGTCCACATGATCCCATATTTTAAGTGGTGAATATTAAATGTTAGTTAATTTTTCAATGAGTAGAAATTACTTTTCTAAAATAAAAAGGTTGAAACTATGGAATTAAACTTGTGATGCTTGTGATGATAATAGATCATCAATTGTGTGTCTTAGAATGCTATCTAGCATAGTTAAGTATTGTTTGGTGATTGTATACTCCGTATGTATTTATAGAAGATAGTATCGACCAAGCTTACGAGGAGGAGGAGTGCTATCAAGACGAAGACGAAGAAAACTTCAACCACTACACCAACCAAGGCAAGCCACCATTAACAGTGCAAGCTACCCTTAGCAAGCTAGCAATACCCAAGATTAACCCTTGCAAGTTTAGTGCTTAGCAAACTAGAAACAAACTAGATGGTTTAGCAAAGATGCCTTAAGCATGCTTTGATCACACCCCTTTAACTATTAGTACCTCAAGTCTTATTGACGAGTTTTACTTCCCTTAGTTTACACAAAGTTCTTTACTTGTTGTGAAGGTAGCATAAAAAGTATAAAACTTGACCTACTTAGAAACCTTTAGATGTCATTCTATGGCATGAGATTGAACCCATCACTTCCACCTTAGTGAACACTCTTAACTTAGTAATTTAGAGTAGATCAAAAACTTGAGTCACTTTAGATGGGAACAATTGGTGAAAATGAATTGTGAAAACCATGGAATGATGAGTCATTCTATTGAGATGTTTTGAAATGTGTTGAGAAACACAATTGGTTTATGATGATGAAAATGATGAGAAATGACCCTTAACCCTTTTATAAAACTGATGGTTGGATTTGGATGCGATACCATTCCAAATTTACCGTACAACCACATTACCTGAATTGGGTAAGGCTTAGCTGGAAATTTATATGCATTAGTATTAGTTCCCTCACGGGAGAGGTTTGAGCTGAGGCTACCTCTCAATGATGTCCACCTATGCAGTGCCCAAGATGACTGATGGTCATGGTTGGGAGGCCATGCTCATAGGAGAGGTGCTTATACTAGGGTGTGTAAAGGGAAGGTTATGTTTGATTATCTGCATACTAAGTATGATGATTCAGGGTTATCCTTGACAGATGTATTGAATCTTGTGGTGAAGGTGTACCACCTCTGCAGAGTGTCAAACTATTCGAATAGCCGCGTCCGTGGTTATGGACAGTTGGAATGGCCATACTGTTTTGTTGTCAGATGTTTTCCAAATAACTTGAAATGAATGATGAATTTTGACTTGACCACAACAGGGTTGTGTTTATGATAATAGCTTCCCAACTTAAGTGATTATAGAACTTTATGTTATCTTTCTTTGCATCTGAACTCAGCTTAGGTTTCAAACTTAACTTTATAGTTGAACTTAAATTTAGCACTTTAGCTTAGAACTATAGTACCTGTTAATAGTAGTTTGCGAGTACTTAAAGAGTACTCATGGCTTTTGTACCTGGCTATTCTCATGGCCAGACTATGAAGGAGAATATCAAGAGGATGGTCATCAGAACGGCTATGATAACTAGGACTATCTGCCTTCGTCAGCATTGCCTGTGCCCCTTGAAGATGGACCCCACCGCTACGCTTATCTTTTTTTCCGCTGCTTGTTGTATTAAAGACTAGATCATGAGATCCTTATTTGTGTAAGACCTTATGTATGGTTTGTAATGTATTATGTACTGTGATATCCAATCCATTATGTCTCGCAAAAATGGTAATCCTGGGATTGCGAGGTATGGCATAACGGGCATCTGGGATTAAAAATCCGGGTGTTGACAAGTTGGTATCAGAGCCATCCTGACCATAGGAGACCCTAGTTAGAATGGACGTCCAAAACAAAAACTTAGCTTCAAAACCAAAGTGAGTATTTATGAAAAAACTATTTCCTCTCTTACCCTTGTGAACTGACTCTTTCTCAAAAATTCATGTTCCTCAAAATTCTTACATTATGACTTAAAACTTGACACACTTGATCACTTCACTAACTTCCTCATCCTTAATTCTTGTAGATAGATACTCAGTTCAGCAAGTTTTACCAGTTGGGAAACGGAGGTCAGCTGATCTTCGAGAGGGATCTGGATTCACTATCGGAGTTACTGGGACGCCCACATCCGGAGTTTCTTGGAGCTCAACTTCCAGGACCCCCAGGAGGAGACCTACAGTGGCTAGTCACCGCAGATCTTCGAGGAAGCATCGGAGCACCAACTTCTGGAAGAATTCAGTTCTCCGTGAGAGAGAACAACTGGCTAGATGGATTAGCCAGGGCAATGCATGAAGCTCTCGCACGTCTATGTGCCCTTAGCGTCAACAAGATCCAAGGAACCCGTTTTGCCCACTATGCAAGACATGACTTCATGGGAATGCCGATGGAGATGCCAAGTCACCTAGAGTTGAGGCGTCAAGTGGAGAACCTTGACTTCTTGCTTCATGATAGACAGCAGGAACTAGACAATGCCAGGGAGTTAGCCAACCAGAACCGTGCAATTGCCGACCAGAAGGCCCAGACTTTCGCACTGCTCGTCCAAGATCGCCAGTCTCTTCGCCGCCAGCGTGCGAAGAAGGATCGCACCATCGCCTGACTTTGCAAGAAGGTGGCCGACCTCGAGAAGACCGTCAAGGAGCAGGAAGCTCAGCTTGCCGCCAAGGAAGAAGAAGATGAGGGTGAAGACATCCAGGGAGACATGGATTCTTACCTCAGCAACGATGATGACTTTCTGGAGGAGGATGCTGTAGACTTCTACACTGATGATGAAGACTCCGACTTCATCGAAGATGAGTAGATGCACTAGAGCACTGTCATAGCATGAGATGTATCATCTCACTTTATCGTAGCTGGCAGAATGGTTCTTCAAACCATCTGCTTTCCTTTGTTGTTGTGGTGTGTGTTGTATTGGGTGCTTGCTTGCATGAATGAAAATGAAGTTAGGTGAAAAACCTGAGTCTAACTCAAAGTTTTAGCTTTGAAAACCCAAAACCATGAACCTTAGAATTTCCCTCTTACCCTTATATCTATCTCAATCTTCAGATGACTCGTGGAAACCAAGGAGGGAGCAGCTCGTCGCAGGACCCAATGCTGCAGATATTGCAGAATCTCATCGCGGACCATGAAGCAAGCAGGGCCGAGCGTCAAGCCAACTTAGCAACATTGCAGCAGATCGCCCAAATGGCTCTCAACAATCAAGGACATGGAAATCAGGATCACCATGGATCCAAACTCAAAAAAATTTAGAACACCAATCCCCCAATCTTCAACCAATCTGAGAACCCATTAGATGCTGATGACTGGTAACAGACCATGGAAAATAACCTTGAAGTTGCAAGAGTTGATGAAAATGAGAAAGTTCACTTTGCCACCCACTATCTGGCGGGAGATGCAAGAGCTTGGTGGAATAGCATCCGCAATATGAACCATGGCCAGGTGATGACCTGGGAAGCATTCAAAGTCAAATTCCGCTGCACCCACGTGCTGCAAGGTCTCATCAACAGGATGAGAGATGAATTCTGCGAATTGAAGCAAGGAAGAATAACTGTGGTGGAGTACCGTGACAGATTCTTGTCACTTGCCAGATATGCACCGAATGAGATCAACACGAAGGCCAAGAAGAAGCAGAGATTCTTGAACGGACTGCATGATGAGATGCAGACTGTCCTCATCAACATCCGTTTCCAGGATCTCGAAGAGCTAGTCGACTCTGCCATTCAGATGGGAGGGAAGATTAACCAGGCAAACGACAACCACAAGCGTCGTATGATGCAGCAGTCTGGATCCAGTAGTCACTAGAAGTACCGTCCCAACCCCTCACCAGGATATGCACCAAGGAACAACCGACCCCCAAATTATCGCCCAAGCTACCCCAACCGTAGCGGAGGCAATGTGAAGTCCGGAGGAAACAATCACAACTCCGGTAATGCCAACAATTTCAACCGTGCCCCTCCCAAGAGCAACAACAACAACAACACTGCACCCAGAACTGGCAGCAATGCTTTGCCTGTCGCAGTCAAGGACAAGTCCCAGATCACCTATTTCGAGTGTGGAGTGAAGGGTCACTACTCCAATGAGTGTCCCAAGAAGACTGCCGCCAATGCCCCTGTGAATGCCCCAGCTCAGCAGTAGCGTCGTGTTCAACCAGGAAGGAGATTTGCCCCAGGGAACCCTCACAACCGCAATGGTCGTCTCTTCCACACGAACACAGAAGAAGCCTAGGAAGCGCCAGATGTAGTGCTGGGTATGTTTTCTGTCAACTCAGTTTTAGCAAGAGTATTGTTTGATTCTGGAGCATCGCATTCATTTGTCACCGAAGAATTTGTATGCACTAGTAAGATTCACCCAACTAACCTAAAGCATGTCATGATAGTTCAAATCCTCGGTTCAACTACAAAAGCTAGAAAAATTTGCAAAGCTGTACCTATCAGAATACATGGGATAGATTTTTATGCCAACCTAATTGTACTTGGAACCAAAGGATTGGAAGTAGTACTAGGTATGGAATGGATGTCAAGGCATAAAGGATTGATAGACTGTGCTAAGAAAGCCATCACCATGACCAGTAGTTCTGGAGTAATGATGAGAGCATCTCTAAAACCTTACCCGTCAATTCAAGTGCAACAAGAGTGTAGCCACCACCATAGACCAAGTCGAGTAGTCATGAATACCCCAACGTATTCCCAGATGAATTGCCAGGCATGCCCCCGGATAGGGATATTGAGTTCATTATCGAACTAATCCCCGGAACCAGACCTATAGCCCAGAGACCCTATAGTATGATCCCATCAGAGTTAGTGGAACTGAAGAAGCAGTTGGATGCCATGTTAGCAACAGGCTTGATTCAACCAAGCGCATCGCCATGGAGATCACCAGTGTTATTCGTCGACAAGAAAGATGGAGGCAATCGTCTGTGTACAGATTACAGAAAGTTGAATGACGTCACCATCAAGAACAAGTACCCTTTGCCAAAAATCGAGGATCTATTTGATCAGTTGACCAGAGCTCAGGTATTCTCAAAGATTGATCTTAGGATTGGTTATCACCAACTTAAGATTCGTGCAACGGATATTCCGAAGACCGCCTTTACTACTCGCTATGGTTTATACGAGTATACGGTTATGTCTTTTGGATTAACTAATGCCCTGCTTATTTCATGAATCTCATGAATAAGATCTTTATGAATTTCCTAGATAAGTTTGTAGTTGTGTTTATCGATGACATCCTTATCTACTCCAAGTTAGAATAAGAGCATGAGCAACATCTGAGAGTTATCCTAGAAACCCTGAGAGAGCATCAGTTATATGCCAAGTTCAGCAAGTGTGAGTTTTGTCTGAAAGAAGTGGGATTCCTAGGACATATTGTGTCTGCCGGAGGAGTCTCTGTTGATCCCACCAAGATCAAAGATGTCGAAGAATGGGAAGCCCCAACCACTCAAACCCAAGTCCGTTCATTTCTCGGATTAGCGGGATATTACCGCAAGTTCGTAGAAGGATTCTCGAGCATAGCCCGACCAATGACCCAATTGTTGAAGAAGGACAAGAAGTTTGAATGGACAGCCAAATGTGAGGCCAGTTTCCAGGAGCTGAAGAAGAGGTTGATATCAGCCCCAATTTTGATCATGCCAGACATCAAGAAGCCGTTTGATGTATATTGTGACGCATCCAAGATTGGTCTAGGATGTGTATTGATGCAAGAAGGCAAAGTCATTGCGTATCTGTCTCGACAACTGAAGCAGCATGAGCAGAACTATCCTACCCATGATCTTGAGCTAGCAGCTGTGGTTCTAGCATTGAAGACATGGCGTCATTATTTGATGGGTAATCGCTGTGAGATTTACTCAGATCATAAGAGCTTGAAGTATATCTTCACTCAGAAGGAGCTGAATATGAGGCAAAGAAGATGGATAGAGTTAATCAAGGATTATGACCTTGACATTCACTATCACCCCGGCAAAGCCAATGTGGTAGCGGATGCTCTTAGCAGATTGCCGTGTAGGCTTAACACCATGATCAAGGAGAAGCAACCTAGTTTGTATGAGGAGTTGGAGCAGTTCAGGACTAAATTAGTTAGCAAAGGATTCTTAGCTAGCATTGAACTTCAACCCATGTTGATTAGCCAAATCAAGGAAGCCTAGAAAGGGAATGAAAGTATCGACAGAATCAGACGTTGTATTGGTACAGGAAAGGTACCTGGATTTACCGAAGACAAAGAAGGAGTACTGTGGTACAAAGGACGTATCTGTGTGCCAGCAGATTTAGAGCTGAAGGAAGTTATCATGAAGGAAGCTCATGATACTCTTTATTCTATCCACCCAGGAGGAACAAAGATGTATCAGGATTTGAAAGACAAATTTTGGTGGCACAAGATGAAGAGAGAGATCGGAAGCTGCATCGCCAAATGTGACATCTGTCAAAGAGTCAAAGCAGAGCATCAGAGACCTGCAGGATTGTTGCAACCATTGCAGATTCCGAAATGGAAATGGGATTCTGTCGGAATGGACTTTATCACCGGTTTGCCTACTTCTAGTAGGGGAAATGACTCAATCTGGGTCATCGTTGATAGATTGTCCAAGGTAGCCCACTTCATACCTGTCAAGACAACCTACCAGAGTGCGAAGCTAGCAGAGCTATATATTGCTAGGATTGTTAGTCTGCATGGAACCCCCAAGACCATCGTGTCAGATCGAGGAACCCAGTTTACTTCAAGATTTTGGCAGAAAGTTCAGGAAGGTTTAGGAACCAAGTTGAACTTCAGTACCGCTTATCACCCGCAAACAGATGGACAAACTGAGAGAGTCAACCAGATCTTGGAGGATATGCTTAGAGCTTGTGTGTTGGAGTACGGATCAAAATGGGAAGGCGCACGCCTTTCAGAAATTCTCATATAACAACAGTTATCAAGCTAGTTTGCAGATGGCACAATTTGAATTCCTATACGGAAGAAAGTGTCGTACCCCTTTGAATTGGTCGCAAGTAGGAGAGAGTTAGATCTTCGGACCCGACATTCTCCGAGAAGCAGAAGAGAAAGTCACAAAGTCCGTGAGCACCTCAAGACCACCCAATCTAGACAGAAGAGTTATGCTGACAAGAGAAGGAGAGACCTGACTTTCAATGTCGGAGATTTTGTATACCTCAAAGTTTCACCATTGAAGGGAACTCAACGCTTTAGTCTGAAAGGAAAGTTAGCCCCCAGATATATCGGACCTTTCAAGATTCTGAACCGCCGAGGAGAAGTATCGTATCAACTGGAACTGCCTGAAGAGATGTCAGCCATCCATAATGTGTTCCATATCTCGTTACTTCGCAAATGCTTGGAAGTGCCTGAGAAGACTGAAGTTTTCAAGAATATCGATCATAGAGCGGTGGAAATCAACAATGACCTGACCTATCGGGAAGTACCCATCCGTATCTTAGAAGAAGCCTACAGAACCACCAGGACCAGAAGCATCAAGTTTCTCAAGATTCATTGGAGCAACCATACCGAGGAGGAAGCTACCTAGGAGCGAGAAGATTACATTAGGACAGAGTTCCCATATCTCTTTAGTTCCTAGTTTTCTTTGTAAATCTCGGTACGATATTTTGTTTAAGGGGGGAAGGTTTGTAACATCCCAAAACTTCAATCCAAGCTTATCAAGATCTATATCATCAAATTTGGGGTTAACAAAAACTTTTTCAAATCAAAAATAAAAGCATTCATTTGTGTGCGCATTTAAAATAGGAGTTGTTTTGAATTGCCATGATTGTGTGATCCAATGCTTGTAAAATGTTCCTTCGGTGATTTAAACATCATCTACATCATTCCCAAACTTTTCCTAAAGAAAATCAAATCAAAAAGAATTAAAAAGGAGGAATGGTCATTTTGGCCATTTTAATCCACTACAATACTTTGGCTATTCCTAGTACTCAATTCTTAACAGAAACAATTCTTGATCTTTGTACCCCTTGCTAGTACACATAATGAGTTACCAAGGCCCACTTTTTGATCTGCTAAAAACATTCTTTTACTTATTTTAATTGGCATTTGAAAATTGAATCCAATGCATATGCATAGATCACCCCTATTTCAAAACCCCTCTATTTGAGCTCCACTTTCAAAACCCTTGCAACCAGAGACTACCTAGCACTAGTGGAGATCACTCAAAAATTTTGAAACCAAAATTCAAAACTTTTTCTCTTTTGGCCATTTCATCAAACACCTTGCTGGCAGGATCATATTGGCCTAACTAATACTTCTTTGGGCTGATTTTATCTAGCAATTTTAGTGTTCTTTGATCATCTTGTCCCCCCTCAAGCCTGACCAGACCCACACCAGCATCTCCCCTACCTCCTAGCTGCACTGCACTCGCCGCAGCATCCCTCTCTCGCCTCTCTCTCCATGTCTAGGAGGTAGCTCACACCTCACCGCCACCCCCTGTCCCCTGCCCGAGCCTAGCCCTGCAGTGGACCACCGAGGATACCACGCACACAGTGCCACCGCACCATGCCGGTGCCGCCCCCAGAGCACGCTCTGTCCCTGCTGATTGCGACCACCCCAAGCTCCGCCACAACCACGCCTCGCCTCGCCGTCGACCACCAGTTCGTTTGCCCGCCTCGCCGACCCCGCTGGAGCCCTGGTATGTCCCCAGTAGACCCCCACCGAGCCGCTAGGGTTCGAGCTCGCCGGCGACCTATTCGTCATCGACGACGACCCTTAGCCGTAGATTCCCCTTCTAATCCTACGGCCCACAGCGCGCGTACCATTTCACGTGTTAAGTGCCACTGACAAGAGGGACCCACCTGTCAGCTGAGCCCCGTGCCGCGGAGCGCCACTGGGCCGGCCCAAGTATTTTCCCGCGCTAGCTCACCCGTTCAAATCTGGATTTTTCTTTTTAGATTGAATCTAGTTTCTGTCCACTAGTTTGAAAAGCAATTCAGAGAGTTTTATAAATCCAAATTGCATGAAACCAATTTTGTATGAAATGTATAGATATGATCTATCCAAGCCTGTTGGATTTAATTCAATTAGAGTTATAGATCTCTCCTAATAAAAATAACAAAATAGAAGCATTTGCAACTTGCAATATTTTTATAAAATCAACCAAGTTAGCTTTTGAGTTGATTACAACTCTCAAAAATCACATTTCATCATATCTATCCAAATAGGTAATAATATTAAGGTTTACATGTAGTGACTTTGGACTAGTACCAAAATAATGCTATATAGGCATTGCTAGTCACTTTAAATCATCAAATAATGAACTTAAACCAAAGTAATATTGATCCAACCCTTAAACCTCATTCCCACATGTTAGAATATGTGGTGATGACATGTGTCCACATGATCCCATATTTTAAGTGGTGAATATTAAATGTTAGTTAATTTTTCAATGAGTAGAAATTACTTTTCTAAAATAAAAAGGTTGAAACTATTAAATTAAACTTGTGATGCTTGTGATGATAATAGATCATCAATTGTGTGTCTTAGAATGCTATCTAGCATAGTTAAGTATTGTTTGGTGATTGTGTACTCCGTATGTATTTATAGAAGATAATGCAACCAAGCTTACGAGGAGGAGGAGTGCTATCAAGACGAAGACGAAGAAAACTTCAACCACTGCACCAACCAAGGCAAGCCACCATTAACAGTGCAAGCTACCCTTAGCAAGCTAGCAATACCTAAGATTAACCCTTGCAAGTTTAGTGCTTAGCAAACTAGAAACAAACTAGATGGTTTAGCAAAGATGCCTTAAGCATGCTTTGATCACACCCCTTTAACTATTAGTACCTCAAGTCTTATTGACGAGTTTTACTTCCCTTAGTTTACACAAAGTTCTTTACTTGTTGTGAAGGTAGCATAAAAAGTATAAAACTTGACCTACTTAGAAACCTTTAGATGTCATTCTATGGCATGAGATTGAACCCATCACTTCCACCTTAGTGAACACTCTTAACTTAGTAATTTAGAGTAGATCAAAAACTTGAGTCACTTTAGATGGGAACAATTGGTGAAAATGAATTGTGAAAACCTTGGAATGATGAGTCATTCTATTGAGATGTTTTGACATGTGTTGAGAAACACAACTGTTTTATGATGATGAAAATGATGAGGCATGAGCCTTAACCCTTTTATAAAACTAATGGTTGGATTCAGATGCGATACCATTCCAAATGTACCGTACAACCACATTACCTGAATTGGGTAAGGCTTAGCTGGAAATTTATATGCATTAGTATTAGTTCCCTCACGGGAGAGGTTTGAGCTGAGGCTACCTCTCAATGATGTCCACCTATGCAGTGCCCAAGATGACTGATGGTCATGGTTGGGAGGACATTCTCATAGGAGAGGTGCTTATACTAGGGTGTGTAAAGGGAAGGTTATGTTTGATTATCTGCATACTAAGTATGATGATTTAGGGTTATCCCTGACAGATGTATCGAATCTTGTGGTGAAAGTGTACCACCTCTGCAGAGTGTCAAACTATTCGAATAGGCGCGTCCGCGGTTATGGACAGTTGGAATGGCCATACTGTTTCGTTGTCAGATGTTTTCCAAATAACTTGAAATGAATGATGAATTTTGAATTTACCACAACAGGGTTGTGTTTATGATAATAGCTTCCCAACTTAAGTGATTATAGAACTTTATGTTATCTTTCTTTGATTCTGAACTCAGCTTAGGTTTCAAACGTAACTTTATAGTTGAACTTAGATTTAGCACTTTAGCTTAGAACTATAGTACCTATTAATAGTAGTTTGCGAGTACTTAAAGAGTACTCATGGCTTTTGTCCCTGGCTATTGTCATGGCCATACTATGAAGGAGACTATCAAGAGGATGGTCATCAGGACGACTATGATAACTAGGACTATCTGCCTTCCTCAGCATTGCCTGTGCCCCTTGAAGATGGACCCCACCGCTACGCTTATCTTTTTTTCCGCTGCTTGTTGTATTAAAGACTGGATCATGAGATCCTTATTTGTGTAAGACCTTATGTATGGTTTGTAATGGATGATGTACTGTGATATCCAATCCGATATGTCTCGCAAAAATGGAAATCCTGGGATTGCGAGGTATGGCATAACGGGCATCTAGGATTAAAAATCCGGGTGTTGACAACTACATATAGTGTACGTATTAACTATGAACTTTGATCATTGGATCCAGACTGGCAAATCCAAACATTCCTAACAGTTGGATCTTCTTTTCCATTCTTAGCATCTAGAAAGATTCTACTGATAGTCTTTAGCACGATGAACGCTAGTATGCGCAAACCTCAATACACACAGTACTTCATTGCTCAGTTTGAGGGTCCTTGTGCTAAATGCATGGACTTGGATGCAATTTTCATTTTTATGAGGTCCGTGCGATGTAACTTGTACTTCCACCGACCGTGTTAACTCTCAATCACCTCACTCCTACGAGACCTACCATTAAATTGGACATTCTTGATATTATACTTCTTATCTTATCTTATCTTATCTTTATCTTGTCTTATCTCTTACAATACCATACCACTGCATATAGCGTACATATTAACTTTGAACATTGACCGTTGGATCAAGACTGGCAAATCCAAACATTGCTAACCGTTGGATCTTCTTTTCCATTCTTAGCATCTAGAAAGATTCTACTGATAGTATTTAACAGGATGAATGCTAGTATGAGCGTGCAAATCTCTAAACACACACTTCATTGCTCAGTTTCAGGGTCCTGGTGCTAAATGCATGGACTTGGATGAAATTTTCATTTTTATGAGGTCCTTGATGTAACTTGTACTTCCACCGACCGTGTTAACTCTCAAGCACCTCGCTCCTATGAGACCTACCATTAGATCAGCCATTCGTAATACTTCTTATCTTATCTTTATGTTGTCTCTTATCTCTTACAATACCATACTACTTCATATAGTGTAAGGATTAACTTTGAACATTGAATGTTGGATCAAGACTGGGAAATCCAAACATTATTAAATGTTGGATCTTCTTTTCCATTCTTAGCATCTTGAAAGATTCTACTAATAGTATTTAGCACGATGAACACTAGTATGCGCAAACCTCAAAAGACACAGTACTTCATTGCTCAGTTTCAGTGTCCTTGTGCTAGATGCATGGACTTGGATGGAATTTTTATTTTTTATAAGGTCCTTGATGTAACTTGTACTTCCACCCACCGTGTTAACCCTCAAGGACCTCGCTCCTATGAGACCTACCATTAGATCGGCAATTCACAGTACTTCTTATCTTATCTTTATCTTGTCTTACAGAATAACATACCGTTGAATGCATAGTGTATGTAATAACTTCGAAACATTAACTGTTGGATCAAGACTGGCAAATCCAAACATTGCTAACCGTTGGATCTTCTTTTCCATTCTTAACATGTAGAAAGATTCTGCTGATAGTCTTTAGCACGATGAACGCTTGTATGCGCAAACCTCAAAACACACACTTCATTGCTCAGTTTCAGGGTCCTTGTGCTAAATGCATGGTCTTATTGGATGCAATTTTCATTTTTATGAGGTCCTTGATGTAACTTGTACTTCCACCGACCGCGTTAACTCTCAAGCACCTCGCTCCTACGAGACCTACCATTAGATCGTCCATTCGTAGTACTTCTTATCTTGTCTCTTATCTCTTACAATACCATACCACTACATGTAGTGTACGGATGAACTTTGAACATTGACCGTTAGATGAAGACTGGAAAATCCAAACATTGCTAACCATTGGATCTTCTTTTCCATTCTTAGCATTTATAAAGATTCTAGTGATAGTCGTGAGCACGATGAACGCTAGTATGCGCAAACCTCAAAAAACACACTTAATTCATTGTTCAGTTTAAGGGTCCTTGTGCTAAATGCATGGACTTAGATGCAATTCATTTTTATGAGGTACTTTATCTAACTTGTACTTCCACCCAGCGTGTTAACTCTCAAGCAACTTTCTCCTACGAGACCTATGATACATTGCAAATGTATCTATAATTTTTTATGTTCCATGATTGGTTTTATCTACTTTCTTGTGTTTTGTCCACACTTTGGAGTACTTTTCTTATGATTTCTTGGACTAACCTATTAACAAGAGACACAGTGCCAGCTGCCTGTTTTCTGCTGTTTTTGGTTCCAGGAAGTCAGAAAATGAATATTCTCGGATTTTGGACGGGACAAAAGCCAAAGTTGCTATTTTATCGGAAGACATCTGGAGCCAGAATACGAGACGGAGAAGGGCTAGGGCCTGGCCACACCACCTGGCCGCGCGACAAGGCCTGGCCCACGCCAGGGGATGGTCTGGCCGACCCCAGCACCCCGTCGGCCTCTCCTTCCGCGTATATATTGCCTCTGATATCAAAACCCTAAGTACCCGATCAAAAATCCACGAAAGAGTCTGTAGCCGCCATCATCTCCATCCCTAGATCGGGAGGGATCTGAAGCTCTTCCCGACACCCTGCCGGAGAGGGGAATTCACCCTAGAGGCCTTCTTCATCATCATGCAAGCCTCCGGTGTGATGCGTGAGTAGTTCATCTCTGGACCACGGGTCCATGTAGTAGCTAGATGGCTGGTTCTCCTCCTTTGTGCTTTCATGTTTAGATCTTGTGAGCTTTGTTCATGATTAAGATCATCTATTTGTAATTCTGCATGTTGTGTTTGCGGGGATCTGATGGATATTGAGATGCTATTTCAGATTGATTATTGATTCTATCATGTCTTTGTTATTTGTGATCTTGCATGCTTTCCGTTGTTAGTAGCTATCTTAGCCAAGTAGATGCTAGCAAATCCAAGAGTTAGTATTTATGCTTGATAGTGGGTTCATGCCTCTGGTAATCTGGGGAAGTGACAAAAATCTCTAAGGTACTAGATGTGTTGTTGCTACTAGGGAGAAAACAACAATCCTTTGTTCATAGAACAATCGTATTGTTTACTTTACACACAATTTTTAAAGCAATAATCTGTTGCTTGCAACTTAATACTGGAGGGGTTGGATGATAACGGAAGGTGGATTATTAGTCATAGATGCAGTTGGATGGCGGTCTATGTATAATGTTGTAATGCCCAATCAAGTCTCAAAGGAGTCAAGATGATTAGTATATGCTTGTATGCTTTCTCGATGTTTGTCAATTGCCCCGCTGTAATTTGTTCACCCAGCATGTTATCTATCTTAAGGAGAGCCACCTCTAGTGAACTGTGGACCCCGGTCCTTTCTTTTACTTTCAATCTACAAACTGTTTACTGCTTTGTGTTTACTTTCTGCAAACTATTACTTCCTTCCATTCGATACGTTTAATCCTTTGTTTTCAGCAAAACCGGTGAGATTGACAACCTCATCGCAAGTTGGGTGAGTTACGTGGTTGTGTTGTGCGGTCTCCACGTTGTTCTTGGCACCGGTAGTGCATACCTGCGTTCAACGCTAGCTACACCTTTGGGGTGTTTCCTTGCTCCTACTGGATTGATAACCTTGGTTTCATAACTGAGGGAAACTTACTGTTGTGCTCATCATACCTTCCTCTTGGGGTTCCCCAACGAGCTCGACATCAACACGAGCCAGCAAGTATTTTTCTGGCACCATTGTCGGGGAGTCAAGGACATCTTCACAAGGGGAGTCCCTCATAAACAATCTCTTTACTTTTATATTTTTGTTTTGCTTACTTTCTTTTGCGTTGTTTGTTTGTTTCTTTATCAAAAACACAAAAAAATTAGTTTTACCAGTTTGCTTTCTTTATTGAAAACACAAAAAAAAATTAGTTCCTATCTTAAGTTGCCTTTATGTCTAGCCTTGCTCCAATCACTATGTCACCCGAGGAAATGATTTTCACTTTTAAACAAGGAATTGAGGAAAGTTTCAAGGAAGCTTGGTCTAGAATCTCTGATCTACATGAAAAAACTGAGCCTAAAATGACTCAAAGCTTCTTCCTTAGCAGTTTTTACCTTGGGATTGCTCTTTGCTCTAGATATGCTTTAGATGCTGTTGTGGGAGGAGATTTCCTCCAATGTAATGAGGATGATGCTATTAATGCTATAAAGAAATTGATCTTTACTTACAACTTGCCTAGCAAAACTGATATTTCTTTCGCAAGCATATTTGCTAGATTAAACACTCTTGAGACCTGTACTACTAGCTTAAAAGATTGCTATAATACGCTTAGGGAGCATCATAATTTTGTTCAAATAAATTCTGAACCATCAAAGTGGCTCCCCACAATAAAGATTGATATAAATAATGAAACTTTTCAAGCTCGCTGTGATATCATGTCTGAATTTTGTCTTATGCCCAAAGATATTTATGAATCTTTGAATCTTTGGGGGCTTTCTGAAGGGGGAAAAGAAATATCTCTTGCTAATAATGCTACAATATTACCTATTGGAATAGCTGAAGGAGTGTTTACAAAGATCCTTAGGAAAATTATTTCTACGGATTATCTTGTTATTGAATGTGTAGGAAAAGGACAAATTACACTTGGAACGTCCCTATTAGAACTCCTTGGAGCAATAATAGATGTGGGAAAGGGGGACCATGCACCTTGCTTCTCCACCAAACAATCATATTTTCCCCAAGGTTAAGAATAAAAGTAAGAGAGGTAAGGGCAAGAAATTTGGTCTTAATGCTTCTTCATTTGAGAACACTTGATTCTTTTTCTTGCTTCTTATGCCTAACTTAAAGGCGTTAAAGAAAAGTACTTATTGGGAGATAACCCAAAAGTTTTAGATGAGTCTTGGAAGTTATTACTTCAGTAATAACCGCTCCCTATCCTTTTTATTTGCATTTTGTGCCAAGAGTAACCTCTAATGAGAGAGAAGTAATGATTGGGAAAGTTGCTGTCCCGAAATAGATTTTTGTGCTTCACCGTAAAACTTCGTGTAAAATCTATGAACGTCCTTTTGAAGCGTGAATTTTTGTGCTTCTGCCCCAGGTTGTTATCTAACTTTTGTTAGTTCAACACTTTTTGATTTGAGCAACAGAAGGTCTTTGAAAATATTCGTCTTTACCTGCTGGTCTGTTTTGATAAATTTCTGCCATTTTCTGCATTTGCTTCTTGTTGGTTCCTTTTTGAGTTCTTTTCAGGAATTGAGCTTTTTGAGGGAAGTGCTACAGTATCTAGTGTTTTAATGGAAGTTTATTGGTGTTAGAACTGAACCTTAAAGACTTGTTGTCTTGAGTGCACTAATGTTGCTAATAAAGATTGTGTGAAGTTTTGTATGAAGGAAAAATTTCAGGTGTATGGAAGGAATGAGTAATGAGATGAAGGATGTACTAAAGCTCAATCTTGGGGATGCCACGTGTGTCACCCCATGAAATATCCAAGAAGTACAAGCATCAAAGCTTGGGGATGCCCAAGGCATCCCCTTCTTAATCAATAAAAATCCCAGGTTTCTTCCAAACGCTTCATTTTTATTGTTTCATACACAATTGTGTTGTTCTTGGAGCGTCTTCTTCTTCGTTTTCATTTTGGTTTTTCATTTTATTTGTTTTATTAGTTTTCTGAATAAATTGGTTGGACCCCCTCTTTCATACATTGGTTTTCAAATAGTTTGGTTTGGTTTGGAAAAAAGTAGGAAAGTTCATGCTTAAGTGGTAAAGAGAGCTTGTTTTTGACTGTGGCCTATGCTTTGTCATGCCATGCTTGATATTTTTTTGGCTTTATGTTTAGTATTCTTTGTTGTAGCATGACTTGTTATAAACAATTGAGATTGCTTAATGTTCCTTGGATGAATCATGCGTTGTTTTAGCATATTAAAGCATAGTATTGTGGTATTCTCCTTTGATGCTTTATTTGGGTTGACTTGGAGCATGCTCACACCATGTTATGACTATGTAAAGTCACCATAAGCCTTTATGATCCTTTAGTTTTCAACTTGTAGTATCACTTTATGCTTTGATCAATGATGTTTTGTCGCTCTGCATGATTATGGCCATTATTGCTCTCTTAGTTTGTCGCTCCTAGTCTTTTGCTAGCCTCCGCAACCAAGTATGAGTTCCACTCATGCATCCAACTCCCTTAACCCAGTTATTCCAAAGAGTCCACCATACCTACCTACTAGCTTATGCTATTCCAAGTATATTCATGTTTTTGTTTACCTTTCAAATTAAACTTGTTATGAGAAAACTAGTGATTAAAGCTCTCACGAACTTGATGGCACACTTTACTTTTCTTGCCCTTAATAAACTTGAACCATTGTGTCGTCTATGTTGTATATGCTTGCACTTATTTGTTGGGGATTAGCAGAACCATGCTGTCATGGGGAACGCTTTCAACATTGCACGGGTACTTTGTACCTAGTTGATATCATGCTCTTTTGTTTATGGATGTCGTCGGTGTGAAATGAAAGGGGAGCTTGTAAGTCCATGGAGTTATGTATATGTGTTAGATAAACGCCTGGGCGGCTGGTCTAATCCATGCTAACATGGTGGAAACCTGCAGCGTAACCATAATGAGCTGTCTATGAAGCATTCTTCTTATAAAAAAAGAGTCCTATATTGAGAAAAAAAGAGAAAAGAGAAAGAAAAAAAGATATTATGAAAAGAGGAAAGAGAGAAAAAAGCACCATATTCCCATGGTAAATAAGAAGATTGCTGAGATGCTCGTTGTCTGCTTGCCTTGTCATTTTGATATGGGAATTCTTCTGTATCATCGGGCAAGGGGTACCCCGTTGGCGGTTCTCTATGATACACATGTACTTACGATGGCAAGAACTTACCGGTGACTAAACTTGAGTAGCATGAGGAGCGTCCCTCATATTCAAGGGACATGAGATTTCTAACTTATACTTCGTCAAGCATGTACACCATAGTTTGTTCACTTTAACCTTAATCACTTCAAGATGCTTATGATAGGGGCAATGAGAGCTGAAAGCTATTAAGTACCATAATTTTTGGAAGCTCTTTATGAAACTTGAATCTCTGCTTCCTTCTATAAAGGCCTTTCTTCCACCATTATATTGAGTCTCCACCTTCTATCTTTATGCACCTACTTTGAGAGCATAGTGGCCATTCTTAGTTCTATGTGAATTGTCCCAAGACTAGTTGATTGATGCATACCTTGATATTGCTTGTTTTAAACTATTTGTATCTAGTCACTCTTATGAACTTTGAAGGTGTCCTATGCAATTATATTTGCTACTCTATGATGGACAAGCTGGATACTATTATGCTATGTTTTCTTTATGTGAAACAAACAAACGTCTTGCAAAGCATTGTTATTCATGAATCTTTTGTTTGTGCCTTTTCATGTTGCAACATAGTTTCTTTGTCTTATTGCTAGAAGTTTGTCTTTCATGTTATGATTGAAGTACTATGATCCCAGCTTCGAATGTTTTACAAATACTTTGATCAAGTTTATGATGGTGCATGTCACCTAAAAAATTATTCTTTCTTTTTATCACTTACCTACTCGAGGACGAGCAGGAGTTAAGCTTGGGGATGTTGATACATTGCAAATGTGTCTATAATTTTTGATGTTCCATGCTTGGTTTTATCTACTTTCTTGTGTTTTGTCCACACTTTGGAGTACTTTTCTTATGATTTCTTGGACTAACCTATTAACAAGAGCCACAATGCCAACTGCCTATTTTCTGCTGTTTTTGGTTCCAGGAAGTCACAAAATGAATATTCTCGGAATTGGACGGGACAAAAGCCAAAGTTGCTATTTTACCGGAAGACATCTGGAGCCAGAATACGAGACGGAGACGGGCCGGGGCCCAGCCACACCACCTGGCCGCGCGGCTAGGCCTGGCCCGCGCCAGGGTGTGGTCTGGCCGACCCCAGCATCCCTCGGCCTCTCCTTCTGCCTATATATTGCCTCTGATACCAAAACCCTAAGTACTTCATATCGGCACCGTCATCTCCATCCCTAGATCGGGGGGATCTGAAGCTCTTCCCGGCACCCTGCCGGAGAGGGGAATTCACCCTAGAGGCCTTCTTCATCATCATGCAAGCCTCCGGTGTGATGCATGACTAGTTCATCTCTAGACTACGGGTCCATGTAGTAGCTAGATGGCTGGTTCTCCTCCTTTGTGCTTTCATGTTTAGATCTTGTGAGCTCTGTTCATTATTATCATCTATTTATAATTCTGCATGTTGTGTTTGCGGGGATCCGATGGATATTGAGATGCTATTTCAGATTGATTATTGATTCTATCATGTCTTTGTTATTTGTGATCTTGCATGCTTTCCGTTGTTAGTAGCTATCTTGTCCAAGTAGATGCTAGCAACTCCAAGAGTTAGTATTTATGCTCGATAGTGGGTTCATGCCTCCGTAACTGGGAAGTGACAAAATCTCTAAGGTACTAGATGTGTTGTTACTAGGGAGAAAACAACAATCCTTTGTTCATAGAACAATCGTATTGTTTACTTTACACACAATTAAAGCAATAATCATTGCTTGCAACTTAATACTGGAGGGGGTTCGGATGATAACCTGAAGGTGGATTATTAGTCATAGATGCAATTGGATGGCGGTCTATGTATAATGTTGTAATGCCCAATCAAGTCTCAAAGGAGTCAAGATGATTAGTATATGCTTGTATGCTTTCTCGATGTTTGTCAATTGCCCCGCTGTAATTTGTTCACCCAGCATGTTATCTATCTTAAGGAGAGCCACCCCTAGTGAACTGTGGACCCCGGTCCTTTCTTTTACTTTAATCTGCAAACTGTTTACTACTTTGTGTTTAATTTCTGCAAACTATTACTTCCTTCCATTCGATATGTATAATCCTTTGTTTTTAGCAAAACCGGTGAGATTGACAACCTCATCGCAAGTTGGGGACAGAGTTCTGTGGTTGTGTTGTGCAGGTCTCCACGTTCTTGCTGTGATCGTGCCACCTCGCCAATGTTCAGCTAGCTACACCTTTGGTGTGCTTCCTTGCTCCTACTGGATTGATAACCTTGGTTTCATAACTGAGGGAAACTTACTGATGTGCTCATCATACCTTCCTCTTGGGGTTCCCCAACGAGCTCGACATCAACACTTGCCAGTAACCTACCATTAGATCGGCTAGTCGCAATACTTATTATCTTATCTTTATCTTGTCTTATCTCTTACAATACCATACCACTGTATGTAGTGTACGGATTAACATTGAACATTAACCATTGGATCAAGACTGGCAAATCCAAACATTACTAACCGTTGGATTTTATTTTCCATTCTTGGCATCTAGAAAGATTCTACTAATAGTCTTTAACACGATGAACGCTAGTATGTACAAACCTCAAAACACATAGTACTTCATTGCTTACTTTCAAGGTCCTTGTACTAAATGCATGGACTTGGATGCAATTTTCATTTTTATGAGGTCCTTGATGTAACTTGTACTTCCACCGACCGAGTTAACTCACAATCACCTTGCTCCTACGAGACCTACCATTAAATTGGCCATTCGCGGTACTATACTTCTTATCTTATCTTATCTTATCTTATCTTATCTTATCTTTATCTTGTATTATCTCTTACAATACCATACCACTTCATATAGTGTACATATTAACTTTGAACATTGATCGTTGGATAAAGACGGGGTCTTCGATGTAACCTGTACTTCCACCGACCATGTTAACTCTCAAGCACCTCGCTCCTACGGGACCTACCATTAAAATGGCCATTCGCAGTACTATACTTCTTATCTTATCTTTATCTTGTCTTATCTCTTACAATACCATGCCACTACATATAGTGTACGGATTAAATTTGAATGTTAACCGTTTGATCCAGACTGGCAAATCCAAACATTGCTAACAGTTGGATCTACTTTTCCATTCTTAGCATCTAGAAAGATTCTACTGATAGTCTTTAGCATGATGAACGCTAGTATGCGCAAGCCTCAAAACACATAGTACTTCATTTCTCCGTTTCAGGGTCCTTGTGCTAAATCATGGACTTGGATGCGATTTTCATTTTTTATGAGGTCCTTGATGTAACTTGTAGTTCCACCGACCGTGTTAACTCTCAAGCACCTCGCTCCTACGAGACCTACCATTAAATTGGGCATTCGCGGTACTATACTTCTTATCTTATCTTATCTTATCTTATCTTTATCTTGTCTTATCTCTTACAATTCCATACCACTTCATACAGTGTACATATTAACTTTGAACATTGATCATTGGATCAAGACTGGCAAATCCAAATATTGCTAACCGTTGAATCTTCTTTTCCATTCTTAGCATTTAGAAAGATTCTACTGATAGTATTTAACACAATGAACGCTAGTATGCGCGCGCAAACCTCGAAACACACACTTCATTGCTCAGTTTCAGGGTCCTTGTGCTAAATGCATGGACTTGGATGCAATTTTGTTTTTTATGAGGTCCTTGATGTAACTTGTACTTCCATCGACCGTGTTAACTCTCAAGCACCTCGCTCCTACGATACATGCCATTAGATCGGCCATTCGCAGTACTTCTTATCTTATCTTTATCTTGTCTCTTATCTCTTACAATACCATACCACTTCATATAGTGTAAGGATTAACTTTGAACATTGACTATTGGATCAAGACTGGCAAATCCAAACATCGTTAACTGTTGTATGTTCTTTTCCATTCTTAGCATCTAGAATAATTCTACTGATAGTCTTTAGCATGATGAACGCTAGTATGCGCAAAGCTCAAAATACACAGTACGTCGTTGCTCATTTTCAGGGTCCTTGTGATAGATGCATAAACTTGGATGGAATTTGTCATTTTTTATAATGTCCTTGATGTAACTTGTACTTCCACCGACCGTGTTAACCCTCAAGCACCTCTCTCCTACGAGACCTACCATTAGATCGGCAATTCGCAGTACTTCTTACCTTATCTTTATCTTGTCTTACACAATACCATACCACTGCATGCATAATGTACGGATTAACTTCAAAATATTGACCGTTGGATCAAGACTGGCAAATCCAAACATTGCTAACCGTTGGATCTTCTTTTCCATTGTTAGCATCTAGAAAGATTCTACTGATAGTCTTTAGCACGATGAACGCTAGTACGCGCAAACCTCAAAACACACACTTCATTGCGCAGTTTCAGGGTCCTTGTGCTAAATGCATAGACTTGGATGCAATTTTCATTTTTTATGTGGTCTTCGATGTAACCTGTAGTTCCACCGACCATGTTAAATCTCAAGCACCTCGCTCCTATGAGACCTACCATTAAATTGGACATTTGCAGTACTATACTTCTTATCTTATCTTTATCTTGTATTATCTCTTACAATACCATACCACTACATATAGTATACGTATTAACTTTGAACATTGACCATTGGATCTAGACAGGCAAATCCAAACATTCCTAACAGTTGGATCTTCTTTTCCATTCTTAGCATCTAGAAAGATTCTACTGATAGTCTTTAGCACGATGAATGCTAGTATGCGCAAACCTCAAAACACATAGTACTTCATTTCTCAGTTTCAGGGTCCTTGTGCTAAATGCATGGACTTGGATGGAATTTTCATTTTTATGAGGTCCTTGATGTAACTTGTACTTCCACCGACCGAGTTAACTCACAATCACCTTGCTCCTACGAGACCTACCATTAAATTGGCCATTCGTGGTACTATACTTCTTATCTTATCTTATCTTTATCTTGTATTATCTCTTACAATACCATACCACTTCATATAGTGTAAATATTAACTTTGAACATTGACCATTGGATAAAGACTGGCAAATCCAAACATTGCTAACTGTTGGATCTTCTTTTCCATTCTTAGCATCTAGAAAGATTCTACTGATAGTATTTAACACGATGAACGCTACTATGAGCGCGCGAATCTCAAAACACACACTTCATTGCTCAGTTTCAGGGTCCTGGTGCTAAATGCATGTACTTGGATGAAATTTTCATTTTTATGAGGTCCTTGATGTAACTTGTACTTCCACCGACCGTGTTAACTCTTAAGCACCTCGCTCCTACAAGACCTACCATTAGATCAACCATTCGTAGTACTTCTTATCTTATCTTTATCTTGTCTCTTTTCTCTTACAATACCATACCACTTCATATAGTGTAAGGATTAACTTTGAACATTGACTGTTGGATCAAGACTGGGAAATCCAAAAATTATTAACTGTTGGATCTTCTTTTCCATTCTTAGCATCTCGAAAGATTCTACTAATAGTATTTAGCACGATGAACACTAGTATGCGCAAACCTCAAAAGACTCAGTTTTAGTGTCCTTGTGCTAGATGCATGGACTTGGATGGAATTTTTATTTTTTATAGGGTCCTTGATGTAACTTGTACTTCCACCGACCGTGTTAACCCTCAAGCACCTCGCTCCTATGAGACCTACCATTAGATCGGACATTCGCAATACTTCTTATCTTATCTTATTTACCTTATCTAATCTCTTACAATACCATACCACTTGATAGTGTACGAATTAACTTTGAACATTGACCATTGGATCAAGACTAGCAAATCCAAACATTGCTAACTATTGGATCTTCTTTTCCATTGTTAGCATCTATAAAGATTCTACTGATAGTCTTAAGCACGATGAATAACGCTAGTATGCGCAAACCTCAAACCACATATTTCATTGCTTAGTTTCAGGGTCCTTGTGCTAAATGCATGGACTTAGATGCAATTTTCATTTTTTATGAGGTCCTTGTTGTATAACTTGTACTTCCACTGACCGTGTTAACTCTAAAGCACCTCGCTCCTACGAGACCTACCATTTGATCGAACATCCGCAGTACTTCTTATATTATCTTTTATCTTGTCTTATCTCTTACAATACCATACCACTACATATAGTGTACGGTAACTTTTAACATTGACCATTGGATTAAGACTAGCAAATCCAAACATTGCTAACCATTGGATCTTCTTTTCCATTCTTAGCATCTAGAAAGATTCTACTGATAGTCTTTAGCATGATGAATGCTAGTATGCATAAACTCAAAACACAAACTTCATTGCTCAGTTTCAGGGTCCTTGTGCTAAATGCATGGACTTGGATGCAATTTTCATTTTTATGAAGTCCTTGATGTAACTTGTACTTCCACCCACCGTGTTAACTCTCAAGCACCCCGTTCTGACGAGACCTACCATTAGATCGCCCATTCGCAGTAATTCTTATGTTATCTTTATCTTGTCTTATCTCTTACAGTACCATACCACTACATGTAGTGTACGGATTAACATTGAACATTGACTGTTGGATCAAGACTAGCAAATAACATTCTCAATTTTCGGAGTGATGATGACATTGTTCCTTTCCATTAAGAAAATCTGAAGGATATGGATCTGAATGCCACAAGCCAAGCTTTTAGACATATATAGTGGATCGTCATGTTGTACTTATGATTCCCATGTTTTATGAGTTTTCAAACTTCTTCCTATAGCTAACTCTGCCCACTTGAAAGTGACTTTATGTCAATTTATCTTAATTAGGTCAAGTTTGAAATACAAGTAAATTATAGGTTGCATTGAAATTTTTACGAAAAAGCTTTTGGATGTACCCATCGAGGGTTTAGTTAATATATTAGAAATGACTAAGATTTTTGACAACAGGTTAAACTTCTTTATAAGATTTTGCATCTTGACAATTTGATAAAATTAGGTCAAACTTGAGCTATAAGTAAGCGTGATAGATTCATATTGAAAAATTGTATTTTCGGAGGTAGGTGGGTGCATCTTCTTATAGTAAACAATGTGTTGTGAGTTTCCAACTATAAGGAAAGAATATTCCCAATTTTTCGAGTGATGTCAAGATTGTTCCTTCCTATAAAGAAAGTCTGAAGAATATGGATCTAAATGCTACAAGCGAAGTTTTCAGACATATATAATGGACCAACATGCTGTACTCACGATTTCCCATGTTTTATGAGTTCTCAAATTTCCTAGCTATCTTCGCCCACTTGAATGACTTTATGCCGATTTATCGAAATCAGGTAAAATTTGAACTACAAAAAGTAAATTGTAGGTTGCTTTGAAAGTTTTTCAAAAAAGCTTTTGTAGGTACCCATTGGGGGGTCAATTAATATATCAGAAACCACCGAGAGTTTTGATAACAGGTTCAACATTTTTCTAAGATTTTGCATCTTGGAAACTTTGAACCTGTTTTGAAAATGATCACATTAAATAAATGAAAAACAAAAAAAAGTTTTACTCATGATGTCCTATCATGTCTTGTGCACCATGTGCCATGAAAATGGTAATCATGGGATTAGACAAGTTTTAGAAAAATAGCTTCACAATATTGTTCTACCATGTGTACAGACATTATAGGGTTTATTTCAACCCGAATGATCAAGGTCATCAAGGCCATATTGACATCATAGTTTACAATTTAATAGAGTTCCCACAATATTTTGGTAGTTGGGTGCATCTTGGCGTAGTAAGCATTGTTGTATGTGGGTTCCAACAATTAGGAAAAAGAAATTCAATTTTACCTAGTGAGGATGGTGATGTTTTTGTGTGAAGAAAGACCAAATACTTTGGTTTAGAATGCCACAAGCCAATGGTTTCACATATACTGATCATGGTTCCTATCTAACTTCAGCATAAAAGTTACATATTACGATGGGTTCCTGACACGCGGTACTAGTACACATACTACTAGTAGATTTTCTCTCTCCTTTGCCCCCTCTCACCATCCATCCACCATCATCTTCATTTCTCCTTCCTTCCCGTGTAAGATTTTACGTAATGATTATACTTCTAGTCTGAGATGCAGCGGTCCAGAAAATGATGACGCCCACACCATATCACCATCAATCAAGTTCGGTGACGCAACTTTGTGAAGAGTATACGTATACTAGTAGTATTGTAGCTAGATAAGCATGTACTACTAGAGACACTTAATTTTTAACGGGGGAAGTAAGAGACACCGAATAATTCAACAGGATCTACATGATTCTCTTCATTTTTGGATAAAGTGGGCACCTCCTGAATTCTTTGGACCGAGAAAAATTAAGAATTGATAAGTCTGGTATAATCCTTTTTTTGTTGACGGGACGAGTCTGGTACAATCTATTTATGATATTTTGGGATACTTTTCAGGGTATTAACACAAGAACAACTATAAATATACATTATAAATTGCAACATTATGAACCCCTCGTTTCACCCAAAACACCCAACCTAGCGTTGCTTAGAACTCGATATCTCTCTATTTCCTTCCAAAATGTCGTATGACAACTCTCTCCAAAACACGTCGATTGACCTAACAAATGGGAAAGGCCCTGAAACTCCACCTGGAAGCCCAGACTCAGTCGACGAGCAATGGCTGCCGCTGCTATTTGACTCCTTTGATGAAGAAGATAGCCACTGGCTGTGCTTTTTTGAAGGGACGTCATCACTAACGCCGAGCGACTTTGATAAGACGGAAGGTGAGACTGAGGAAGAGGAGGAGTCTGAGGTTGACGTTGAGGAGGAGGATGAAGATGAAGACAGGGAGAAGGCCGAGGATGACGACGAGGAGGTCTCTTCCCCCTCCCCCTGAAGAAGCGTGCCCGGGTGCAAAATTAAATGGAATCCATAGAAGAGGCGGTTAGTGTACTATATCTTGTTTTAGGAAGCATCTTGGCTTTGGTAAATAATGTTGCCAATGAGAGTTCTAAACTTTTAGGAAAATGCTTTTCAATTTCTAAGTGATAGGATTTGTTTTTTAGTAATTAGGTATGTCGAGATAATTTGGCTTAGTGTGAACTCACTGTATTCTAGCAAAATATAAATAATTTCCACCACTTGTTAGTACTATATGAAAATACTTATTTCAATGTGTTTAGTGATACAAATTTTTTTGGGGGTGTAATGATACATAGTTGAAACTTAAATGGTGTCCTCTTATATTTGTGCTTATTTGGACGAAAACTACAAACATGGATTTGCACAACTTTTGAAAAACTTGCTACACAATATGGTCACAACCATGTATGAACATTGTTCACATTTTAGGCCAAGTTACCAATGTCAAGGTCATATCTGCATCACGCGTCCCGTTTATTGGGATAAATTAAAGAAAATTAAAGAAAACGCTAAAAAAGTTAAGCACTTATGTATGGTGTCCTCTTCGGTAAATGATAAACATGAATTTTGACAAGGTTTAAAAACACTTCTTCACAATATGCATGACCAACAATGTGTTAACATACTTGGGTTTCAAGTTAAATAATGACAAAGGTCGTGTCCATTTCTGGTAGACGGGGTGCATCTTGGCATGACATACTAATGTTGTTAATTGGACTTTTCAACTTTTATGTATAGAATTTTGTTAAATAATTTTAGAAGTGCCTCATATAATTAGTTTTTAAATAAAAGGCAAATAGTATGGCTCTAAATGCCACAACACACTAAATTTCACACAAAATAGAGTATGTTTTATGGTTAACAAGTTTCATGAATTTTCAAGACTTCTAGCTAATTTCGCATAATTAAATGACATTTTATCAATAAAACCAAAGTAGGGAAAATTTGAACTAGAAGTGCATGAAAGATTGCTTATAAATTTGTTAGAAATTCATATATACTAATTATTGTACCCACATAGTCATTACTGAAAATCGACTATTGTTTTGAAAGATACAACTTCTTTGTATGAATTTTCATGCTGACTCATCTGACCATGTTTCAAAAAAGTGAAAGAAAATAAGGAAACATGGAAAGAATGACCAAGGTCATGGCCATATTATACAACAGTACTCCAAAAAACAATGGTTCACATCCAAGGGGCAGAGGCGCATATCTAGCTCTAGAAAAGATTGGACACCAACACAACTCAAAAAAATTCCGGTAATTTAAAAAAAAAAGTGGAGTTGAACCCCAGCCTATGCATCGATTGATGTAGACAGCCTTTTAGTAGTATTAAAAATTCATACATGTAAAACAGTAAAAATGGCACTATTAAAGTTTCAATATAAGGGATCTGGGCACCTTCACCGGCTCTCCACAATTAACCTTTCTTCCTCTTCTTCCCATTCCTCCTTTAAGACTTTGCAGCTATGGCTCCGAAGACCGGAGCTCCCCGTGGGAAGAAGAAGACCCGGGTGGTGGAGACAAAAGCCGTGGAGAAAAAGAAGACATGTCACCAGCTTCTGAATCCTGCTCTAGCCACTACAGGTCACAGTCTCGCACTAGGCAGCCATTGGAAGAAGCAGGTGTCAAGGTCCATCAAGGCCAGGCTGCATTTCCCCGTCGGCAGGATCGAGCGCTGCCTCAAGGAGGGTCGGTACTCCAGCGCATAAGCTTCGGGACTCCCGTCTACCACACGACCGTTTTTGAGTACCTCACCGCCGAGGTGCTGGAGCTCACCGGGCAAGCCGTGAAGGACAACAAGAAGATCCACATCATCCCGAGGCACGTGATGCTCGGTGTCATGCGCGACGTGGAGCTCAGCAAGCTGTTGGCTGGTGTTACCATCGCGCACAACGGCGTGCTGCCCAACATCCACGAGTCCCTGTTTGGCGATGGTACCGCGGAGGACGTAGCCAAGTTGCCCATGGAGGATGCTGCCAAGTCACCTAAGAAGACCATGGAGTCCCCCTAGAAGTGAGTTGTACTACTCCGTATGAGTTTGGGTTTGCTCTGTGTGCAGTTTGGTTAATCATCAGAGTCAATGTAACAGTCAGATCTATGATGCTAAGAAAAATCTTGTGAGGGTTCTAAAAAAATGTTGTTTTCCTAATCTTATCCTATACTCCCTTTGTTTAATATTACTCAGCATATTAGGTTTAGTCAAAGTCAAACGTTACAAAGTTTGACCAACTATATACAATATTGAAAAGTATACTCATTAAAAAAATCAATATTGTTGAAACACAATGAAACATACTTTAATATATCATATAATATACGTCTGATATTGTAGATATTAATATTTTGTATCTTATGTTTTCTTAAATATAACAAAAATTGACTTTGACTTGGTCACACGTGTGAGAAATATGAAACATAGAGAGTACCACTATATAGTGTATGAATAACTTGGAATACTGATTGTTGGATCAAGACTAGCAAATCCCAACTTAGCATTGATATCTTCGTTCTCTTGTGGTGAGACAGAGTTCAGCTTCTTCGTGTTTGATCTTTCCACATGCCATTGGGCATGGTTGTCTTACATATTGTCTAGCTGCTGCTTTGCTTCGGTAATATGTTTATCCATAAATGTTCCTCCAACTACAGTATCAAGCATAGACTTAGACACATGATTAAGAGCATTATAAAATAAATGGAGGATTAACCAATCTTCCAACCCATGACTAGGACAGTTTCTTAGGCATTCTTTCATCCTCTCCCATGCAAGCGCTAGTGGCTCACGCTCTTCTTGTCTAAAGCCAGTAATATTAGATCGAAGTTGCATAGTCTTTGCAGGTGGCAAAAATTTACTCATAAATAAAGAAGTACATCCCACCCATGATGTAATAGTATTTTTAGGAAAAGATAGCAACCATTCTTTAGCTCTCCCTCTTAGAGAGAAAGGAAATAGACACAATTTGACCGCATCAGGGTCAAAGTCTTTTATACACATCATATCACATATTTCAGTGAAAGTATTTAAGTGCATACCTGCGTCTTCAACAACAGAGCCTCCAAATTGATTCTGTTGAACCAAACTTAAGTAATGGGGCTTAATTTCATAGAAATCAGCAACGATTGCTGGCTGAGTAATAGGAGTACGCAAATAATCATTATTGGGAGTAGCAAACTCCCCAAGCTTCTTTTCAGCCATACTTCCTAAGTTTTTGGGTTTTCTTAGATTAAAAATTATAACAGTAAATGCAAGAATTTAAAGACTAACTAATTTTTTGGTTTATCAAATAAAGACTGAAAGCAAACTAACAAAAACAAGAACTAAAACTAGCAAGGTTCCTAATAATCTCACCAGGGTAGCTATTGATTCCCCAGCAACGGCGCCAGAAAAAGGGTTGATACCTTCGATCCGGATTACGAATGTAGTATAGCTCTTTTCCCTAGTAGACCTAGGTTATCGAATCCACGGGAAGGAAATGCGTAGTGAAGTTACTTTAACGGACCTTCAGGAGTTTTAGAATTCCTTTTGTGTTTTTACCGGACCAATAGCTTGCATCTTTTTGTTGTTGTCGATGATGGAGAGAGAGGGCCTAGGGCGTTCGATTTCACATGTAGCTTTGCAAAAACATCTGATGGAAATAAAAGATAGAAATAAAGTATGTGTGTACTTGTTAGAGCAAGATAAATTATATGTGGGCAGTGCATCCATAATTGCTATTGCCTCCGCAACCTCTTATAGCAATAACCTACTAGTCTCATCCATAGAAGAAAGATAACTAATGATATGCATAGTGATGTCACCATTAATCCCAAGCAAATCCATCACATACAACCGTACTTCCCCTTCTATCACTTGGGTTCCCAACCTGCAGATCAGTCATCACTCATACTCCCTATACCTGGCTCAACCCTCGGGGTCTTGGGTACCTGACAAGTCCTTGGATTGAGTCAAGAGAGGATACAATAATCATCATGTCATACAAACTAATACACGATCCCATCTATGATAAATCACATGCACAATTGTTACATGGCTAGGCCGAAGCCCTTAGCCCAAGGAGAATTACTCACACATAGAGATGAGACCAACAATCACAAACATTGTAATGAAAATCATAAGATTGATAGCAATAGTCTTACAATGTCGCCAATCGGAGAAGATATCTACTATTACATGTGGTGGAAGATGGCTATGGAGATGGAGAAGGGTTTGGAGATCTGGAGGCGGCTTTCTAGCGAGGTATGGCTTCTGGGGTGTGGTGTCTCTCTGTTTTCTCATCGAACAGATCTACTATTACAAGTGGTGGCATATGGCTATGGAGATGGAGAAGGGTTTGTTTTCTCGTCGCTCGAGGCTTCTTTATATAGGGGTCCTTTCACGAAAGTTGTTCTGTTTGACCTAATGGTGGCGGCGCCAACTATACGACCGGAGCTATACGGTTGGAATTTTTGCTCCGGTCGTATAGTTGGTTGTTAAAGCGTCTGCCTCTGTTGTTCGGCTCCTGGTTTCTTCTGGTTGTTGGAAATCTCGTTTCTTTAACTTTAATGTAGTGATTCCCTTCTTTAAACGACATCATCTGTGCTAGAAAAATACAAAAAGAAAGGATTGTATACCCCTTTGAATATTAGCATTAGTGGCAGGGTTTAGAGAGATATTTCATCAAAATTATGATTAATATCCAGTTTAAATATGGATGTAGATGGCTATATTTCAAAGCCATCACATGTCGACTTCAATGTTACATATTTTGCCATCAACTTCAATGCATCTGTCCAAGGGTGGAGGGATAAGTGGTTTTATATTTGTGACCAGAAGGTTGATGAAGAACACTACGGACTCGCGCCTTTTGATCCGACGGCAGGATGCAAGAGAAAGAGGTCGTGGAAGAACACGGTGATACCCGGCGAAGCCGAGGAAACTGAGGCTCTGTACCAGCGTGTCTACGACCTTGAGATCCGCATAGGCAAGGAAGTAGGCGGCGCAGACCTCATTCGCACTTGGATGCACCGTCGAGTGCAGCCGCTGCAATCTAGGGCGCATCCGATGTGCTGCTGGACTGGCGTTGACGATGTTACTGGCATTTCACGAGAGAACATCTCTTCAGGCAAAGTAGATAGGATGTTTCAACTGTTGACCAAGTACACCGCCAAGGAGAAATTCCCTGGTGACTCAGTCGTGCTTCCCTTCTATGCGAGTGATCCTCTGCCTGAGGTGGATTTATTTTGAGCTCTTCTTGTTTTTCGATTGCCTGCTGTGTGTCCTTTATACTGATGTTTGTTCCTTGTTTCAGAACTAGAAGGTGACCACTGTGTTGCCTCCTCTGCCCGAGGGAGTAGTCCCTCATGAAGCTGAAGAGGAGGACGAATCAGAATCCACCGTCCCTGTCGAGGGAGAGTAGGAAGCCCCTGAGTCCAGCGGGAACGGCACTCGCAAGCATTCCCGAAGCGAGAGCTCGGACGCATCCTCGCCGACGATGCCGGAGGGTCCTCTGACTGTGGTAGAGGAGCTGATTCATGTCGTGCCTGTGCGCACCGTGGCTCCTCCTCTGCGGAAGAAACTGAGGACCCTAAAGGAGGCATCAGAGGACTCCTTCGACCTCGACAATTTTGACAGGTATGTTTTATATTCTTGCGAGTTTGTCCTTGTGTCCCAAAATATTCTCTTCTGAAGTTGCACTGTTTGTTTTGTAGCCAGACCGCGTCGTCATCATCCGATGATTGTCTGTTTGTGAAGGAGTCTGGAGTCGCAGACTCCAAAGACAAGGAGGTGGCGGCATGGTCTCCTTCTCCTCTGGTGGTGGCCAACTCCGGTGCTCATTCTTTGAGCACCAGATGAAACTTCGGAGTCCCTGGAGGAACATGTAAGTTTTCTTGTCGTTGACAGTCGAAATTTGGTTGATGCTCATGCTTCCCTTTTTGCAGCCTATCATGAAGGAATCCACTCGCCTCGCCGAACAGATTATTTCCCTGGGCCGTTAGCATGCTTCGCTGGAAGCCTGCCATTGTACCTTTGAAGGTGAGTTCACACTCTTTCATCCGTGCTATTATGCACGAAAATTGGTGATTTTGAGTTGTGTTGTTTCCACTTGCAGGTGAGAATAATGAGCTTCTACGCCGTGTCGATTCCCTCCAGAAGGGTCTTGCCACCGCAGAGAAAAAGCGCGACGGGGAACTCCAAGCCATGGAACGCTCCACCCAGGAGTCGAAGACTCGCGAGGAGGACCTGCTGGTAGCTACGGCTGATAGGGAAAATGTGTTCGTAGAACAACTTTTCTCTATTGCTAAGGCACTCTCGGGTACTATTCTGCATTATTTTATTTGATGTGTACTTTCTTTGTACGTTGTTATGCTCATGTGTATCTTCTGCAGATGCTGCTGGCGTGCACTTCTATGCCCAGGCTTTGGCACGCTCAGATGCTTTGGTTGGTGCTGTGGCTGCAGTCGTAGACCCAGCAGTGTCTCCGTCAAGGACTCACTCGAGAAGGCCAAGGGCGTGCTTGGGTGTCTTCGAGATGAGATAGTCCCCACGACCAAGCTAATCGAGGATCTCGATGGCTTGGTGGAGTCCTTCGCTGGAGGCGTGCCCATGGACTTCAAGAATGCTCAAAGGGGGGTTGGAGCGACCATGGGACTCGCCATGGTGCAAGCTCACGGTGTTGATCTGAACCCTAGCAGTATCTCCTCGGCGATGCCAGTCACTGCGGATGGCCAGCAGGTAGTGTTTGCTCCCTTTGCCACTAGTTGCAGTAAATATGGGCCTTGTCTCATTGAAACACTCGCCAAGTATTCGGCGGAGCTGAGTGGTTGAAGACAGCAAAAGTCACAGCATTAGAGGCTGTAGCCGAAAAGGCTGTGGCATCGGAGACTGTCACAGACTCGAGGAAGCCCCCGAGTGCCAACGCGTAGCTGTAGTCTGCTGCTTAGTTGCCTTTTTGTAATAGTCTAGCTTTTCCCTTTTGAATTGTGCCTTATGGGGGTACCCCTTTTGAGACTTGCTGAACCTTGATATTTCTTCTATTGGCGTTTATTTATGAATGGTTGGTCTTATTTGCCTCTTACTCTGCTTGTAATAGGGTCCTTCATTTAGTCCGTCCGACTCACCTCCCATCAATGAACCTGTGGCGCAACCACGTTCAAAGGTGGAGGAGTTGTTGCTACTGTCTCGATTGCGTGATCGCATAAAACATTTGGAGCGAGAGATGCCCGTGATCCGTGGTAGCGCAGATGTGTGGAAGTCAAAGGCTAGAAAAGCCAGTGCGCGCGAGAAGTACCTTCTGGGTGAGATGGCTCAGTTGAATGAGCAATTCAAGTGTTAGTTCTCTAGCTTCTCATCCTTTCCTCGCCACTCGTGGCGACGCTTTGTCTTTACGTTTTATACTGCCTTTTGCAGTTGTTAGCGCTCATCACCCACAGGATGAGAGGGATCGAATCGCCATTCGACTGAACTGCTTGACCCAGGAGCAGCTAGAAGCTAGCGGGTACTTTTGGGTTGATCGTGATCGTGCAGTCGCGTTGGCGACGCTGCAGGACCGTGCGTCATAGGTACTGCTTTATTTGAAGAAGTCGCTGTCGTGTCTCAAGCATATTTTCCAAGCGATGTTCTCATTGGATGCGGTTCCCTCTAGCTTGTTAGCTTTACCAAGGAAATTTCAGGATGCCAGCATGGTCCGCGAGTGTGTGCATCAACAGTTAGTCGTGGCTGCCAAAGCTGCATTGGCACTTGTTCGCCTGCATCATCCTGATCTAGATTTCGTAGCTATTGCCGCTGGACCGCCGCCGCAACCAGAAGGAATGGCATGGAACATGGTGCCTCATTATCAGGTGGTTGATCAACAAGTTGAAGATATCGTCGAGTTCTTTGAAGAACGTACCAACGTTCTCCTTTTACGGCAGTAGAGTAGTTTTGAACCTGCACATAGATGCGTAGGTGTTGTAAAGTTCGTATAAGTACATCGGGTATTTTTGTTACCCGTTGATATGTAGAAGCTTGCTAGCTTATGTATTTTTTGAGTAGCTTGTACTCAACAGTTTCTTTTCGTTAGCCTGACGCATATTCATCTCAGCACCTTGTCAACCTGTCAGGTGCGTTGCAGCTGGGTTGGTTTTACCAAGGGTTCGATTGATAGGACGTCAGCTACCCAGGATAATGTGTTATTCGTGTAACAAGGTGGAAAGAGTGGCGCAGCCCTCGAGTGATACAATTGTAAATAAAAATAGAAAAACAAAGTTGGAGGCACTTAGCTTTATTTATTCATAGAATATCAAGAGATACAATATGTGGCTAAGTAGCCTAGCTGAATAGCCTTATTTGTAAAGTAAAACATCTAAGGGTAGAAACAACGTAGCTGCGCGACGTTCCATGGATCGGAGTTTGCGACTCCGCTTTCTACATCTTTAAGGCGGTAGGCACCACCTGGGATTACTTCGGTAATCACATAAGGTCCCTCCTAAGGGGACCCGAGCTTGAGGTTCCCTTGTTGCTTTAGTCGCAGCACCAGGTCTCCTTCGATGAAGGACCTTGGGCGTAGCCTTTTGCTATGGTAGTTGTGGAGGTTTTGCTGGTAGATCGTGGATCTTTCCGCTACGATCTCAAGCATTTCGTCAAGGAGATCGATGGAGTCTTCTAGTGCGAGGTTTGACTCTGCCTCGCTGTATGCTACGACTCGCGGGGCTTTGTAGTGCAATTTTGCGGGTAGTACCGCCTCGGCGATGTGTACCATGAAGAACGGGGTATAGCATGTGGCGCTGTTTGGAGTTGTGCGCAGGCTCAACAGTACTGATTGTAGCTCCTCGTGTTGGGGATATACTTTTCGGGTATCCTCACTATGCCTCACTGACCAGGGTGGCCCACTTCGGGTTAGAGCTTTGCTTCACGGGCAGCCCAGTCAGGGCAAAGAGACGGAGTCTAGTCCGGCTACGGAAGGCCTAGAAGACTTACCGACATAGGCCTGTTATGTTACTTGTAGTTCAAGATATACTATGTAACCGACTCTTAGTCATAGCCGGATAGGTCTCTCCTATAAACCTTAGGTCGGATATCTATATAAGCCATCCTAGGGTAAGCCTTTAGGGCACCCTCACAATAGTTTACAATCTCAACTCGCACAGGCGAAACCCTTGTAACCCATATTCCAGCTCTGCCATATTACTGGATTGCTAGCAGGAGTAGGCTCTGTCCAAAGCCGACAGAATCGAACCTGGGTAAACTTATGTGCACATCGTCCCGGAATACCGTACGTCTCACACCCCTCTCTTCCACACACCTCGAGGACCCCCTCATGGCATACTTGGCATCAATCCGACAATAGTTGGCACCCACCGTGGGGCAAGTGAGCTTCAGATCTGCGTTATGGGCGGAATCTGCGAGAATCGGAATCAGCGAGACCATCGCCGTCGGTCGCATCCTCTACGCCAGTGATGTCCTTCTCATCGTTCTTGACGAGACCTGGATTCCAGCAAGGGAGGATGTGACTACCTACACCATCATGTCTTTCGGCGAGATCGATGTGTACATCGGCTTTGCTGATCCTGACCCACCCACCCCAGTGGTGATGATAGAGGCAGAATAAATTTCTGGCTCCCCTCTGTCCACGGAGGTGGCAAAGTTCCGAATCCTAGAAAACCCTAATCCCACCCCGCCCGCACCAGTTGCGGAGATAGTGGACAAAACTGATCCTGAAGCAGATCTCATGGTACAAGTCGAATCTGGAGTGGATCTCCTTGAGGAGGCCGAATCCCAGATTGACCCACCTGCCGAGGTTGAAATCCAGGAGGAACAAGTCAACAATATAGGTTCCGTCTCTTCCAACGCCGGAACAGATCAACCCTTCCTGAGGCATACGTTGAGGCTCATGATGATGAAAGACGCAAGCATGGATGAGGTTCTCGAAACCATCAAGATTTTCGAGGAAGCCCACGAGGAAAGCCGCAACCACCTCAGGACGCACACATCACACTTTGTCGGGTATGTTGGATCCAGATCCGGCTCTGCCGATGCTGGAGACAATGAAGACTCGGTGCTGGAGGCGATCGCTGAAGGGAATATGCCCGAGAGGCAATAATAAAGTGGTTATTATCTTATTCCATGTTTATGATAAATGTTTATTTTACATGCTAGAATTGTATTGATCGGAAACATCAATACATGTGTGTTTAATAAACAAAAAGGGTTCCTAGTTATGCCTCTCTTATAGACTAGCTTGTTGATTAACAAGATGATCAAGGTTTTCTGATCATGGACACTGGATGTTGTTAATAACAAGGTCACACTATTGGTGGAATGATGTGATGAACATTCATCCGAAGTATAGCGTTACGATCAAAGTCATTATGTTTATATTGCTATAACATCATACGAAGTAATCTTTATCCTTAGACCATGAGATCATGTTAATTGCTAACACCGGAAGAGTATCTTGATAACATCAAACGTCACACCGTAACAGGGTGACTATAAAGGTGGGTTCATTACTTTCTGAAGGTGTTATGTTGAGGCTCATGGATCAAGAGTGGGATTTGTCCATCCCGATGACGGATAGATATACTCTGGGCCCTCTCGGTGATATCACATTGACATAGCTTGCAAGTAAGTGATGTGATCACTAGAATGTTATATCACGGGAACGAGAAAAGAGTGCATGTCGGTAACGAGATCAAACTAGGTATGGAGATACCGATGATCGAATCTCGGACATGTAATATATCGCGGGACAAAGGGATTTAGTTACTAGCGTTAAAAGGTTCTCACGATCACAGAAGTCATCGTTGAATGTGTAGGAGTCAGTATGGATCTCCAGGTCCCGCTTCTGATTATTGATCTGAGAGGGGTCTCGATCATGTCTACATTATTCGCGAACCGTAGGGTGACACACTTAAGGGATACCGACACCATTTGGAGCAAATATGTTTCAGATAAAGATTTAAGAAAGCGCTGGAATTATTTCATTAGACACCAAAACTGTTTCGGGTGAAATTGCTGAAATTGGTTCTGCATGTAATATTGAAATGTTGCAGGGGTTTTATGTGAATGTTTGTTAATTAAAGTAATTAACAAAATTCTGAATAAAAATAATAAAATAGTTTTATTAAATGAGAGAGCATTAAATTTGGAGAAATTTAATGCATTTAAAGTGGAGACTTTAAAAGAGAATGTGAAGGGGCATTTTAATGTGGAGGGTCACCCCCTCCATGCGCCGGCCATGAAGGAGGGGCACCCCCTCCTCCTATAAAAGGCCACCCCCTCCTCACTTCTCACTCACACCTCCTTGTGAAGGATCTCTCTCCCCCTCTAGTATTATTTCCCCATGGTCTCGGATTAGCGAGATACATGTTCCCGGTGGCTTTATCTGGAAAGGAGTTGTTTCTTCTGCTGCTTTGCTGGAGCGAGGGATGGAGGTTGTCGGGGTACCAGACATGTGTGCAATCACGGATGCACCGCTGCTTTGTGGTGCTGGACTTGGTGCTGCTGGAGCTGGATCTGATGGACGTGCTAGAGCCGGACCTGCTGGACTTCCTCACGATCCTGAGATCGGCAAGTGTACGACTACATCAACCACAAGTTCCTACTCGTTAACAAAGCTCGTTGTCTACGAGGGTAAGTTCTCGTTGGATGTATGTCCACCCTTTGCTTTGTACCTAATAAATAGATCTTGGCGTGTAGTTCACATCGCAGGAAATTTTTTGTTTTTTATGCTGTGGACCCAACAATCGGAACAAACATCGACTTACCGGCATCTTCGGATGATTCCATGACGTCAGCAGATTTCGGAAAGTTCTCCAAAGAATACGAAGCGGACTACAACTCAAAAGCTCCAGAAGAAGGAGAAGCCATGGATGAAGGATCCGGAGAAAACTCTCCTAAAGCGCAGGATGGCATGGATCTCGGAGCTAACCCCGATATCCAGATGTCCGAAATTACCGATCAGAGCTTGTCTCCGGGAAATGGACCCTGATATGTTGCTAACGTATCCATAATTTTTGATGTTCCATGCTTGGTTTTATCTACTTTCTTACGTTTTGTTCCAACTTTGGAGTACTTTCTATACACTTTCTTGGACTAACCTATTAGTAAGAGCCACAGTGTCAGCTGCCTGTTTTCTACTGTTTTTGGTTCCAGGAAAGTCAGAAAATGAATATTCTCGGAATTGGGCGGGACAAAAGAAAAAGTCAGTTTTTCACCGAGGGACACCCGGATCCAGAATACGAGACGGAGAGGGGCCAGGGGGGCGCCACACCACCTGGCCACGCGGCCCAGCCTGGCCCGTGCTAGGGGGTGGTCTGGCCACCTCCGGCACCCCCTCGGCCTCCCCTTTCGCCTATAAGATGCCTCCGGTACAGAAACCCTAAGTACCCGATCAAAATTCCACGAAAGATTCTGTAGCCGTCGTCATCTCCATCCCTAGACCGGGAGGGATCTGAAGCTCTTCCCGGCACCGTACCAGAGGGGAGAGTTCACCCTGGAGGCCTTCTTCATCACCATGCAAGCTCCGGTGTGATGCATGAGTAGTTCATCCTTGGTCTACGGGTCCATGTAGTAGCTAGATGGCTGGTTCTTCTCCTTTGCGATATCATGTTTAGATCTTGTGAGCTTCGTTCATGATCAAGCTCATCTATTTGTAATTTTACATGTTGTGTTTGCGGGGATCCAATGGATATTGAGATGCTATTTCAGATTGGTTATTGATTCTATCATGTCTTTGTTATTTGTGATCTTGCATGCTTTCCGTTGTTAGTAGCTATCTTGGCCAAGTAGATGGTAGCAACTCCAAGAGTTAGTATTTATGCTTGATAGTGGGTTCATGCCTCTAGTAATCTGGGGAAGTGACAGAAATCTCTAAGGTACTAGATGTGCTGTTGCTACTAGGGAGAAAACAACAATCCTTTGTTCATAGAACAATCATATTGTTTACTTTACACGCAATGCATAATGCAATTATCTGTTGCTTGCATCTTAATACTGGAGGGGGTTCGAATGATAACCCGAAGGTGGATTATTAGTCATAGATGCAGTTGGATTACAGTCTATGTATAATGTTGTAATGCCCAATCAAATCTCGAAGGAGTCAATATGAGTAGTATATGCATGATTGCTTTCTCGATGTTTGTCAATTGCCCCGCTGTAATTTGTTCACCCAACATGTCATCTACCTTGAGGAGAACCACCACTAGTGAACTATGGACCCCGATCCTTTCTTTTACTAGCAATCTACAATCAACTGTTTACTGCTTTCTATTTACTTTCTGCAAACTATTACTTTCTTCCACACATTACGTTTAATCCTTTGTTTTCAGCAAAACCGGTGAGATTGACAACCTCACTGTAAGTTGGGGATAGAGTTCTATGGTTGTGTTGTGCAGGTCTCCATGTTGCTACTAGCACCGGTAGTGCGCCCTACCAAAGTTCAGCTAGCAACACCTTTGGGTGTTTCCTTGCTCCTACTGGTTCGATTAAACCTTGGTTTCATAACTGAGGGAAACTTGCTGCTGTGCTCATCATACCTTCCTCTTGGGGTTCCTCAACGACCTCGAGATATCTTGGGCCATCAAAGATTTTTCTGGCGCCGCTGCCAGGGAGTCAAGGACATCTTCACAAGGGGAGTCCCTCATAACCAATCTCTTTACTTTGTTAATTTTGTTTTGCTTAGTTTACTTTTGCTTTGTTTGCTTGTTTCTTTATCAAAAACACAAAAAAAATTAGTTTTACTAGTTTTCTTTCTTTATTAAAAACACAAAAAATGACTACTCTAGAAAATACTAAGTTGTGTGACTTCACTTGCACCAAAAACAATGATTTAATGAGCACACCTATTGCTCCACCTGTTCCTGAAGCTACTTTCTTTGAGATAAAACCTGCTTTACTCAATCTTGTTATAAGAGAACAATTTTCTGGTATTGGTAATGAAGATACTGCTACTCATCTAAATAACTTTGTTGAACTTTGTGAGATGCAAAAGCATAAGGATATAGATGGAGATATCATTAAGCTTAAATTGTTTCCTTTCTCTTTGAGAGGAAAAGTAAAGAATGGTTGAATTCCTTAACTAGGAATAGTATTGATTCTTGGACTAAATGCAAAGATGCTTTCATTGGAAAATACTATCCTCCTGCTAAGATTATATCTATGAGAAGTGAAATAATGAAATTTAACTGATAATGAACATGTTGCTCAAGCTTGGGAAAGAATGAAATATTTGGTAAAGAATTGTCCCACTCATGGACTGACTGCTTGGATGATTATCCAAACCTTTTATGCAGGATTAAACTATTCTTCAAGAAATCATTGGATTCTGCTGCTGGAGGTACCTTTATGACCATTACTTTGGGTGCTGCAACAAAGCTCCTGGATAATATGATGGTTAACTATTCTGAATGGCATACTGAAAGAGCTCCACAAGGTAAGAAGGTAAATTCTGTTGAAGAAACCTCCTCCTTGAGTGATAAAATTGATGTTATTATGTCTATGCTTGTTAATGGGAAAGCTCATATTGATCCAAATAATGTTCCCTTAGCCTCTTTGGTTGCTCAAGAAGAGCAAGTTGGTGTGAACTTTATAAGAAATAAAAATTTTAGCAACAATGCCTACAGGAATAATTTTGGTAACAACAATTATAGGACATATCCTCCCAACAATGGTAATGCTTATGGAAATTCCTACAACAATAATAAGAGTGCACCCTCTGAACTTGAAGTTATGCTTAAAGATTTTATTAGTAAACAAACTGCTTTCAATAAAACTATTGAGGAAAAACACGCTAATACTAAAAGAAATATAGCATCTTTGGCTGAAGCTCAATCTTATTTGAATAAAATGGCTGCTAAACGTGAAACTATTGATCATCCCTTTGCTGCTACTAATGCCATACAAGTTAGAATTGATGAAAATGTTAGACTATTAGCTGAATTGCATGCTAAGTGGGAAAGAGAAGATGAAATTGCTAGAAACATTAGTGTTTCTACTATCACTACCACTAGTGTTGAGGCTAGTAATAGCTCTACTACTTTAGATGATAATTATGATATTGTTCTTGATGGTTGCAATATCTCTGAAGTTATTAAGTTCCTATAAAAGCTTGCTAAAAGTCCTAATGCTAGTGCTATGAATATGGCCTTTACAAAACACATTACTGATGCTCTCATAAAAATTAAAAAAGAAAAGATGAAACATAAAGCTTCTATTCCTATAGAACAAGAAGATGGTTGGGAACCCATCATTAATATGAAAGTGAATGATTTTGATTTCAAAGCTTTATGTGATCTTGATAGTAGTGTTTCTATTATGCCTAGAAGGATTTATGATATGCTTGATTTGCCATCATTGGAAGATTGTTATTTGAATGTCCCACTTGATGATAATGCTAAAAAGAAACTCATGGGGAGTATTAATGATGTTCTTATTAGGTTAATAATGCCTATGTCCCCATTGATTTCTATGTTTTGGATGTTGAATGCAATGCTTCTTGTCCTATTACTTTGGGAAGACCTTTTCTTAGAACTGCTGGTGCCATTATTGATATGAAAGAAGGCACCATTAAATATCAACTCCCACTCAAGAAAGGTATAGAACACTTCCCTAAGAAGAGAGAAAATATTTCTTTTGCCTCTCCTATGAAAACAAAATTTGCTCTTAATGCTTCTTCATTTGAGAACACTTGATCCTTTTTCTTGCTTCTTATGCCTAACGTAAAGGCGTTAAAGAAAAGTACTTATTGGGAGATAAAAAAAAAGTTTTAGATGAGTCTTGGAAGTTATTTCTTCAGTAATAACCTCTCCTTATCCTTTTAATTTGATTTTTGTGCCAAGAATAACCTCTAATGAGAGAGAAGTAATGATTGGGAAAGTTGCTGTCCCAAAATAGATTTCTGTGCTTCATCGGAAAAATTCGTGTAAAAATATCTGTACATCCTTTTGAGGCATGAGTTTTTGTGCTTCTGCCCCAGGTTGTTATCTAACTTTCGTTAGTTCAACACTTTTCGATTTGAGCAACAGAAGGTCTTTGAAAAAATTAGTCTTTACCTGCTGGTCTGTTTTGACAGATTTCTGCCATTATTTGCATTTGCTTCTTGTAGGTTCCTTTTTGAGTTCTTTTGGGGAATTGAGATTTTTGAGGGAAGTGATAAAGTAGCTTGTGTTTTAATGCAAGTTTTATTAGTGTTGGAACTGAACCTAAAGACCTATTATCTTGAGTGCACTAATGTAGCTAATAAAGATTGTGTGAAGTTTTGTACGAAGGAAAATTTTTAGGTGTATGGAAGGAATGATTAATGAGATGAAGAATGGACTAAAGCTCAAGCTTGGGGATGACACGCATGTCACCCAAGAAATATCCAAGAAGTACAAGCGTCAAAGCTTGGGGATGCCCAAGGCATCCCCCTCTTCATCAATAAAAATCCCAGGTTTCTTCCAAACACTTTATTTTTATTGTTTCATGCACAATTGTGTTGTTCTTGGAGCGTCTTCATTTTTCATTTTTTTTGGTTTTCGTTTTCTTGGTTTTCTTAGTTTTCTGAATAAATTGGTTGCACCCCTCTTTCATACATTGGTTTTCAAATAGTTTGGTTTGGATTGGAAAAGAGTAGGAAAGTTCATGCTTAAGTGGTAAAGAGAGCTTGTTTTTGACTGTGGCCTATGCTTTGTTATGCCATGCTCGATATTGTTTTGGCTCTATACTTAGTATTCTTTTTTGTAGCATGACTTGTTATAAACAATTGATATTGCTTAATGTGCCTTGGAAGAATCATGAGTTGTTTTAGCATATTAAAGCATAGTATTGTGGTATTCTCCTTTGATGTTTTATTTGGGTTGACTTGGCACATGCTCACACCATGTTATGACTATCCCAAGTCACCATAAGCCTTTATGATCCTTTAGTTTTCAACTTTTAGTATCACTTTATGCTTTGATTAATGATGTTTTGTTGCTCCGCATGATTATGGTCATTATTGCTCTCTTAGTTGGTCGCTCCCAGTCTTTTGCTAGCCTCCATAACCAAGTGTGAGTTCCACTCATGCATCCAACTCCTAAAACCAAGTTATTCCAAAGAGTCCACCATACCTACCTATTAGCATATGCTATTCCAAGTATATTCATGTTTTTATCTACCTTCCGAATTAAACTTGTTATGAGAAAACTAGTGATTAAAGCTCTCACAAACTTGACGGCACACTTTACTTTCTTGCATTTAATAAACTTGAACCATTGCATCCATATTTGTTGCGTATATGCTTGTGCTTTATAAGTTGAAGTTAGCAAAACCATGTATCATGGGGAACGCTTTCAACATTGCACTTGTACTTTGTACCCTGTTGATATCATGTTCTTTTGCTTATGGATCCCTGCGGTGTGAAATAAAAGGGGAACTTGTAAGATCATGGAGTTTGTATTTGTGTTAGAGAAATGCCTAGGCCGCTAGCCTAAGCCATGCCTAATCATGGTGGAAACTTGCAGCATAACCATAATGAGCACTCTATGAAGCATCCTCAATAAAAACCTATGCAAATAGCAAATAAAAAGATCGCTGAGATGCTCATTGTCTGCTTGCCTTGTCATTTTGATTATGGGATAGCTCATGTATCATGTGCAAGGGGTACCCCGTTGGTGGTTCTCTATGATACATATGTACTTACAATGACAAGAGCTTACTTGTGACTGAATTTGAGTAGCATGAGGTTCAGTCTTCGTAAGTAAGGGGAATGAGATTTCAGCTTATAACTTGTCAAGCATATCCTCTTAGTTGTGTCACTTTAACCTTAATCACCTTCAAGATGCCTATGATAGGGGCAATGAGAGATGAAAGCTAATAAGTACCATAATTTTTGGAATCTCTTTATGAAACTTGAATCCCTGCTTCCTTCTATGAAGGCCTTTCTTTTACTTTTATGTTGAGTCTCCACCTTCTATCTTTATGCACCTACTTTGAGAGCATAGTGGCCATTCTTAGTTCTATGTGCATTGTCCCAAGACTTGTTGATTGATGCATAGCTTTGATATTGCTTGTTTTAAACTATTTGTATCTAGTCACTCTTATGAACTTTGAAGGTGTCCTATGCATTTATGTTTGGTACTCTATGAAGGACAAGCTGAACGCCACTATGCTATGTTTTCTTTATGTGAAACAAACAAACATCTTGCAAAGCATTGTTATTCATGAATCTTTTGTTTGTGCCTTTTCATGTTGCAACATAGTTGCTTTGTCTTATTGTTAGAACTTTGTCTTTCATGCTATGATTGAAGTACTATGATCCCATCTATCAATGTTTACAAATACTTTGATCAAGTTTATGATGGTGCATGTCACCTCAAAAATTATTCTTTCTTTTTATCACTTACCTATGCGAGGACGAGCAGGAGTTAAGCTTGGGGATGTTGATACGTTGCAAACGTATCCATAATTTTTGATGTTCCATGCTTGGTTTTATCTACTTTCTTATGTTTTGTTCCAACTTTGGAGTACTTTCTATACACTTTCTTGGACTAACCTATTAACAAGAGCCACAGTGCCAGCTGCCTGTTTTCTGCTGTTTTTGGTTCCAGGAAAGTCAGAAAATGAATATTCTCGAAATTGGACGGGACAAAAGCCAAAGTCAGTTTTTCACCGAGGGACACCCGGATCCAGAATACGAGACGGAGAGGGACCAGGGGGCCGCCACACCACCTGGTCGCGCGGCCTAGCCTGGCCCGCGCAAGGGGGTGGTCTGTCCGCCTCCGGCACCCCCTCGGCCTCCCCTTTCGCCTATAAGATGCCTGCGATACATAAACCCTAAGTACCCGATCAAAATTCCATGAAAGAGTCTGTAGCCACCGTCATCTCCATGCCTATATCGGGAGGGATCTGAAGCTCTTCTCGGCACCCTATCGGAGGGGAGAATTCACCCTGGAGGCCTTCTACATCACCATGCAAGACTCCGGTGTGATGCGTGATTTGTTCATCCTTCGACTACGGGCCTATGTAGTAGCTAGATGGCTAGTTCTTCTCCTTTGTGGTATCATGTTTAGATCTTGTGAGCTCCGTTCATGATCAAGATCATCTATTTGTAATTCTACATGTTGTGTTTGCGGGGATCCGATGGATATTGAGATGCTATTTCAGATTGATTATTGATTCTATCATGTCTTTGTTATTTGTGATCTTGCATGCTTTCCATTGTTAGTAGCTATCTTGGCCAAGTAGATGCTAGCAACTCCAAGAGTTAGTATTTATGCTCGATAGTGGGTTCATGCCTCTAGTAATCTGGGGAAGTGACAGAAATCTCTAAGGTACTAGATGTGCTGTTGCTACTAGGGAGAAAACAACAATCCTTTGATCATAGAACAATCGTATTGTTTACTTTACACGCAATGTGTAATGCAATTATCTGTTGCTTGCAACTTAATACTGGAGGGGGTTCGGATGATAACCTGAAGGTAGATTATTAGTCATAGACGCAGTTGGATTATGGTCTATGTATAATGTTGTAATGCCCAATCAAATCTCGAAGGAGTCAAGATGAGTAGTATATGCATGATTGCTTTCTCGATGTTTGTCAATTGACCCGCTATAATTTGTTCACCCAACATGTCATCTATCTTAAGGAGAACCACCACTAGTGAACTATGGACCCTGGTCCTTTCTTTTACTATCAATCTACAATCAATTGTTTACTGTTTTCTATTTACTTTCTGCAAACTATTACTTTCTTCCACACATTACGTTTAATCCTTTGTTTTCAGCAAAACCGGTGAGATTCACAAACTCACTATAAGTTGTGGACAGAGTTCTGTGGTTGTGTTGTGCAGGTCTCCACGTTGCGGCTGGCACCGGTAGTGCGCTCTGCCAAAGTTCAGCTAGCAACACCTTTGGGGTGTTTCCTTGCTCCTACTAGTTCGATTAAACCTTGGTTTCATAACTGAGGGAAACTTGCTGTTGTGCTCACCATACCTTCCTCTTAGGGTTCCCCAACGAGCTCGAGATATCTTGGGCCATCAGACCCAAAGCCGTCTTTGCTACCGGCGCTACCAAGAAGGCAAAGAAGAAGAATAAGAAGAACAAGACTCCGACAAAAGATCCTCTAGCGGAGGAAGCGGTTGCCGAGGAATACGAGGAAGACTCGGATGGAGCTTTAATCCCAAATGGGCCCAAAGAAGCTTTGGTGGATGGACACGTGGTCACCGCGGGTGCCTATAAACTCTTCGACGCTGCATTAACTACACCCATCCCTACTGCAGCAGAACTCACTGCCCCGGAATTGGAAGAAAGGGCTTAGGCCCTAGAAGCGCATCGCCAAGTACTCCTGGATGAAGCCAAAAACATTGAGGAAGAGAAGAAGCACATGGCTACTACAGAGAAGCCCATCTCTCTGCAACATCAGAAGACCCGGAAAGGCCATGTATGGGCCGACAAATTTCTGAAAGTACGCAAGGTTCTCTTTGAGGGAGATCTGTGGATGCCTCGGCTCGACGGTAGTGGATATCTGGTGTACCCAACACCAGTACAGAGCACAGCTACGACTCGAGATATCCTGGCAAATGACCCAGGCCCAGTAGAGGTTTGTTTAGGCATAAAGCTACTTACCAAGGGTCTGGAGCAACAGAAGGCCACGAAATCCAAAAGCGGAAAACTAGTCTCTCAATCTGACCAATGTCGCAGGGATCCGGCCTAGCACGATATCAGGACCCAACGGATGCCAGAACAGCATCATCGTTTCGACCGTCGGGAATACAACTACTCAAGAACCGGATCTTTGGGCCAATGGTACAGAACCGCACGTGATTGGAGCAACGTTGCCCCAGCCGCAGAGCGAGACGCAGTTGCAGCACTATATCTGAGACACCCTCCCCGGCGAGAGTCGACAATTGTAGGGAAGAAGACAAAGAGAAATGTCAGGAGGAGGATCATCAAAGAATGCCACCTCCTAGACATACAAGCCGTCCGGCTGAACCTCACCAAGCTACGGGGAACAACGGACGAAGGAACGACGGACACCGTGCCGAGTCAAGCCGGCAGGGGGCTCGTCATAATGAACACCCTCCCTGGAACCGGAATAATGACGCTCCACATGGAGACCGGAGATCAGCCGGAAACAATCCACCCTCTCCACCAAGTATCCACCACAATGGCTCTCAAGGAGGGTGTTGTGGCGGAGGAGTTGGGGGTGCAAGTCGAAGTCCGGCTCCAAGGCACCGCAGCCATAGCCATCAATCAGGACGGCGATCTCTGTCACCAAGTGACGCGAGACATCGAATCAACTCTAACATAGAGGCGCGGCGCTACGAGAACAACGAAATCTATGTGGGCCCAAAATACTTCGGACCACGCATTAGAGCAACAAAATTCCTGGAAGGATTTGTTATCTCAAGGCACATCCAGCCCTACGACGGTGTAGCTCGGCCAGATACTTGGCTCCAGGATTTTTTCCAGGCTTGCTGCATCACCAAAGGCGAAAATAGCTTGGTCGCAACCCGATATCTCCCACTTATGTTGTGGAAGACGGCACGATCCTGGCTCAATGAACTTCCGGAAAACACCATCCACAACTGGAACGACATGCAAAGCGTGTTATTTCGGAATTTCGAAGGCACATATTGGAGGCCCTGTAAGGTAGGAGACCTACAACGTTGCACCTAGAAAGCCAGAGAAACTTGCCGAGATTACCTCAGGCGATGGATCGACACCAAGAACTGCTGTGGGGGAGTAAATGACCAATATGCGATTGAAGCTTTCATTACAGGACTCCCAATTGGTTTACTATGTCATCGCTTGAAGTGTGACAAGGTCACTGATTTGGAAGAGATGATAGAAACAGCGAGCAAGTATGCTGATGCTGACAACGACACAGAAGGACTACTAAACGCCCTTGTTGTGCCACAGTCGGCAAAACAACCAAAGCAACAAGCTCAGAAGCGCAAGAACACCTCGGAAGAAAAACCCAACACGAAAACGGCAGTGGTCACTGCTACTTTCGGGTCTAGAGGACGAGGAGGGCGCGGTGGTGGTCGCGGACGCGGTCATGGGGCATCAAGAGTCTAGGGTAGAGGAGACCAGCAACCTGGCAAAACCTATTCCTGGGCCGACATTGCCAATAACCCGTGTGTGCATCACCTAGATGCCAACAGGGGTTCGTCTCACACAAATGCTGAGTGTTGTTTTAACGACAACATCAAGAAAGATGATACCGCTGACTACAGGGCTAAGCAGAAGAAGGGAAAGAAGAATCCTGAAAAAGAGAAAGAGACCAAGGAAGATTCCGACATGGAGGAAGCTGACCCTTCAAATCCCAAGCCAGATGGAAAGAAGAACTTCCCAACGAAGAAGGACACTTACATCACTTTCCTTGGGTCTCAACCAGCTAAGGTCAAGAAAGTAGTTTTGCATGATCTCAACGCAACTGTTTTGGCTATCCCACAGTTCCTAGACTGGTCGGAAGTGGCAATCACCTTTGACCGAGGTGATCATCCGCCTAAGTTGCACATATAAGGAAAATACGCCTTAGTCGCCAACCCACTTATTAACGGCTATGGTTTCTCAAAACTCTCATGGACGGCGGTAGCGGCATCTATATTTTGTATGTTGAAACGCTACGCCGGATGAGGATCTCGAAGACACAGCTGAATCACAGCTCGGTGATCTTTCATGGAGTTGTCCCAGAAAGACAAGCAAATTCCCTAAGAGAGATCACTTTGGATGTCACCTTTGATACTACAAAGAATTATCGGACGGAGGCACTTTCCTTCGAAGTGGTCCCGTTCAAGAGTGCCTACCATGCTATATTCGGACGGCCGGCTTACTGGGCTTTTATGGCTCATCCATGTTACATTTACAATATGATGAAAATTCCAGGTCCCAACGGCGTGATCACCATCAAGGGAGACCCGAAGAAAGCGCGAGAGTGCGAGGACGGAAATGCCGCCTTTGATGAAGCTGTGATGCACGCTTAGGAGTACCAGGAGATCAAGAAAACCATTGATCCGTCCGAGATGCCCGCGACAAAGAAGGAGGTGACAAAGCCGAATCCGGAGTTCAAGGCATCGGAAGAGACGAAGAAAACGCCATTGAAGGATGATGACCCCTCCAAGGTGACCCATATAGGTGTAGGCCTAGAAAGCGCATTGGAAAGCGTACTCATCAAGTTCCTCCAAGCAAATCAAGATATCTTCGCATGGCAGCCATCTGACATGACCGGAGTACCTAGGGAACTTGCCGAGCACTCTCTAAATGTACAGCCGAACGCTAAACCCGTCAAACAATCCCTACGATGTTTCGGTGATGAAAAGCGTAAGGCAATAGCTAAGGAACTAGCTCGGCTCGAGTTAGCTGGATTCATAGAAGAGGTCATCCACACTTAGTGGTCGGCCAATCCTCTAATGGTCCCTAAAAAGGACACCACTGATTTAAGGATGTGTGTTGATTATAATGCCTTGAACAAGGCTTGTCCCAAAGATCCGTTCGCTCTGCCTAGAATTGATCAAGTTATCGATTCTACAGCAGACTCCTATGTTTTCTCGACACATATTCCGGTTATCACCAAATCCGGATGAAGGAATCAGACAAAGTCAAAACTTCATTCATAACCCTCTTCGGAACCTTCTGTTTTGTTATGATGCCCTTTGGGCTCAAGAACGCAGGAGCTACGTACCAGCGCACTATGTAGCATTGCCTCCATGACCAAATTGGATGCAATGTACATGTATACATGGACAACATTGCGGTGATGTCCAAAAAGAAGGAAACCTTAATTTCTGACTTGGAGGAAACGTTCGCCAATCTACGAAAATACAACATAATGCTTAACCGGAAGAAGTGTTTCTTTGGAATACCAGCCAGAAAATTGTTAGGTTATTGTGTCACAAAGAGGCATAGAGGTGAATCGTGACAAGATCAAGGCTATACTCAATATGTCCAGGCCAACTCGCCTGAAGGACGTTCAAATACTAACTGGTTGCATTGTTGTAGTCAGTCGGTTTGTAAGCCGGCTCGGTGAAAGAGCTGCACCACTTTACAAGCTCCTGAAAAAGACCAAAAAGTTCGTTTGGACTGATGAAGCTGAAGGTGCACTTCAAGCCCTAAAAGATGTACTTTCGTTTGCTCCTATCCTTGCATCACCAGAACCACGGGAATCGATGTTGCTCTATCTCGCTGCGACAAACAGAGTCATCAGTGTCATCATGGTGGTGGAGAGACCAGAGGAAAATCAGGAACACCTGGTGCATCATCCGACTTACTATCTCAGTGAGGTCCTAACTGAATCAAAGTAGCGGTATCCGCACTATCAAAAGCTGGCTTATGGTGTGTTTTTTGCATCTCGTAAGTTACGACATTATTTCAGGAACATCCAATTACCATGGCGAGCATAGCTCCCATGAGAGATATAATCAACAACAGCAATGCTATAGGCTCCCATGAGAGATATAATCAACAACAGCGATGCTACAGGATGCGTTGCAAAATGGGGCATAGAGCTTTCAGCTTTCGACATTGAGGATAAACCTCGTACATCAATCAAATCCCAAATCCTCGCTAACTTTGTTGTTGATTGGATAGAGACAACGGAGAACATGACCCTCCCAGAGTCATAATACTGGCCTTGCCTTTTGATGGGTCTAAGGCGCTCGAGGGCTCGGGGCTGGCGTGGTACTCAAGTCACCCCAAGGAGATAAACTTTTCTATGTGTTGCATATCCACTTCATGACAACGAATAACATTGCCGAATATGAAGCACTACTGCATGGAATCCGGATTGCTAAGGGTATCGGCATCCGATGTTTGATGTGTTATGGAGATTCAGATCTTGTTGCCCAACAAGTGTGGGATATCTGTAATGCAAATAAACACATGGTAGCGTATAGAGCTGTCGTGGATGAACTATCTAAATCATTCGAAGGGTTTGAGGTTCAACACATCCCTCGAACAGAAAATGAGGAAGTAGATGCACTATCTCGTATAGGCTCTGCACGGAAAAAGGTCCCGGGTGGCGCTTTTTTGGAGCACCTTAAAGTTCCCTATATAAAAGGAGTAGATAAGGAATATCCGACCAAATCCGAATCCCCTTTAGTAGCAGTTCTGGCTGTAATTCCCAGTTGGACTCAACCCTACCTTGATTACTTGGTAGATGGAAAATTACCCGAATACGAAGTCCTGAGCCGACAGATCATCCGACGAGCAAAATCCTATACCATAATTAGTGGTGAGCTCTATAAGCGGAGTGTATCTGGGGTCTTTCAGCGCTGTGTATCTATGGAAGAAGGAGTGGAAATCTTACGAGAAATCCATGAAGGCGAATGCGGTCAGCACGCTGCAGCCAAATCTTTAGTGGCAAAAGCTTTCCGACACGGTTTTTTTTGGCTTACAGCCAAGGCAGATGCCGAACGGCTGGTCAAGACGTGCAAAGGCTGCCAAAAGTACATCAAACAAGCTCACATTCCGGCTGATCAGCTGCAAACAATACCTATAACATGGCCTTTTGCGGTTTGGGGGCTTGACATGGTAGGACCGTTTAAACGGGCTCCAAGTGGATTTACTCATCTCTTAGTGATGGTGGATAAATTCACAAAATGGATTGAGGCTAAACCCGTCACCAGTTGTGATGGAGAAACAACGAGAATATTTGTCGAGGATGTCATAATCCGATACGGTTATCCGCATAGTATTATCACGGACAACGGGAGTAACTTTTCCATGGGAGAGCTTGCTGAATTCTACGAGGAACAGAATATACGGCTTGACATTGCGTCAGTCGCACATCCACAGGCTAATGGACAAGTCGAAAGAGCAAATGGTTTAATCCTACAAGTCCTAAAACCAAGACTCGAAGCACCACTACGACGTGCTGCGGGGGCTTGGGCAAAGGAATTATCTTCTGTGATATGGAGTTTACGAACAACTCGAACAGGTCAACTGGATAGACACCTTTCTTCTTGGTCTATGGTGCAGAATCAGTTCTTCCTAGTGATTTGATTCATACTTCTCCCTGAGTTGCTGCGTATATTGAAGAGGATGCCGAGATTTCTCGACAAAATGATCTCGATTTAATCGAAGAAGTTTGCATCGTTGCTGAAATGAGATCAACAGCCTATTAGTAGAAGTTACGCAGGTATCATAGCCAGAGAGTCAGAAACCGGTCTTTCAATAAGGGCGATTTGGTTCTCCGGCTTGTGCAAAAAAGAAAGCACAAACTTTCCCCAGTATGGGAAGGGCCCTTTTTAGTTAGCCGAGTATTGCACAATGGTTCTTACTATCTAACTGATATGCGGCCAATCAAAGAAAGACCTGCTACTAAGAAAAGAAAGAGAGCTGGAGGCAGTACAGACCCAGAAGAATTAGACAGGTCGTGGAATATTACTCAGCTACGTCCCTTTTATTCTTAATTTATCTTTCTTTGTACTCATATATGTGTACATGTTCAATGAGAAATAAAGTATTGGTTACCTCATTTTTTCTGAGAATTTTTATATTACCATCTTATTTCTGAATGATCATGTCATAGTCGAAAATCCTAGAATACTTGAAAGTACTTTATGTCATGTTTGTTCTGGTTATGATTTCCGATTCTAAAAATGTTACCTTCGGGTATAACTCTAAATTTTCTAGTTTGTACTTTGGTTATTTATCTGATTGCCGGATGCGGGCATTTTCCGAGTAGTGAATTGATGGTACTGGAAACCGGCTTTGTTTTCGAGTTTAAACTAGTTTAGCAATTGAGCTCCGTTGCTCGGCTAAGTTTCCGTGCTGAAGGTTGGCCGGCTCACGAAAGGGACAAGGCGGAAAGCCAGATAAATGATAAGTACAGACAAAAAACATAAGTGCTTATGTAAACATTTCAGGCACATAAAATTAAAGCCAAAAGTGCTAAATAGAAATAACAAATCTTAGCACTAGCAAAAGTATTATACTACTTATTTACAACTCGAATTGTTTTCAGAATAACACATTGTTTTTTCTGATTATCTACGATGCAGGGGGAGAGGTAGGATCTGCTGACTCACTAGAGACATCAGCCTCGCCTTGATATCTTTCTGAGATGTTCAAATCAGAAATGGTTTGTTCGTCATCGGAAACTTCTGCTGTTACCTCGGCAGGCGAAGGAGGCGTCTCCACATGAGTGAAGAAAGGAGTGTCGTAGCTGGTTAAGTCAGCTACGTGGCACCCATATCCGACATAGGAGTCGATGATGGCTCTGATCTCCTGCTCCTGTCCATCTTCATCCATAGTCGAATACCCTCAGGTTACTTGCCAGATTTGGTGGCTCATAACCATGGTGAGAGCATTCTGGGCCACGGTTCGCGCGTAGGACATGTTCCAGTCCTGGATGAGCTGGGGCATCTCCTTGGCCTTGTCTCGCACTTCAAAGCCAGACATTCTATGCATGTCTGGAACCTTGAGGACCTCGCTAATATCCTCCAGGGATTGGCGGAAGTCGTGAAGCAAATCACTGACTTGAGTAAGCCGGCTAGTGCGAGACTCGGTGGAGGCAAAATCCAGTAAGTTCAGAGGACCTGCACATGTAATGCAAAAGGTTAGTAAATACATCCGAACTCCAAGAGTCGGAAAAAGCAGAAAGTCAGAAAGAACCAAGCATACCAAAGATGACATCGTCAACTTTGGTCGTCTCTTCCCGGAGGCTCTGGAGTTTGCCCCGGAGTGCCTCGGTGATGTCCTTCTCTCTAAACAAAGAATCGTTGATATCCGAGATCTTTTGATCCTGGGTCGTGATCCTTCGATCTTGTTCTTTGGTGGCCATAGAAGAGGATTCAAGAACTTGAGCAATGCTCCGTTCGTGATCCGCCTTCAGCTTGTCCAGTTCCCGACATAAGTCGGTGTTTTCCACCTCCAGGGTCTTCAGATTCTCGTGTTCTTCAATCATAGCACATGATTTCTTTACCAGTGCTGTAAGCAAAGGAACAATAGTTGAATAAATAATTCGGCTGTGAAATAAAGGGCAAGGTTTGAGGACTGGAAAGTTTACCTTCAGCCTCATCCTTTGACACTTTCAACTGAGCATTTTCAAGCAGGAGAGCTCTGACCTCTCTCCGCTTGTTGCAGATATTCTTCAACAATTCCTAGTTATATGAATTAACTTTCTGTAAGTTAGAATACCCAGAGTCAGAAGTCTACTAAAGACTCGAGCTAATATTTTAACTAATATCAGCACGAGCCTTGGGGGCTACACTAGTTCATTCTTTGGCATCCTATGGAAGCATAAATTCGGACCGTTGATCCAACTTCATGCTTGGGGGCTAGGGGATATGATATGAAGTAATGTAACCAAGTTTAAGTTGGAAATTCGACTTACATGATGTTCATGAGTGAGCTTGCTTAAGCTCATGGACACCTCGGTGCTAACCTTCTCGGCGAGGGTCAACGGGATTACCCGTGGGGGAGGAACCACACCGGCTCTCAACCTCTCATCACGAAGATGGATTTGCTCAAGCATTTAGGAGTCCTTGACGTCCTCCTCTTTGGCAGTAATGTTTCGGCTTTCCAAGCATTGCTGGGCTAGCCGTTGGATCTCCTCCACAAACTTTTGAGTAATTCCAAGCTTGGCAAGAACCGGATTGTTGAGGAGGTTTTCAGCGAAGATCTCTGCCAAGGGATCATTACTCGAAGAGGGTTCACCCTTATCAAAACCTGAGTCACCCATGGTGATGTCAGTTTGCGAACTGAGGATCACTGGCTATGTTTGTTGAGCCAGATCTTCTGCAACATTCGGAGATGGAGTAATCTCCGGCACTGCAGAAGGCTGAGGGCCAGGAGTCGGAGGTGCTATGGCAGCACAAGTCAAATTCAGCTTTGACTGGCGCAAGGGCTTTGATGAGCCTCCTTTCCCCTTGCCCTTGGTGAGCTGTCTAGCTTTGAGGAGGTAATAGAACAAAGAACATTACACCTCGGAAAGAATTAAGACATATAATACAAAAACATTGTGAGGAAAGTTACCTCTTTACAATGGGCACTTCCTTGGTGCCAATAGCCAGAGTCGTAGCCTTACATTTTCGGGTAAGTGTCTCCAGCAGTGGAACCAATTCTCCATCATCCTGAGAGATCGCATTGGGATATCCTTCAAGAGGAGCAAGCTCCGACTCGGGGAGGTCAGCAAGCTAAAAAGAAGAGATACCTCAGTATTGCAAAAAGAGACAATAATGTAAAGATGAACACATAATGAGTTACTGCTGGAAACTTACCGGTACCACCGGATCTTCAGCCGTATGCATGTCCAAAGACAGCTCCGAGATTTTCCTCTCGATCTGCTCCCTTATCAACCACTTGATTTGGGACTCGTATTCCTTATCCGTGTAAGGATGGGAGCAGATCTGGAGCGTATCCTTCTTGGACACGGTGATGGAATGCATAAGCCGGTCACCATGGTGTTGGAGGGTGTCATGGTGGTGTCACGGCAGATGCCATGGATAGGCTAAAGGTGGGGACTAATATGCGCTAGGGGAATCCAGGGAGGGATAGTAGAGTGATTCTCTACACGGAAGCTTTGTATTGATGTTCGATCTCCAAGATTACAAGTGCTCCTCGAGCTGTATTGACAAGAGGAGGAAGAAGAAACTCTCTTACTCTTGCCTACTATCTAGCCCCAGAACCCTAGATCCTCTTGGTTTCTCCTTGCTATGTATCCAGGAAAATCCAACCCCCTTACCAGAACTCCAACCCCCCTTATATAGAGGTGGTTCGGTCCTGGCCTAGGGCATACGTGGAGGCATATTCCTAAGAATATTCCCCCTCCCAAAGTAGTAACCCGACAGGGGTGCTTTTCCCCCGCGTCACACTTGATTTAGCGACGTAGCCTCTGCGGCGCCTGCGTCAGTCGACGTGAGAGTCGTCACCCTTGTCGGCCACGATCCGGTGGTCCTGCCCTTGCTTTATTCGCTCATCCAGTACGCACCGGGCCTTCTTTTTGACCAGAGAGATTCCTTCCTTCTCCCAGAAGCCAAACGAGGATACGGATCACAGTTGATCCGGCCACACCTGTTCCTGCATATAAGCTAGACAAGTATCTCCGACTTACTCCTTGAGTCGGACGAGACAATGTTAGGCGACCCCCCTGGTCCGGGTTACTCCGTGATCCGGCCTGCCTTGAGGTGACTCGGCCAGCATCCGCTTTGACCTTGCCGAACCTCGGCTAATTCGGCCCTTATACCCCGGAGTGACCCTACCCGGGGTTATCCCCCCAACATTAGTCCCCGAAGCTGGTGCGGCCTTAGCGGCCTTGGTCGCTAAGGCCACATTAGGTTCATTCATATCTAAGCTTCGGACATTTAGTTCCGGGTTAACTTTTTGTCTCGGATTATATGGATTTACGTTCCCTTCGCATGCTCCAAGTTTTCACTTGCCGGCCGGGTCACCACTTTGACTCGGATCCTATGGTTTTACTTTCCCTCTACACATTTCAAGTTTTCACTTGCCGCCCGGGTTACCATTGTGGCTCGGATCCGGGCCTTTCTTCCTTCTCTCGCACGCCAACCCACGTAAAGGTTAATCATTACGTTGCCTTATTTTAAGGGCCTGCGCAGTAACCGCCGTAGTAAATGTCAGTGATTACTGTGCGGGGGTTACGTCACGTCTATCTCCTCGTTTATCGCAACTGCACGTCGTGTCATGGGATCACATTTACTCTGCGGCCCCCGGTGTGGCTTCTCTCTGATTGGTCGATGCTGGCGATACACGGCCACACCATGTGGTTTTCCAGCGCAGCACGATCCCACTCGTTGATGACTAGGGGCGGTTAAATAGGGGAGGGGCATGCTCCTTAACACTTTTCCATCTCCGTGCCCCCTCGCCCGTTCCTCTTCTTCTTCCTCGCGACCGTGCCGCCGCCAGTGCTTGTTGCAGCAGCGCCGCCGCCGCACCTTCTCTGTGCCTCCACACCGCAGTCACCGCTGCACCACTGTTTAGCCACGGGTCCTCCTCAATCTAGACCGCAGAGCCCCGCCACCGCCAGCTCCAGCGAGGATAGCGGAATCGAGATGATGGAGGAGGAGCTCATCGTCGTCGAGCAGGAGATGGAGGAGGACGCCGGCGCGGCGGACCGCGGCGTGTGGGCCGGCTCGTGGGTCTGCGAGGACGACATCGACTGGCTCTACCGGACCCGGTGTATACCCGCCGGCGTCGCCGCTCGTCTCCCCTCCTCGGAATTGGCCCCCTCACCCAATCCGAGTGAGTTCGTTGTTTTCCTTTCCCATTTGCAACGGGGATTTGGCCTTCCGGTGAGTGACTTCTTCCAGGACTGGGTCCGGACCTATCACCTGCAACCACATCATCTCCCGGCGAACATCATCACCTCTCTGTCCGCTTTTGTTTCCTTGATCGAAGGCTACACCGGACTATGGCCCATGAAGGAGTTGTGGATCCAGTTCTTCGGCCTCCGTCGCAACGTCGTCCCCAACATCCACGTTGAGTCGGAGGACAAGCAGCTCACTCAGTTCAGAGCTGCCTCGATTTCGCCCTGGAGGTTTTCGATCTTTCCCTGGGTCACCGGGCTTGACTCCTGCAAAGGATGGGCCCGGACCTTCTTCTATGTCCGGAACGAGGGCACTGAAGACTTGATCCGGTTGCTGCCCTACGCTCCGGGTCCCCCGGACACGAATTTCTGGGAGGAGGTCGACAGAAAACCTACAGCTCTGGCCAACCAAGTAAACAAAAGGTTTGTGGAGCTGAAGAATCTCGGATTGCGCAACGAGGATGCCATGATCACATTTGTGCGCAACTGAATCTCTCCCCTCCAGCGGCGCACTCACAAGTTGTGCCACATGAGCTTCAGCCCCGACCCCAACCGAACCTCCTCGTTCGAGTTGAGCAATACGGAGATCTTCTGCCGGGTCAAGGCTCTTTTCACCACCCATAAGGACTTCTCCGCCGAATGGACGTGGGGAATCGAGCATTACTGCCGTGACAGGCTACCGCCCGCGGTAAGCTTCACGGGGTAAATTTATTTCGGATTAATTTCATGTCGGTTCTTATCATATTTTTGACTTTGCTCCTTGTGCTTTTTTCTCAGCTGTTTCTCCAGCAAACCCTCGAGGATGGCCCGGATCCGACCCTTAAGTGGGCCCCGGACCGAGAAATCGTAGATGAGGAGGAGCCGGACTAGGAGATGTTCCTCCCCACAACCGATGCCACCAAACGACCCAGCGGTAAATTCTCTTCTCTTAGAGACTGGCCCACCGATGAGGATGACTCGGATATCGATGTGATTGAACCCGTTGAGGCTGTCCCTCTTTATTTTGCCTTCCCGGCATTAGCTAACCCCGGTGGGCACATCCACGAGGATTCTCCACTTGCCACGGGTGAGCCTGTTCCAATGGCATCAAAGAAGAAGCGTGGATCCGCATCGAGTTCTTCTTCCGAACCTTCTCAGCCTTCCAAAAGGCAAAAGAAGGCCGGAGACAAGACTGCCTCCAAACGGGCAGGCAAAGCCCCGGCACGGAGGGCTCGGAAACCTAAGGAGGCTGAGACCTCGGATGCGTAAGTCATTTTTCACTGCGCAACACACTTCTCCCTACATTGGGGTAATCTCACTCCTGACATTATTTTCTCTTGCAGGGCTCCTGTGGAGGTCCCTCAGAGCGGATCGAGCATCTCCTCTCCTCTTCGGTCCAGTCCTTCCCCTCCTCGTGACGACGAGTCACGCCCGCTGAGCCCTATTCCGGAGGGCTCTGCGGCCGCTCCGGGTTCCGCAGTACCTCCTTCAGAGGAACGCGACCTCGGATCGAGAGGGGTCGGATCGGCCGAGGCAACGGTGTCCGGCACTTCGGCATTGCTGCAACCAGCAACCACCAAGTCTACCGCAACACCAGCACCAGTAGCAGCTCCAACGCCCGCCACCGAACCAGCGCCTCTCCCTGCTCCGAAGAAACCAACAGCAGCTCCAGCACCAGCCACCAAGGCTCCCGTGCCAAGTTCATCTGCCTCGTCCGAGTCATCTCAAGCTCGGCGAGGACTCACTCTAGCGGCTTCCAAGGGCAAATCCACTATGGTTACTTCCTCCCAGCAAGCCAAAGGCAAGTCCACCTCCGTCGAGGCTGGGCAGCGAACCTTGTCGTCGATGCTTCCAAAGAAATCACCAGCAGCGACGGATCCTCCTGTCGAGCCAGCTGATTCGCAGCAGATGGTTCTTCACACTAGCCCAACTCTTGCCCTGATTAAAAGGAAAGAAGCTCACGCAAAGGGCTTGGTGGCACCTCACATGCCCACTGGCGAACGGTACCCTCCGAGCCTCATCGAGTTCGTCATGAACTGGAATAAGGCGGAGTTCGTCTACAACGACGATCTCCTGGAAAAGTTCGGCCCAGCTGAATTTTCCGCTCAGATGAATACCGCTGCCAAGGCCATTAACCTCGCTGGGCGTATGATGGAGGTACGCCGTTTCTTCTTTACATGCTGTAGATAATAACCATTAGTCCCCGAGCCTCCGGCGGAGTAACTTGTTACTCGGCCGGATGCTCCTTAGAAGATCAACGTAGCTGCATGTAAACTTCAAATATGCACACACCTAGAGCCGGGTTAAGTTCCGCTTGGCCCGGATCTTGTACACTTCGAATATGCACAAACCTAGAGCCGGGTTAAGTTCCGCTTGGCCCGGATCTTGTACACTTCGAATATGCACACACCTAGAGCCGGGTTAAGTTCCGCTTGGCCCGGATCTTGTACACTTTGAATATGCACACACCTAGAGCCGGGTTAAGTTCCGCTTGGCCCGGATCTTGTACACTTCGAATATGCACACACCTAGAGCCGGGTTAAGTTCCGCTTGGCCCGGATCTTGTACAGTTCGAGTATGCACACACCTAGAGCCAGGTTAAGTTTTGCTTGGCCCGGATCTTGTACACTTCGAATATGCACAGACCTAGAGCCGGGTTAAGTTCTGCTTGGCCCGGATCTTGTATAGTTCGAATATGAACACACCTAGAGCCGGGTTAAGTTCCGCTTGGCCCTGATCTTGTACACTTTGAATATGCACCGAACTAATTTTACACGCCTGTGCCTTTGTCAGGTCACCACCAATCGTCGGAGCGCCGAGTTTCAGTGCCTGCTTGATACCCACAAGATCTTGCGCGCAAAACACGTTGCACTTGGCGTGGAGCATGAAAAGAGGGGTAATTTCCTCTCTTAACACCTCACTATTTCGGTTGTTTCTGCCGGACTAACCTCCTTATTCGTTTTTTTTGCAGCTGGGGCGGAGGCTGAAAACAAGATTACGCGGAAGAACTTGGAGGAAATCCAAGGTATGTCCTCTTTCGGCCAACGTCGTTGTGTTTTCCATTCTTTCTTCTACTTGGCTCGGCAAACATTCACTCCTCGGCTTTGCCGGGTCAACACACTATTTCAGCATCGCTTGAGGATAGTGTGCCCGTGCCTGATATGATGCTGCATTTTCTCGAACAAGCAGGACAACATCAAGCCGAGCTGAAGAACAAGAACGATGAGCTCGCCCTCCTCCGGACCAAGGACAATGAAATAGCTACACTCAAGGCCGAGATGGAGAATATGAAGGCCCAACACAAAACCGAGCTCCAAAAAGTTGGCCAGAACTTCACCGAAGAACGTGAGCGCTTTACCCTCTAGATCTCCAAGGACCAGGATCTGCTTAAGGAATCCGAGGTCCAGCTTGGGTCGGCGCTTGCCGAGCTTGAACAACTTCGTCAGAGACGCGATAGTTGTATCAAGGAGTTGACCCGGATCCATCGCCATATCTCACGTAAGTTTCTTCCCCTTGTCCGACCTAGTTTTCTGGGTTAGCCCATATGCCTTTGCTTCAACATCCTCCCTTTTCTTATTCTTAGATAAATTTCTGGAGGGGACTGCCATCGCCAGTGCTGCTGTTGCCAAATTCCTCCAAGAGAGGGGTACTCCCATCACTCCTGATGGTGAGAGCATCCCTTTAGACATGGAGGACCTATTGGTCAGCGTGTCGGCTTGGGTGGAAACTATTAAGAACTATGGGAAAGATCTCCTCGACGTTGCGGTCCGGATCTTCAACACATTCTGGCCAAGCGAGGACGCTCCGGAAAGGATCACGCTCCTTGCCGACAAACTGATGGAGATTGAGACTCAACTTGACCTCTGGAGGGAATCCGTCGGGCGTGCCGCAGCAGATACCCTTCTCCATCATATCCTTTCATGGTATGAGAAAATCGATCTGAGCCTCCTCACCCGTCAGTGCACCGGATCCAAATGGACCGATGATCTGGAGTGGGTAGCTCGGCGCCAGGCTTGCGCCTACAGCCTCGTCGAATATTCTCCTGTCCACGACTGGGTTGAGGGACCGAGCTTTCTGGAATCCGGTGAGGAGGAGCATATGGAGAACATGGATGATGGGTCGGGCGATGATGGAGAAGATGCTGCTTCAGATATTGAAGACAGTGATGATGACGCCGAACTTCCTCCTCCTGCCGCTCCTTAGTTGAAAAAACTTGAAAATTTATCAGATCCCCGGTATGCCGGGTGCAATTGTATGCTGAATACATAATATTTTGCTACTATGCTTGTATGCCGAATTAACTTGGGCGTAGTCCCCGAGTTTCATTTTCTTGTTCGTCCAATTCTCTGGCTCGATCCGTGTCTACCTTGATTCGGTTTTACGACTTATGAACCCGAGACTCAAGAATCGTTTTAACAATACTAAGAAACTTTGAGGATTGGCTCAAAATAATTCAACATAATAGCTTGAAAGTAAATACGGGGTTAGTCCGAAAAAACAAACATTAGCTAGAATAGGATCATTTTCTTAGTAGTTTTTCATGTGCTACGCAATTCCAAACTTGTTCCCTTGCTCGCCATGAAGCCAATTCTTGTTGGACAGCAGCAAGTCGAAGAGTTGGGTTTTTGGTGCTCACACATTACTAATCCGGGTTAAGTGAAACGAGTCATTCCAGCTAACGCATAAAAAGTAACAACAATCATTTATTAAGGCAGTCCCCGAGTTACTGCTCGAGGCTCCGCTATTTCATTGATAAGCTCATTGCCGACATACATACCGACATATGAGATGACTCGGATACATACACTTCTTAGCTAAGTGTAGAAGGGACGAAGTAGTGCTACATTCCACGGTCGCTTGGATTACTCTCCGGACCTGTCCACCTTGTTCTTTTCCTGTGGCTTTGCATCTATAAGATAGTAAGAATCATTGTGCAATGCTTTGCTCACAATAAATGGTCCTTCCCATGGGGGGGATAATTTATGCATGCCAGTGGTACGTTGTACCAACCGGAGCACCAGATCGCCTTCCCGGAAGACTCGGGGGCACACTTTCCGGCTATGATAGCGTCGGAGATTTTGCTGATATATGGCGGATCTGGACAGTGCTAGTTCTCTCGCTTCTTACAGCAGATCAACATCATTTTGCCGGGCTTCCTGCACTTCGGCTTCTGTGTATTGGGTAACCCTAGGTGAATCATGCTCTATGTCGGCTAGTAACACAACTTCTGCCCCATATACCAGAAAGAACGGCGTGTAGCCTGTTGATCAATTCGGAGTTGTTCTTAAACTCCACAATATCGCTGGTAGTTCTTCTATCCAGCACCCCACTGATCTTTGCAGCGGCTCAATGAGCCGGGGTTTTATCTCGGATAATACTAATCTGTTGGATCTTTCCACCTGTCCGTTCGATGTGGGGTGGGCTACCGAGGCTACGTCGAGTCGGATTTTCTTGTCTCGGCAGAATCGTGCAAATGCTCCTTCAGCAAAATTTGTGCTGTTATCAGTTATAATGCTGTGCGGATAACCGTATCTCAAGATGATGTCTTTGAGAAATGTCACGGCAGTAGCTCCATCACATTTTCTTATAGGCTTCACCTCGATCCATTTTGTAAACTTGTCCACCATGACCAGAATGTGCGTCATGTTTCCTCTTGCTGGTTTGAACGGGCCAACCATATCCAAGCACCACACGGAAAATGGCCACGTAATTGGTATGGTTTTGAGTTCCGACATAGGCATATGTGTCTTGGTGGCGTACCTTTGACAACCATTGCATTTTCTCACCAGATCTTCTGCTTGCTCCAAGGCGCTTGGCCAGTAAAATCCATGCCAGAATGCCTTTGCCACTAAGGCCCGGGATGAGGCAGGGAACATCTCCTTATCAATTTCCATCCGATCCACCGGCATAACTTCAGTCGGATCACGCTGAACAGTCCCCGGGTCTAGCGATGTAGTCCCCGGGTTTGCCGAGGTACTCCCCGGGTTCGGCGTACTACCTCCCATGTCAATGTCCATGGGCTCAACTCCGGATTCCGCGTTTTCCGGGACATAGATGGAATCGGTTCCTAGGGACGGCCTGATAGATGGTTTTCTGAGGTGCTCCAATGCTACGCCTGGTGGAATTGCCTGTCGGGTCGATCCGCGCTTCGACAGCATGTCGGTAACCGCTTTCCACGCGAGGTACATGATGAAATTCGCATCCCTCAAAGTAACCTGAGATTTTCTGCACATGAAATTTGTATAGTGCCATGTTTGGATCCAGGGCGTCCCACACTCCGGACACTTGCTGTATTACTAGATCCGAGTCGCCAAAGCAAATTATCCGACATATGCCAATCTCCTTTGCCACCTTGAGACCATGCACAAGAGCCTCGTACTCAGCGACATTGTTCGATGCCGCGAAATGGATCTGCAATACATACTTGAGACGATCCTTCTTTGGCGAGGTAAGCACAACCCCGGCACCTAACCCGGTTTTGGTTTTCGATCCGTCAAAGTGCATCCTCCAGTAGTTTGGATCTAGCGGCAGTGGTTCGTATTGTACCTCGGCCCAATCCACGAAAAAGTCCGCCACAGCCTGGGACTTGATCGCTTCTCTCCTATCATACTGGGGTGCGTATGGTGCTAGCTCAATTGCCCATTTCGCAATTCTGCCATTCGCATCTTTGTTACCCATTATCTCGCATATGGGGGCTTCGCATATCACTTTGATGGGATGCTCCTCAAAGTAGTGCTTTAACTTCTTTGCCGCCATATAAACTCTATATGCCACCTTTTGAAAATGCGGGTAGTTCTATTTTGAGGCATACAATACCTTGCTCAAGTAATACACTGGCCTCTGCACCGACTTACCCTCTTCATCTCGCTCCACTACAATCACTGCACTTACAACTCGGTTGGTTGCGGCTATGTAGAGCAACATTGGCTCCTTCGACAGTGGAGAAGCTAACACTGGTGTAGTGGCCAACATCTTTTTCAAGTGGGCAAAGGCTTCATCAGCCTGCGGCGTCCAAACGAATTTATCTGATTTTTTCATGAGTTGGAAGAGAGGCAGTGCCTTTTCTCCTAACCGACATACAAACCGACTCAATGACGCCAGGCATCCAGTGAACTTCTGGACATCGTTGAGACACTTCGGGAGCTCCATTCGTTCGATGGCTCGGATCTTAGTTGGATTAACCTTGATACCTCGGCTGGAGACGAGAAATCCGAGTAATTTTCCAGCCAGGACACCGAAGGTGCACTTCTCTGGGTTAAGCTTCATCCGGTATCTCCTCAAGTTCGCGAATGTTTGCCTTATGTCGTCAAGGAGCATTGCACTTTCCTTGGTCTTGATAACCACATCATCCACGTAGACTTGCACATTTTGACCTATTTGATCGTGCAAACATTTTTGCATACATATTTGGTACGTTGCTCCTGCATTTCGTAAACCGAACGGCATAGTGCGATAGCAATAAGCCCCGTACGGGGTTATAAAGGCAGTTTTTATTTGATCATCCGGGTTCAGAGGTATCTGGTGGAAACCAGAATAAGTGTCAATGAATGACAACAGTTCACACCCCGCGGTAGAGTCAATGACCTGATCTATCCTCGACAGTGGAAATGGATCTTTTGGACATGCCTTGTTCAGGTTCGTGTAATCGATACACATACGCCAAACCACTGCCACGTTCGGATCATCCTTCTTCTTTTCTACTAGCACCGGATTAGAGAGCCAATCCGGATACAGCACTTCCATGATAAATCCTGCTGCTAGCAACCGAGCTATCTCGTCGCCAATGACCTTTATCCTATCCTCGGCGAAGCGTCGGAGAGGCTGCTTCACCAGCCTTGCTCCGGGTCTTACATTCAAAGAGTGCTCGGCCAACTCCCTCGGAACACCTTGCAAGTCCTGCGTGGACCAAGCAAAAATGTCCCGATTCTCACGGAGGAAGTTGACGAGCTCGCTTTCCTATTTGTCAGTTAACCCGGCACCAATTGTTACGGTGTGCTCCGAAAACATGTTGTCCACCGGGATCTTCTTGGTGTCCTTTGCGGCTTGAAACGATACACTTCCATGCGGGTTGCTTAACGCCGGCATATACTGCTGCGCGGACTGAGCTAACGCCGCCACCTCTTGAATTTTTCTTTTCTCTTGGGCAATTACGAGTGACTCGGCTAGGTTAGACCCGGCTGAGGCGCACTCAATAGAACATCGGAAATCCCCAGCGATAGTAATTGTTCCATTTGGTCCGGGCAATTTCATCTTCAGATAACTAACGTGGCAACTTGCCATGAATTTGCTCAGTGCTGGTCTCCCGAGTAATGCATGATATGCGCTCTCCAAGTTTACCACCTCAAACTCCAAATTTTCAGTTCGGCAGTTATCCCTCGTACCGAATAGCACGTCGACCCGGACTTTGCCTATGGGCTCACAGGATATGCCTGGTACGATACCATGGAAAGTTGTTCTTGTAGCCTAGAGCATGTTCTCCGAGATGCCCAATTTGCGCATCATATCCGCATACATGATGTTAATGCTACTGCCATTGTCGATCAGTACCTTGGAGAACCTCACATTAATGTTTGGTCCAATGAACGTCGGATCTAACACCAGTGCATACGAGCCCGGACTTGGCATAAGCTTGGGGTGATCTTTGATGCTCCAGGTAATTTCCTGGTCCGACCAAGACATGTACCTCGTCACTGCAGGCATAACCGCGTTAACCTCCATATGTCGGTGCTACAAGCTCTTTCTATCCGTTTCCTCTGTCGTGAATACACAATAGCTCTGGTGATGTTCCCTGTACTCATTTCTTCCCTCGTTTCCGGAGTACCTCTGATCCGGTGGTTGCTGGTTTTCCACCTGATGCACTGCATCCCTTCTCTCGCTGTTGTCATACCTCGGCGGAGGGGGAGGCAACATCAATTGCTGCGTGTTTTCTCCAGAAAGCAATTGCTGCCGGGGTAACTCCTGCCGAGGTTCATCATTCCGGGGTGCCTGAGCATTCCCCGAACCACCTTGTTCTATCTTATGCATCCACTCACATTGCCTCGTCGTGTGACCCGGCGGACTGTTCGGATTTGGCGTGTGAAACTTACACGGCTGGTCCAACATTGACTCATAGGTATACCTCAGACGATCTTTCTTTTCCTGCCATTGCTTCTTTTTCTCCGGAGTCCACGTCTTCTTGCCATCGTTTCGAGGAGTCCATTGCCCTCCCGTTTTCTGGCGTTGGTTGCTCCCTGCTCCGGGCTGATCTTGATTCACGGCCGCAACTTGTTGCGAACCATATCGATGGTCCGGTCTATCGTCTCTCCTTTTTCCCTTGTAATCGTTCCTCCGGGATGATCCGAATCCGTCCCTCGGATAGTACCCCTCATTTGACTCGTTTGACGCGATCCTAGGTTGCGTCGGATCACCCAAAGCATAAGAATCCGCGATCCGAATCATCTCTGCCAATGTGACTGGCATTTTCCTTTGCAATTTCATCCACAACTCGCTGCCATATCTGCACCCTTGTGCGAACCATGCTGTAGCCTGTGACTCTATGACTCCCACACACGAGTTTCTCACGGTACACCACTGGGTCAAGAATTCACGGTCCGTTTCGTTAGATCTCTGCTTGCACATCGCCAGGGTCTGTGGTCTATTCGGTCTCTGATATGTACTTGAGAAGTTGCTGATAAACATTTCTTCAAAATCTATCCAGCAATTGATGCTTCTAGGTGGCAAATTGTTCAGCCACACCCTAGCCGGACCTTCCAACATTTGGGGTACATATCGTACAGCCCATCTCAAGTTGCCAGTCGCAATTTTCACAGCTATTGCGTAGTTTATCAGCCAATCCTCCGGCTTTGTACTGCCGTCATATGTCTTCGTGCCCCTGGGTAATTGGAAATTAGGTACTGGCGATTCCTTCATGATCCGGGGTCCAAAGCACGTTAGACCCGGAGGACCCTGACATTCGATCTGTTCCGACCTATACAGGCGATCCAGCTTTAACCTAGCATCATCCGGCATCAAATCCCTGCTTCCCAATCTCGACCCTATCACATGATAGTCCGGTCTTGCGTATCCCTCATTCATCATCTCCGAGTCTCCGTCATTGTATCGGTCTTGCTCTCGTTGTGCTCCTCTCTGTTGCATACCACGGCCGGCACTTTGCTCTTGCCTTGGTACATTCATACTGCGGTTGACTTCACGCCGAGTTTCGCTGTCCGGCATTGCTGTTGGCAGCATTCCCTTGACCGACATTGCCTTGGTCGTGGTTACCTCGGCTAGCTTCACCTCGGCTCACACTTCGTCGATCGTCGTTTTTTCGCATCTCTTTTTCTTTGCCCGCACGCGTTGGGTCGTACGGAACGATCTGCTTGTTCCGTCTGGCCGAGGTTACTACCTCTTCTCTCCTAGGGCCACCATGAGGCGATGATGCGGCTCCAGCAGATTTCTCCGGGTTACCCATCACCGAATGGACGATCTTAGAAGCTCCAACTCTCTCCGGGTTACCTCTCAACAGTTCCTCGTTCTGCCTGTTCACGATCCGAACCAGCTCGGTAACCCGGTCTTGTTGTCTTTGACGGGCTTCACCCGTCAGACCCTCTAGCTCGGACGCCGCGGCATCTGCTGCTCTGAGGTTCTTCGCCGGGGTACTGTACTTTGGCAACCCTACAGACAGATAGTTTTCCGACCCTTCTGGTCCATCATCACCTTCTCTGTTCATCTCACTTATGAGATTTTTCCCTTTTACCCTTACTGCATCAACCTTGTTCGCCTTCGCGTACTCACGCAGCGTCATGTTCAACGACTGCTGAGCCGCTGCTATCTTCTTTGCGCCCTCCAGTATCTTTCGCCGGGTCTCCTCTAGCTTGGCATGTGCCTGAGCCAGATCTACCACTGCTGCCACCGGGTTAGCCAAGCTATCCATAGCTTCCCTCAGCACGTTCTCAGGCCTCTCTAGTGGAGGACCCCTAGCTTTCCTTGGTGCCTTGGGTGTTACCTCCGGGTCTGGCGCTGGATCCTTGCTCACGCCCGCGCCTGGCGCAGTTATCATCACCTCTGCATGGTCCGGGGCACGAGCGATATGCGCCCCGCGAGCCACAGTGAGGGGTGGTTCTCCTGCATCGACGACGCGACGCGGATGAACGCAAGACACGTCCACAGCAACGTAGACCTTGTGCGCGCCGAGCTTGACGAAGACGCCGTTGCGCGGAAGGGGGCGCGTGCCGAAGCAGCCAACGTTATCGCTGACGTAGTCCAGCGCTCCGAAGCGCTGAACGAGCCCGAAGACGATGCGTTCGCCGGTGCCGATGAAGTTTCCCGTCCGGATCTTCACCCCTGCTAGCGCCGCTATTACAGTGGCGCCAATCGCCGTGGTGGTGTCACGGCAGATGCCATGGATAGGCTAAAGGTGGGGACTAATATGCGCTAGGGGAATCCAGGGAGGGATAGTACAGTGATTCTCTACACGGAAGCTTTGTATTGATGTTCGATCTCCAAGATTACAAGTGCTCCTTGAGCTGTATTGACAAGAGGAGGAAGAAGAAACTCTCTTACTCTTGCCTACTATCTAGCCCCAGAACCCTAGATCCTCTTGGTTTCTCCTTGCTATGTATCCAGGAAAATCCAACCCCTTACCAGAACTCCAACCCCCCCCCTTATATAGAGGTGGTTCGGTCCTGGCCTAGGGCATACCTGGAGGCATATTCCTAAGAATATGCCCCCTCCCAAAGTAGTAACCCGACAGGGGTGCTTTTCCCCCGCGTCACACTTGCTTTAGCGACGTAGCCTCTGCGGCACCTGCGTCAGCCGACGTGAGCGTCGTCACCCTTGTCAGCCATGATCCGGTGGTCCTGCCCTTGCTTTATTCGCTCATCCCGTATGCACCAGGCCTTCTTTTTGACCAGAGAGATTCCTTCCTTCTCCCAGAAGCCAAACGAGGATCCGGATCACAGTTGATCCGGCCACACCTGTTCCTGCATATAAGCTAGACAAGTATCTCCGACTTACTCCTTAAGTCGGACGAGACAATGTTAGGCGACCCCCCTGGTCCGGGTTACTCCGTGATCCGGCCTGCCTTGAGGTGACTCGGCCAGCATCCGCTTTGACCTTGCCAAACCTCCGCTAATTCGGCCCTTATACCCCGGAGTGACCCTACCCAGGGTTATCCCCCCAACAGAGGGGTTGGATCCGACATGCCAGCTAGCAGTGAATCATGTCAGGCCCCTTAAGGCCCTTGTGCTTCATCAGATATTCAATTCGCATCTTGGCAAGAAGTAGATCGTCACTAAGAGTCGGCGGGTCTGCGTCCCAGAACTCTTGGGGCATGGCAGCGCTGTTAACAAAAGCCGGCAAAGCAGTGGCTTTGCCAGGAGCAGGAACATCCTTGTGATATAAAAAAGTGGATGGCCACTGTCTCACTAACTCACTGTCCTTAATCCGAGGATAGACGCGTTCTCTCCTAACGAAAAAGCTAATAGTCCCGGTAATGTATGGATTACCGACGGTGATGGAGTTTCTCCGGATATGAAAATAAAACCATAAAAGAGTGAGACTCGGCCTAATGCCAAGATACCCCTCGCACAAAGAAGCGTAAGTGCTCATCTCTAAGAGTGAGTTTGGGGGGAGATGATGGACTTGAACTCCATAGTGATCTATAACCTAAGAAAAGAAATCTGAGGGTGGGAAACTCAAACCTCTGTCATGGTGGGTGCCGAAGTGCACCCGCTCGTCAGCGCGAGGAGTAGGGATGGTTTGGCCGTAGCCGCTCCGCTAGTCGCCAGCACGGAGGATTCCTTCGTTCTCCATGACACGGAGCTTGGCGTCGTCCAAGACGCAGGGGATCTAGACCCCGCGGAAGCTCTCCTTCTCTGCTGCCAAAGCCGTCGCTGTCGTTGCCGCCGCGCTAGAAGATGAAGTCTCAGCCATTGTTCCGTGGGATGGTGGACAGGGATGGGCGGTGCTGGAAGATTTTGGGGAGGCAGGGGAGCTCTATTTCATGGGAGGCGTTGGGAGGAAGGAAGTGGCGCAAATGCTGGTGAAGAGAAGAGAGAGAGAATCTCAACCCCTCATATCCTTCATCCGCGCCAAGATTCGTGCAATGTTTATAGTAACTGTGCCACGCGTCACAGAAGGAGCTGGGTAACCCCCATGCGATAATTACACCGCCTTGATCTCCGTGCACGCATTAAAACGACGCATCGGTTCCGCAAAAGGCGGGCCCACTAATGATCGTGCTGACGGGAATGTGTGTCAGTGATGGGACTTAACCATGACTGGTGTCAGATTACGTCAGAGACCAAGTTCCGGCGTAGTTTGAATTTCGAGCTGGAAACCCGAATAATGTATTCATAGGTCCGACTCATTTGAGACCCGGATCCTATCCTTTCTTTTGAAGTTTTAGGAACCCTTCAAGATTCTGCAAGCCGAACATCAAGCTAGACGATGGTGAAATCCGACTCTGGATCTTGGAGACTTCCGGGGGCTGCTGTTGGGGATATACTTTTCGGGTATCCTCACTGTGCCTTACTGACCAAGGTGGCCCACTTCGGGTTAGAGCTTTGCTTCATGGGCGGCCCAGTTAGGGAGAAGAGACGGAGTCTAGTCCGGCTACGAAAGGCCCATAAGACTTACCGACATAGGCATGTTATGTTACTTGTAGTTCAAGATATACTCTGTAACCGACTCTTAGTCGTAGCCGGATAGGTCTCTCCTATAAACCTTAGGCCGGATCTATATAATCTGTCCTAGGGTAAGCCTTTACGGCACCCTCACAATAGTTTACAATGTCAACTCACACAGGCGAAACCCTTGTAACCCATATTCCAGCTCTGCCATATTACTGGATTGCTAGCAGGAGTAGGATCCGTCCAAAGCCAACGGATTCGAACCTAGGTAAACTTGTGTGCACACCGTCTCAGAATACCATACGTCTCACACCCCTCTCTTCCGCACGCCTCGGACCCCCTCATGGCATACTTTTCATCAATCCGACGACCGGGCCAGCACCCAGTAACTCTTTCGAGTGGCCGGAGGAGCCTTTTCTTGATGCCACCACAGACTAGGCCATTGGCTTTTTTGACTTGACCATTGGTCTGAGGGTGTGCCACCAAGGCGTAGCTGATGTTGATTCCCAGGTTTTCATAGAAATCCTGGAACTCCTTGTAGGTGAAGTTTGTTCTGTTGTCCATGATGATGCTGTGTGGCACCCCGAACCGATAACGATGGACTCGAAGAATTTTACGGCTGCTGCCCCTGATTGATTCGTTACCGGCATGGACTCAATCCATTTCATGAATTTGTCGACTGCAACAAGGAGGTAAACATATCCTCTAGGTGAATATTTGTGCATCTTGCCGACCATGTCAAGTCCCCATTGCGCGAAGGGCCAGGCCACAGGTATTGGCCTGAGTTCTGCGCCAGGTGCATGCGATTTATCCGTGAATTGTTGGCAACCGTTGCATCGCTGGACGATGTCCTTAGCATCACTCATTGCCATTGGCCAGTAGAATCCAGCTCGCAGAGCTTTGGCGATGAGGGCGCGACTGCCAGCATGACGTCCACAAGTGCCTTCGTGTATGTCGAGGAGGATGGATCTTCCGTCATGCACCGTTGAAGAACTCCCGTGATGTTGTGCTTGTACAATTCACTGTTGATGAGGGCGAAAGCTTTGGATCGTCACGCTATATGGCGCGCATTTGTCGGTCATCTGGCAACCTTTTTCTGAGCAAGTATGTGACGTATGGTTGTGTCCAGGATGGCTCGATCATCATGACCTCCATTGGGCCTTCGAGTCTTGTATCTTGCTCCATGTCCTTGAGTGCCTTCGGCTCGTCGGGTGGTGTATCCCCTGAGTCCTTTGTCGTGCAGGTTTTCTGCTCTAGAGCCTTTAGCTTGATGGAGCATTCACAGATTTACTCGAGGAATACTCTAGGTGGCACTGGGGCACAAGTGGAGCCAATGTTGGCGAGTGTATCTGCCTCCTCGTTGCTCTCGCGGCCGACGTGCCTCACTTTGCAGCCATCGAAGTCCCCTTTGAGTGCATCATAGAGGTCGCGGTAGGCGATCATGTTGTCGCTCAGAGCATCGCACTGGTTCATGGTTTGATTCACCACCAGTTTAGAGTCTCCGTAGATGACGAGTCACTTTGTGCCACAGGCTTTGGCAATCTGCTTCACATGGAGTAGGGCTTCGTATTCAGCTTTGTTGTTGCAGGCAGTGAACTGCATTCGCAGAACATACCTCTTCTTGTTGCCTTGTGGTGATGTCAGGATGATGCCCGCGCTAGCTCCTTCTTTACATTTGGATCCGTGAAGTGCATTGTCCATAGATAGGATATGTCTGGCTTGGCGGAGAGCTGGTTCGCCATCCAGTGGACGAGGAAGTCCGGAGTACTTGCAACTTGATCGCATCTCGCTTCTCGTATGTGATGTCTCGTGGAGACAATTCTATCCCCTAAAGCACGACTCGTCCGGTGGCGTTGGGGTTGTTGAGGATGTGCCCTAGTGGGGCATCATTCACCATAATGATCGGGTGCTCCTAGAAGTAGTGGTGCAGTCGCCTTGCTATCATGAAGACATCGTATGCCAGTTTCTGATAGTGCGGGTACCGCTGTTTTGTCGGAGTGAGCAGCTCGCTGAGGTAGTAGACTAGGCATTGTACCCTGTGGACTTTATTTTCCTCGGCTCGTCCCACTACGAGCATAGTACTAACCACCTGGTTGGTGGCAAACATGTACAACAATAGCGGCTCCTTTTCTTGAGGTGTCACCAACACCGGTGAAGTGGATAGTAGACGCTTGAGGTCTTCGAATGCTTCTTGTGCTTCGTCAGTTCACTCGAATTTGTCAGCCTTGCGGAGGAGTTGGTAGAAGGGCAGTGCTTTTTCACCCATTCGATTGATGAATCGACTGAGCGCCACGATTTGCCTAGCTAGCTTCTGGATGCATTTTACGTTCTTCGGCTTCTCCATGGCCAGTATGGCCTTTATTTTCTTCGGGTTGGCCTTGATCCCTCTCGCGGAGATGAGGTATCCAAGTAATTGCCCAGATGGTATGCCGAAGGCACATTTATTCGGATTCAGTTTGATTCGGTAGCGGTCGAGGTTATCAAAGGTCTCGCGGAGATCTTCGAGTAACGAGGCTTCCTCCTTGGTTTTGACGACGATGTTGTCGATGTAGACTTGGATGTTACAGCCAAGCTGGCTCTTGAGGTAGGCTTGCATACACCACTGGTAGGTGGCCCCTGTGTTTTTCAGCCTGAAAGGCATCGTTGTCTAGCAGAAGACGCCGAAGGGCGTGATGAACGTCGTCTTCTCCTGGTCTTCCTCCTTCATTCGAATCAGGTGATAAACTAAGTAGGCGTCGAGGAAGTAGAGGCGCTCGCATCCCGTGGTGGAGTCGATTATCTGGTCAATCTGTGGCAATGGGAAGTGATCCTTTCGGCAATGTTTGTTCAGAGAGGTGAAGTCCACGCACATCCCCAGGTTATCCGTGTCCTTTTTAGGAATCAGCATGGGGTTTGCTACCCAGGTGATTTCCTTGATCTTGCGTATGACGTTAGCGTTGAGGAGTCTGTTGACTTCCATACTGGGCGCTTTTGCCCTTGGCTCAGATAGTCGACGTTTTGTCTATTTCACTATCTTGCTTCAGGATTCACATTGAGTGAGTGCTCGGAGAATTCCCTAGGAACTCTTGGCATGTCTGCTAGACACCAGGGAAAGATTACCCACTGCTCCTAGAGGAATTCGACGAGCGCAAGTTCCTCTGCGGGACTCAAGTTGTTGGCGATGAGGGTCGTCTTGGTCGGGTCCGTTGGGTGGACCTGGTCCGCCTTGGCGTGGATCGACGTGTCGAAGGATTGGTCGGGTGAGCTTGGCTTACTCAGAGGAGGTAGACTATTGTATGTTGACTCCTTCAGCCTTGCCAGTTCCTCCTGCATGCCGAAAGACTGGGATATTCTGTTGAATTCCTTGTCACAGCTGTCGGACCTCTTGAAGCTTCTGTTGACTGTGATAATACCATTGGGACCGGCATATTCATCTATAGGTGGGCATAGTGTGGCACCGCCATGAACCTCGCAAACACGACACGTCCGAGGATGTAGTGGTATTGCAAATTCTATGTGCTCTCACCGGAAGTTTGCCGGCATTCCGAAGATGACGTCCAAGCTGATCTTTCCTAGGGGGTATACACCCTTCCCTCGGACAATGCCGTGGAAGGTTGTGTCTGAAGTTTCCAGGCATGACAGGGGGATTCGCATGGCACACAAGGTACTTGTGAACATGAGGTTGATGCCGCTGCCGCCGTCCATGAAGACACGAATCATCTCGAAGCCTCCAATTTGTGCCTCGAGGACCAAGGGATAGTGGCCCGAGAGAGGTACTTGGCACGGATGATCGCGCTTGTCGAAGGTAATGCAAGACTCGCTCCAACTAAGGTACTCAGTGGTAGAGGGTGGAGAGTTCATCGATAAATTAACTTGGTGAGTGATTGATTTTTGCACCCGATTTGATGGGCGCCCTTCTTGGATCATCCCCATGTTTCCTAGTTCTCGCGGGTATGGATCGCCTCCTTGGTTTTCGATAGGCGCAGCTGCAGGTGGTGGTGGCCCAGGTGGTGGTGGGGGGTGCTCCATGAGCCACAGCGCCCGAGGCAGCTGCATAACTCTAGTTTATCGCGTCGTGATTCATCTGGGCTAGGCCTTCGTGGATCTTGAGGAACTTGCGGCAGTCCTTTAGAAGGTGGCTGATGGCTCAAAATATGTAGAGCTTGTTGGGAACCCCAAGAGGAAGGTATGATGAGCACAGTAGCAAGTTTCCCTCAGTTATGAAACCAAGGTTATCAAACCAGTAGGAGTAAGGAAACAACTCCAAGGTGTTGCTAGCAACTTGGAATCCTGCACAACATAACCATAGAACTTTGCCCCAACTTATAATGAGGTTGTCAATCTCACTGGTTTTGCTGAAAACAAAGGATTAAACGTATAGTGTGGAAGATAGTAATTGCTTGCAGAAAGTAAACAGTAAACGGTAAATAGTAGATGGTATATCAATGGTAAAGGAATGGACTAGGGTCCATAGTTCACTAGAGGTGTTTCTCCTTAAGATAAATAGCATGTTGGGTGAACAAATTACAGCGGGGCAATTGAGAGATTGAGAAAGCATAACAATGCATATACTAGACATCTTGACTCCTATGAGATTTGATTGGGCATTACAACATAATACATAGACCGTAATCCAACTACATCTATGACTAATAATCCACCTTCCGGTTATCATCCGAACCCCTTTCAGTATTAAGTTGCAAGCAACAGATAATTGCATTAAGCAAAGTGTGTAAAGTAAACAATACAATTGCCCCATGGACAAAGGATTGTTGTTTTCTCCCTAGTAGCAACAGCACATCTACAACCTTAGAGATTTCTGTCACTTCCCAGGATTACTAGAGGCATGAACCTACTATCGAGCATAAATACTCCCTCTTGGAGTTACAAGCATCTACGTGGCCAAGATAGCTACTAGTAACGGAGAGCATGCAAGATCACAAATAACATAGACATGATAGAATCAATAATCAATCTAACATAGTATCTCAATATCCATCGGATCCTCGTAAACACAACATATAGGATTACAAATAGATGATCTTGATCATGAACGGAGCTCACAAGATCTAAACATGATAGCACAAAGGAGGAGAACCAACCATCTAGCTACTATATGGACCCATAGTCCAAGGGTGAACTACTCACGCATCACTCCGGAGGGTGGCATGGTGATGAAGAAGGCCTCCGGGGATGATCCCTCCCCTCCGGAAGGGTGCCGGGAAGAGCTTCGAATCCTCCTGATCTAGGGATGGAGATGGCGGCTGCTATAGACTCTTTTGTGGATTTTTTGATCGGGCCCTTAGGGTTTCTGCATCGGGGTACTTTTATAGGAGAAGGGGCAAGGTCGATGGGCGCCCGAGGGGCCCACACCATGGGGAGGCGCACCCTAGGGGGTGGCCGCGCCAGCCCTAGGTGTGGCCCCCTCGTGGCCCCACTTCGGCTGCACTTCGTACTCCGTGTTCCTTCTGGTAAAATAATGACTTTGGCTTTTGTCCCATCCAATATCGAGAATATTTCCTTACTAGCTTTTCTGAAACAAAAAGCATTAGAAAACAGGCAACTGGAACCGTGGCATCTTGTTAATAGGTTAGTTCTAGAAAATGTATAAAAATACCTCAGAGTGTAAACAAAAAATAAGAAAGTTGATACAAAACAAGGATGGAGCATCAAAAATTATAGATATGTTTATGATGTATCAAGCATCCCCAAGCTTAACTCCTGCTTGTCCTCGAGTAGGTAAGTGATAAAAAGAATAATTTTTGAGGTGACATGCACCATCACAATCTTGATCAAGGTATTTGTAAAGCATTGATAGCTGGGATCAAAGTACTCTAAACATGAGCATGAAAGATAGAGTTCTAACAATAAGACATAGAAACTATGTAGTAACATGAAAAGGTACAAACAAAAGATCATGAATAACAATGCTTTGAAAGACGTTTGTTTGTTTCACGTATAGAAAACATAATAAGAGTGGTATTCAGCCTGCCCCTCATGGTATAACAAAACATAAATGCATAGGACACCTTCAAAGTTCATAAGGGTGACTAGATACAAATAATTTAAGAACAAGAAATATCAAAGTTATGAATCAATCAACAAGTTTTGGGACAATGCACATTAAACTAAGAATGACCACTATGCTCTCTCAATTGGTGCATAAAGATAGAAGATGGAGACTCAACATAAAAGTAAACAAAAAGGCCATTCATAGAGGGAAGCAGGGATTTAAAGTTTCATAAAGAGCTTGCAAAATTATGGTACTTATTAGCTTTCAGCTCTCATCACTCCTATCATAAGCATCTTGAGGTGATTAAGGTTAAAATGACACAAATATGAGGATATGCTTGACAAGTTATAAGTTGAAAATCTCATGCCCCTTGCTTACGAGTACCGAACCTCATGCTACTCAACTTTAGTCACAAGTAAGTTCTTGTCATTGTAAGTACATGTGTATCATGGAGAACCGCCAACGGGGTACCCCTTGCCCCATGACACAGAAGCTATCCCATATCAAAATGACAAGGCAACAGATAATGAGCATCTCAGCGATCTTTTTATTTGCTATTTTCATAGGTTTTTATTGAGGATTCTTCACAGAATGCTCACTATGGTTATCTGCAAGTTTCCACCATGATTAGGCATGGCTTAGGCTAGACTCCCAGGCGTTTCTCTAACACACATACAAACTCCATGAGCTTACAAGCTCCCCTTTTATTTCACACCGCCGGGATCCAACAACAAAAGAACATGATATCAACTGGATAATAAGTGCAATGTTGAAAGCGTTCCCCATGGTATCATGGTTTTGGTAATTCACAACTTATAAAGTGCAAGCATATAAGCAACATAGATGGACACAATGGTTCAAGTTTATTAAGTGGAAGAAAATAAAGTGTGCCATCAAGTTTGTGAGAGATTTAATCAGTAATTTTCACATAACAAAAGTTTAATTTGGAAGGTAGATAAAAACACGAATATACTTGGAATGGTGTAACACACCATGCATAGGAATTTATAGTGGACTCTTTGTAATAACTTGGTTTTCTCTGATGTTGGACGCATGAGTGGAACTCATACTTTGTACAGGTGGAGGCTAGCAAAAGACTGGGAGCGACCAACTAAGAGAGCACTAATGGCCATAATCATGCAAAGCGACAAAACATTATTAATTAAAGCATAAAGTGATATTACAAATTGAAAACTAAATGATCATAGAGGCTAACGTGACCAGTTCATAGTCTTAACATGGTGTAAGCATGTGCCAAGTCAACCCAAATAAAGCATCAAAGGAGAATACCACAATATTATGCTTTTGTATGCTATAACAACGCATGATTCTTTCAAGGCACATTAGGCAATCTCAATTGTTTGGAACAAGTCATGCTACAGCAATAATCACTAAGCATAAGGTCAAAGCAACATCAAACATGACATGATAAAGTCTAGGCCACAGTCAAAACAAGCTCCTTTTGTACCACTTATAAGCATGAAGCTTCCTACTCTTTTCCAACACCAATCAACTTATTTGAAACAACGTATGAATGCGGGAGTCCAAACAATTTATTTAACCAAACCAAACAAAATAAAACTAAAAACAAAAACAAAGACACTCCAAGAACAACACAATTGTGCATGAAACAATAAAAATGAAGTGTTTTGGAAGAAAACCTGATATTTTTATTGATGAAGAAGGGGATGCCTTGGGCATCCCCAAGCTTTGACGCTTTTACATCTTGAATATTTCTTGGGGTGACACGGGTGGCATCCCCAAGCTTGAGCTTTTGTCCATACTTCATCTCATCACATTATTCTTCCCTACACTTGAAAATTTCCTTCATACAAAACTTCACACAATCTTCATTAGCAACATTACTGTATTCAAGCTAATAAGTCTTTCGGTTTAGTTTCAACACAAGTAAAACTTCCAATAAAACACAAGATACTGTAGCAATTCCTTCTAAAAGCTCAAGTGATCAAAGAGAACTCAAAGAGAAAGAGATTAAGAGGCAAATGCAAATAATGGTAGAAATCTATCAAAACAGACCAACAGGTAAAAACTGATTTTTCCGAAGACCTTATGTTGCTCAAATCGTAAAGTGCTAAACTAACAAAAGTTAGATAATAACCTGGGGCATAATCACAGAAATTACAGCTCAATCCGACTTATAGGGATTTTTCACGATTTTTTACAGTGAAGCACAAAAATCTGTTTTGGGACAGCAACTTTCCCAAGTCTTACTTCTCTCACATTACAGGTTATTTTTGGCACAAAAACCACACAAAAAGGATAAGGTGAGGTTATTACTGAGGCAATAACTTCCAAGACTCAACAAAATAAAAACTTACTGGAAGTAAAAATAATTTGGGTTATCTCCCAATAGTTCTTTTCTTTAACGCCTTTCAGCTTGGCATAGGAGCAAGATTCAAGTTTTTTCGAATGAAGAAGCATTAATATCAATTTTTGTTTTAATAGGAGAGGCAAAAGGTATATTCTCTCTCTTCCTAGGGAAGTGTTCTATACCTTTCTAGAGTGGGAATTGATATTTAATGGTGCCTTCCTACATATCAATAATAGCACCAATAGTTCTAAGAAAAGGTCTTCCCAAAACAATAGGACAAGAAGCATTGCATTCAACATCCAAAACATAGAAACCAACGGGGACATAGGTATTGTTAACCATAATAATAACATCATTAATACTCCCCATGAGTTTCTTTTTAGCATTATCATCAAGTTGGACATCTAAATAACAATCTTCCAATGGTGGCAAATCAAGCATTTCATAAATATTTCTAGGCATAATAGAGACACTAGTACCAAGATCACATAAAGCTTTGAGATCAAAACCATTCACTTTCCTATTAATGATGGGTTGCCAACCATCTTCTAATTTTCTAGGAATAGAAGTTTTATGTTTCAATTTTTCTTCTTTAATTTTTATGAGAGCATCTGTAATGTGTTTTGTAAAGGCTATATTCATAGCACTAGCATTAGGACTTCTAGCAAGCTTTTGTAGGAACATAATTACTTCAGAAATATTGCAACCATCAAGATCAAAATTAAAATTACCATCCAAGGTAGTAGAACTATTGTTTCCCATATTTTGAAGAATTTGGGAAAAGGTTCCATTGGTTTTAGGCATTGTTGCAAAAGGAATAGGGACTTCATGTGGTTTGCTAGCATCAACATTGGTGGTGGTAATAGTACAAACACTACTATTTCTAGCAATTTCCTCTTCTCTTTCTCACTTAGCATGCAATTTAGCTAACAGTCTAACATTTTCATCTATTCTAACTTGTATGGCATTAGTAGCAGCAAAGGGGTTTTCCCTAGTTTCAGGTTTAGCAGCCATTTTTTTAATCAAAGAAGATTGTGCTTCAGACAAAGATGATATATTTTTTCAGCATTCAAAAGTTTTTCCTCAACTGTTTTATTGAAAGCAGTTTGTTTACTAATAAAATCCTTAAGCATGACTTCAAGTTCAGAGGGTGCACTTCTATTGTTGTTGTAGGAATTTCCATAAGCATTACCATTTTTGGGAGGATATGGCCTATAATTATTACTACCAAAATTATTCCTATAGCCATTGTTGCTAAAATTATTATTTCTAATGAAGTTCACATCAACTTGCTCTTCTTGAGAAACCAAAGAGGCTAACGGAACATGATTTGGATCAATATGAGCTTCTCCATTAACAAGCATAGACATAATAACATCAATTTTATCACTCAAGGAGGAAGTTTCTTTAATAGAATTTACCTTCTTATCTTGTGGAGCTCTCTCAATGTGTCATTCAGTATAGTTAACCATCATATTATCAAGGAGCTTTGTTGCAGCACCCAAAGTAATGGTCATAAAGGTGCCTCTAGTAGTAGAATCCAGCATATTTATTGAAGAATAATTCAGTCATGCATAAAAAGTTTGGATAATCATCCAAGCAGTCAGTCCATGAGTGGGGCAATTCTTTACCAAAGATTTCATTCTTTTCCAAGCATGAGCAACATGTTCATTATCAAATTGTTTAAATTTCATTATTTCACTTCTCATAGATATAATCTTAGCAGGAGGATAATATTTTCCAATGAAAGCATCTTTGCATTTAATCCAAGAATCAATACTATTTCTAGGTAGGGATAACAACCATTCTTTAGCTTTTCCTCTCAAAGAGAAAGGAAACAATTTAAGATTAATAATATCTCCATCTATATCCCTATGTTTTTGCATTTCACAAAGTTCAACAAAGTTATTAAGGTGAGAAGCAGCATCATCAATACCAGCACCAGAGAATTGTTCTTTCATAACAAGATTGAGCAAAGCAGGTTTAATTTCAAAGAAAGCAGCTTCAGGAACAGGTGGAGCAATAGGTGTGCACATAAAATCATTGTTGTTTGTGCTAGTGAAGTCACACAACTTAGTGTTTTCAGGAGTATTCATTTTTTTCAAGATTAAAGCAAGCCAACAGAAATAGAAACTGAAATAGGAAAAAATATGTTTTTGATAAAAGAAGAAAACCAGTACAACTAAATTTTTTGTGTTTTTGATAAAAAGAAACAAGCAAACAGAGCAAAATAAACTAAGCAAAACAAAAACAAAGTAAGGAGATTGGTTGTGAGAGACTCCCCTTGCAAGAATCTTCTTTCTCCCTGAAAAGTGATTGAGGAGGAGGAAGAGATTGAAGCTGTCCTGAACTCCCTGGGAATGGCGCCAGAAAAAGTGCTTGATGGCTCAAAATATGTAGAGCTTGTTAGGAACCCCAAAAGAAGGTATGATGAGCATAGCAGCAAGTTTCCCTCAGTTATGAAACCAAGGTTATCGAACCAGTAGGAGCAAGGAAACAACTCCAAGGTGTTGCTAGCAACTTGGAATCCTACACAACACAACCACAGATTTTTTCCCCAACTTACAGTGAGGTTGTCAATCTCACTGCTTTTGCTAAAAACAAAGGATTGAACGTATAGTGTGGAAGATAGTAATTGCTTGCAGAAAGTAAACAGTAAACGGTAAACAGTAGATGGTATATCAATGGTAAAGGAATGGACTAGGGTCCATAGTTCACTAGAGGTGTTTCTCCTTAAGATAAATAGCATGTTGGGTGAACAAATTATAGCGGGGCAATTGACAGATTGAGAAAGCATAACAATGCATATACTAGACATCTTGACTCCTATGAGATTTGATTGGGCATTACAACATAATAAATAGACCGTAATCCAACTACATCTATGACTAATAATCTACCTTCCGGTTATCATCCGAACCCCTTTCAGTATTAAGTTGCAAGCAACAGATAATTGAATTAATCAAAGTGTGTAAAGTAAACAATATAATTGCCCCATGGACAAAGGATTGTTGTTTTCTCCCTAGTAGCAACAGCGAATCTACAACCTTAGATATTTCTATCACTTCCCCAGATTACAAGCATCTACATGGCCAAGATAGCTACTAGTAACAGAGAGCATGCAAGATCACAAATAACATTGACATGATAGAATCAATAATCAATCTGACATAGTATCTGAATATCCATCGGATCCCCGCAAACACAACATATAGGATTACAAATAGATGATCTTGATCATGAACGGAGCTCACAAGATCTAAACATGATAGGACAAAGGAGGAGAACCAACCATCTAGCTACTGTATGGACCCATAGTCCAAGGGTGAACTACTAACGCATCACTTCGGAGGCTGGCATGGTGATGAAGAAGGCCTCCGGGATGATCTCTCCCCTCCGGCAGGGTGCCGGGAAAACCTTCGGATCCCCTCGATCTAGGGATGGAGATGGCGGCGGCTACAGACTCTTTCGTGGATTTTTTGATCGGGCCCTTAGGGTTTTTGCATCGGAGTACTTTTATGGGCGAAGGGGCAAGGTCGGTGGGCGCCCGAGGGGCCCACACCATGGGGCAGCATGATCTAGGGGGTGGCCGCGCCAGCCCTAGGTGTGGCCACCTCGAGGCCCCACTTCGGCTACCCTTCATACTCCGTGTTCCTTCTGGTAAAATATTAACTTTGGCTTTTGTCTCGTCCAATTCCGAGAATATTTCCTTACTAGGTTTTCTGAAACCAAAAACAGCAGAAAACAGGCAACTGGTACTATGACATCTTGTTAATAGGTTAGTTCCAGAAAATGTATAAAAATACCTCGAAGTGTAAACAAAACATTAGAAAGTTGATACAAAACAAGCATGGATCATCAAAAATTATAGATATGTTTATGACGTATTAGTGGCTGGATTTTTTCTTATCGTCGTGCTTGTCGATGTAGAATTGTATGTTGCACGGCTCGGACAATTTGTCCTAGATAGATGTTCCAGGTTCCTCATCGTGAGTGCAGCATTGTCACACTTGCGTGGTTTTCCCGCTGTTGCGGTATCCACTATTGTGGTATCCGCTGTTGTGGTTATTGTCGTCAAGTTTGTCAGCGTAGCCAGCCGTGAACATGTCGACTTCCTCGTGGTCCTCGTAACCACACATCCGACGTTTTCCTCGGCGATCGCATCTGCGACTGAGGTCGTCGTCATCATTGGAGTGGACATGGTTTTTCACCAAGTCCTCTCCATTGACCCACCTGTTCACGATCTCCATAAGGTGGTCGATTGTTTTGGGCTTTGAGCGGCCCAGCTCCTCTCTGAGCTCTCTGCAGCGCACACTTCCATTGAACGCGTCGATTGCTCGGTCTTCGGAGATGTCTTTTGTAGAGTTTTTGATGATGGACCATCTCTGGATGTATGAGTGCAGCGACTCGCCAGTCTTCTGGTAGCAGCTTCTTAATTCTTTGATTGATGCGGGCCTTTTGTAAGTACCCTTGAAGTTTCACACGAAGCTATAAACCAGCTCTTCCTAGCTATGAATCGATCTGCGCAGGAGGTTGTTGAGCCACGCACGAGCGTCACCTTGCAGCTGTAGCTGGAGGCATTGCATTGCCATAATCGTGGTTCCGCCATGCAGCCTGACGGAGGAAATGTGATCCTCCAGTCAGATCTTCGGGTCCTGGAGGCCGTCGAATTTCGGGTTCTCCGATGGGAATTCGAACCCTTTTGGCATTCGCTTTTGCCGTATGGCTCTGCTGAAGCGGCTGGCGCCACAGAGTTCTATCCCGTCATCTTCCATGTTAGTCGAACGGGCACGCCTCACGTGCATCGTAGTCATAGTCGTGCCGCCGTGAGCGGCGTCGTCGCGAAAAGTCATGGTTTTCGTCGCTGGAGGAGGGAGAAGAGTAGCACTTGCCCAGAGCCTTGTTTTTGTTTGGCTCCGACACTTGATCCTTGATGAGGGTGGATTCGACTAGTCCTAGGCCTGTGATCATGGATTGGTGCATGTCGGCCTGCAGGTCCCCAGCCGGCGGTTGGTTGTTGAGAAGGTACATGGTGGCCGTTGTTACTGCTGCCTGCGGTGTTTTTGGGAGCACATTGCCCCACGTATCCATCATAGATGAGAAGTCGAGGAATCACGCGGCCTCTTCTCACTCCTTATTGGTGAGGTGAGCCAGTCGAGAACGTCTCTTGGCGGCTGTATGATCGTTACCCTTGGAGGAGGATCCTCCAATGGAAGAGAGTTGAGCTCGCCGAAGGCTCGACTCATCCGCCGCCTTCCTGCATGCATCGAGCTGGGCAATTACTTGTTGTTGGCTCTTGAATTCTTCCTTGAGCAGCCAGTGATAGCCCATCAGCATGTCTTGTGATGAGTTTGGTGGCAGGGGTTGCCCCGCAGGGCCTCTCGGCAGCGAGCACACTCGGCGTCATTGAGCTTGATCAGCACGTGTTCTTGGGTATGTTCATTCGCAGTAAGATGCGGATGACCTTTCGGCCCTTTGTTGGTGGATGCTCCATTGCAGGGACCACCGTTCGTGACTAGGATACCACCACCGATACCGGTGTTGTCCCGAGTGCCGCCGTTGTCGCCTGTGTTGATGACGGCGCACATGTAATGGCTAGGGAAGTTGTTGCTTCCGCAGCTTTCAGATCCGGAGCCGTAGGCTCCATCTTCTGTTTCTAGGTCGCCCAGATCGGACCCGTGACTGTTGTCACTATCCGTATTCCCGACCGTTGTCGAGGCGTTGAGTTTGCTCAGGGTGCCGGTCGGCGGGGGAAACCACGATGCAGTAGCAATGGCAGGAACCTTCGGCTGGTTAGGGAGGCGTAGTGTGCCAAGCCGACCAACTTGGAAACGTAAGCTCCAGATCGCCAGGCCGATCCCATCGCCCACAGACTCGAAATCCGGGAGAGTGGCCAGCGTGTGGATGGTGAAGTTGAAGGCACAAAAGAGGAGGCGAGTCTCCGTTGCTGTGGATTCGTAGATCATGGTTGATGGGTCGAGGAAGCCGCAACATCAGCACTCCCAATTCCCACAGACGGCGCCAATGGACAAGGGGTTAACTCATCAATGCCCATCGTAGATGGACTTAGGTTCTAGGAAGTGCGGAGCGCTAGAGGCATCGATCGGCTAGCAAACAAGCACAAAGGGACGGAAGGTTTACCCAGGTTCAGGCCTCATAGAGGACCCTACTCCTGCTTGTCTTCTCGTGGAATTATTGAAGAGTCGAAAGTTACAGGGGGTGGGCAGATGCAATCTGGCGATGGTGTAGAAGCTAGGGTTGTGGATTCTTCTCCTCTCTGCCCCCTCCTAGCCTTTATATAGATAGGCAAGGTCTCGAGATAGCAGGCCGAGTCGGTTACAGATTAGGGTTTTCCCTTTAAACTTCTATCTTAAGTTTGTCGTGTGCTACAAGCAGTCGAAGTCTCCTGGCCATCCGGGTCTTGACTGGGCCTCAGCAATGTTGTGGGCTTCTTCTAAGTTGGACCGTATATATCAAGCTCTAGTACCTATGAGGTATGCCCATGTCACTCGTCCATTGTTCTTGAGCTGATTTTTTCCTAGATCTCCCCCCATACTGCTCCAATCTCCTTGATTCTTTGGGATTTGGTGGAGGAGGTCTAGATCTAGGGTTTCACCAAAGCTACGTTGATTCCCCCTTGTTTTCCTTTGAGGATCTTGTTATTCTTGGGTTCTTTGGAACCCTAGATGGAAGGTCGGTCTCGGAGCTCGAACATTGGTTGTAAAGCTTAGGGATCGTATTGGGAGACTCCAAGTGTTGTGGAGGTATACTCAACAAGTTTGTAAAGGTTTCGGTCACCGCCTTCAAGGCCATCCCATAGTGGATCATGTACTTTCTTTGAGGCAGGTGCACGGGAGAATATGGTGAGGCCTCTTGTGGTGATGGTGGTCTTAGTACCGCCCACCCCTCCAATAGAGATGTACTTCCCCTCAAAACGAAGGAATTTAGGAAAACATCTCGGTGTCTACTCTCGGTTATTTCTATCCTTTACTCTCATTATTATTGTTGCATACTCGCTTTTCATATAGGTTCCCTCACCTAGTTGCATATCTAGAGAACTTACTTTATGTCAAGGCTTAATTTGAAAAGATGTTCAAAATTGAGTAGCACCTATTCACCCCCTCTAGTCGCTTATACCAATCTTTCAACATCCCTTGGTTGGAAACCTTGGGCCCATCCAAAATGTAAAATATTTGCTTGGTTCATCCTACAAAATAGAGTTTGGATGATAGATAGACTTGAAAAGCGGGGTTAGCAAAATTGTGGGTTATGCAAATTATGCAACCAAGCACAAGATTCATGCGCTCACCTCATTTTCCAATGTCTATTTGCTACTAGAGTGTGGTGCAACATGAAGAATTGGCTTGGGCTCTAAGATGTCAACCCAAGAGATTGGAATGCCATGCATAATGTCAAAGAATGGTGGGTTGAAGTCATCCATAAAAAGGACCATCAATAAAGGCTATGGCTTCCCTTGTTATGTTGGTGTCATGGGAAAGCTGGAAGGAAAAGAAATGTTTGAGTCTTTCGGACTAACTTCTCAACCTCGACCATACTTGTGGTGAAAATCAAAGAGGATGTGCACTTATGGAGCTTAGATAACACAAAGACATGGAGTAATGTAATTTCGCGAGAGTAGGCGTCTGAAGTTTGATTGCTTTGCCTTTGGCCAAGTTTGGTTTGCACGACCTCTTAAATAAAAACTTATTTATCTATTAGTGAAAACGACAAAATCTATTGTTCGTTTTTTAAATGATGCAAAAATCATGGTGGTCCAAACTGTTTACTGAGAAATAATTATTTTTAATTCGTTAAAAAACAGTTACTCTAAAAAATTAAAAGATTCAAAACAATGGTATCATCACATCCATTGAGAACATTATAAATATATTGGAATGGAAGTTGCGAGACTTGGACAAAACGAGTTGTTAGCATAAAACTACCACTTTTGGAGAAAAAATCCGGAAATCTACCACTTTACAATTTCGCTGAAAAAATCTATCACATTTGGAGTTAGTTTTCTCAAATAGCACTAAACTCAGCTTGATCTCGAATGGACACAAAAACTGACATGGCTGGCCCGCCTGCAGCGCTGGCGTGGCGACTCCAAACGGCGGCTGACGCGGCCGTTAATGGCCATTAACGGTAGGTGCAAGACCCACCACTTGGTGCCTGGGTAAGCTGCATGCCCATTGACCACGTCCTTGTGTTCTTTCCCGCTCGACCACGCTCCTACGATAAAGCACCATTGCCGAGCGCTGCCCCTGCCATTGCCACCGCCATCCCAGTCGAGCGCATCCGTCGCCATGCCTAGCTGGCATGATAGTTCTCAGTCGAGCAACTCCATCCTAGGGGTAAGCTCCAGTCCCTCCCCCCATTTCTCAAATTAGGGTTCATCCGAAATTAGGATTTTTCGATTTGTCCTCGAATTAGGTCGACTAAAGTCAATTTATTGTTTGATTAGGTTCTCACGGAACTTGACTATGCACCTAATATGATTGTTGACCCAACATTTTGTGGGGTAGTTGTGGGCTGCAACGAGCTTTGTGACATGCACAAACTCGAGCCGCGCAAATGCGTAGCCTTTGAAGGGAGAGACACTAGGAGGAGATTCTACATGTGTCAGATTGAAAATGTAAGTAATCATTTTTTTACTTCATCCTTCATGACTATCTGAATCTGTTGCTACCACTGAATTAGTTTAGTTTACCTTTTTGAGTATCTGAATCTGTTACTACCAATGAATCCTTTTTGAGTTCATATGGCTTCTCACCCTTCTTCCTATATCTGCCATGTTTACCAGCACTAAGGTAACCTTTCATCTTGTGTGTAGGCTTGATTTTCCTGGTATATACTCTGGTGCTAGTAGCATTAGTTCAAACAGAAACGGGCCTTGGTGCCGAGAAAAGCCTTGGACTTGGTGCACTAGTAGCTGGAGTAGGAGGCCTTCTTGCTGCTGGAGTACTTCTTGCTGTTGGAATACTTCTTGGTGCACTAGTACCTGGATCACTGGGAACTGGAGTAGCTGTAGAAGTAGGTGTTGGAGTACTTCTTAGTAGCCTAGGAGCACTAACATGAGCTGTGGCAGTATTGTTAGTACCAGATGATTCAGTGTAGTCCTACCTGCTAGCCTGAAACAAATGCACAACACTTAAATAGTTTGGACCAAATGTACAAGTGATTTCCATGTAAAAAACATCAAGTATAACTAACAACTACTAACCTGGTGATCATCTTTTCTAACTTCCAGGCTTAGCCTCAAAGCAACCTGAAAGCTAGTATACCTATGACCTACTGGCTTGCAGTTACTACAAGTGATAGATCCCATCCTAGATGTATCCCTAGGGACAGGTACCTCAAACCGTCATTTCCTTCTCTTTGTCTGCTTCCTTCTAGGTTTCACCCTAAATATAGGTGGGTCTATGTCTGGTGTGTTGGTCCTAGTCCAATCTTCAGGGCCAGGAACAAGGTAGATTGTATGTCTGGTTGTCTCCATGTACATGGGCTTGTTGAAGAAATCATGTACATAATCCTCTGGATGTTGCTGCACTTTCATGATAGCTACAACTGCATGATTGCAAGGAATCCCTGAAAGATCCCACATCCACATGTCTTATTAAACAAACTAACAGCAACAACTTTGCCACTAGAACAAGATACTTGCCATAGACCAATCTCACTGTTCTGAGCAGTGCAATCCCTACACCACCTCTTAGCCTCTGCTACCTTCTCTGTATAGAATGGAGTTATCACCCACCTTGCTTCTGCTACTTTCCCTAGTGACATTGTACTTCACCATTAGTTTATTTCTTACTCCTTCAAGCATTGTCCTAATTGGCTTGTTTCTCCCATTTAAGATCATCCTATTGAATACTTCACTGATATTGTTCACAACTAGGTCTGTCTTGTAGTTAGTGTCAAATAGGTGTGTTTCCCATGTCTTAGTGGGAATTTTCATTAGCCACTCATATTCCTCTACACAGTCTCTCTTCATAGCTTTCATTACCAAATCAAACCCATCCTTTGTGTAAGAGTAGCTAGCTGCATCCATATATTTTTTAGCTCTAGGCCCCTAAAACCTGCTGACTGGAAGTTGGCATAAATATGCCTGTGGTAGAATCTTTGTGGATAATTTGGAAAAACATGTGAAATTTCTTTTAATAGGCCGTACACAAGTGAATTTGGGAGGCAATTAAAAGTAAGCATCAGTAGTAAACACATGGAGATTCTCCTAGTACTAAGCACAGCAACAATAAATACAATTAGGAATTATGCTAACCTTCTGCCTGTTAGGGATAATAGTGTAGTTACCAAATTTTGCCAGATTCTCCAATGCAATACCTAACTTGAGTTAGGAACCAAATCCGTCTAGCATTATCTTCCTTGTCAACTACACCAAAAGCAATGGGAAATGTGTTGTTGTTCCCATCTCTCCCAGTTGCAGGTAGAATTTGCTGCCCAGTTGTCAAATTGATGAAACACCCATCTACTCCTACAATTTATAACAGTTAACACATGAAATCCATAAGTAAGACTAATAAATAGCACTGCAATATGTAACTTGTAAGTATTACCTATGAATGGTCTGCATCGATTGAGAAAACCTTGGAGTAAAGCATTGAAGCATATGAATAACCCATGGAATCTTGGATTATGGCTAGGATGTTCCACCAGCTCCTTAGTTGTCATAATACACTTGCTTCCTGGGTTGGTCACTAACATAGCATTCAAATAATCCCTCAACCTCATGTATTGTTTCTTATGATCTCCAATGACAGCAACATATGCCTTAATTCTTTCTCTGTAGGCTTTGCTCCTTGGCACTTCAACTCCATACTTCAACTTGGTATTGTCTATCAAAGTGTGAACACACGTATTGGGGTATGTCCTTATTGCCTGCTCAGACTGAGCTACTAGCCAATCAAATGCTCACCTTTGTGTTCTCACCATGAGTTATGCAAGTGTGCTCACACTTGAATTTCCTAATGCAAAAAGTCTGCTCATTTGCAATCTTGGAGGTTGTCGGGTAGAAACCACACCCCTGTTTTTTGCCTTCTTGAGTGCACCACATAATAATCCTATCAAGAGTGTTCATGTGATACTGGAAGCTGCTGAGCTAAGCTATGTGGTAATTTCTGAGAGCTATTCTAAACTGGTAAACATCTTTGAAGCATACCTTGATGCAGAATTGCAAGTGAGAGTCTACTCTACTGGGATCATACCACATTCTCTTCTTCATCTTCTTCAACTTTCTCTTCTTGCCACTAGAAAGTGTGAATTTATGGACTGCCCCATCATCATCACTTTCCCCTATATCTTTTGGACTGAGGTCCTCATCACTAGAAGGAATGAAAGTAGGGAATGGTGCTTACTCTACCTCATGGTGACATCTGCTAGTTGGGCCTGGCCTCAATGGCTTTTTCTTGGCAAAGTAGTCAACCTCAACAACCTCCTCATTTTTTTCAAGATCAATGACAGTTTTAGTTTCTCCATCATCAAAAAACTTCTCCACATTTGTGTCCCCTTAAAAATGCAGATAAGGGCCCTCTGTCTGCTTCTTCATTTGTTTCATCTTCTCCATTATTGAAGCATCCTCGGGGTCTATTTCTTTCACCCTCTTCTCTCTCTTTAATTTCTTAATTAGTTTTAACGTAGCAGCCTCCATTTTGTTCTTCTCTTGAGGGTTGTATTGACAAGGATACATATAGTCCTGATTATCTGAGTCACCATTCTTTGAATCATCCCCAGGGATTACTTCTATAGCAACACTTTGTTTTCCTTCTAAAAATTACAGCTTAATATGTATAGCACATCCGAAAAATCAATTGCCACTAGAACAATTTCTTCATCATCATCTGTATGTAGTTTTAGCTCACACCATCTGAGTAAACTGATAGCTTCACTGGTTCTTTGATTATCTCTGGTTCTTCTACTTTAATGTAGGTTAGCTGGCCATCCTGTATTTTTCCTGAGCACAGTGATATTCAAAACACTCTCAACTTCATAAATGGCTAGCATCTCAATTACATTAGCCATGCTTACCATCACCCCCTCATGTCCTTTGCCCATTTCCCTCACAAAATACACATTGTCTCTATTTCCATACCCAACACACTATTAAAGCTATTGGAGATTCAACACAGTAATGTCAGATCTATAAAGTGTCCTCTCCAGATTATCTTCCCCATGAAAATGAAACCTGATGTCAACACCCAGATTTTTAATCCCAGATGCCAGTTATGCCATACATCGCAATCCCAGGATTACCATTTTTGCGAGACATAACAGATTGGATATCACAGTACATCATCCATTACAAACCATAATAAGGTCTTATACAAATAAAGGATCTCATGATCCAGTCTTAATACAAACAAGCAGCAGAAATATAAGCCTAGTAGTGGGCTCCATCTTCAGTGTCACAGGCAATGCTGACGATTGGAGATGATCCTAGTTGTCGTAGCCGTCCTGCTGTCCATCTTCCTGATAGTCCTCCTCATAGTCTGGCCACGGGAATAGCCAGGGACAAAGCCATGAGTACTCTTTAAGTACTCACAAACTATCACTAATAAGTAAGGTAATTCTAGTAGGAATCCTAAGCTCTAAGTTTATTTGCAAAAAGCCAGGTTTATCTAAACTGAGTTCAGAAGAAAAGAAAGTTAACTTAAAAGTTCTAAATCAGTTAAGTTGGGAACCTAGTTTTCATATTCACAACCCTGTTGTGGTCAAGTCAAAATCATAGTTCACTTCACAAGTCATTTTGAAAATATCTGACAATGTAGCAGATGGCCACTCCAATCGTCCATGATCATGACGCGGCTATTCGAATAGTTTGACACTCTGCAGAGGTGGTACACTTTCACCACAAAATTCGATACATCCGTCAGGGATAACCCTGAATCATCATACTTAGTATGCGGATGATCAATCATAACCTTTCCTTTACACACTCTAGTATAAGCACCTCTCCTATGAGCTTGTCCTCCCAGCCATGGTCATCTGCCATCCTGGGCACTGCATAGGTGGACATCATCAAGAGGTAGCCTCAACTCCAACCTCTTCCGCGAGGGAACCCATACTAATGCATATAAACTTCCGGCTAAGCCTTAGCCAATTCAGGTATTGTGGTTGTACGGTAAAATTGGAATGGTATCGCATCCAAACCCAAACATCAGTTTTTATAAAGGGCTAAGGCTCATGCCTCAACATTTTCATCATCAAATCCATTTGTTTTTCTCAACACATGTCAAAACATTTCAATAGAATGACTCATCATTCCAAGGTTTTCATACTCATTTTCACCAAGTATTCCCATCTAAAGTGATCAAGTTTTATGCTTAGCACTAGCCACTAAGTGAAGAGTGTGCACTAATGAGGGATGCTAAACTCAATCTCATGCCATAGAATAACATCTAGTATAGGCCTAGTTTTATACTCTTTATGCTATCTATACTATCTTTCCAAAACCTCACAAATCATTAACTAAAAGTAAAGAACTTTGATAAAGCAAAAAGTAAAGGTTGCAAGTGAAAATTGGGATGGGTATAACTCAAAAGGTATAACCAAGCATGCCTAATGCAATTTCTTAAGTTATCAAAAGGGGCAAGTGTTAACTTGCTTAGTTCTAGCTTGCTAATAATAGCTTGCCTTGCTTGGTGCAGTGATTGAAGTTCTCTTCGTCTTCTTCGGGGTAGAACTCCTCCTCCTCCTCGTAGACTTGGTCGGCACTATCGTCTATAAATGAATACGGGGTACACAATCACCAAACAATACTTAACTAAGTCTAGCACACTAAGGTTCAAACTTGATGATCTAGCATCATCACACTCATCACAAGATGTAAAGAACTAGTTTCATTTATTTTATTTGAGAAAAGTAATTTCTACTCATTGAAATTAATTAAGATTTAATATTCTCCAATTACAATATGGGATCATGTGGACACATGTCATCACCACATTTTCTAATACATGGGAATGTGATTTAAAGGGTTGATCATATTTTATAAAGTTTAAGATTATCATTTAAATGATTTAAACTGACTAGAAATACTCTAATAGCATTCTTTTGGTACTAGTCCAATGTCACTGCATGCAAAGCTAAATATTATTACATAGGTCTTATCAAATGTGATTTTGAGAGTTGGAATCAAATCAAAAGCTATTATGGTTGATTTTTGAAAAATGTTTGAAGTTGCAAAAGTCTCTGTCTTGTTATTTTTGCTATAGATTATCTCTAATTCCAAATGATTTAAATCCAACGGGCTTGGATAGATATTTTAATTATCTTTCTAACAAAATTTGAATCATACCATTTTGTTAAGTGAAACTCTCTCAATTGATTTTTGAATAAGTGGACAGAATAGGATTTAAACTAAAATGGAAAATCAATTGTTTGAATTTTTGGGTCGACGCGGGAAAGCTAACGGGCCGGCCTAGTGGCACTCCGTGGCGCAGTGAGCTGCTGACAGCGCGGACCCACTGGTCAGTGAATCTAACTAAGAGAAACGGTATGGGCGAATCTGAGCCGTGCGATCAACTTCTAATCTAACGGCCGAGAGTCATCGTCGACGACGAACAGCTCCGGCGAGGAACTAGACCTAGCGCGGCGGTGGGGGTTTGGCGGGGCTCACCTGGGCTCTAGCTAGGCTCGTCAACGGCGGCAAACAGTGTGATAGACGATGGAAAAGCGAGGCGCGGTCACGGCGAGGCTTGGGCTGGTCGCAATCGACGGCGTCCTTCTCCTCTAGCAGCGGCGGACTCCGGTGCAATTCTGGCACGGTGGTGCTCGCCTTGCTCTGGGAAGGGGTGTGGGAGGCTCAGTGGTGAGTGTGGAGTCGAGTGGTGTGAGGAATGGAAGCTAGGGTGGCCTCCTTTTATAGCTCGACGAGGGGACCGAGCGGTGCGGTCTGGCGTCTCCGGCGAGGGCGGCACAGAGAGCTAAGGGCATGGCTGGGGTAGGTGGATTCGGCGGCGCCGCAAGAGCTATGGGTGTGATGGCGAACGGGGGTGTCTGCCGGGGTGCTGCCATCATGGCGGGTCTGTGCACGCGAGGGGAGTCAAAGCGCTGGCAAGCGGTCGGATGCTGGCGATCGGTGCGCCTGGACACGGTGCAGAGAGGCGGTGCTAGGGTGGTCCAGGGCTGGGCTTCGACCGTGGGGTGGACAAGGGGGTGGCGGTATGAGCTCGTGTGTCTGGTGCGTGACCTGGGCGATGTTGGCGTGGCTCCTGGTGTGCTGCCCACTGTCGGCCGGCGACGACCAAGAACGGGCGGCGCTCCACTGTGCCCGCGGCAAAGGGGGAGCTGGTCTGGGGCTAGGTTAGGCTTAGAGGGGATAGGGGGTTAAATTGGAGACCAAATGGTCGATGCTCACTATACCAAACAGTGTAGCTAGTCTAGTGTTTATACTGTGCCTGCCAAGTGTTTGAGGAAATGGCCGCATGAACATTATTTTTGAAATTTTGATTCAAACTTTTTGGGTGAACTTGTCTTAAACTTGAGAGACTAGGTTTTCTTGGATAGGTCAAGGTGAATTCATTTGATGTGTTTTTGAAAAAGTGTGATCTTAACACATACACTTGATTCAATTTTCAAATGTCCATTAAATGGCTTTGCTAGATGTTTTTGTAAGTTTGTAAAGTGGGCCTTGAGACATCTTTACTTGGTCTAGCAAGGGGGGAAAGAGATAGAAATGTTTCTGTTAGAAATCTTCTCCTAGGAACACCTAAAGTGGCATAGTGGTTTAAAATGGTCAAAATGACATTTGCTTTATTCATTCTTGTTTGATTGCTTTCTCTTTGAATTTTCTTTGTAAATGGTCTAGATGATGTGGCATTCACCTTTAAACCATTTCACAACATTTAGAACAATCAAGCATGGCATATACACTCAATTCTACACTAATGCAAACACACATGCATGCATAGGCTTTCTTCTTAATAACAAATTTTTAACCCTAAATTGGGTGATTAGGAACTTGATAACCTTGATTAAAGATTTGGGGTGTTACAAACCTTCCCTCCTTAAACAAAATCTCTTCCCGAGATTTAAGGAAAACTAGGAACTAAAGAGATCTGGAAACTCAGTCCTAATGTAATCTTCTCGCTCCCAGGTGGCTTATTCCTTGGTATGGTTGCTCCATTGGATCTTGAGAAATTTGAAACTCTGGGTCGTGGTAGTTCTGAAGGCTTCTTCCAAGATACGGATGGGCACTTTGCGAAACGTCAGGTCCTTGTTGATATCAATGGCTCGGTGATCGATGTTCTTGAAAACTCGGGTCTTCTCCGGCACTTCTAAGCATTTGCGAAGTAACAAGATATGGAACACATTATGGATGGCTAACATCTCCTCTGGCAGTTCCAGTTGATAAGATACTTCTCCTCGGTGATTCAAAATCTTCAAGGGTCCAATATATCTGGGGGCTAACTTTCCTTTCAGCTGAAAACATTGCATTCCTTTCAACGGTGAAACCTTGAGATATACAAAATCTCCGACATTGAAAGTCAGGTCACTACGTCTCTTGTCAGCATAACTCTTCTGTCTGGATTGGGCGGTCTTGAGGTGCTCATGGACTTTGTGAACCTTCTCTTGACTTCAGAGGGATGTCGAGTCCGAAAATCTGACTCTCTCCTACTTGCGACCAATTCAAAGGGGTACGACACTTTCTTCCATATAAGAACTCAAATGGGGCCATTTGCAGACTGGCTTGATAACTATTGTTGTATAAGAATTCTGCGAAAGGCAGATAATCTTCCCATTTTGATCCATACTCTGTCCATCGGTCTGCGGGTGATAAGCTGTGTTGAAATTCAACTTGGTTCCTAATCCTTCTTCGACTTTCTGCCAAAATCTTGAGGTAAATTGGGTCCCTTGATCCGACACTATGGTTTTGGGGGTTCCATGCAAACTGACAATTCTAGCAATGTACAACTCTGCTAGCTTCGAACTCTGGTAGGTTGTCTTGACAGGTATAAAATGGGCTACCTTAGATAGTCTATCAACTATAACCCAGATTGAGTCATTTCCCCTACTAGAAGTAGGCAAACTAGTGATAAAGTCCATTATGACAGAATCCCATTTCCATTCCAAAATCTGTAATGGTTGCAACAGTCCTACGGGTCTCTGATGTTCTGCTTTGACTCTCTGACAGATATCACACTTGTCTATGTAGCTTCCGATTTCTCTCTTCATCTTGTGCCACCAAAATTGCTCCTTCAAATCCTGATACATCTTTGTTCCTCCAGGGTGGATAGAATAAAGAGTATCATGAGCTTCTTGCATGATAACTTGCTTCAACTCTGAATCTGCTGGCACACAGATACGTCCTTTGTACCACAGAACTCCTTCACCTTTGGTGAATCCAGGTACTTTCCATGTACCAATACGATGTTTGATTTCGTCGATACTTGCATTTCCCTTCTGGGATTCCTTGATTTGACTAATCAAAGTGGGTTGAAGTTCAATGCTAGCTAAAAATCCTTTGCTAACTAGCTCCATTCTAAACTGCTCCAACTCCTCATGCAAACTTGGCTGGGCTTCTTTGATCATGGTGTTTAATCTACATGGCAATCTGCTAAGAGCATCCGCTACCACATTAGCTTTGCTAGGGTGATAGTGAATGTCAAGATCATAATCCTTGATTAACTCTATCCATCTCCTTTGCCTCATATTCAGCTCCTTCTGGGTGAAAATATACTTTAGGCTCTTGTGATCTGAATAAATCTCACAGCGATTACCCATCAGGTAATGACGGCATGTCTTCAAAGCTAAAACTACAGCTGCTACTTCAAGATCATGGGTAGGGTAGTTCTGCTCATGCTACTTCAGTTGTCGGGATAGATATGCTATGACTTTGCCTTCTTGCATCAAGACACATCGAGACCAATCTTGGATGCATCACAATATACATCAAAAGGCTTCTTGATATCTGGCATAATCAGAATTGGGGCTAAGATCAATCTCTTCTTGATCTCTTGAAAACTTGCTTCACATTTGTCGGTCCATTCAAACTTCTTGTCTTTCTTCATCAATTGGGTCATCGGTCTTGCGATGCTCGAAAATCCTTCTACGAAGTTGCGATAATATCCCGCTAATCCGAGAAATGCACGGACTTGGGTTTGAGTGGTTGGGGCTTCCCGTTCTTCAACATCTTTTATCTTAGCGGGATCAATAGCGACTCCTCCTGCCGACACAATATGTCCGAGGAATCCTACCTCCTTCAACCAGAACTCACATTTTCTGAACTTGGCATACAACTGATGCTCTCTAAGGGTTTCAAGTATGGTTCTCAGGTGTTGCTCATGGTCTTATTATGACTTGGAATAGATCAGAATATCATCAATAAAAACAACGACAAACTTATCCAGAAAGTTCATAAAAATCTTATTCACGAGATTCATGAAATAAGCAGGGGCATTGGTTAATCCAAAATACATGACCGTATACTCATACAATCCATATCTGGTGGTAAAGGCGGTCTTTGGAATATCTGTTGCACGAATCTTGAGTTGATGATAACCAGTACTAAGATCAATCTTAGAGAACACTCTGGCACTAGTCAACCGATCAAACAGATCCTCAATATTGGGCAACAGGTACTTGTTCTTGATGGTGACATCATTCAGCTTCCGATAATCCATGCACAAACGGTTACCTCCATCTTTCTTATCAACAAACAGAACGGGCGATCTCCATGGCGATGCGCTTGGTTGAATCAAGCCTTTCTCTAGAATAGCATCAAGTTGGTTCTTCAGCTCCACTAGTTCAGATGGGTTCATGCTATAAGGTCTCTGAGCTATGGGTCCAGTTCCAGGAATTAGTTCAATAATGAACTCGATATCCCGATCTGGGGGCATACCGGGCAATTCATCTGGGAATACATCGGGGTATTCACAGACTACTCTGACTTGGTCTATGGTTGGTAGGGCTAGACTCTTGTTGCATTTGAATTGACGGGGCAATGTCTCAGATACATGCTCTACTGATACTCCAGAGCTACTGGTCATGGTTATGGCTTTCTTGGCACAGTCGATCAATCCTTTATGTTTCGATATCCAATCCATTCCTAGTAATACTTCCAAACCTTTGGTTCCAAGTACTATTAGATTGGCATAAAAATCTATCCCATGGATTCTGATAGGCACAACCTTGCAATTTTTTCTAGCTTTGGTGGTTTAACCAGGTATTTGAACTATCATAACATGCTTCAATTTTGTTGGTTGAATCTTACTAGTGCATGCAAATTCTTCTGTAACAAACGAGTGTGATGCTCTAGAATCAAACAACACTCTTGCAAGTACTGAGTTAACAGAAAACATACTCAGCACGACATCTAGCGCTTCCTGGGCTTCTTCAGCATTCATGTGGAACAGACGACCGTTGCGGTTGAGCGAATTCCCTGGGGCAAATCTTCTTCTAGGCTGAACACGGCGTTGCTGCTGAGCTAGGGCATTCACATTGGTGGTGGCTGCAATCTTCTTGGGACACTCGTTGGAGTAGTGACCCTTGACTCCACATTCAAAGCAAGTAATCTGGACTTGTCTTTGGCTGCAACAAGCACGACATTGCTTCCAGTCCTTGGGGCAGTATTGTTGTTGTTGTTGGACTTGGGCGGTGCACGGTTGAAGTTGTTGGAGTTGACGGGGTTGTTGTTGTGGTTTCCTCCGGACTTCACGTTTCCTCCGCTACGATTGGGGTAGCTTGGACGAGACATTGAGGGTCTATTGTTCCTTGGGGCATATCCTGTAGATGGGTTGGGGCGATACTTCTGGATATTGTGGGACCCAGTCGGATGCATCATTATGCGCTTGCGGTTGTCATTGGCTTGGTTTATCTTCCCTTCCATCTGGATGGCAAAGTCGACTAGCTCTTCGAGATCTTCAAAATGGATGTTGACTAACACCGTCTACATCTCATCATGCAGTCTATTCAGGAATCTTTCCTTCTTCTTGGCTTCTGTGTTAATCTCATCAGGGGCATATCGAGCGAGGGAAAAAAATTTGTCACGGTGTTCAACTACCGTCATCCTGCCTTGCTTCAGTTCTCTGAACTCATCTCTCATTCTGGTGACTAAACCCTGTGGCACATGGGTGCGGCTGAACTTGATCTTGAAAGCTTCCCATGTCATGATCTGGCCGTGGTTCATAGTATGAGTGCTATTCCACCAGGATCTTGCATCTCCTGCTAGATAGTGGGTGGCAAATAGTACCTTCTTGTTGGCGTCAACTTCTGCGACTTCTAGGTTATTATCCATTGTCTGCATCCAGTCATCAGCATCTAAGGGATCCTCAAATTTGTTAAAGATAGGGGGATTGGTATTCTGAAAGTTCTTAAGCTTGGATCCTTGATGATCCTGATTTCCATGGCCTTGATTATTGTGGTCCATCTGAGCTATCTGTTGCATGGTGGCTAGGTTGGCTTGGCGCTCTGCTCTACTAGCTTCACGGTATGAAACTAGCATCTGCAGAATCTGCAGCATCGGGTCCTGCGATGAGCTGCTTCCTCCGGGGTTTCCACGAGTCATCTGAAGATTGAGTTACATAAAGGGGTAAGAGGGAAAGTTCTAAGGTTCATGGTTTTGTTTCAAAAGCTTTAAACTTTGAGTTTGAACTCAGGTTTTGCAACTAACTCTTTCTCATTCATTCATTCAAGCACACAATACAACACACACCACAACACAAAAGGAAGCAGATGGTTTTAAGAACCATTCTGTAAACTAAGATACAGTGGGACCGATACAACTCATTCCTACGGTAGTGATCAAGTGCATCTACTCATCATCAATGAAGTCGGAGTCATCATCATCGGTGTAGAAATCCATGGCATCATCCTCCAGCTAGTCATTGTCATCACTAAGGTATGAGTGAATATCTCCCTGGATGTCTTCACCTTCTTCCTCTTCTTCTTTTGCTGCAAGCTGGACTTCTTGCTCCTGGATGGTCTTCTCGAGGTTGGCCACCTTCTTACGAAGACGAGCGATGGTGCGATCCTTCTTCTCGCGTTGACGACGAAGTGATTGGCGATCTTTGACTAGCATGGCGAAAGTCTGGTCCTTCATGGCGGCAATGGCAAGGTTGTGGTTGGCGTAGGCTTGAGCATTGTCCAATTCCTTTTGTCTATCATATAGCAGGAAGTCAAGATTCTCCACTTGGCGCTTCATCTCCGGGTGACTTGGCATTTCCAATGGCATTCCCATAGAATCACGCCTTGCGTAATGAGCAAAGCGAGTTCCTGGATCAAGTTGACATTTTGCCCACACAAACGAGCAAGAGCTTCATGCATAGCCCTGGCTAATCCATCTAGCCAGTTGTTCTCGCGCACGGTGAATTGAATCTTCTCAGATAGGGGTGCTTCCATCTTGCCTCGAAGATCTGCAACTATCAGCCATTGTAGATCTCCTCCTAGAAAATCCTTGAGTTGGGCTTCGAAGAATTCCGGATGCGGGCGCTCAAGATACTCTGACAGCGCATCAAGATCCCTCTCAAAGATCAGCTGGCCTCCGTTGCCCAACTGGTAGAACTTGCAATACTGAATTTCCATCTATAAGAATTTAGGATGAGTAAGTTAGTGAGGTGATCAAGTGTGTCAAATTTTATTGAAGAATGTAAGAATTTTTGAGGAACATGAATTTTTTTGAAAGAATCAAGGATAAGAGTGGGAATATGTTTTCATAAATACTTACTTCTTTGGTTTTGAAACTAAGCTTTTGTTCGGACGTCTATTCTAACTAGGGTCTCCTATGGTCAGGATGGCTCTGATACCAACTTGTCAACACCCGGATTTTTAATCCCAGATGCCAGTTATGCCATACATCGCAATCCCAGGATTACCATTTTTGCGAGACATAACAGATTGGATATCATAGTACATCATCCATTACAAACCATAATAAGGTCTTACACAAATAAAGGGTCTCATGATCCAGTCTTAATACAAACAAGCAGCAGAAATATAAGCGTAGTAGTGGGCTCCATCTTCAGTGTCATAGGCAATGCTGACGATGGGAGATGATCCTAGTTGTCGTAGCCGTCCTGCTGTCCATCTTCCTGATAGTCCTCCTCATAGTCTGGCCACGGGAATAGCCAGGGACAAATCCATGAGTACTCTTTAAGTACTCGCAAACTATCACTAACAAGTAAGGTAGTTCTAGTAGGAATCCTAAGCTCTAAGTTTATTTGCAAAAAGCCAGGTTTATCTAAACTGAGTTCAGAAGCAAAGAAAGTTAACTTAAAAGTTCTAAATCAGTTAAGTTGGGAACCTAGTTTTCATATTCACAACCCTGTTGTGGTCAAGTCAAAACATAGTTCACTTCACAAGTCATTTTGAAAATATCTGACGACGGAACAGTATGGCCACTCCAACTGTCCATGACCGTGGACGCGGCTATTCGAATAGTTTGACACTCTGCAGAGGTGGTACACTTTCACCACAAAATTTGATACATCCGTCAGGGATAACCCTGAATCATCATACTTAGTATGTGGATAATCAATCATAACCTTTCCTTTACACACTCTAGTATAAGCACCTCTCCTATGAGCTTGGCCTCCCAGCCATGGCCATCTGCCATCCTGGGCACTGCATAGGTGGACATCATCAAGAGGTAGCCTCAACTCCAACCTCTTCCGCGAGGGAACCCATACTAATGCATATAAACTTCCGGCTAAGCCTTACCCAATTCAGGTATTGTGGTTGTATGGTAAAATTGGAATGGTATCGCATCCAAACCCAAACATCAGTTTTTATAAAGGGCTAAGGCTCATGCCTCAACATTTTCATCATCAAATCCGTTTGTGTTTCTCAACACATGTCAAAACATTTCAATAGAATGACTCATCATTCCAAGGTTTTCATACTCATTTTCACCAAGTATTCCCATCTATAGTGATCAAGTTTTATGCTTAGCACTAGCCACTAAGTTAAGAGTGTGCACTAATGAGGGATGCTAAACTCAATCTCATGCCATAGAATGACATCTAGTATAGGCCTAGTTTTAGACTCTTTATGCTATCTATACTATCTTTCCAAAACCTCACAAAGCATTAACTAAAAGTAAAGAACTTTGGTAAAGCAAAAAGTAAAGCTTGCAAGTAAAACTTGGGATGGGTATAACTCAAAAGGTATAACCAAGCATGCCGAATGCAATTGCTTAAGTTATCAAAAGGGGCAAGTATTAACTTGCTTAGTTCTAGCTTGCTAATAATAGCTTGCCTTGATTGGTGCAGTGATTGAAGTTCTCTTCGTCTTCTTCGGAGTAGAACTCCTCCTCCTCGTAGACTTGGTCGGCTCTATAAATGAATACGGGGTACGTAATCACCAAACAATACTTAACTAAGTCTAATTAGCACACTAAGGTTCAAACTTGATGATCTAGCATCATCACACTCATCACAAGATTTAAAGAACTAGTTTTATTTTTTTATTTGAGAAAAGTAATTTCTACTCATTGAAATTAATTAAGATTTAATATTCTCCAATTAAAATATGGGATCGTGTGGACACATGTCATCACCACATATTCTAATACATGGGAATATGATTTAAAGGGTTGATCATATTTTATAAAGTTTAAGATTATCATTTAAATGATTTAAAGTGACTAGAAATACTCTAATAGCATTATTTTGGTACTACTCCAATGTCACTGCATGCAAACCTAAATACTATTAGAGGTTGTTTGGTATCCATCTTTTGGGCCTGGAATCCTGGAATTCATTTTGCAATTCCATCCCTATGTTGTTTGGTTGGCACGGAATTGGGCTGTCATTTTTTTTGGCAAATCCATCGAAATAGCCCCATGTGTAAACCCAATTCCTATCTCAGACTCGTCATTTGCAAATTCCGGTGGCAACCAAACATCTGGGTGTTTTTGGAATCATAATATAAATGAAATGAATCCATGTATTCATTTCATTTCTATTAAATGAAATGAATACCTGGGTGCCAAACGACCTCTTACATATTTAGATAGGTATTATCAAATGTGATTTTTGAGAGTTGGAATCAACTCAAAAGCTATTATGGTTGATTTTTGAAAAATGTTTGAAGTTGCAAAAGTCTCTGTCTTATTATTTTCGTTATAGATTATCTCTAACTCTAAATGATTTGAATCCAATGGGCTTGGATAATATTTTAATTATCTTTCTAACAAAATTTGAATCATACCATTTGGTTAAGTGAAACTCTCTGAATTGATTTTTGAATAAGTGGACAGAATAGGATTTAAACTAAAATGGAAAATCAATTGTTTGAATTTTTGGGCCAGAGCAGGAAAGCTAACGGGTCGGCCTAGTGGCACTCTGCGGCGCAGCGGGCTGCTGACAGCGTGGACCTACTGGTCAGTGAAACTAACTAAGAGAAACGGTATGGGCGAATCTGAGTCGTGTGATCAACTTCTAATATAACGGCCGAGAGTCATCGTCGATGACGAACAACTCCGGCGAGGAACTAGACCTAGCGCGGTGGTGGGGGTCTGGCAAGGCTCACCTGGGCTCCAGCTAGGCTCGGCGAAAGGGGCAAACAGTGTGGTAGACGACGGTGAAGCGAGGTGCGGTCATGGCGAGGCTTGCGGTGGTCACAATCGACGGCGCCCTTCTCCTCCAGCTGTGGCGGACTCTGGTGGAATTCCGGCACAGTGGTGCTCGCCTTGCTCCGGGAAGGGGTGTGGGAGGCTCAGTGGTGAGTGTGGAGTCGAGTGGTGTGAGGAATGGAGGCTGGGGTGGCCTCCTTTTATAGCTCGACGAGGGGACCGAACGGTGCGGGCTGGCGTCTCCGGCGAGGGCGGCACAGAGAGCTAAGGGCATGGCTAGGGTAGGTGGACGGTGCGGTATCTCCTGGCGGTCGTTGCTGGCTTAAAGGCGAGGCGTGCGGTGGTGTGGAACGGTCGGGCGCGTGCGGCGCTCTGGGCGGAGGCAGAGGTGTTTGCGGTGGCGCACGTGAGCTACGGGTTGCGCGGCGGCGAACAGGGGTGTCTGTCGGGGTGCTGCCATCATGGCGGGTCTATGCACGCAAGGGGAGGTCAAGGCGCGGCGCGTGCAAGCTGGTCGGGCGCGGCGCACTGGCGCGCTCTGGACACGGCATAGAGAGGCGGTGTGCAGCGGTGCTAGTGTGGTCCAGGGCTGGGCTTCGACCGTGGGGTGGACAGGGGGTGGCGGTAGGAGCTCGCGTGTCTTGTGCGCATCCTAGGAGAGGTTGGCGTGGCTCCTGGCGTGCTACCCACTGTCGGCCGGCGACGACCAAGAACGGGTGGCGCTCCACTGTGCCAGCGGTGAAGGGAGGAGCTGGTCTGGGGCTGGGTTAGGCTTAGAGGGGACAGGGGGTTAAATTGGAGACCAAATAGTCGATGCTCACTATACCAAACAGTGCAGCTAGTCTAATGTTTATTTTCTGCCTGCCAAGTGTTTGAGAAAATGGCCACATGAAAATTATTTTTGAATTTTTGATTCAAACTTTTTGGGTGAACTTTTCTTAAGCTTGAGAGACTAGGTTTGCTTGGATAGGTGAAGGTGAATTCATTTGATGTGTTTTTGAAAAAGTATGATCTTAACACATACACTTGATTCAATTTTCAAATGTTCATTAAATAGCTTTGCTAGATGTTTTTGTAAGTTTGTAAAGTGGGCCTTAAGACATCTTTACTTGGTCTAGCAAGAGGGGAAAAGCGATATAAATGTTTCTGTTAGAAATCTTCTCCTAGGAACACCTAAAGTGGCCTAGTGGTTTAAAATGGTCAAAATGACCATTTTCTTTATTCATTCTTATTTGATTTCTTTCTCTTTGAATTTTCTTTGTAAATGGTCTAGATGATGTGGCATTCACCTTTAAACCATTTCACAACATTTAGAACAATCAAGTATGGCATATACACTCAATTCTACACTAATGCAAACACACATGCATGCATAGGCTTTCTTCTTAATAAAAGTTTTTGTTAATCCTAAATTGGGTGATTAGAAACTTCATAACCTTGATTAATGATTTGGGGTGTTACACCTGATCTCTCAAATGACATCATCCAGGCTACAAAATATTACAAATGAAGCACCTAATTTGGAGAGGGTGACAACCATATCAATGGTACAAAATAAAATGATTTTCATTTTAGTACTATGGAATTTTTGTTCAACAGATTTGGAGAGGGCGACAGCCATATTCAACATATTCAGTACTATGGAAATTTTGTTCAGATCATGGGCATTAATAAATTTCATTTCATAGTCATCACCAACTGCATCATAACTAGACATGGGGGGAAATGGGGAGAGAAAAAGGGAAAAGAAATACTTACTCGACTCCACCGAATGGGGAAGCTCATCGATGGCTGCTCTTCGATGGAGAGGAGATCACTGCCCGCGCCAGTGCAGCCGCCGACATCGTCTCCGAGGTCAGCACCGCCGGCGGCCGCGAATCAATCGAGCCCGCGCCGCCCGCGGAGGAATCAACACTTCCACCGTAGCCGCTTGTTTTGCCACCATTTCAGTTGCCGCCGCCGCCGGGAGTCGCCGCCATCGCCACAGGAAGGGACATGGAGGGGTGAGGGTCGGACACGCGCGCCTAACTGAAAACCTAACGTGTTAGGATAGCTTACCTAGGCGTCAAGTTGTGGGTCCTGCACCTGCCGTTAACGGCCGTATCGGCCGGCGTCTGGAGTCGCCACGTCAGCGCCGCAGGTGGGCCAACCATGTCAATTCGTGGTCAAGCCGAGTTAAGTGCTATTTGAGAAAACTGACTCCAAATATGATAGTTTTTTCAGTAAAATCATAAAGTGGTAGGTTTCTGAAATTTTGCTCTAAAAATGGTAGTTTTATGCTGAAACTCTGGAATTCGCGATCGATCCATGGTCGATCGCATTCAAGACGGTACGCACGCCATACACTCGACCGTCGCACCTAGTGGATGGTGCGCATCCACGCAATAAGTAGGCGCGGCAGGACGAGATTCCCTTTGCATTAACCCCCGCCCTGCCTCCAGCCTGTGGCGCAGGGAAAGAGCCACTAGCACCGGCCGGCCTGCCTGCCCACGCCACGCCCTTCGGCCGGTATCATATCAACGCCCGATCTGCCCCGCGTCTGTTTTGTCCTCCGACTCCGGAACTGCCTGGCTGGCCGGCCTCCCTCTCGATCGAGACAACGCGACCCACTCCACTGTATGAGTGGGCGAGCCGTGTGGTGCTCGATCCAGCGGCCGGTGAAAGTAAAACTGCGAGGCAGTTCGTATGTATAACTAGCTCCATCTCCATGGATGCGTACGTACGTAGATGAATCGTTCGATCGATCGCCCAACAGAAATCGAGGGAATCTCTCATTTATGTCTGAGAGAGAGAGAGAGAGAGAGAGAGAGAGAGAGAGAGAGAGAGAGAGAGAGAGAGAGAGAGAGATTGTATTAATGCTACAGCCTGTTGATCATACTATGTAGTACTCGTCTGATAAGCTAGGTAGCCGGGGGAATTCAATGGCCACCAACACAAGGAGATCCAGCGTCAAGCCGGGAAGCGGGTAGTCACCGCACCACTACACGTCCATGCTATATATGCTGGCCCGGGGGGATCGCTCTCCTTGCAAAAAAACGCATTCTTTTCCGTGTTCCTACAAACACACTTCACTCGCACCAAACCCTAATTGAGCTAGCTATCTACTCCTTATGTTCCTCCTCTGCATTAATTCCCAGCATTTCACTCGACACCGATCGATCGCCGTATCAGTCATATCGTCCATCTCCATTGTCGCCTTCATGCATCTTTCTTGAAGGCTATCGATCGGTCGCTGGCTAGCCGAGGAATCAAAATTAGGAAGAAATGAAATTGCAGCTGCGGTATTGGCTTGGCTCACTCAGGTCACCGTGCTGCGGAAGCACATACATTCATAAGTAGTGTGCAACGCTTCTCGGTATGATCTGATTGAGCCGCGCCAATATCTCAGTGCCATTTCATGGGTAGTACGTGCGCATCGATGGATCATATCCCTCTCTCCCTCCAGTGTGGAGTGTGGACATGTTAGAATTGATGGCAAGTTTCTCGATTTCCTTGTATATCGTACATGTGCATCATATGTGGTTCATTTGGTGCTTTTATGGATTTTTGCAGTGTTACGCTTCCATCCGATGAGCTTCTTTCAGATTTCCAGCCGAGGGGGAATAGTGAAGGATGTCAGGGTTGAATTGATTCAGTTACAAACAGTGAAAGGGGCTGCGTGCTTTCTTGAAGTTGTGTTCTTCGTCCGGGGATTCGGGGACGAACGAGCTAGCACATGTAGCAGCTTAAATATCAGTGTCAATGATCTATTATATATGCACCCATGGTCACGGCTTCACGAAGATCGTAGGGAAAATGTTATACTCACTCCGTTTAGAAATATCTGACTTGGATTTGTCGAGATTCAGATGTATCTAGAGGTGTTTTAGTGTAGATACATGCGAATCTAGACAAATCGAAATCCCTTATTTCTGGATGAAGGGAGTAGGAGTATACTAGCACTACTAATCATTAGAGCATTTCAAAGAAAGCGAGTAGACAGCCAAAACTGAGAAATTCAGAGTACACAACTATTATGAACAACCAAAGGGAGTTCTCACAAATATGCAGTTCGAGTAATTTTATGTACTCCCTCCGATCCATATTAGTTGACTTGAATTAATCTAGATTTGGATGTATCTAGTATTAAAACGTGTCTAGATACATCCAAATCTAGACAAATCCGAGTCAACTAATATGGGGCGGAGGGAGTAGTTTACTTGGCATGCAGGTTTTATATGTGTATCATCAGGACGGTGCCAATGCTTGACATATCTAATCCATTTACAGAGGGACCATCGTTGGCCATGTGTATCATACAAATATCCTCACGTATATTAATTCTACCGTACTGATCATCGCTGCAGCTTCCAGATTCTATAAGTGTAAATGCAAGCACGTGCCTTAATTTACACAGACACACAATGATGTCTAAATGCTGTATCCAATTAATTACATCCATGTAATTTGAAATGGAGTAAGCTCGTCAACTTTTGTTATCTGATATGAGCGTTCATGCCAGTACGAATTATATTACTCAGGTCAGGTCCAGTTTAAGGATGCGGCAAATACAGTATGTTCCTGATTTTGTGTAGGAAAATATGTGGTGGATTCACTGAAAAAAACAAGTGGTGAAATTTGCAACCATTAGACCCGTGTAATTACTCTGATGATTGACTGTCCAGAAGTGCAGGGGGGCATTTGTAGTCTTTTAAATCAGTAATTCTGTCAAACTCACCAGGAGCAAGAAGGAAATGACTTTGTAAAATAACACGGCGAAGACTACAAGTGCTGAATAAAAGCGGTTTAGTACTTTTTGTGTGGTTGATGGTTGCAGATAAAATAAATAAATAAATTAAATAATGTTAAGAGACAGCCCAGTCCTCAAGATTTGACACACAGACCGGCTAAAGATTGCACCTTATGATATCAAGTTGTTTTGAAGGAAAGCACGCAATTTTCTTGTTAATGAATTTAATACTTATTATTGTTCTGAAATAAGAAGAAACTTATGATCTAGAGTTAGTTGTTGGAGCCAAAGCTCTATATCCTGCTGGGGCCTAATTCTATACTCCCTATGATGTAGGGTTAATTAGTTGATAGAATTTTATACCATTTATGATATTGGAGCCGCTTAGAAGTATACCTCAATACAGATATACTATTTATTATTTTATTTTCAACAACACATGCATGTTCTATTGGGAAAATAATTAAGGTAAAACTTAATCATATATTTATGATCTAGATCCCCACAACCACTACAGGAAAAAACCTCGCTGCCATGTGGCGCACCTTTGCCGTGCGTCATGACACGACAAAGAAACCTTTACCGTGAACAAGACTAGAAGGACGCACTCTTGTGTTTTTTTTTGCGGCTCTTGTGTTTTGAATCCAATATTTCGTGAACAGTTGCTTGTCATTCCTGCTTTCTCTAATCAATTCATCCTAAGCCCATAAAGGCTCAAGTAATATGCAGTCGGTGTTCACATATTACCATTGGGGAATTGCACAAGAATTAAAACTACAATCAATGTGAACCCTATGAAACTTTCAACTAGGACTCTCATATCCTTGGTAACATATTAAAGTGCTCATTGGTAACATAGGCATGAGTATGGGCATAATGATACAGGTCAAAAAAGTTAAATATAAATACTCTACCATAAGTCATGTTGTATCAATATACAACGAAAGAGACAACACCGGGAATAAATTACGGGCTTCGACCTACGAAGATTGCATTTTAAGGAGGATGCTGAAGATGGAAATTGAGATTTTGTGTTGTGGATGAATATGATGGTGGTGGTGATGCTCTCCACATTGTCGATGTTTTGGTGATGTCTTTTGCAATGAATCTCACTGGCGGAATAGACTGCAGAGATAGATTTAGCCCTTCTTGGGAGAAACAGGGCTTCTCTATCCCGTATCTTTCGAGAAATCCACCCAGAGATCTTGTGTTCTCCTGGATTGTGTGCAAGGATTAGACGTTAGGATCGTAGGTGCACTTGGTCCCATGGGCCTCCTTGGGCGACCCCTTTCAGATGTGTCTTCGTCTCCCATATATCTTCTGATATTCACTCGTTGCCACGAATGTGGTGTCCCAACAAATTGATGCTATAATCGTTAAGAAATAAATTTATATTTTGATAAATTATTTTTAAAGTTGATATTATCTAATAAAAGCTGACATGTTTATCTGTTGTTTTATGCCAAATATGTACACATGACACAAGAAAGATTACATCTTTGGTAGCAGTTTTTCCCACGTGATCTCTAGCTATTCCTGATAAACCTTTCCCGAATTTGGTTGGGTCGACTTACAAATGGGAAGTAACTAGTGAACTAAGGGGAGATGGGAATCCATCCATGATTAAATGACACGATGTATGTTGTGAACCATTATCTTAAAAATCTTAGTACATTGACACTACACATACATCAATTATGACACTAATAATATTCTCGAAATAGTCTTTCGTCCCGTTTTATAAATAAAGCAATGACACTTATAATAGAAAAGTCTCAATAATATATCTTGCATGTTTATACTTCAACAGAAATGCAGGCACAAAGTTGATCGTATTGTAGCATCCCAATTGTCTAACAATTGTAATGCTACTTGGTCTAGTAATATAATGGCTACTTCCTATATATAATTGTTGCATCATAATTATATCATGCTCATGTCATCATGCCACCTTGCATTTGAGCATCATATAAAACCCTTTTTGTTTTGGTTCTTCTCTCATATGCATTATAAATTGTATTTTGCCTCTTGATATTGTATTTGGTTATTGATATATTGTTTAATGCCCAAGTTGAGTTGGGGGCATATCTTTTATTCAACTCCATCACCTTTCTCTGTCACCACCTTATAATTCCACCATCCAACTAAATATGAGCTTTGCACTTTATTGGGTTTTACCTCTAGCTCATGTGGGTTGGGATGGATCCAATTCTTTTTCCCACATGCTCTCATCTTAGCATCATGTTGTTTTCACATTATTGATATGTGGAGCCACCTTTGCATGCATTATGAGTAGTGCCCCTTTTTCCTAGCTTTCATATGGATTATTATGGATTTATGCTCATGTTGAGGTATTTTTGGGACTATTAAACATCTAGTGGAATATACACACTAGCAAGTCCCAATTATAATCAAATGTGATCATCTCCATCTACTCCATCTGGAACTTTCCTTTAAATCCTTTTGCTTGGCTTTATTACACTTTTGGGAATGCATAGGAATAATGCCATGTTAATATTATTGTTTTCACAAGAATAAACATGGCATTAAATATTCTGCATGGGCCATGCAAGTACCACCACATTCTAGTCTTTTGGGTTTTTATTTGAATCTTTGAGTGGATCATCCCCCATATCTCTCTCTACCCCTCTTCATGCTTGATCTTGCTTGATGCATGCAAGCATCTAAAACCCTACACCCATCTCCATCCATTCCATCACCCCATTATCTCACCCATATCTTTTCTTTTAAATAAAACTCTTATGCTTGATCATATGAGGCTTATTCTTTTCTTTCTCTCTTTCTCTCCTAGCCTAGTCTTCTAAACCCTAATCTCTCTTACCCCTCTCTCTTTCTCTATCTCTTAACCCTAAGACCTCATCTCTCCTCTCTCTAACCTAGCTAACCCTAAACCTAGTCTCCCTCTAATCTAACCCTAGTTACACCATCTCCCCCTCTCACCTCACCTCTCCTCTCACCAACCCGAGCTACCCAACCCCAACCCTAAACCAAACCCTAGCCCGAGCCTTCCTCCCACCCTAGCTCTCTCTCCCTCTCTTTCTCTCCCTGCCATGAGGGCCCCCCAGCCCGAGCCACCCCACCGACCCTGCCGTCCCACACGGCAGCCTCCAAGACCTACCTGCCTCCGCTGCCCGAGCACGTGAAGGAGAGGAGGAGAAAAGTGGCAAGCCACCTTTTCTACCCCACTCCCCCACGGCATCCTCCCCTCTCCCTCTGCTATCTACCACCACCTCCCGTCTCCTCGACCTCTCCCAGATCTCCCCAAGCCGCCCCTTCCTCTCCGTCTACCCCTACCACCACCTAACCATCGCCGGTCACCGTCGGCCTCCACCACATCCCGTCGAACCAAGAGGCGTATGCGAGCAGGAGATTGTCGGCCAGGACGGGGAGGTTCTCTGCAGCAGCTCGGTGCACGACGTCGAGGAGGAGGTGCATGCCACACACCGACGCGTCCGCGACCAAACCCTAGAACCCCGGCCGTCTGCATCGTCGCCGATCGCCAGCTCCTCTGCCCGAACCACCACCGTCAACAGCCCACCGGTGAGCCTCCCTCTCTCCCTGACATGTCCCGCCTCGCCGTACCGCCCTAGCCTCGCCGGTCTTTTCGTCGAACGGTCTCTGCCGGAGTGCGGCAAGGCTCTGACGCTCTCGCCAAGCACCTCACCTAGCCGCGTTAACCTCTCCTGTCAACTACCCCTCCCCACCGCAGTGGCTGCCGCTTCCGCGCGCGCAAGCCAGGTCCTGGGTTCGATTCTCCCCCGTGCCCCGCCTGCGTCGGTCGCGCACCGATCATTCGATCGGTGGAGAAGATCCACAGTACGGGTGCCCTTTTTGCAGTTAGCCCCTCCTTTTGTTTCCGTCTCAACCCGCGGTACGCAGAGCCCACCAGTCAGCCTCCCTGGCCCCTTTTACAAAGAGCCCCCCCGTAGAACCTTAGCCTTAACCCGCGCTCCCGGGCTTCCCCACGTGGCACGTCCCCGCTGGCGCGCCCGCGTGTACCCCGGACCCACCTGTCGGCCTCTTGGTCTAGCCCAGCCGCGGTGAGAAAAACCTGTTCTGCCACTGTGTCGCCCAGTCAGCAGTTGGCCCACTTGTCACTGACTGTGGCTAGATCTGAGTGAGTGAGAAAAGGATTTCTGTTTTCTGTTTTAATTCAAACTTTTCAAATTTTGTTTTAAATTTCAAATTCAAATCTGTTTTAAAATAACTTTTAAATTATAAATCCAAATTAAACATGTAATATATGTTTTTGAATCAGAAAAATGTGAGGAATTCAAATATGCCATTCAAAATATATTGTGGACACTTTAAATTTCGAGTTGATTAAAATTACAATAAAATGCCCTTTCTCTCAATTAATTAATAACTTTTGTTTTATAACTCCAAATTTGACAAATGATATGTCTAAAATGATCAGCTCGACGAGACCTTTATGTTTATGCATTCCATGTTCTGAATTGCAGCATGCATCATATAAATATAAAGTATACAGCAACTTATTGGAGTATAAAATGTGACCAAAACTCAATAAAATGCTTATTTCTTGTATTCCACACCTCACCCATGCCATGTTACTTTATTGCCATGCAAATTGTGCATCATTCATCATGGCATGATTGTTTGCTTGTCGCATTTTAATCATATGCTTGTGCACTTTATTTATGTTGGCCCTTGTTTGTTTGGTTCTTCTTCGAATAGACGCGGCGGGGATATATCAAGAAACCCAGGAGCACTACCAGATCCTTCTCTCGCTTCTGAGCTGCCAGTGCAAGCACTACCACATGCTTGCATACATACAGTACCTATTGCCTCTATCTTATTCTTGCATCATTGAGTCGCGATTGCATTAAATTGAATCCCAAATCTTGCATAGCCTTTACTTTTAAACCCCAATCAAGCTTGTTCCTCCATACCATGAGCCATTACTACAGAGTTGTTTGAGCCATGCGAGTCGAGAACAGCATGTGTAGGGTATGTGAGTGTCGATGGATAACGAGGTACCTAAACAACTTAACTTTGAGTAGTAATGGGATAACTAATGAAAGTGGCACCGGTGAGCAATATCTGCTATTTGGTTTTTCATGCTCACTTGTGTCCCTTAGGACCCCGAGTACTTGATTCCTGTTCCCGGAATATTCGCGCTATCCACATCCGGGAGGCTTATGAACCCCCCTGAGCCAGAGCTTGATTCATTCTTATTTCTTGGGGCCACAATTAGTTTGGGGCTTTATTACTATCCTGTACTTATGCCATGCTTTCTCGCTTTATTTAAGATTGTGCGGAGCACCTATCTGTTAGGTCCGTGACACGTTTTCGCTGTATCGACAAGCCCAGTCACACTTTCGGGTTCCCAGTCGTTTACAGCCGTCCACACAAACCTTGAGTCCGTCTCGGAGCCGGCCAGCCTCGTTGCGGGTAGCTTAATGGGGTGGCCCCCTGAAATAATTCTGAATCCTGTGATCGCTTTGTCGTGACTGCCTCGTTGGGTTTTGATTTGGTTTTTCCGAGGTTGATCGAGTGTGTGTTGTTATTTGTGCACCCCAGGGTAAAACTTTCTGAAAGCCGTGTCATGGTTATGGACTACTTGGAGCAGTTTTCGATCATAGACAAGTATAACTAAAGTACCGCTTTTAATTTGACTAAGTACCTGACTAGTAAATAGTGCAACACTCATGGAATGGATAATAAAACTGCCAACGGATGGGGGGTTGTTCGTCCGCTTCCTCGTTGGTAAGCGAGGAGGAGGATGGATCTGTTAATATTACCGTTATAACTGTTGTTATTATTTCACGGACATCCGTCTATCTTTGGTTAGGCGGATGGTTAGCGAGTATCTATAGAATTGTTAGGTATTATCTTTTGCTGCAATTGCGTCACCCCAGGTTGTGTCCCCTTTAGAGGCATAAAGACTTGCTGAGTACCCCTAGGGTCTCACACGATAAATTGTTTGATTCAGATGAACAGGTAAACTCGCAAGATGGATACTGGGTGGAGGAGACGGACGATGTTGGCAACGATCATTCGGTGTAGAGATTCCGGGAACGGGGATCCGTGAGATCTGTGGGCGGGATGTGTTTATTTATGGGGCATCTTATGCCGATTTGCTTCTTATCCGTACTCGGATCTTGTTTTCCGCTTCCGCCTGATACTCTGATGTTTGATGTATGAGGAGATATCCTAAACTATTATATCTATCTAGGATATTTGGATCTTGCCGTATGGCGTTGCAATATTTCTATTTCTTTTAGATGGAATGGCTCTGAGGACTGTTGTATGGTGGCTTGCATACATACTCATTTGTGTATGTAGTTGATCCCTTCGCCTGCCGATTACGCCGCTCGTTCTTGTCCCGATGTTTGGAAATGGTTAGGACGGCCGAAAGGTCTACCTGTGAGTGGCATTTGGGCCCCACCGTACTATTTTAACCATTTCCGCTCATCCAGGCTTGTAACTAGGAGCGTAATTCACCGAGGTAGTTACACGTATATACTGTAGCCAAGCTTATCTTATAGAAAAACTTCCCCTTATACATAGGTGATACCTGCGCTGTATAGTTCCTAAGATGGTATGGGTACTGTTGTTCACATGGTGTATTGAGTATTTATGGGGAAAATGTACACCGCCAGGACTACATACAGGCCAAGTGGACCACTACCACCTTGCATCAGATCGGAGGTCTGCTCTGCATTTAACAACAACACACGCATAGCAGCAGATAGATGGATGGATCGTATGGGCTCTTAATTCACATACCGTCAGACAAAGATTCCACCATTAAATTCACTTTACTCCAGCTCTAGCTGCAGCTCCTCACTGGCTGGTAGCAGCGACCAACCAACTTTGGTCGATCCTGTATTGTCTTGTTAGTGGTCATCTCGTAGACAGCTCCTCCAGTTGGTTTAGTTGCTTCGGACTGGATGCATCTTGTTTACGCCTGTTGGGGCAGATACACAGCCCCACAATTTGCAATGAACCCTAAGGATAGTTTCAATCAATACATATACAGTAGAAATAAACAAATGTACAAGTGACACAAGAATTTACGCGAAAAAACCTTTTCAAGATGAGGTGAAAAAAACCACGGTTGCGCATCAACCTGTTCATGCAAGGTTCACTATGAGCAATTTGGGTACAGAATTTTCTCTAAAACATTTAGAGATATACAACACACTCAGCATGTTGCCAACCAGAACAAACAAAAACAACCACTTGAAAAGGAAGATCGCCCCTGTTCTGCCATCTTCTTCCTTGATGCTGGCCTAGCAATTGAGGTTCGGAGAGGCTGGTTCAACAGGGTGTCGGTGAGTGGCATGGGGGCTATTAGCTTAGCTTGAATAAAAGTGGTGGTCCTATGATTCCAGCTCGTGCCAAGATGATGATCTGTTGGATGCCTGACCCCATCGATCTGGCTGGCGTGACGTGCTCCGGAAGGCTCCATCGGCGAACTACACTAGGCGATTTATGCCTGGAGATTGCTAGATCGGGTGGGATTCGGTCGTGCGCACCTAAGTTTCTCTTTGGCCGTTTTGTTTCAGAGAGAGCGTTGTGAATCTCTTCTTGTTGTTACCATCATGGAGCACGCTTTCTTGTTCCATGGTGAAGTCAGCTAGCAGAGAATGTCATGAAAGCCGAGATTTGAGGACTAGTGAAAGAGCATGTCGGCCCCCATGTGTGGTTTTGGTAATTAATGATAATCTTATGGACTAATGTTTGTATTAAGTTGTACTTATAGGAATTGTTCATTGGCATCGCTTGAAGCATGTGTTGGCTTCAAGGTAGATGAAATGAAGAAGAACAATAGAGTGCAAGCTCAAAATACGCCATCTCTAGAAGATCTCATGTTTGATGTTTTCCACCCTCGGTGATCATGGTTCGATTAAGACAAGGTCAAAGTAGAGGTTTCCTCATAGTGTATGAGGAAGCAAGTTGCAAGTCTTCATCAAGCGAGCTCATGCAAGAGAAATCAAGAAAGGTGTCCATGTTGAGAAGGACAAGATCATCTACATCGAGCTCAAGTGGATTGCTCAAGGCAAAGGTATATTCTTGATAGGTTTTCCCTTTTGCCGGTCTCATATTGGTAGTTGGGAGACCGGATTTAGGATAGATAATCGCACTATCAAGAGGAGCTCTCGAGTGAGTAGCTCGATCATATCTTTTGGAGAGAGCTCAAACTATTGCATTCTTAGAATCATCTTTCTTGGTTGTTTGTTGGATCTTATCCATGTTTGGTTCTAGAACTTGTGTTTATTACAAGCTCTAGTTCTTCAAAAACGGATCTCCCTTTTATATCTTATTGCGATTTTGATCTTGGAGGTTTTTCGGATCCTCGCCAAGGGAGGTATCTCACATTATAATACTTGAAATATTCTCACTTGGTGGTATCCAATATTTTTGTTGGATAGCTCTCATTTTCCTCTTTCCAAAGAAATTAGTTTCGGGTCAATCGGAGTTACCAAACTCAAGTTATTGCATTTTGAAGTTTGCCCTATATTTATTTTTAAAAGAAAAAAAAGAAAAATTGGATTTCTGTGGGGCGAGCGGTACTACCGGGTGGGCTACCGGGAGTTACTGAACGCTCGTATCACTCTCTATGCGACCCGACTGTGGATCAGGTTCCTGGCCGGATGTACCGGCCCAACGCGATACTACCGGGCTGGCCCAGCTAGCCCACTCACAGCTGCCGCCGCTCGCTCCCGGTCACGGCTCGCGCACGTGCTCCCGCGCTCACCCCGATCGCTTGCCCAGGCTCCCCCGCGCTCGCTCGCGCACTGCTTCCCCCGATCCCCTTTCCCTGCTCTCTACTCGATCTCTTGGTCGCTAGCGGCTGCCGCGCGCTAGCTTCCTAGCGCTGTTCGCTCGCGAGCCGGTAGTACCAGCCCACTGCGGTACTACCGGCCCAGGTCGGTTTTTTAGCCCCCAACAGGCACAAAATCATGGACCCTATATAAGCACTCTTCTTCCTCTTTTCTTCAAGCTATTCCCCGTAGCTTTGACCCTTCTTTGAGCTTGATTTTTTTCTTCCCCTCCAATAATTCTTGCACATATTTGAGAGGAAGATTGAGGAGATCTAGATCTACACACTACTAGGAAACCCCTTATCAGTGGCGCACCTTTTTTCACTATCTATGGCGCATATCTTAGCCGCCACTGATACGTCGCCACCGATAACTATCTTCTGTGGCGCATTTCAAAATGTGCCACAAAAGTCTCAAACTTCAGTGGCGCATATGGCCAATATGCGCCATAGAAGTTTTTTTTCGAAAATTCAAAAAAAAAGGCGGGCCAGATCTCAAACTTCAGTGGCGCATATGGCCAATATGCGCCACAAAAGTTTTTTTCAAATTTCAAAAAATAAACCCGGGCCAGATCTAGATCTGGCCGGAGTTGGTGGTGGTGGTGGTGGCTAGAGGAGGGCTAGGAGGAGGGCGAGGAGTTGGTTAGGTGGTGGAGGAGGAGGAGGAGGTTGCCGGAGTTGGTGGTGGTGGAGGAGGAGGAGGAGGTCGCCGGAGTTGGTGGTGGAAGAGGAGGAGAAGGAGGTCGCCGAAGTTGGTGGTGGAGGAGGAGGAGGAGGTCGCCGGAGTTGGTGGTGGAGGAGGAGGAAGTCACCGAAGGTCGCTGGAGTTGGTGGTGGAAGAGGAGGAGGAGGTGGTCGCCGGAGTTGGTTGCCGGAGTTGGTGGTGGTGGAGGAGGAGGAGGTCGCCGGAGAGTGGAGAAGGAGGAGGGAGGAGAAGGGGAGAAGTGTGGAGGGGAGGGGGAGAAAAAGGAAAAAGGAAGGGAGAAGGACGCCGACGGGATTCAAATTTCGAATCCCGCTCAAGACTTCTGTGGCGCATATGGGGGAAATGCACCACAGAAGTTTCTCGCCCTTTTTTTATAGTAAAAAATATTCTACCCTAAATAACTTTTTACTCTTTTCGAATTTGGGGATTCTGTAAAATCCAGAACGACCATAGGTCGTTGAATTTGAGTAGGGAATTTCGAGACGATCATTTTGATAGGTTAAATTTTTTTTCTGACATAGGATGCAAAAGTTATAGCCGTTTTACCGTGCCATGACCTATTTTTGCAAAATACATCGAAATTCATGTTTTTCAATTTTGTGTAGATCTATACCCTAAAATCTAACTACAACTCAAAGGAATTTTTTTTTGACGTTTCTATCATTTTTGTTTATTTTTTACAAAACTAAAAAGGCGATCCACAGGGGGTGGGGGTGGGTGGGATGGGATCTGTTTTTGCTTGTTCTGTGGCAGATACACCTATATGCACCACAGAAACATCACTTTCTATGGCGCATATGGACATATGCGCCACAGAAGTTTCTCCCCCTTTTTTTGGTGCTTGGTCCCATCAACGTGTATGATACGCCTATATGCCACAGAATCATCACTACATGGCGACACGAAAATATGCGCCACAGAAATGTGGACTTCTGTGGCGCATATTGGTTTCATGCGCCACTGAAGTGCCAAACTTCCGTGGCACATTTTTTCTAGTGCGCCACTGATACATATCTGTGGCGCATGGTTTTACATATGCGCCATTGAATATCTTGTCTACCTATAAGCTATTTCCTAGTAGTGACAATTTGACCAAACCATATCACCTCTTTGTGAGTGTATCTTTGGGATCTAAATCTTGGAGGATTTGGTGTTCTCCTTGTGTTCTTCCATTCTTGTTCCCCCAATAGCTTTAGTAGATTTGTTGGAACTTGAGAGTGAAGGATTGGAGCATCTTTGTGGTGTTCTTGCCATTTGCATTAGGTGCATCGATTTGAGCTCTCCTCAGAGGATTTGGTTGGTAAAATCAATAAGCTTGTCCCTCTTGGGTTTTTGGAACCCTAGACGGTTGTGTGGCCTTGGTGGCGAGTTCTCAGGGCCTTCAATTAAGTTGTGAAGCTTTCTCCAAGATTGTGGCCTTGGTGGTGATTATTGGGAGCCTGCAATTAAGTTGTGGAGATTGCCCCAATCTTGTACGAGTTTGGTGACCTCCCTCAAGTGTCCCATAGCGGATCGGGTGCTTGCCGTGTGGTGGGTGCTCAGGAAATAGGGTGAGGCCTCTTGTGGCATTGGTGGTCTTAGTACCACCCACCCCTCCAATGAGACGTACTCCCTTGTTGGGAGGAACTCAGTAAAATATCATCGTTCCCGCATGCCTCGGTTATCTCGATACCCTAGCTCTTTATGTATGCACTTTATATTGTGATAGCCTTCATGCTTGAAGTAATCTATCTTGCTATCACTTTGTTGCTTGTCTTGCTTAGCATAAGTTGTTGGTGCACATAGGTGAACCATAGCATTTATAGGCTTTGTGCTTGACAAAAGAAAACGCTGGTTTTATTCCGCCTTTGTTAAGCCCATCTCGTAAAAGTTTTAACCGCCTATTCACCCCCTCTAGACGGCATCCGTGATCTTTCAACTAGCAATGATGATTTGAGTCTTTGTGGCAATGAGAAATTATCTTGGTGATTCGTGACTTGGAGCAGCGGCAGTAAGTGGGGGTGACAACACATGAGAAGTTCAAAGTCTTATCTTCAGGGTTAAAATCCAAGGTTTGGCCTTAATTGGTTGTGTCTGGCAATGGCCTTGTTGAAGGCATTATTTTGTGAGCAAGGACTTCCTCTAGGGTGAAATCCTAAGATCTATAATCGGGCGACGACGACCCTTATACACTATTCCCTTCTTGGAGGCGTCACTTTTGGAGGAGTTGATTTTTGGTGTTGTCTTGGTGGTGTAACTACTATTGCTACAAGGAATGGATCGTTGTAGTGGGACTTTCTTTTATTGTAACTCTTCTTATTTTTTGGGTTGTGTGCATCTATAAGGCTTCTAGGACAATGCGTTGTTGCAGAGGTCGGATGTAAATGATATCTTCGCGAATTAATATATGATTTTTGTCAAAAGAAAAGATATCACAGTTTCTTTCCTCTTCGATAATCAGCAAACTTCGCTTAAATCACAGATCCAATCATCACCAAACTTGGTAGACAAACATACATACAACTTCACAACATACACACACCAAATTTCAGCTCAACTAGACACCGTTTTCCTGCCCAATATGTTCGTCTGCCAAAACTGCTCTGTGCTAAAACTGCAGTAGTCCGAACTGACTAAACCGCTTCCAAATCTAATTTTACACTAACCCAAATCACCAAACAGCTAACCATATTGATGTATCCAAATTAAGGAACAGTCTCACCAAGTTTGGAGCCAATCCAATTACGTTTGAGCTTCCAACCACCGGTTTGAAGATAAACCGGTGAGAACTCAGAAATCAAGACAGAAATCACCTCTCCTTCTTCTCTCTCTCTTCTCACTAGGTTGTAGTGTTCTTGTGTTCTCTTACCCTTTCACAGAAGCTTTGATGGCTTGCTTCTCTCACTTGCTCTCTTCATCATCCACCAAGGGTGTCTAGGGTTTTCTTTTCTACTCATCTCTCAAGGATCACCTCAGCCATTGGATGTGAACCTCGATCAACGGTTGAAACGTGTTGGATTTCACGGGATATAGTTGGGCTGCCAACACACCTCTGCGTGGAGAGACATGGCTCAACAACGCCTCCTACCTACCTATCACTTCCTTCTTACTCCTAAAATAACAACATGTCATGAAGATTGATCCATCGTCCAGGAGAAAGTATGCTTTTGTATTTGCAATAGAGAACGGTAAGCATGCTCAATTAGCACAATGTTATGTTATGATTATCTGTTGTGATAAGATATTTTTTTGAAATGAGACAAAAGATTTTCCATTTTCATTACTTCCATTGATTCAAATTTATAGACTCACATTTGTTTAGATTCAGATGTATCTAACAATAAAACATGTCTAGGTACATCCGAATCTAGACAAATCTGAGTCCATTAGTTTGGATCAGAGGGAGTAATAGAGAAAGAAGTTTTTGGAGGTCATTCAAACCAAACTCGGCCAAAAAGACAAAACAAACAAAATGCCTACTCTCTCGGCATTACATTACTCAATGCATATGCACTGGCTAAGATGGATAGGCGTGCCTCCTCTTTTATATTCTCCACAAGCATGACCGAGGATGAGAATCTATCCTGAATACTTGAGAATTTCTTTCATTCCAAATTTCCCATGATACCAACATAACAAGGGAAGCCAAAGACTTTCTTGAAGGTCCTCTCTTATGAATGACTTCTATCCACCAATCTTCGACATTATGCATGGCATTCCAATCTCTTGGGTTGACATCTTGTAGCTCAATCCAATTCTTCAAGTTGCACCAAACTCTAGTAGTGAAGCAGCATTTAAAAAGGAGGTGGGCAGCCAAATTTTGAGCTTGGTTGCATAATTTTCAAAGTCCACAATTTTGTCAACCCCACTTTTCTAGCCTATCTATCGTACAAACTCTATTTTGAAGGATCGACCAAGCAAATATTTTACATTTTGGAGGAGTCCATGGTTTCCAAATGAGGGACGGCATGAGGGAGGAAGTATTTCCCAAGAATTGCATCTTATATGCCAAAATATCTGAATAACACCCATTGTTGGAGAGATTGCATTGTATCATATCAACGACATTGTTGTCAAGGTGGACACCATCTACCATTTCCCAAAGTTTGTAGAAATGGGTAATATGTGTTAATTTTTTTTCCTAAATGGCCCACCCGATATTTCCATTTCAATAATTCTTGAAAATCCTAGAGGCACATGTGGCCCATTCATGCATGGCAAGAGGTGGCACAAATGTTTAGTCCCACATTACTAGTTGAAGGAAAGTTTTACCACCTTATAAGGTGGCACTTCTACCACTTGGTAAAAGGATGAGAAGGAGAGAAACATATATGTGCGCTCCTCCTCCTCCATCGCCCACCTCGCCTTGCCACGCCACGCCTCGTCACAACACGCGTGCCACGGGTTTTGGGAATCTCTCCGAGCAGACTTTGTTTTTGTCACGAATGAATGAAATATGAATAGTCTACGCGAGTGGGTTTTAATTATGACCTAAGTGAAGAATTAATTCGAACTTAGTAGAGGCTTCTCGGCTTCAGCCGCTGGCTATTCGTTTCATCTCCTGGCGCGCATGTTCGCCTACCTACCCATGCCTATAAGAGAGAGTGGTCGCTCCTCTCCTCAGATACACAACACCTTTGCACCATCTCCCAACACGCATGTTCGCCTGCCTACCCGTGCCTATAAGAGAGAGGTCACTCCTATGCTTATATACACAACACCTTTGCACCTCTAGTTTCAGAGCATTGCGCTATGTACATGATCTTCCCCATCCCTTCTTGTGGCGTGCACCGCGAGCCGGGACAGTAGGCCTCCGAGACCCCGCTGCTTCAAGTCCTGTACAGGAGAAGGGCAATAAGATTTTTGGGGAGCGCGACTACTGGCTTCATCACGGACTCCTTCACAGATAGAGACAGCACCGACGTCTTCCCCAATGGTATTTCTTCCCCGACATCAACAATCTCTTCCTGAATAACATGGCTGGAGATGTTGCTCGCAGCAACACCAGCATGGGCGGTTCTTCTGGTGTGATGTACACCATCTTCCTCTATCTGGTTTATCTTGGTCAGATAATATGTCGTTTACTTTAGCTTGCTTTAGGATTAGACCTTGTTCAGATCTTATCCAAACTTCTATGTCTTGCAATCCTCTTAGATGTTTGTTTTGTTCTTATCTGCTAAATCACATGATTACTTTAATTTCTATTATTATTTTCATGATTTATCTACCGTTATTATGGTTAATTCGCTTGGTAAATTTCTCTTTTACTCAACAATCCAAAAACCTTACTATAGGCAATTTTATCCAAGTGGTTTCATTGCATTTGTGAAGCCACATGTCTTCCAGGGTATGCACTATAAGAGATGGCGCGTGAGAGCAGTTCTCTCGTTTTAGAACATGAACTGTTATAACGACACTCTTGGCAAACCTGTAGGAGAGCTTACTCCTTCTCAGGAGCAAGTTTTCTAGAAAACTGATACCATGTTCAAGGTTGCTCTGTTGTTTATTTTTGGGGAGAACATTGTTGAACCATATATGTCATTTGATAATTGCAAGGACATGTGGGCTGCATTCAAGGCCAAGTTTGGGGTCTCGGACGTTTCTAGTGAACTGTATGTCATGGAGAAATTCTATGACTACAAGATGATGACCGCTCTGTGGTTGAGCAGACTCATGAGATACATTCACTAGCCAAGGATCTTGAGCACTTCCCTTGTGCGTTACCGGACACGTTCGTTGCTGAGGACATTATTGCCAAGCTTCCCCCTTCATGGAAGAACATCGCTACTTCCTTGAAACACAAGAGACAAGAGTTTTCTGTATTGGATCTAATTGGAACTCCTTGATGTAGAAGAGAAGGCGAGAGAAAAAGACACACATGCTCGAGGTGCTAAGGGAGGTTCAAGTGCCAACCTGGTATAGAAAAAGAACTTCCAGCCTCACAAGTTCAAGAACAAGGGAAAGTTTGATGGCAAAGGAAAGTTTGATGGGAAGAACAAGGTCTCACGGTCTACTAGTTTCAAGAAGAAGACTGATAAGAAGAAAGGTGCTTGTCATGTGTGCGATGATCCTGATCATTGGGCTCCTGCTTTCCCCCAACCTCTTTGACAAGCGCCAGCATGGGGTAGGCAACAAGACCGCTAATGTTGTCATGGGCGACATTGATATGAAGGATGTTGGGTATGGTATATTACCTACTGATCTTTCACTATGTTATTCTCCTGATTGGTGGATTGACACGGGCGCTAATGTACATGTTTGTTCCAATATTTCCATGTTTTCCTCATATCAGGTCAGAGGGACTCTATCCTTGTTGATGGGGAATGGCTCGCATGCTTCTGTTCATGGTGTTGGTATGGTCGATCTAAAGTTCACTTCAGGAAAGACCGTGCGCTTGAAGAACATGCATCATGTTCCCTCAATCAATAAGAATGGTTTTAGTAGATCTCTTCTATGTCCTGATGGCTACAAGATTATTTTCGAGTCCAATAAGTTTGTACCGTCTAAGTTTGGAACTTTTTTTGGTAAAGGCTATGAGTTCGAAGGTTTTGTACCGCTTGTCATTGTCAGATGTTTGTAATAAAGTTTTTAATCATCTTTCTTTAGATCTTGTATCAAATGTTTGGCATTCACGTCTTTCTCATGTTAATTTTGGTTGCATGACGTGGTTAGCTAAAATGAACTTAATCCCAAACTTCTCTACTATCAAGGGATCTAAGTGCCAAGCTTGTGTGCAAGGAAATCAACCTCGCAAGTCACATATGACTACAGAGGTGAGAAATTTAACACCACTAGATCTCATACATTCTAATCTTTGTGAGATGAATGGGGTGTTGACAAAAGGTGGAAATAAATATTGCATGCCATTGATGGATGACTCTATGAGATAATGTCATGTGTATCTTCTGAAATCAAAATATGAGGCTTTAACTTTCTTCAAAATCTATAAAGCTAAAGTAGAAAACCAAATTGATCGAAAGATTAAGAGACTTAGGTCTAATTGTGGTGGAGAGTATTTTTTTTCAACAAGTTTGATTCCTTTTGTGCGTACCATGGCATAATTCATGAGAGGACATCTCCCTACTCACCCCAGTCAAATGGGGTAGTTGATGAGTGCATAATTACATCATGTTTTATATTATTATTTTGCACTATAGTTCTAGGATCTTGGTATTTTACGATGTTCGCATGCACATTTTATGTCTATTTTAACCAGGATCAGGACAAATGATAGATACAATGGACAAAATTCTTGGAGCAGTTGTATTGGGGAGAAAAGGAGTCAAAAACAACATAAATCACTTATTTGGGAAATATCAATAACACCAGAAGAAAATCTGAAGTGATCGAGGCATCCAGAGGGTTTAACGACCAACTATACGACAGGAATAATTTTCAGGCCATATAGTTCCCGCCGTATAGTTGGAGCTACCACCGCCTCCTCAAATAGTTTCACCACGTGCAACAGGATCGGAGAGACGACATACCGAACAACCATAAATCGTCGAAACCTCACCTGTGGAAGGCATCTAGTGGGGGAACTCGTCCATTGGGGATCCATCTTCGCCCTGCGCAGATCCGGGAGGCTAAGGCATCGATCTTCATCATCAACCACTACATCACCACCATCTCCATCCATCCATCTACATCTTGTCTAGATCTTGTTGTAATTTCCGTACTCGTTGTGGATTTATACAAGTACTATTTATCTATGATAGATTCCATTGTTATTTCCATGATGTTGATTGCCTCCATGTCTGAGTAGATCATTAGTTCTTGGGGAGATGGAGAAACCCTAGTATGAGATTGAAATAAGATAAAGTTTATTATGATATTCATCGCTGTGACCATGTGTTAGATTGTCTTCATCTTGATGTTGGGAGAAGTCGACCTCTCAATATTTGCCTCTTGTGGGGACTTGATGGAGGGAACTACTTGTTGGTAGACGGAGGTGGGTTAGCACTTACAGTGACTATAAAGCTGTTGGCACCCCTTACATATCAACTTGGGAATCGAGGAAACTCACGGAACACTATCCATGCCATGGGATACGTCCTATGGGATTAAGTCCCTTAATAGCGCAGTAATTTGATTGATGTCGATTGCTGACTGTTGTGGTTATGAGGATGATGTGAGCAGTGGTTGCTGCCTATTTATCCAAATACGGAGTTCCGCCCACACATACATAGTTGAGAATGTTCATGATAATAATCTTTACCTTAGTTCTTTATAATGCTAGAGGTGTATCCGCTACTCCCTGAGAATGTCTTTTTCCCATTGCAGTTTCAAATCTCTTTTACATACGCGATACTTACTTTCTGTGTTCGGTTGTTTTACTTTACTTATTGTTCTCTTATACCAAAAACCCAAAAACACATTTTTACACAATACTCGCATTTTAGCTTGTCACTTAGAACTTTATTTAGAATTTCTATTGTAGTATTTAATTCAAGATTTATTAAACTCCAGACTCCTGCTCCATGTGGGATCGATATCTTTATTTCGAAACTAGCTACAAACGATCTGTGCACTTGGAGTCATTAAGCTATTTTCTGGCACCGTTGTCGGGGAGCCAAGCGTTGTAGGTTTTTTAGTTTTTGCTTATTTATTTTTGTCTTGCTAAGTTTTGTTTTGAGTTAGAGGTTTCCACCAACATGATGGAGTTTGAGCATATGGCTAGTGCTAACCCACTCAGTCAATTTGGGAAGCCCTATGATATTTATAAAATAGACAACTCCAACGAGAGCACAAGGGGGTTTGAAATAAATCCTCTACTACTTGGTATTCTACACAAGAAGCAATTTATTGGAGATGAAGAAGATCCTGATCCATATGAGCATATTACATCTTTCAAAGATATATGTGGCACTTTCCAATTACCGGGATATACTGCTAATGAGGTAAGGGCTAAACCTTTTAGTCAGACTTTGACTAGTATAGTTCCCTCATAGTATAGATCTCTATCCCCAGAAGCCACTACTACCTGGGATAATTTAGCAAGTGAGTTTCTAGCAAAATATTATCCATTATCAAAATCTATTGGAATCAGGCGTCTTATAATAACTTGAAGGAACCATCCTAATGAAGGACTAATAAGAGCTTATATCTGATTTAATGATAATCAATGTCCTCATCATGATTTGCCTGAATGGTATTTATTGCATATCTTTGGTGGCAGTTTAATTGAACCTAATAAAATTGAACTAGACTCTTTCACGAGAGGAGTTTTTATGAATCTTCCCATAACTAAAGCTTGGGCCTTACTTAATAGAATTCGCGATCATAGAGTTTCATGGAATTTTGGTCTAGGAAGCAAATAAGGCATAGAAATAGATTATAATTGTATTCATGACTATAATAAAAAGGGCCATGTTAACGAATTATCTAAAGAACTTTATTTGGATTCGGATCTTGTGTTGCATGTTGTTAAAGCTTTTACAGAACACATCAAAGCTCCAAAAGAGGGTTTGGTCAAGTATGATCCATGATACGTCCAAAACGTATTTACTCTCGTGAACACTTTTTCTATTGTTTCTTCTGTAATTTGGATACAACTAATGCGGACTAACGCTGTTTTCAGCAGAATTGATTTGGTGTCTTATATTTGTGTAGGAAATCAACTTTCAGCAAAAATCCCGGAAAATATCGCAAAACTACTATTTTACAAGAAGACTCACGAAGCCAGAAGACGAGACGGAGTGGGGCCACGAGGGGCCCACACCACCTGGCCGCGCGGGCCAGGCCAGGCCACGCTAGGGGGTGGTGTGGCCGCCCCGTTCTCTGCCTTGACTTCTCATTTCGCCTATATAAGCCCTCTGAACTAAAAACAGAGGGGGGTTCGACGTTTTTCCAGATAGAGTTCCGCTATACCACCACCGTAAACGCGATTGAACGAAACTCCGTTCTGGCACCCTGTCGGGACAGGGAATTGGAGGAGATCATCACCATCATCATCACCATCGCTTCTCCATAAACCATTGTAACACCCCAAAACTTCTAATCAAGATTATCAAGTTCTAATCACCCAAGTTTAGGGTTAACAAAAACTTTTATTACAAATTTGAATATGAATGCATGTGTGTTTTGCATTAGTGTAGAATTGATTGAAATTTCCATGCTTGATTGCTACAAATGATAAGAAATGGTCTAAAGGTGAATTCTACATCATTTAGGAAATTTACAAACAAAATCCAAAGAAAAAGAAACCAAATATGAATTTAATAACCAAATGGTCATTTTGGCCAAAGTTAACCACTAGGTCACTTTAGGTGTTCCTAGAAGAGAAATTTTAACAGAAACAATTCTACTTCTTTTCACCCCTTGCTAGACCAAGTAAAAGTGTATCCAGGCTCACTTTACAAAGTTACAAAAACATTTTCCAAATCAATTTAATGGATAGTTCAAAATTGAATCTAGTTCATATGGTAAGATCACACTTTTTCAAAAACCCATCAAACGAATTCCCCTTGGCAAACCCAAGCAACCATAGACTACCAAGCATAAGTATAGATAACTCACCAAATTTGATTCAAAAATTCCAAATTCAAATTCTTGCGGCCATTTCATCAAACACCTTGCTTACACAATTTAATCACCTGCCTAACTTCACTGTTCTGAGTAGTAATCCTCCACCCCAGTGTCCCCTCTTCACTCCCTTGTCTCCTCTAGTGTCGAGCAACACCTAGACAAGCCCCCCTCAGCCATTGCACACAGTGGAGCGCCGCCCGAATGTGGTCGTCACCGGCCGACAGTGGACAGCGCGCCAGGAGCCACGCCGCCCTCGCCCATGAAGTGCACTAGACACACCGCAGTCCACCGCCACCCCTTGTCCATGCCTGGACCGTAGACGAGCCCTGGACCACCCTAGCTACGCCGCGCCCACCATCTCTGCACCATGCCCAGAGAGCGCCAGCTTACCGCACCCGACCGCCTCGTAGAGACCGCGCCTCGCCTTCTCCGTGCACGCACCCACTCGCCATGATCACCGCAACCTCCCAGACACCCCCGTTCGCCGCCACGCGACCCGTAGCTCCCGCACGCCATCGCAAACACCTCCGCTCCCGCTCAGAGCACCGCACGCTCCCGACCAATCCACACCGCCCCGTGTCATGCCATTACTTCTGTGATGATCACCAAGGAACCATGCACTGTCCCCTAGCCTTGGCTACGCCGCTAGCCGCCTGTAGCATCGTCACCGACGAGCCCGCGCTCACGCTGTTCGGTCCCCTCGCCGTAGTATAAGTAGAGGCCTCCCCCGCCTCCATTCTCCACACCAACACCCTCACCACTTCTCACTAATCCTCCCTCACCCTTTCTCGGAGCAAGACGAGCTCTCCCTCGCCGGAATTTGTCCGGAGACCGCCGCTACTGGAGGAGAAGGGCGCTGTCGATTGAAGCCTCCCCAGGAGTTGCCGTGACTACCATTCGAACCGTCGTCCATGACAATGCCGTTCGCCCTCATCACCGACCCTAGCTGGAGCCTAGGTGAGCCTTGCCGGACCCTACTTCCGCGTTAGGTTAAAATCCTCGCCGGAGCTGTTCGTCGTCGACGATGACTCTCCGCCATTAGATTAGATTATGATCGTAGGGCTCAGATTCGCAGATACCGCTTCCCGTAGATAGACTCACTGACTAGTGGACCCCCATTAGCAGCCATTGTGCCCGTCTTGATTGGGCGGCCGTTTAGTTTCCCAAGAGGCTGGAGATTCAAATATTGATTTTCCAATTTAGTTAAAACTAGTTTTTGTCCAAAGATTCAAAAATCAATTCAGAGAGATTTACTGAACCAAATGGCATGATTCAAATTTTGTTAGAAAGATATTTAAATTATGTATCCAAGCTCGTTGGATTTAAATAAATTGGAGTTAGACATAGTATATAGTAAAAATAACAAGACAAAGACTTTTCCAAGTTCAAACATTTTTCAAAAAAAACCATAAATGCTTTTGAGTTGATTCCAACTCTCAAAAATCACATTTGATAAGATCTATCTGAATATGTAAAAATATTTAGGTTTGCATGCAGTGACATTGGACTAGTACCAAAATAATGCTATATAGGCATTTCTAGTCACTTTAATTCTATTAAATGATAATCTTAAACTTATTAAAATATGACCAACCCTTTAAATCACATTCCCATGTATTAGAATATGTGGTGATGACATGTGTCCACATGATCCCATATTTTAATTGGAGAATATTAAATCTTAAATAATTTCAATGAGTAGAAATTACTTTTCTAAAATAGTATAAACAAGATTAAGTCTTTGTTCCATGTGATGATTGTGATGATACTAGATCATCAAGTGCGAGCCTTAGTGTGCTAAATAGAATTAGTTAAGTATTGTTTTGTGATTGTGTACCCCGTATTTATTTATAGACGATAGTATCGACCCGGATACGAGGAGGAGGAGTACTACCCAGAAGAGGAAGAGGAAAACTTCAACCACTGCTCTACTCAAGGCAAGCTATTATTGGAAAGCTAGAACTATGCAAGCTAATACTTACAAACTTGATAACTTAAGAAAAATGCATTAGGCATGATTTGGTTATATACCTTTGAATTATACCAATCCCAAGTTTTACTTGCAAGCTTTGTTCTTTTACTTTACCAAAGTTCTTTACTTTTAGTTAGTGCTTTGTGAGTATTGGAAAGATAGTATAGATATCATAAAGAGAATAAAACTAGGCATATACCTAGATGTCATTCTAGGGCATGAGATTGAAGATTAGCACCCCTCATTAGTGAACACTCTTAACCTTAGTGGCTAGTGCTAAGCATAAAACTTGATCACTTTAGATGGGAATACTTGGTGAAAATGATTATGAAAACCTTGGAATGATGAGTCATTCTATTGAAATATTTTGACATGTGTTATGGAAACAAAAGGATTTGATGATGAAAATATTGAGGCATGAGCCTTAGCCCTTTATAAAAAAAACTGATGGTTGGGTTCGGATGCGATACCATTCCAATTTTACCGTACAACCACAATACCCGAATTGGGTAGGGCTTAGCCGGAAGTTTATATGCATTAGTATGGGTTCCCTCACGGAAGAGGTTTGAGCTAGGCTACCTCGTGAGTGTGAATTGTCCACCTATGCAGTGCCCAGGATGGCAGATGGCCATGGCTGGGAGGCCAAGCTCGTAGGGGAGGTGCCTATACTAGAGACTAGAGTGTGTAATTGAAAGGTTATGTTGATTATCCGCATACTAAGTATGATGATTCAGGGTTATCCCTGATGGATGTATCGAATTTTGTGGTGAAAGTGTACCACCTCTGCAGAGTGTCAAACTATTCAAATAGCTACGTTCGCGGTCATGGACAGTTGGAGTGGCCATACTGTTCCGTCGTCAAATGTTTTCAAAATGACTTGTGAAGTGAACTATGATTTTGACTTGACCACAACAGGGTTATTAATATGAAAACTAGGTTCCCACTTAAGTGATTTAGAACATTAACTTAGTTTTCTTTACTTCTAAACTCAGTTTAGATAAACCTGGATTTTTGCAAATAAACCTAGAGCTTAAGATTCCTACTAGAACTACCTTTCTTGCTAGTGATAGTTTGCGAGTACTTAAAGAGTACTCATGGATTTGTCCCTGGCTATTCCCGTGGACAGACTATGCCGAGGACTATCAGGATGATGGACAGTAGGACGTCTACGACAACTAGGATCATCTCCCATCATCAGCATTGCCTGTGACTCTGAAGATGGAGCCCCTACTACGTTTCTTTCCGCTTCTTGATTTGTATTAAGACTGGATCATGAGATCCCTTATTTGTGTAAGACCTTATTATGGTTTGTAATGGATGATGTACTGTGATATCCAATCTGTTATGTCTCACAAAAATGATAATCCTGGGATTGCAAGGTATGGCATAACAGGCACCTGGGATTAAAAATCCGAGTGTTGACAAGTTGGTATCAGAGCCATCCTGACCATAGGAGACCCTAGTTAGAATGGACGTCCGAACAAAAACTTAGTTTCAAAACCAAAGAAGTGAGTATTTATGAAAACCTATTCCCACTCTTATCCTTGATTCTTTCAAAAAAAAATCATGTTCCTCAAAAATTCTTACATTACTACATAAAATTTGACACACTTGATCACCTCACTAACTTACTCATCCTAAATTCTTATAGATGGAAGTCCAGTATTGCAAGTTCTACCAGTTGGGCAACAGAGGCCAACTGATCTTTGAGAGGGATCTAGATGCACTGTCAGAGTACCTTGAGCACCCGCATCTAGAATTCTTCGGGGCACAACTCAACAATCACATATGAGGAGATCTACAATGGCTGATAATTGCAGATCTCAGAGGCAAAATGGAAGCACCTACTTCTAAAAATATCCAATTCACCTTGCGGGAGAATAACTGGCTAGATGGATCAGCCAGGGCTATGCATGAATCTCTTGCCCGTCTGTGTGGGAAAAACATCAACTTGATCCAGGGAACTCGCTTTGCTCACTTTGCAAGGCGTGATTCTATGGGAATGCCTTTAGAGATGCCAGGACACCCAGAGTTGAAGCACCAGGTGGACAATCTTGACTTCATGCTGTATGATAGGCAGAAGGAGTTGGACAACGCCCGAGCCTATGCCAACCACAACCTTGTCATTGCCGTCAAGAAGGACCAGACTCTCGCCATTCTCACCAAGGAGCACCAATCACTTCGTCGTTAGCGCGACAAGAAGGATACCACCATCGATCGTCTTTGCAAGAAGGTGGCCGCTCTCGAGAAGACCATCCGTGAACAGGAAGTACAGCTTGAAACAAAGGAGGAGGAGGAAGGTGAAGACATCTAGGGAGATCTTCACTCGTACCTTAGTGATGACAACGACTACCTGGAGGATGATGCCATGGAGTTCTACACTGATGATGATTCCGACTTCATTGATGATGAGTAGAAGCACTTGATCACTACCATAGGAGTGAGTTGTATCGGTCCCATTGTATCGTAGTTTCATGGAATGGTTCTTAAAACCATCTGTTTTCTATTTGTGTTGTGGTGTGTGTTTGTATGGTGTGCTTTGAATGAATGAGAAGAAGAAGTTAGGTTGCAAAACCCGAGTCAAACTCAAAGTTAAACCTTTTGAAAACAAAACCATGAACCATAGAAATTTCCCTCTTATCTCATTATCTATCTTAATCTTCAGATGACTCGTGGAAACCCCAGAGGAAGCAGCTCATCTCAGGACCCAATGTTGCAGATTCTGCAAATGCTAGTTTCCGACCGTGAAGCTAGTAGAGCCGAACGCCAAGCCGACCTAGCCACTCTTCAACAGATAGCTGATACGTCCAAAACGTATCTACTTTCCCAAACACTTTTGCTATTGTTTCTCCTCTAAACTTGTGTGATTTGGATGCAACTAACGCGGATTGAAGCTGTTTTCACCAGAATTGCCGGAGCCAGAATACGAGACGGAGGGGGGCTGGGCCCAGGCCACACCACCTGGCCGCACGGGCTAGCCCGGGCCGCGCCAGGGGGTGGGCTGGCCACCCCAGGCACCCCCTCGTTCTTCCTCTTCGCCTATAAGAAGCCTTCTAACCTAAAACTCCGGGGTTGATGTTTTCGAAGGAGTTCGCGCATCACACCAATTCCGCTTGACAGCACGAAACTACTGTACGCACTCTTCCGGGGACGGCGAATTGGAGGAGATCGTCGCCATCATCATCACCATCGCTTCTCCATCGACCATCCATGTTTCCCCCATCTATGAGTGACATGGGTATACCCTACAGGTACTCGAGCTTGGTATATACGACCTGAATACATAGAGGCCCATGGTGTCGCCAAGGCCCAAATGAAGAACTCGAGTAACCTATGGACTCTCGATTGCTTGAAGAACAAGAAGAAGCTAGAGATAGAAAGTTCAAAGGGGAAACCCTAACTCAGAATCGACTAATTCGCTACCCGAGACCTGGCCTATCTATATAAACGCTAGGAGCGGGCGGCGAGGAGGACACACGCAACCCTAGTTTCCACAACCCTCGCCAGATTGCATCTGCACACCATTGTAATCCTCGATTCTTTTGATAATTCCACGAGCAGACAAGCAGGAGTAGGGACCTTTACGAGGCCTGAACCTGGGTAAATCTTTGAGTCCCCTGTGTGCTTGTTTGCTAGCCGATAGAAGTCTCCAGCGCTCCCTCCTTCTCCAAAACCCAAGTCCATAACAATGGGCATTGATGAGTTAAACCCTCGTCAATTGGCGCCGTCTATGGGAGTTGGGATTGCTGATGTTGCAGCTTCTTCGGCCCCATCAACCATGATCTACAACTCCGCAACAACAGATATTTGCTAGCTCTTCGGCGCGTTCAACTTCACCGTCCACACGCCAGCCACTCGCCCGGCTTTCGAGTCTATGGGCGATGGAATCAGTTTGGCTATCGGGAGCTTCCCCTTCCAAGTTGGTCAGGTGGGCACGCTTCGCATGCCTGACCAGCCGACGATACCATCGATTTCTCCAGCATCATGGTTCCCTCCATCTATCGGCACCCTCAGCGAGCTCAACGCCCCGACAACAGTCGAGAACACGATCAACGACAGCAGTCGTGACTCTGATCTAAGCGATCTGGCAACTGAAGATGGAGCCTACGACTCCGGATCTGAAAGTTGCGGGAGCAGCAGCTTCCCCAACCACTTCATGTGCGCCGTCATCAACGCGGGTGACACCTCCGCCAATCGTGACAACATGGGCAACCATGGCAACAAAACCGACCCGCCTAACGGCGGCATACCCAATGGCGGACCACCACCCAATGGCAGCAACGGCGCCCCCATCAACAATGGAGGAGCAATCGAACCTCCAACCATGATAAACGAGCAAACTGGCGAACGCGTCGTGATCAGGCTCAACGATCTCGAGTGGGCCCGTTGCCGCGAAGCCCTACGAGGCCATCCTCTACCTTTCGGTTCCTTGCAAGAACTGCTGATGGGCTACCATTGGCTCTTGAAGGAGGAATACAAGCACCAGCTACAGACAATCGCGCAACTCGAGGCGCCAAAAAAGGCGGCTGATGAATCAAGCCTCCGACGAGATGGGCTCTCCTCCCATGGAGGATCCTCCTCAAAGGGCAATGAGTACATCGCAAATAAGAGGCGATCCCGGATGGCTCATCTCACCGAGCAAGAACGCATAGAAGCTGCAAAGGTCCTCGACTTCAGCTCTATGACAGTCGATACACGGGGCAATGTGGTCCCCAAAACGCCGCAGGCTGCAGTGGCAGCAGCCACCATGTACCTCCTCAACAACCAGCCGCCAGCTGGAGATCCCCGAGCTGCCATGCACCGATCCACGATCGCGGGCTTGGGAATAATCGAGGCCGCCCTCGACAAGGAGCCAACACCGGAGCCAAAAAAGGCAAAGCGCTAGCAAAGCGCTACTCCTCGCCCTCATCCAGCGACCACAATCATGACCTGTCCCGACGCTGCCACTCACGGCGACACAACCACGACTATGATGCGCACGACGACCTCACACAGTGCAAGATCAACAAATCAAGGGCGCGACGTGCTCGGTCGACTGACTCAGAAGACGAAGATGTGGAGCTCTGTGGCGCCAGATGCTTCAGCAGGGTCATCAGGCAAAAGCGAATGCCCAAGGGGTTTAAACTCCCATCGGAGAACCTGAAGTTCGATGGCCTACAGGACCCAAAGATCTGGTTGGAGGACCACATCTCATCCGTCAGGCTTCACGGTAGAAGTCGAAGTACGGCCATGCAATGCTTGCAGCTACAGATGCAGGGCGCCGCCCGAGCCTGGCTCAATAACCTCCCACGCGGATCCATTCGCAGTTGGGAAGAGCTGGTATACATCTTCATGCGCAACTTCAAGGGCACGTACAAACGGCCCGCATCAATCGAAGATCTGAGATGCTGTCAGCAAAGATCGGGTGAATCGCTATGCTCCTACATTCAGAGGTGGTCCATCATCAAGAACTCCACAGAGAACATCTCGGAGGATCGCGCGATTGACGCATTCAACGGTGGCGTACGCCGCATAGAGCTCAGGAGGAGCTAGGCCGCTCGAAGCCCAAAACCATCGACCACCTGATGGAGATCGCGAATCGCTGGGCAAATGGAGAGGATTTGGTGAAGAATCACGTTCACTTCGACGACGAGGCAGAACTCGAACGCAGACGCGACCGCCGAAGAAAACGCTGCATGCGCATCTACGATGATTGCAACGACGTCAACATGGTCGCAGCCGGCTACGCCGACAAACGCGACGACAACCGCAATAGCGGCTACCGCTGTGGCGGATACCGTGACTCCAGAAAGACCACGCAAGTGTGGCAGCGCCGCAATCGCGATGAAGCACCCGCAACATCCATTGAAGACAAGCTGTCCGGGCCATGCACCGTGCACTTCTACATTGACAAGCACGATGGAAAGAAGAAGTCTAACCACCTCCTCAAGGACTGCCGCGAGTTCCTCAAGCTACATGAGGGACTGGTTCGGATGAATCGCAACGCAGTCGAAAGGGGCTATGGAGCCGCTCTAGGAGCCGTGGCACATGGCGCTCTGCCACCACCACCTGGACTACCCCCAAATGCAGCTGCGCCAGACCAGCACCAGGGAGGCGAACCATACCCACGGGCCATGGGTACAATGATGATCCAAAAGGGACGCCCCTCAAATAGGGTGCAGAAGGCCATCACTCGCCAAGTCAACTTAGCCACAAACTCGCCACCATCTACCACTGAGTACCTCAGCGGAAGCGAGTCCTGTATCACCTTTGATAAGCGCGACCATCCTCCCCAAGTACCTCGTCCGGGCCATTGTCCCCTTGTACTCGAGGCGCAAATCAGAGGTTTCGACATGAGTCACGTCTTCATGGACGGCGGAAGCGGCATCAACCTTATATTCGCGAGTACCTTGCGAGCAATGAGGATCCCTCTGACCTGCTTAGAGGCCTCAGACAAAACATTCCACGGCATCATCCCAGGAAAGGGCGTGTATCCCCTTGGCAAAATCAACCTCGACGTCATCTTCAGCACGCCAAAAAACTTTCGGCGCGAGCGTATCGACTTTGAGGTCGTTGACTGGCCCTCACAGTACCACTGCATCCTCAGACGTGTCGTGTTTGCTAGGTTCATGGCAGTGCCACACTACGCCTATCTGCAGATGAAGATGCCAGGCCCTAATGGTGTCATCATAATCTCCCAGTCCTTCGGCATGCAGGAAGAATTGGCAAGACTAAAGGAGTCGATAGACAACAGTCTGCCTCCCCTAAGCCGACCAAGTTCGTCCGATCTATCTTTCGACTCATCGGTGCACACAAAGAAAGTTCAGGTCCACCCATCGGATCCCGCAAAGATGGCCCTCATCGCCAACAACTTTAGTCCCGCATAGGAACTCGCGCTCGTCGAATTCCTCCGTGAGCACTGGGAAATTTTCGCCTAGTGTCCAGCGGACATGCCAGGGGTTCCCAGGGAATTCGCCGAGCACGCACTCAACGTCAACCCAGACACAAGGCCAATCAAGCAAACAATCCGGTGATTATCTGAGCCAAGAGCAAAGGCAGTCGGAATGGAGATCAACAGACTCCTCTACGCCAAATTCATATGCGAGATCAAGGAAAGCACTTGGCTCGCCAACACGGTGCTAGTGCCAAAAAAGGACACGGACATCCTGCGGATGTGCGTGGACTTCACTTCTTTTAATAAGCATTGTCCGAAGGACCACTTTCCGCTACCACGAATCGACCAGATCATCGACTCCACCGCGGGGTGTGAGCGCCTCTGCTTCCTCGACGCCTACTCAGGCTATAACCAGATTCGAATGAAGGAGGAAGATCAAGAAAAAATAGCGTTTACAACGCCTTTTGGTGTGTTCTGCTACAACACAATGGCCTTCGGGCTAAAGAACGTAGGAGCCACCTACCAGCGGTGCATGCATGCTTGCCTCAAGAAACAACTCGGTCGCAACATTCAAGTCTATATCGACGACATAGTAATCAAGACCAAAGAAGAAACCTCACTAATCGACTATTTGCGCCAAACCTTCACCAACCTCGATCGCTACCAGATCAAGCTCAATCCGGACAAGTGCGCCTTCGGCGTACCATCTAGGCAACTACTCGGGTATCTCATCTCCACAAGGGGGATCGAGGCCAACCCAAAGAAAATAAAATCCATACTGGCCATGGAGAAGCTGAAAAACATAAGGGGCGTCCAACAACTGGCTGGGCGAATCGCGGCTCTCAGTCGATTTATCATCGGATGGGTGAAAAGGCACTGCCCTTCTACCAACTCCTCCGCAAAGCTGACAAGTTCAAGTGGACCAACGAGGCGCAGGAAGCATTCGAGGACCTCAAGCGCCTGCTATCCACCTCGCCAGTACTGGTGACCCCACGAGAAAGGGAATCATTGTTACTATACATCTCCGCCACCAACCAGGTGGTCAGCATAGTGCTTGTAGTCGAACGAGCAGAAGAAAACAAGGTCCACGGGGTACAGCGACCAGTCTACTACCTCAGCGAGGTACTCACGCCAACAAAGCAGCGGTACCAAGACTAGTAAACCGGCGGCATCGGCATCTTCATGACGGCTCGATGACTGCGCCACTACTTCCAGGAACACCCAATCGTGGTAGTCAACAACGCCCCGCTTGGGTACATCCTCAACAATCCTGACGCCACCGGACGAGTCGCACTTTGGGGAATCGAATTGTCTCCACGAGACATCACATATGAAAAACGCGAGGCAATCAAGTCGCAAGTTCTCCCTGACTTCCTCGTACACTGGATGGAGAACCAACTCCCCGAAAAACCAGATATGTCTTACCTCTGGACAATGCACTTCGACGGATCTAAGCAGAAGGACGGAGCTGGTGTAAGTGTCATACTGACATCGCCCCAGGGGGACAAGCTGAAATATATCCTGCGAATGCAGTTCACCGCCTCCAACAACGAAGCTGAATACAAGGCCATGCTACACGGGATGAGGATGGCAAAAGCCTGCGGCGCCAAGAGGCTCATTATATACGGCGACTCCAAGCTGGTCGTCAACCAAACAATGCATGAGTGCGACGCACTGAACGACAACATGATCGCCTACCGTGACCTCTACGACACACTCGAAGGGGATTTAGACGGCTGCGAACTGCGACACATAGGATGCGAAAGCAATGAAGAGGCGGACACACTCGCCAACATAGGCTCTACCTGCGCCCCCATACCACCTGGGGTATTTCTCGAGCGCATTTGTGAACGCTCCATCAAGCCAAAGGCCGCAGAGAAGAAAACAAGCGCAACAACGGACTCGGGGGCTACGCCGCCCAGTGAGCCAATGGCACTCGATGACTTGGAGCTAGACACAGGACTCGAAGGACCAATGAGCGTCATGATGATCAAGAAATCCTGGACTGAACCGTACATCACGTACCTTCTCAGGAAGAGGCTACGGGACGATCCGACTGATGCACGGCACATCGCGCGGCGATCCAAGGCATTCACTGTTATCAACGGCGAACTATACAAGCGTAGCATCACAGGAGTACTCCAACGATGCGTCTCCACGACCGATGGAAGAGCTGTCCTCCTCGACATCCATGAGGGGACTTGCGGGCATCATGCCGGCAGTCGCGCCCTCGTTGCCAAAGCTCTACGAGCTGGATTCTACTGGCCTATGGCCATGCGCGACACCAAGGACATCGTCCAGAAATGCAACGCGTGCCAGCGATTCGGACAAGTCGCGACGCACTGGCAGAGCTTCGGCCAATTCCATTGGCCTGGCCCTTTGCGCAATGGGGACTCGACATGGTCGGCAAACTCCCAAGGTCCTCATGAGGAGGCTACGTCTACCTCTTGGTCGCAGTCGACAAATTCACCAAATGGATAGAGGCCATGTCGGTGACTAACCAGTCAAGAGCCAGCGCAGTCAAATTCTTCGAGTCCATCGTCTACCGCTTCGGAGTGCCATACAGCATCATCACGGACAACGGGACCAACTTCACATCAAAAGAGTTCCAAGAATTCTCTGAGAATCTGGGAATCAACGTTAGCTACGCCTCCGTGGCACATCCTCAGACCAACGGTCAAGTCGAAAAAGCTAACGGGCTCGTCTGCAGCGGCATCAAGAAGCGATTCCTCATGCCACTCGAACAGACCGCGGGTTGCTGGCTAGACGATCTGCAATCGGTACTCTGGAGCCTGCGCACAACTCCAAACAGTGCCACAGGATACACCCCGTTCTTCATGGTGCACGGGGCTGAAGCGGTGCTACCCGCCAAAGTACGATACAAAGCACCACGTGTGGTCGCTTACAGCAAGTAGGAGTCAACCCTGGCACTCGAAGACTTCATCGACCTCCTTGACGAGGCAAGGGAAATCACCGTGGAAAGATCAACGATCTACCAGCAGAACCTGCGCAACTACCACAGTAGGAGGCTACGCCCCAGATCCTTCGTCGAAGGTGACCTGGTCCTACGACTGAAGCAACAAGGACATCTCAAGATCGAGTCCCCCTGGGAGGGACCATATGTGATTACAGAAGTAATCCCAGGTGGCGCCTATCGCCTTCAAGATTTCAGACAGAGTCGCCACTCCAACCTCGAACGTCACAAGAGTCATGCTTCTACCCTTAGTCGTTTTTACTTTTACATTGCAAATAAGGCTACTCAGCCAAGGCTACTTAGCCACACATTGTACTTCGTACTGTCCTGCGAATAAATAAAGCTAAGTGCCCCAAAAACTCTGTGTTTTCCTTTATTTTTTCGCAACTTATCCACTCGGGGGCTGCGCCACCCTATACACATCTGTTCTATGAACTAAAACGTGATATCCTGAGTAGCTGGCACACCAATCGAAACCCTTGACAAACATCAACCCAGTTGCAACGCACCTGACAGGTTGACAACGGACTGAGATAAATTCATGGCCAGGCTAACAAAAAGGAGTCACATAGTGCAACGCACTCACAAAACATAGATGCTAACAAGATCTTTTATACATCATCGACAATCAATTATACACATCATACATACGAAATTTACAACATTGGTACAATTATGTGCAGGATACAAACTAAACTACTATTGCAACAAGAGAACGTTGGTTTGCTCCTCGAAGAAGTCGATGATCTCCTCTGCTGGGCGTTCCACCGCCTAATAGTGCGGCACCATATTCCAAGCAGAACCCGCTGGTGGCGCAGGTGGTCCAGCCGCAATTGCCGCAACGTCTACATCAGGCTATGCAGTCGCACCAGCGATAGAGCGGCCTTGGCACCAGCCACCAACTGTTGTCTTACACACTCGCGAACCGCAGTCAGGTCTTGGAACTTGGCAAGGAGGGCCAGCAAGCTCGATGGCACAACATCCAGCGGAAACATCGTCCGGTAAATGTTCTTCAAGCACGATTGCGACTTATTCAGGAAGTGCAGCACTCACGACGCACGATCCTGCAGGGTCGCCAATGCGATTGCACGATCATGATCCACCCAGAAATATCCACTCTCTTGAAGCTGCTCTTGGGTCAGATCATTCATGCGAATAGCAATCCTATCCTTCTCATCCTGCGGATGACGCGCGCTGACAACTATACAAGGCAGAAGCGAAAGTATGAGAACATCACACCATCACGAGTGACTACAAGGAAAAGATAAGAGTAAGAAAGCTAACATTTAAATTGGTCACCCAACTGCATCACCTCCCCCAACAGATATTGTTCTCGGGCGGTGGCCTTCTCCGCCTTCGATTTCCATATATCCGCATTACCGCGGAGGACAGGCAATTCACGCTCCAACTGCTTCACGTGATCATGGAGTCGCGAGAGCAGAGACAGCTAATCCACCCTTGAGCGCGGTGGTGCCAAAGTGTCATCAAGGGGTGGCGAATCCTGAGGTTCCCTCAAAGGATCACTTGATGTGCCCTATCACAAGCCAATCAAGAAGTAATAAGAAGACCAAATCGATGCGCAGACAAAAGATTCGAGTGCATTTAAGATTAGCAAAAGTATCAGCAGATACACTCACCAAAAGGCATGTTTTCGACAAAGGACATAAGACATCTAACTATTACAAAGCTACTGAGGAGCAACAGGTTGCTTCGACTTGGACTTTGGCTTTGGGGGCCTCATCGAGTCCGTGGCAGTATCAGATGCCACTGACTTTCTGCCGGCCCCTGATGTCGCGGCCTTCGCAGCTTTCTTGGCTTGCTGCAGCTCCTCAGAGTACTTTGCAACGGCGTTGATCAGCTGTGGCCCATATTTGCCACAAGCAGTCACAAAAGGAGCAAAGACTACCTGCTGGCCATCCGCGCTAACGGGCATCGCCCTGGAGACCGCTGCAGGATCAACTTCGACTCTGTGGGCCTGCACCATAGCGAGTGCCATTGACGCACCAGCCGCACGAAGCAAGTTCTTGAAGCTTGCAGGGACGCCCCCGACAAGAGATTCCACCAGCTCGTCCATGTTCTCGATCAGCTCAGCCTTGGGCACCAGCTCTTCCTGGAGGCGACTGAGCACGCCCTTGGCCTTGGAGAGCACATCTTGAACGGCGGCGCTGCGGTCTTCGACTGCTGACAGAGCACCCGCCAAGGCATCGTCACGGCGAAGGGCCTGTGGGTCGAAGCTCAAATCGCTAGCATCTGTACAAAACCCACACATGGGCACGAAAGTCAGTGCCAACAACAAATTCGAACAGAGAACAATAATGATATCCAAGCAAGGTACCTGAGAGGGCCTTGGCAATCGAGAAAAGCTATTCTTCGAACAACTTCTCCCTACCTGCGATGGAGGCACGCAGATCCTCTTCGTGCTTTTGCGCCTCGTCACGCGCCGCGATTGCCTCATCGCGGCTCTTCATAGCCGCGACGAGTGTCTTTTCCATGGTGGCGGCGTTGCGAAGAAGAGCATTATGTTCAGCTGCAAAACAGAACAACATGGATAGATTATCAGTCGACTACATAACAGCGATGCAGTAGAAGAAGAAGTAAATGACACTTACTTTCCACCACGCGATAGCGCGTATCCAGCATGGCATGCTGGCGACCCATCGCAAGCACCTGCTCCGCCAGGCGAGCGGCTTCCTTCACAAGGAGCTGTCGAAAAAAGGAAAACATAAGAAGATCAGGAGATGACATAGATAAAATCAACTGCAACATCAGAAGAAGAGATGCTACACTCACATGATCCTCCAATGACTCCAAAGTCGATTGATGAGCAGTCATCCGAGCAACCATCCGGTGCTCCCCAACATGCGGAGAACTGGATGAGTTATGCCCGGAGTGAGCCGTCAATGCAGGGGAAGGAGCACGCTTAGCCTCTTTCTTGGCCCTTGAGGGTGCGGATCCCGATTCTTTCAGTAATTGGACGTCGCCAGAAGATGATGACGCCTGCTGACTGCAAGACCAAACCAACATCAAGAAAGGTGTAACATCCCAAAACTTTAATCGAATCTTAACAAGATCAAATCATCCAAAAATAGGGTTAACAAAAACTTTTCCAAATTTAAAATGAAAGCATTCATATGTGTGTGCATTTAAAATAGGAGTTGTTTTGAATTGCCATGATTGTGTGATCCCATGCTTGTAAAATGTTTCTTAGGTGATTTAAACATCATCTACATCATTCTCAAACTTTTCCTAAAGAAAATCAAATAAAAAAGAATTAAAAAGAAGGAATGGTCATTTTGGCAAATTTAACTCTCATGCCTACTTTGGCTATTCCTAGTACTCAATTCTTAACAGAAACAATTCTTGATCTTTGCACCCCTTGCTAGTACACATAATGAGGTACCAAGGCCCACCTTTGGATCTTCTAAAAACATTCTGTTAACTATTTTTAATGACAGTTTAAAATTAAATCTAATGCATATGCATAGATCACCCCTATTTCAAAACCATCTATTTGATCTCCACTTTCAAAACCCTTGCAACCAGAGACTACCTATCACTAGTGGAGATCACTCAAAAATTTTGAACTCAAAATTCAAAACTTTTTCTCTTGCGGCCATTTCATCAAACACATGGCAGGCAGAATCAAACACAAATAGCTAGCTCACTGTTTCTACAGATTTGAGCCACCCATTTAACCAAAAAACACTCCCTCTGTCTCCACTTGATCAAACCATGCTGTTACCACCCCAACCCCTACACCCTAGTGGCCAGGCCAAACCATGCCGAGCACCAACTCGCCGGCCAAACTTGCCCTCACCCCAGCAGACCACCTCCTCCTTCCTCTCCATGTCTAGGAGGTAGCCAACACCTCACCGCCCCTCTCTGTCCCCTGCCCGAGCCAAGTGCTGCCGTGGACCACCGAGGAGAGCCCGCGCCCAGTGCCACCGCACCATGCCAGTGCCGCCTCCAGAGCGCACCTTGTCCTCGTGTGCACAAGTCACCGCTCGACCGCAGCGCGCGCCCGCCGCTCCGCCTCGACCTGGCGAACACCCCAGACATCCCCGTTCGCCGCCCAAAGCCTCACAGCCACCGCTCGCCGTGGACACCGCCGCTTCGGCCGTGCAGAGCGCCACCTCGACCAGACCGCGTACCACTGCCCCTACACGGCCGCATTTAAGTCCTAGAGCACCGCCAGGGAACCGCCCATCGATCGCCATCCCCCGCCATGCCGCTAGCTTGCCGTAGCAATGTCGCCACCGTCGATCGCCCATCCTGCTCGGTCTCACCGTCGGGCCTATAAAAGGAGCCCTCCCCAGCCATTCTTCTCCACACCATTCCACTCCCCTCACCTCTCTGAACCTCACCCACCTCTAGCCGGAGCAAGTGGAGCAGCAGCTCGCCGGAATTGGAACCGAGCCGCTCAGAGGAGAAGGGTGCCGTTGATTTCGACCACCCCAAGCTTGCAACCGGCCGCCTCGCCGTCGTCTTCCACGTCGTTTGCCTGCCTCGCCGACCCCGCTGGAGCCCTGGTACGCCCCCAGTAGAACCCCACCGAGCCGCAAGGGTTCGATCTCGCCGGCGACTTGTTCGTCGTCGACGACGACCCTCAGCCGTTGATCTCGCTTCTAATCGCACGGCCCACAACGCTGCATCGCGTGTTAAGTGTCAGCTGACAAGCGGGACCCCTGTCACCGAGCCCAGCATGAGCGCCACCGGGCCGCCCCATTCCTTTTCAGCTTAGCCCATCTATTCAAATCTGGATTTTTCTTTTTAGTTAAATCTAGTTTCTGTCCCCTAGTTTAAAAATCAATTCAGAGAGTTTTAGAAATCCAAATTGCATGAAACCTATTTTGTCTGAAAGGTATTGAAATAATCTATCCAAGCCCGTTGGAATTATTTCCATTAGAGTTATAGATCTCTCCTAATAAAAATAACAAAATAGAAGCATTTGCACCTTGCAACATTTTTATAAAATAAACCAAGTTAGCTTTTGAGTTGATTCCAACTCTAAAAAATCACATTTCATCATATCTATCCAAATATGTAATAATACTAAGGTTTACATGCGGTGACTTTGGACTAGTACCAAAATAATGCTATATAGGCATTTCTAGTCACTTTAAATCATTAAATAATGAACTTAAACCAAAGTAATATTGATCCAACCCTTAAATCTCATTCCCACATGTTAGAATATGTGGTGAGGACATGTGTCCACATGATCCCATATTTTGGTGGTGAATATTAAATTTTAGTTAAAATTTCAATGAGTAGGAACTATTGAATTAAACTTGTGATGCTTGTGATGATAATAGATCATCAATTGTGTGTTTTAGAATGCTACTTAGCCTAGTTAAGTATGGTTTGGTGATTGTCTACTCCCTATGTATTTATAGATGCTAGTACCAACCAAACTTTCGAGGAGGAGGAGTTCTACCAAGAAGAAGAAGAAGAAGAAAACTTTAACCACTGCACCAACCAAGGCAAGCTATTGTTAGCAAGCTATGGTTAGCAAGCTAGATTTAAACTAGATGGTTTAGCAAAGATGCCTTAAGCATGTTTTGATCACACCCCTTTAACTATTAGTACTCCAAGTCTTATTGACAAGTTTTACCTCCCTTAGTTCACACAAAGTTCTTTACTTGTTTTGAAGGTAGCATAAAAAGAATAAAACTTGACCTACTTAGAAACCTTTAGATGTCATTCTATGGCATGAGATTGAAACCATCTTTTCCACCTTAGTGAATACTCTTAACTTAGTATTTTAGAATAGATCAAAAACTTGAGTCACTTACACTTGGTGAAAATGAATTGTGAAAACCTTGGAATGATGAGTCATTCTATTGAGATGGTTTTACATGTGTTGAGAGACACAACTGGTTTACGATGATGAAAATGACGAAGCATGAGCCTTAACCCGTTTATAAAACTGATGGTTGGATTCGGATGCGATACCATTCCAAATTTACCGTACAACCACATTACCTGAATTGGGAAAGGCTTAGCTGGAAATTTATATGCATTAGTATTAGTTCCCTCACGGGAGAGGTTTGAGCTGAGGCTACCTCTCATGATGTCCACCTATGCAGTGCCCAAGATGACTGATGGTCATGGTTGGGAGGCCATGCTCATAGGAGAGGTGCTTGTACTAGGGTGTGTAAAGGGAAGGTTATGTTTGATTATCTGCATACTAAGTATGATGATTCAGGGTTATCCCTGACAAATGTATCGAATCTTGTGGTGAAAGTGTACCACCTCGAGAGTGTCAAACTATTGAATAGCTGCGTTCATGATTATGGGACAGTTGGAATGGCCATACTGTTTCGTTGTCAGCTATTTTCTAAATAACTTGACATGAATGATGAACTTTGACTTGACCCCAACAGGGTTGTGTTGATGATGATAGCTTCCCAACTTAAGTGATTCTAGAACTTTACTTTATCTTTCTTTGTTTCTGAACTCAGCTTAGGTTTCAAATTTAACTTGATAGTTAACTTAGATTCAGTACTTTAACTTAGAATTATACCCCTTGTTAGTAGTAGTTTGCGAGTACTTAAAGAGTACTCATGGCTTTTGTCCCTGGCTATTATCATGGCCAGACTATGAAGGAGATTATCAAGATGATGGTCAGCAGATGCAGCTATGATAACTAGGACTATCCTTTCACAAGATTGCCTGTGCCCCTGAAGATGGACCCCACCGCTACGCTATCGTTTATTTCCGCTGCTTGTTGTATTAAAGACTGGATCATGAGATCCTTATTTGTGTCAAACCTTATGTATGGTTTGTAATGGATGATGTACTGTGATATCCAATCCGTTATGTCTCGCAAAAATGGTAATCCTGGGATTGCGAGGTATGGCATAACGGGCATCTAGGATTAAAAATTCGGGTGTTGACAAGTTGGTATCAGAGCCATCCTGACCATAGGAGACCCTAGTTAGAATGGACGTTCAAACAAAAACTTAGTTTCAAAACCAAAGTGAGTATTTATGAAAAACTATTTCCCCTCTTACCCTTGTGAACTCATTCTTTCTCAAAAATTCATGTTCCTCAAAATTCTTACATTACTACCTAAAATTTGACACACTTGATCACTTCACTAACTTCCTCATCCTAACTTCTTGTAGATGGAGACTCAGTTCAGAAAGTTTTACCAGTTGGGAAACGGAGGTCAGTTGATCTTCGAGAGGGATCTGGATTCGCTGTCGGAGTTATTGGGACGCCCACATCCGGAGTTTCTTGGAGCTCAACTTCTAGGACCCTCAGGAGGAGACCTACAGTGGCTAGTCACCGCGGATCTTCGGGGAAGCATCTAAGCACCAACTTCCGGGAGAATTCAGTTCTCCGTGAGAGAGAACAACTGGCTAGATGGATTAGCCAGAGCAATGCATGAAGCTCTCGCATGTCTATGTGCCCTCAGTGTCAACAAGATCCAAGGAACCCGTTTTGCCCACTATCCAAGACGTGACTTCATGGGAATGCCGATGGAAATGCCAAGTCACCCAGAGTTGAGGCGTCAAGTGGAGAACCTTGACTTCTTGCTTCATGACAGGCAGCAGGAACTGGACAATGCCAAAGAGTTAGCCAACCAGAACCGTGCCATTGCTGACCAGAAGGCCCAGACTTTTGTGCTGCTTGTCCAATATCGCCAGTCTCTTCGTCGCCAGCGTGCAAAGAAGGATCGCACCATCGCCCGTCTTCGCAAGAAGGTGGCCGACCTCGAGAAGACCGTCAAGGAGCAGGAAGCTCAGCTTGCCGCCAAGGAAGAAGAAGATGAGGGTGAAGACATCCAGGGAGATATGGATTCTTACCTCAGCAACGATGACGATTTTCTGGAAGAAGATGCTGTGGACTTCTACACTGATGATGAGGACTCCGACTTCATCGACGATGAGTAGATGCACTAGAGCACTGTCGTAGCATGAGATGTATCATCTCATTGTATCGTAGCTTGCAGAATGGTTCTTCAAACCATCTGTGTTCCCCTTTGATTGTTGTGGTGTGTGTTGTATCGGGTGCTTGCTTGCATGAATGAAAATGAAGTTAGTTGAAAAGCCTAAGTCTAACTCAAAGTTTTAGCTTTGAAAACCCAAAACCATGAACCTTAGAATTTCCCTCTTACCCCTATATCTATCTCAATCTTCAGATGACTCGTGGAAACCAAGGAGGGAGCAGCTCGTCGCAGGACCCAATGCTGCAGATATTGCAGAATCTTATCGCGGACCGTGAAGCAAGCAGGGCCGAGTGTGAAGCCAACTTAGTAACATTGCAGCAGATCGCCCAAATGGCTCTCAACAACCAAGGACATGGAAATCAGGATCACCAAGGATCCAAACTCAAAAACTTTCAGAACACCAATCCCCCAATCTTCAACCAATCTGAAAACCCATTAGATGCTGATGACTGGTTACAGACCATGGAAAACAACTTAGAGGTTGCCAGAGTTGATGAGAATGAGAAAGTTCTCTTCGCCACCCACTATCTGGCAGGAGATGCAAGAGCTTGGTGGAATAGCATCCGCAATATGAACCATGGCCAGGTGATGACCTGGGAAGCATTCAAGGTCAAGTTCAGCCGCACCCACGTGCCGCAAGGTCTCGTCAACCGGATGAGAGATGAATTCCGTGAATTGAAGCATGGAAGAATGACTGTGGTAGAGTACCGTGACAAATTCTTGTCACTTGCCAGATATGCACCGGATGAGATCAACACGGATGCCAAGAAGAAGGAGAGATTCTTAAACGGACTGCATGATGAGATGCAGACTGTCCTCGTCAACATCCGTTTCGATGATCTCGAAGAGCTAGTCGACTCTGCCATTCAGATGGAAGGGAAGATTAACCAGGCAAACGACAACCACAAGCGCCGTATGATGCAGCAGTCTAGTTCCAGTAGTCACCAGAAGTACCGTCCCAACCCTTCACCAGGATATGCACCAAGGAACAACCGACCCCCAAATTCTCGCCCAAGCTACCCCAACCGTAGCGGAGGACATGTGAAGTCCGGAGGAAACAATCACAACTCCAGCAATGCCAACAATTTCAACCGTGCCCCTCCCAAGAGCAACAACAACAACAACAACACTGCACCCAGAACTGGCAGCAATGTTGTACCTGTCGCGGTCAAGGACAAGTCCCAGATCACTTGTTTCAAGTGTGGAGTGAAGGGTCACTACTCCAATGAGTGTCCCAAGAAGACTGCCGCCAATGCCCCTGTGAATGCCCTAGCTCGGCAGCAGCGTCGTGTTCAACCAGGAAGGAGATTTTTCCCAGGGAACCCGCACAACCGCAACGGTCGTCTCTTCCACATGAACGCAGAAGAAGCCTAGGAAGCGCCAGATGTAGTGCTGGGTATCTTTTCTGTCAACTCGGTTTTAGCAAGAGTATTGTTTGATTCTGGAGCATCGCATTCATTTGTCACCGAAGAATTTGTATGCACTAGTAAGATTCGCCCAACCAACCTGAAGCATGTCATGATAGTTCAAATCCCCGGTTCAACAACAAAAGCTAGAAAAATTTGCAAAGCTGTACCTATCAGAATACATGGGATAGATTTTTATGCCAACCTAATTGTACTTGGAACCAAAGGATTGGAAGTAGTACTAGGTATGGACTGGATGTCAAGGCATAAAGGACTGATAGACTGTGCTAAGAAATCCATCACCATGACCAGTAGTTCTGGAGTAACAGTAGAGCATATCTTTGAAACCTTACCCCGTCAATTCAAGTGCAACAAGAGTGTAGCCCTGCCTACCATTGACCAAGTCAGAGTAGTCTGTGAATACCCCGACGTATTCCCAGATGAATTGCCAGGTATGCCCTCGGATAGGGATATTGAGTTCATTATCGAACTAATCCCCGAAACTGGACCTATAGCCCAGAGACCCTATACCATGAACCCCTCAGAGTTAGTGGAACTGAAGAAGCAGTTGGATGCCATGTTAGCAACATGCTTGATTCAGCCAAGTGCATCGTCATGGAGATCACCAGTGTTATTCGTTGACAAGAAAGATGGAGGCAACCGTCTGTGTACGGACTACAGAAAATTGAATGACGTCACCATCAAGAACAAGTACCCTTTGCCAAAGATAGAGGATCTATTTGATCAGTTGACTGGATCTCAGGTAGTCTCAAAGATTTTATCACCAACTTAAGATTCGTGCAATGGATATTCCGAAGACCGCCTTTACTACTCGCTATGGTTTATACGAGTATACGGTTATGTCTTTTGGATTAACCAATGCCCCTTCTTATTTCATGAATCTCATGAATAAGATCTTTATGAATTTCCTCAATAAGTTTGTAGTTGTGTTTATCAACGACATCCTTATCTACTCCAAGTCAGAAGAAGAGCACGAGCAACATCTGAGAATCATCCTAGAAACCCTGAGAGAGCATCAGTTATATGCCAAGTTTAGCAAGTGTGAGTTTTGGCTGAAAGAAGTAGGATTCCTAGGACATATTATGTCTGCTGGAGGAGTCTCTGTTGATCCCACCAAGATCAAAGATGTCGAAGAATGGAAAGCCCCAACCAATCAAACCCAAGTTCGTTCATTTCTCGGATTAGCGGGATATTACCGCAAGTTCGTAGAAGGATTCTCGAGCATAGCCTGACCAATGACCCAATTGTTGAAGAAGGACAAGAAGTTTGAATGGACAGACAAATGTGAAGCTAGTTTCTAGGAGCTAAAGAAGAGATTGATATCCGCCTCGATTTTGATCATGCCAGACATCAAGAAGCCGTTTGATGTGTATTGTGATGCATCCAAGATTAGCCTAGGATGTGTATTGATGCAAGAAGGAAAATTCATCGCGTGTCTGTCTCGACAACTGAAGCAACATGAGCAGAACTATCCTACCCATGATCTTGAGCTAGCAGCTGTGGTTCTAGCATTGAAGACATGGCGTCATTATTTGATGGGTAATCGTTGTGAGATTTACTCAGACCATAAGAGCTTGAAGTATATCTTCACCCAGAAGGAGCTGAATATGAGGCAAAGAAGATGGATAGAGTTAATCAAGGATTATGACCTTGACATTCACTATCACCCCGGCAAAGCCAATGTGGTAGCGGATGCTCTTAGCAGATTGCCGTGTAGGCTTAACACCATGATCAAAGAGAAGCAACCAAGTTTGTATGAGGAGTTGGAGCAGTTCAGGACTGAGTTAGTTAGCAAAGGATTCCTAGCTAGCATTGAACTTCAACCCACTTTGATTAGCCAAATCAAGGAAGCCCAGAAGGGAAATGAGAGTATCGACAGAATCAAATGTCGTATTGGTACAGGAAAGGTACCTGGATTCACCGAAGACGAAGAAGGAGTACTATGGTACAAAGGACATATCTGTGTGCCAGCAGATTCGGAGCTGAAGGAGGTTATCATGAAGGAAGCTCATGATACTCTTTATTCTATCCACCCCGGAGGAACAAAGATGTATCAGGATTTGAAAGGCAATTTTGGTGGCACAAGATGAAAAGAGAGATCGGAAGCTACATCGCCAAATGTGACATCTGTCAAAGAGTCAAAGCCGAGCATCAGAGACCTGCAGGACTGTTGCAACCATTGCAGATTCCAGAATGGAAATGGGATTCTGTCGGAATGGACTTTATCACCGGTTTACCCACTTCTAGTAAGGGAAATGACTCAATCTGGGTCATAGTTGATAGACTGTCCAAGGTAGCCCACTTCATACCAGTCAAGACAACCTACCAGAGTGTAAAGCTAGCAGAGCTGTACATTGCTAGGATTGTTAGTCTGCATGGAACCCCCAATACCATCGTCTCAGATCGAGGAACCCTGTTTACTTCAAGATTTTGGCAGAAAGTTCAGGAAGGTTTAGGAACCAAGTTGAATTTCAGTACTGCTTATCACCCGCAAATAGATGGACAAACTGAGAGAGTCAACCAGATCTTGGAGGATATGCTTAGAGATTGTGTGTTGGAATACGGATCAAAATGGGAAGACTGCCTTCCTTTCACAGAATTCTCATATAACAACAGTTATCAGGCTAGTTTGTAGATGGCACCATTCGAATTCCTATACGTAAGAAAGTGTCGTACCCCTTTGAATTGGTCGCAAGTAGGAGAGAGTCCGATCTTTGGACCCGACATTCTCCGAGAAGCAGAATAGAAAGTTCACAAAGTCCGTGAGCACCTCAAGACCGCCCAATCGCATGTAAGAGCTATCGACAAGAGAAGGAGAGACCTGACTTTCAATGTCGGAGATTTCGTATATCTCAAGGTTTCACCATTGAATGGAACTCAACGCTTTAGTCTGAAGGGAAAGTTAGCTCCCAGGTATATCGGACCTTTCAAGATTCTGAACCGCCGAGGAGAAGTATCGTACCAACTGGAACTGCCTGAAGAGATGTCAGCCATCCATAGTGTGTTCCATATCTCGTTACTTCGCAAATGCTTGGAAGTGCCTGAGAAGACTGAAGTTTTCAAGAATATCGATCACAGAGCTGTGGAAATCAACAATGACCTGACCTATCAGGAAGTACCCATCCGTATCTTAGAAGAAGCCTACAGAACCACCAGGACTAGGAGTATCAAGTTTCTCAAGATTCAGTGGAGTAACCATACCGAGGAGGAAGCCACTTGGGAACGCAAAGATTACATTAGGACAGAGTTCCCAGATCTCTTTAGTTCCTAGTTTTCTTTGTAAATCTCGGGACGAGATTTTGTTTAAGGGGGGAAGGTTTGTAATATCCCAAAACTTTAATCCAAGCTTAACAAGATCAAATCATCCAAAAATAGGGTTAACAAAAACTTTTCCAAATTTAAAATGAAAGCATTCATATGTGTGTGCATTTAAAATAGGAGTTGTTTTGAATTGCCATGATTGTGTGATCCCATGCTTGTAAAATGTTTCTTAGGTGATTTAAACATCATCTACATCATTATCAAACTTTTACTAAAGAAAATCAAATCAAAAAGAATTAAAAAGAAGGAATGGTCATTTTGGAAAATTTAACTCTCATGCCTACTTTGGCTATTCCTAGTACTCAATTCTTAATAGAAACAATTCTTGATCTTTGCACCCCTTGCTAGTACACATAATGAGGTACCAAGGCCCACCTTTGGATCTTCTAAAAACATTTTGTTAACTATTTTTAATGACAGTTTAAAATTGAATCTAATGCATATGCATAGATCACCCCTATTTCAAAAACCATCTATTTGAGCTCCACTTTCAAAACCCTTGCAACCAGAGACTACCTATCACTAGTGGAGATCACTCAAAAATTTTGAACTCAAAATTCAAAACTTTTTCTCTTGCGGCCATTTCATCAAACACATGGCAGGCAGAATAAAAAACAAATAGCTAGCTCACTGTTTCTACAGAGTTTAGCCACCCATTTGACCACAAAACACTCCCTCTGTCTCCACTTGATCAAACCATGCTGTTACTACCCCAACCCCTACACCCTAGTGTCCAGGCCAAACCATGCCGAGCACCAACTCGCCGGCCAAACTTGCCCTCACCCTAGCAGACCACCTCCTCCTTCCTCTCCATGTCTAGGAGGTAGCCAACACCTCACCGCCCCTCTCTGTCCCCTGCCCGAGCCAAGTGCTGCCGTGGACCACCGAGGAGAGCCCGCGCCCAGTGCCACCGCACCATGCCAGTGCCGCCTCCAGAGCGCGCCTTGTCCCCGCGTGCACAAGTCACCGCTCGACCGCAGCCCGCGCCCGCCGCTCTGCCTCGACCTGGCGAACACCCCAGACATCCCCGTTCGCCGCCCAAAGCCTCACAGCCACCGCTCACCGTGGACACTGCCGCTTCGGCCGCGTAGAGCGCCACCTCGCCCACACCGCGTACCACCGCCCCTACGGCCGCATTTAAGTCCTAGAGCACCGCCAGGGAACCGCCCATCGACCGCCATCCCTCGCCATGCCGCTAGCACGCCGTAGCCATGTCGCCACCGTCGACCACCCAGCCCGCGTTGGTTCTTCTCCACACCATTCCACTCCCCTCACCTCTCTGAACCCCACCCACCTCTAGCCGGAGCAAGTGGAGCAGCAGCTCGCCGGAATTGGAACCGGAGCCGCCGCCTCTAGAGGAGAAGGGTGTCATTGATTTCGACCACCCCAGGCTCCGCCGGAACCGCGCCTCACCTCGCCGTCATCTTCCATGTCGTTTGCCTACCTCGCCGACCCCGCTGGAGCCCTGGTACGCCCCAGTAGAACCCCATCGAGCCGCTAGGGTTCGAGCTCGCCGGCGACCTGTTCGTCGTCGACGACGACCCTCAGCCGTTGATCTCGCTTCTAATCGCACGGCCCACAGCGCGAGTACCTTTTCGCATGTTAAGTGCCGCTGACAAGAGGGACCCCTGTCATCTGAGCCCCGCGCCGCGGAGCGCCACTGGGCCGGCCCATTCCTTTTCCCGCGCTAGCCCATCTATTCAAATCTGGATTTTTCTTTTTAGTTAAATCTAGTTTCTGTCCCCTAGTTTAAAAATCAATTCAGAGAGTTTTAGAAATCCAAATTGCATGAAACCAATTTTTTCTGAAAGGTATTGAAATAATCTATCCAAGCCCGTTGGAATTATTTCCATTAGAGTTATAGATCTCTCCTAATAAAAATAACAAAACAGAAGCATTTGCACCTTGCAACATTTTTATAAAATCAACCAAGTTAGCTTTTGAGTTGATTCCAACTCTCAAAAATCACATTTCATCATATCTATCAAAATATGTAATAATACTAAGGTTTACATGCGGTGACTTTGGACTAGTACCAAAATAATGCTATATAGGCATTTCTAGTCACTTTAAATCATTAAATAATGAACTTAAACCAAAGTAATATTGATCCAACCCTTAAATCTCATTCCCACATGTTAGAATATGTGGTGAGTACATGTGTCCACATGATCCCATATTTTGGTGGTGAATATTAAATTTTAGTTAAAATTTCAATGAGTAGAAATTACTTTTCTAAAATAAAAAGGTTGAAACTATTGAATTAAACTTGTGATGCTTGTGATGATAATAGATCATCAATTGTGTGTTTTAGAATGCTACTTAGCCTAGTTAAGTATGGTTTGGTGATTGTCTACTCCCTATGTATTTATAGACGCTAGTACCGACCCAACTTTCGAGGAGGAGGAGTTCTACCAAGAAGAAGAAGAAGAAGAAAACTTCAACCACTGCACCAACCAAGGCAAGCTATTGTTAGCAAGCTATGGTTAGCAAGCTAGATTTAAACTAGATGGTTTAGGAAAGATGCCTTAAGCATGTTTTGATCACACCCCTTTAACTATTAGTACCCCAAGTCTTATTGACAAGTTTTACCTCCCTTAGTTCACACAAAATTCTTTACTTGTTTTGAAGGTAGCATAAATAGTATAAAACTTGACCTACTTAGAAACCTTTAGGTGTCATTCTTTGGCATGAGATTGAAACCATCTTTTCCACCTTAGTGAATACTCTTAACTTAGTATTTTAGAATAGATCAAAAACTTGAGTCACTTACACTTGGTGAAAATGAATTGTGAAAACCTTGGAATGATGAGTCATTCTATTGAGATGGTTTGACATGTGTTGAGAGACACAACTGGTTTACGATGATGAAAATGACGAGGCATGAGCCTTAACCCGTTTATAAAACTGATGGTTGGATTCAGATGCGATACCATTCCAAATTTACCGTACAACCACATTACCTGAATTGGGTAAGGCTTAGTTGGAAATTTATATGCATTAGTATTAGTTCCCTCACGGGAGAGGTTTGAGCTGAGGCTACCTCTCATGATGTCCACCTATGCAGTGCCCAAGATGACGGATGGTCATGGTTGGCAGGCCATGCTCATAGGAGAGGTGCTTGTACTAGGGTGTGTAACGGGAAGGTTATGTTTGATTATCTGCATACTAAGTATGATGATTCAGGGTTATCCCTGACAAATATATCGAATCTTGTGGTGAAAGTGTACCACCTCTGCAGAGTGTCAAACTATTCGAATAGCCGCGTCCGCGGTTATGGACAGTTGTAATGGCCATACTGTTTCGTTGTCAGCTGTTTTCTAAATAACTTGACATCAATGATGAACTTTGACTTGACCCCAACAGGGTTGTGTTGATGATGATAGCTTCCCAACTTAAGTGATTCTAGAACTTTACTTTATCTTTCTTTGTTTCTGAACTCAGCTTAGGTTTCAAATTTAACTTGATAGTTAACTTAGATTCAGTACTTTAACTTAGAATTATACCCCTAGTTAGTAGTAGTTTGCGAGTACTTAAAGAGTACTCATGGCTTTTGTCCCTGGCTATTATCATGGCCAGACTATGAAGGAGATTATCAAGATGATGGTCAGCAGGACGGCTATGATAACTAGGACTATCTGCCTTCGTCATCATTGCCTGTGCCCCCAAAGATGGACCCCACCGCTACGCTATCGTTTATTTCCGCTGCTTGTAGTATTAAAGACTAGATCATGAGATCCTTATTTGTGTAAAACCTTATGTATGGTTTGTAATGGATGATGTACTATGATATCCAATCCGTTATGTCTCGCAAAAATGGTAATCCTGGGATTGCGAGGTATGGCATAACGGGCATCTGGGATTAAAAATCCGGGTGTTGACAAAAGGGTAACTCCAAAGAAGAACCAAAAAGGAAAACTCGAATACTTGCCAATCAAACTTATCAAAGTCGAAGGTTGGATCCCCTGACTCTGACAATGACTCCTTCGGCAGCCGCATCTTCTTGCAAGAAGATGGCGCCATGGCACTCACAGGAATAGCAGGGATTGGCGACTCTGCACCAACGCATGCACCTTCCGGAGTCAAAGGAGACGACGCATCAGAATCCTTGTTGCATGAACGCTTGCGAGTATCCGGACTATCCGACTCGGGGGCTTCCTCCTCCACATCAGATGGGACGGTCGACTCCGACTTGTCCTCATCCAAGGCTTCACGAGGGATAACCCCCTCAGGAAGAGGGGGCATACAGGGTGACACCGCCCAATCCTGCATACAGACAATTTAGCACAAAGTTAAGAAACAGCAAAGAAGCAATCAACAAACCAAGCTACTACGTAGCACAAATATACCTCAGGAGGAGGGTTAGCAGCATCGAATGGAGGAACTACTGGTTCACTGCGGAGCACATCCTTGACGGTGTACTTGGTGACCAGTCGCATCCTTTTGTCTACCTCACTCGCGGACATGCTATCAGCAGACACGCAAGTGACATCGTCCGCGCCAGCCCACTGGAACATGGGGTGGACTCTGGCCTGCAGAGGCTGGACGCGACGGTGCAGAATGTCCAAATGAGGGTGCAGCCTCCCTCCTCTTTGCCCATGCGACTCTCGAGGTCGCAGACGTGCTCATACAACACATCTGTCTCCGTGGACTCGCCGGACATAATCACATTCTTCCAGGAGCGCCTCCTCTTGCATGGCATCGAGGGGTCAAAGGGCGCGAGTCCGAAGTGGTCTCCGTCGACCTTCTGGTGGCGAATGTAGAACCACTTGTCCCTCCACCCTTGGACGAACATCATCAGCTTGATGTCGAAGTATGTGGCGGATGGATCGACGTGGATTCCGCAGCCGCCTACATCGTAGACTACGGATCCAGACGCCGACTGGCGCTTCAACTTGAAGAGGCGCTTAAAGAGGCCGAAGTGCGGCTCGATTCCAAGCCAGCACTCGCAAAGGGTAATGTAGCAAGCTATGTGGAGGATGGAATTGGGGGACAGCTGATGGAGTTGGAGCCCGTAAAAACAAAGAAGGCCCCTGAAGAAAGGATGCAAGGGCAACGAGACGCCGCGGATGATGAACGCTAGGAACATCACCCGAAAACTGGCAGGAGGAGAGGGGATTACCTCGTCGCCAGGGACACGCGCGTCGGCGACTACGGAGGACAAAACTCCGTCTTGGCGAAGAAGATGAAGTTCTGAGGACTTGATCACAGAAGGACGCCATGCGCCATTTGTGACGCGAGTGCCCGTGCCTTTCTTCTTGCCTCCGATAGCGGTGCTGGTGCCCGCAGCGGCGGAGCCGCCTTTCTTCTTCGTCGTAGCCGCGGTAGCAACGGAATCGGCCGCAACACCTCCCTTTTTCTTCCCCATTCTGTGGCGGCGATGCGACCGAAGGAAGTAGATGGGAAATACGCGGAGCTAGTCCAGCACCGTGAAAGAAAGGAACGCAAGGAAACAGAGGAGCAGCAGCAATGGCGATGAAGGTAAAGGCAGAAAGGAAGTAAGATGTGAAATTTACCGTCGCCCGCATCGCTACTTAACCCCCTGGAAGATGCAATCCAACGGCTCAAAAAAACCCTATCAAACACGTGGCGTTCATCGAGCTCGACACGTGGTGGACCTAAAAACGCGAACCGTCCCCCACTACTCCCATTATGCGTGGAAATCGAGGAGGTGTAGTTAAAATAAAGATTACGCATGCCCGGTCAAATCAAAGTCAGGAAATGGGACCCACCGCTCGTCACGTCCCGTCAAACTCGCTCACATAGGCAACTGAGGTCATGGAATCACTAGCACTGACGTCATCAAAACCTACGCAGCAGAAGACCTCGACTACTTTAGTCCTTGCTCGAGTCTTCGACTCCACCAAGCACTCAGAGGCTACTCCCATAGGGAGCGCTGGTCGCGTACCCTACGATTTTTCTTTTTCTTTTTGCAGGAACATGGACAATCAAAGCAAACCCAATCAATCGAAACACGGTTCGACTATGGACATGGGTTACTCCCATAGGGAGCGCCGGAAGCAAATTCGACTGAAACAGGCAAACAAAAGACGACATCAGTCGCAAAAGTTCTTTAGTCCCTGCCTGAGTCTTCGACTCAACCAGGCACTCAGGGGCTACTCCCATAGGGAGCGCTGGTCGTGCACCCTATGATTATTTGTACACCGTACTGTGTGTTGATAACATCCACACTCGAAGCTTATGGCTACACCGCCTCATGACTTTTCCCTACAAAGAGACTGCGTCTCTTGGGTCACCCGAATCGTCTCCGTGATGATAAAATTTTGGATGCCGCGCTTGTAGCATGAAGATAAGACCTGAATAAGGCCTGGTAACACATTAGCTGCGCACTACCAGAAATATATCCGTGCCTACAGGTATGATGAACATGCCTTGACGGACGTGTCGAGTGCTCACACCCATATACTGGAATTCGACTCCTGTAAGACCTCCGCGGCTTGAGTCGAATTACACCAGCACTTTTCCAGATTCGAGTCCGGGGACTCGAGTTCGAGTAGATGGTGTTGTTTTACCCTAAGGTAGTTAACTGATACCGATACATCGGTTAAATTAGGCACGCACATCAACAATCCCTATGACATAAACAAAGCAGTCGAAAAACGTACTCAGTCATGCACTCGAAAGGCTTCATAAAGTCTCCAGTCGAATCTGGGATTCCACTAGACACTCGGGGGCTACTAACATGGGTATACCCTACAGGCACTCGAGCTTGGTATATACGGCCTGAATACATAGAGGCCCACGGTGTCACCAAGGCCCAAATGAAGAACTCGAGTAACCTACGGACTCTCGATTGCTTGAAGAACAAGAAGAAGGTAGAGATAGAAAGTTCAAAGGGGAAAACCCTAACTCAGAATCTTCGACTGCTACCCGAGACCTGGCCTATCTATATAAAGGCTAGGAGGGGGCGGCGAGGAGGACACACGCAACCCTAGTTTCCACAACCCTCGCCAGATTGCATCTACGCACCATTGTAATCCTCGATTCTTTTGATAATTCCACGAGCAGACAAGCAGGAGTAGGGACCTTTACAAGGCCTGAACCTGGGTAAATCTTCGAGTCCCCTGTGTGCTTGTTTGCTAGCCGATAGATGTCTCCAGCGCTCCCTCCTTCTCCAAAACCGAAGTCCATAACAATGGGCAGTGATGAGTTAAACCCTCGTCAATGAGTGAGTAATCCCCCGTTGTAGGCTATGGGGATGGTAGGGATTGGATGAGATCGTTCATGTAATGGCATCAGATTGTTAGGGCATGGTGCCTAGTATCTTCTATTAGTGCTTTATGACTTTGATGCGACTTGTTATACTTAATGCTTGTCACTAGGGCCCTAGTGCCATGATTTCAGATCTGAACATGTTATTGATTCATTATGATAGTATTGTTTATGGTCTTACTATTGGGTTCGCAACATAGAAAACAAAAAATTTCCTACGATGAGAACTACACGCCAAGATCTATCTGCTAGGTATAAAGCAACGGGTGGACATACATCCATCGAGAACTTACCCTCGAAGACAATGAGTTTTGTTAACGAGTAGGAACTCGTGGTTGATGTAGTCGTACACTTGCCGATCTCAATATTGTGAGGAAGTCCGAGCAGGTCCGGCTCCAGCACGTCCTTCAGATCCAGCTCCAGCACCACCAAGTCTAGCACCGCAAAGCAGCGGTGCATCCGTGATCACACACATATCTGGTACCCCGACAACCTCCGTCCCTTGCTCTAGAAAATCAGTGGAAGCAGCCACTCCTTTCTAGATAAAGCCACCGGGAACATGTATCTCGCTAATCCGAGACCATGGGGGAATAATACTAGAGGGGGAGAGAGATCCTTCACGAGGAGGTGTGAGGAAGAAGGGGTGTGAGGGGGGCCTTTTAAGGAGGAGGGGGGTACCCCTCCCCCATGGCCGGCGCCCCATGGGGTGACCCCTCACCTTCTCATTCATGTGGTGGTAACTCCCTCCACATAAATTTGCCCCTTCACATTCCCTTTTAAAGTCCCCACTTTAAACGCATTAAATTTCTCCAAATTTAATGCTCTCTCATTTAATAAAACTCTTTTATTAATTTTATTCAGAATTTTGTCAATTACTTTAATTAACAAACATTCACATAAAACCCCTGCAACATTTCAATATTACATGCAGAACCAATTTCAGAAATTTCACCCGAAACAATTCCAGCGCTTTCTTAAATAATTCCAGCGCTTTCTTAAATCTTTATCTGAAACATATTTGCTCCAAATGGTGTCGGTATCCCTTAAGTGTGTCACCCTATGGTTCGTGAATAATGCAGACATGATCGAGACCCTTCTCAGATCAATAATCAGCAGCGGGACCTGGAGATCCGTACTGACTCCCACATATTCAACGATGACTCTTGTGATCGTGTGAACCTTTAACGCTAGTAACTAAATCCCTTTGTCTCGCGATATATTACATGTCTGAGATTCGACCATCGGTATCTCCATAGCCAGTTTGATCTTGTTGCCGACATGCACTCTTTTCTCGTTCCCGTGATATAACATTCTAGTGATCACATCACTTGCTTGCAAGCTATTTCAATGTGATATCACCGAGAGGGCCCAGAGTATATCTATCCGTCATCGGGATGGACAAATCCCACTCTTGATCCATGAGCCTCAACATAACACCTTCGTAGCATTGAACCCACCTTTATAGTCACCATGTTACGGTGTGATGTTTGATATTATCAAGATACTCTTCCGGTGTTAGCAATTAACATGATCTCATGGTCGAAGGACTAAGATTACTTCGTATGATGTTATAGCAATATAAACATAATGACTTTGATCGTAATGCTATACTTCGGATGAATGTTCATCACATAATTCCACCAATGTTGTGACCATGTTATTAACTACATCCAATGTCCATGATCAGGAAACCTTGATCATCTTGTTAATCAACAAGCTAGTCTATAAGAGAGGCATAACTAGGAACCCTTTTTGTTTATTAAACACACATGTATTGACATTTCCAATCAATACAATTATAGCATGCAAAATAAACATTTATCATAAACATGGAATAAGATAATAACCACTTTATTATTGCCTCTCGGGCATATTCCCTTCAGTCTCCCACTTGCACTAGAGTCAATAATCTAGTTTGAAAACTTTGCGTGTATAACACTTATGGCTTTCTGGTGTTGCATATACGCGATTGCTAGTGGTTAACATAATCTTCGGATCTGATAGTTTCAGGTCCGTGTGTATTTGCATGTCTTTGCGTCTCTACGCATCACTCATTCTCAAATGAGATGGCATTATAAATTTGGTCCTTTGGTGAGACCTTTAGTTCGTTCGGCTTAAAATATGTTGATATTATTGTCACACAATATATCTTCATAGTATTAGCCCACTTTGAACCACACCTAGTTTGATAACAAACTACTTAACACAAATGCCCTCCTATGCTGCTACTATAGCAGTCATATACTTAGCCTTTTTGTTGTAGTATCCGTCACAATGTCTCAACGTTGGAACTCATCCAAATCCATCATGGAACATCCTTTCCATTATATTGTGCCACCCATAGTCTAAATTGAGATAAATTTAATTTGTATCTTGTGACAAAACTAGTATCAATGTAACACTTTACAATGAACTACCTTTAACTATTTGTCACTTATACATGATATATTCTTAGTTCTTCCAAAGCTCATAAGAATATATTTACTATTGTCCAATGATCATCTTATGAATCATTCTGGTATGTGCTCATAACATTTAGAGCATAGGACATTTTGGATATATACATATCATGGTATAATCGATCAAAATCTTCATGTGATTTTACTCACCAAGTGTTGAAACACTTGAATCTTGATACAATTCTTTCCATGCAGCAAGAACCTTTCTTGTTGTTTCCATATTGAACCCTTTCAATATCTCATATATGTATGTCTGGCACAACCATATTAGCGCCTTAATCTATCCATATAGATATTGATGCCAAATATTCTGGGATTGCCCAAGTCTTTCATTGAAATCTTATTTTAATGAAATTCTTAACCTGTGTCAATACAAGATACATCATTTCGAATCAACAATATGTCCTCTACATAATGTATTAGAAATATGTCTCAGCGCTCCCACTTAATTTCTTGCAAATGCAAGCATCTTCATCATCTCCGATGAATTTAATCTCTTTTAACAATTTCATCATGGTGAAGATTCCGACTCCGCTATGCTTACTTCAACTATTGAAGTTTGCATGCCCTTTTAGCACCCTTTGAATTAACAAAACCCTTCGAACCGTGTCTTGTACACGTCCTAGGTAACCATTCTATTAGAAGAACATTGTTTTGTTTGTTCAACTACCATACATTAAATTATATGTAGTGGTTGCTACATTAATCCGTCAAGACTAAATATCACTATGAAAGATCAAATCTTGTCATAGTCAACTCCTTGAACATTGTCGTAAACTTCTTTCCGACATGTCGACTATTTCATAGATTTTAAACATCCATGTCTTATTTATTTATAGATCCAATCACGACCGATAGGCTTCACGCCTTTCCGGAGGGTCTTCCAAGTTTAGAAACTTGATTTCTCGTGTATGGATACTATCACGGACTATGACTTCTAGTCATTTTATGGAGTCAGGGCCCATCATCATTTCTTTGCATGTAGTCGGTTCATCATTGTCAAAACAATAACGACTTTCTTATCAAATCACACTATTTGATTCTTACCGACCCACACGGTTCAATAGGAACTCTAATCTCCGAGATCACACCCTTTGTGATCACGTGAGACATGAGCATGGCCGCCGCCACCGGGACACTTTCCGGCGCTGCGCTACTTAGCACATATAGCTAAGGTTCAACAACCTTATCAAAGTTCTATTGTCCTCCCACTTAAATTTTTGCGAAAAATTCCTTCTCAAGAAACTTGACGTTCCAAGTAACAAACTCTTTTGTCCTCGGTGTTATAGAGAAATTCCCAACAAATTCTTTGGGATAACCTACAAAGACGTGCTTATACGACTTTGGTTGTAAACATTTTACTTATGCATAACATACCAAAATTTAAGAAAAGACAATTCGGGTTTTATCTCAAACCATAACTTATATGGTGTCATTTCAACGGATCACGATGGTGCTCTTTTCAGTGTAAAAAGCGGTAGTCTCTAAAGCTTTAATCCTTAAAACATAATGGCAGTTTTATAAATGACACCCTTGATCTTACCATGTCAAACATGGTTTGATTTCATCTCTCGAATATGCCATACTCCTATGGTTTATCGGGAAACACAAATCATGGAACAATTCCTCAAATCTTAAGTGTTTTGCTAAACATCTAACTCAAATATCTTCCTTTATGATCGAATCATAAACTCTTTATTTTCTTGTTACAATGATTTTCCACTTCAGCTTGGAAGTCTTTGAACAATTTTCAAATGTTTCATACTTCTTCCTTATTAAGTAAATATACAGATATATTCACTCAAATTTTCGGAGAAAGCATATGAAGCAAAAAGATCCATCGCATATGGCTACACATAATGGACTATGCACATCCGCATGCACAATTTCCAATAAGCTAGTCATCCGTTCCTCTTTGGCCTATGGACGGAGTTTCAATTATCTCGAGGAAAGTTTCACAAGCGTCAATTGATCAAAACCAAAGACTCCAAAAATTCCATCAACATGGAGTTTCTTCATGTTTTCTTTCCAATATGATGTAAAACAGCGATGTAACTTCATAAGTGATCTTCCAATCATTTGTCTTGCGACATTTTAGCAATAGTGTTTATGGATGTGATTTCTCCCACTAGACTTGTAAAAGTTCGTCCATCCTTTATGGAATACGGTAATTATTTGAACAACCATTATTCTCATAATACCGGAACAAAATAACAATTATTTAAACAAATCTTGAAGGCTAGGTTTGATGACAACGAAAAAACACAATAACACTTTATTTGTTTTCGATGAACATCTCACTTATTCTCTTGCTAGTTACTTAGGCCATTGTAGTTCATGAATTGCGTTGTCCTGTATGACACTTCATACCAACCAATTCGGTATCCAATACCGGTATCCAATACCGGTATCCAATACCTAAGAACCACATTGTTTAACAAGCAAGGAATATAACCATAACATGTATATCTTTTATATACCTAATCTGAACATTTCCAACTTTTTCTTTTCTGCCAAATATTTTATAAATTCTCTTTCAGCAATTCTTTTTCCTTTTAAAAGAATCTATCAACATCAATAGTGGTGTCATTCACATGACACATAGTACAAAGCGTATATAGTCAAATACTAATACCTTTGGACTTGCACTTTGAAGTGGATCACCATCATCAAATGTTTGGTACTCTTTCAAAAATCCATAATTTAGTAATCTTTTAGTGTAGTAAACATTTTACTTACATCTTCTATTCACCCTTATCATGACAACTTTCATGATCAAGCTACTATAGCCTATAAGGAAGAATCTCGAGTATAATGTTAGTTCCCAAAACCTTTTTGGGATATTCGGATGCTTAGCATCTCCATCCTTCACAAATTCTCATACAATATGAGAACATGTATTTTGCTAAATTATACTCTATCATAATGCAACCAAAAACATTGTTTCAGATATCACAATATCTTTCACACATGATGGTTTCTGAAATAATTTTCAGCTCCAATATAATCTTGATATTAAAACAACTTTTGAATATCAATAATCATGGAGGCAAACATGATACTTTAGATACTAACATCGGAATTCTTACTCTTGATTTAATACTACTTATTAAACTTCATGGAGTAAATAGAGATGGCCGAAAGTTTGCAATAGGACTTATAAACTTTAAATTGACATTCAAAACAATACGATACCAGTTCGTAAAGTAAATATCTAGAATTCTATAGTTCTATTATCTCAATTAAAACTAAGCATAAGGTAGTGAACAGACGCCAATGACTACAACAACTTATGCAAATTCACTTCGATTTATTTTATGACAAATTGAGTTCGACTAATCCAAATTAGAAATGAACTCCCACTCAAAAACGACATCCCTCGTGCCTTTTTGGTGATTACATGAACAAAATCCACTACAACAAGTCCGATCATTAGCTTCAAAGGCGAGCATCAATATGGGCATCATATCAACTATATGGCTCATGCTTAACCTTTCGGTCCGTGTTCTGAGGCCATGTCTGTACATGCTAGGCTCACCAAGTAAGAACCTTAGTACTCGCATGTGTAAAACTATCTTACACCCGTTTGTATGAAAGCGTAGAGTCGAGTACACCCGATCATCACATGATGTCTCGAAACACGATCAAAAAAACGGTGCATACTTAAGGAAGAACACATTTTATCTTGATATTTAAATGAGGGATCATCTTATAATGCTACTAAAACGCCAAACTAGCAATGTAAGATGCAAACATCTAATGTGATGATATGGTCCATGTATTTGATCTCTATCATATGCATCGTGGTATGATCTTTATCATTCCTTTGTGTTTAAGGCCAAGGTCTATGGAACTTACACGTTGAGTGTGTTGTAAGAGTATCTATCATACATCTACTTACAACAATACCATATCAAGACACTAGCCCAGCAACGATCTAAACTAGACGCCTCTAATTTATCAATTACAACTTTTACGTGGCTTAGGGCTTTCGAAGATAGAACCGTTCTTACCTACGAACATGAACCACAACAAGGATAACCAAGTTATTAGCAACTCGTTGTAAATCAGATATTGACTATAGTAGGAGAGACAGACACCCGCCAGCCACTTATGCAAAACAAGTTGCATGTCAGTCGTGGAACCGGTCTCATGTATGATGACATGTAAGGTTGGTCCGGGCCGCTTCATCCCACTACGCCACCAATATCCAAAATACATAGAGGATGCAATAACATGATCATCATCGCCCACATATAAACATATGTGTACTACCCGTGCAAAGCACCTACGCGTAGATCGGGCTCTGATACCACTGTTGGGTTCGCAACATAGAAAACAAAAAAATCCTACGATGAGAACTACACGCCAAGATCTATCTGCTAGGTACAAAGCAACGGGTGGACATACATCCATCGAGAACTTACCCTCGAAGACAACGAGTTTTGTTAACGAGTAGGAACTCGTGGTTGATGTATTCGTACACTTGCCGATCTCAAGATCATGAGGAAGTCCGAGCAGGTCCGGCTCCAGCACGTCCTTCAGATCTAGATCCACCTCCAACACCACCAAGTCCAGCACCGCAAAGCAGCGGTGCATCCTTGATCATACACACGTCCGGTACCCCGACAACCTCCATCCCTCGCTCCAGCAAAGCAGCGTAAGCAGCAACTCCTTTCCAGATAAAGCCACCGGGAACATGTATCTCGCTAATCCGAGACCATGGGGGAATAATACTAGAGGGGGAGAGAGATCCTTCACGAGGAGGTGTGAGGAAGAAGGGGTGTGAGGGGGGCCTTTTATAGGAGGAGGGGGTACCCCTCCCCCATGGCCGGCGCCCCATGGGGTGACCCCTCACCTTCTCATTCATGTGGTGGTAACTCCCTCCACATAAATTTGCCCCTTCACATTCCCTTTTAAAGTCCCCACTTTAAATGCATTAAATTTCTTCAAATTTAATGCTCTCTCATTTAATAAAACTCTTTTATTAATTTTATTCAGAATTTTTTCAATTACTTTAATTAACAAACATTCACATAAAACCCCTGCAACATTTCAATATTACATGCAGAACCAATTTCAGCAATTTCACCCGAAACAGTTTTGGTGTCTATTGAAATAATTCTAGCACTTTCTTAAATCTTTATCTGAAACATATTTGCTCCAAATGGTGTCGGTATCCCTTAAGTGTGTCACCCTATGGTTCGCGAATAATGCAGACATGATCGAGACCCTTCTCAGATCAATAATCAGCAGCGGGACCTGGAGATCCGTACTGACTCCCACATATTCAACGATGACTCTTGTGATCGTGTGAACCTTTAACGCTAGTAACTAAATCCCTTTGTCTCGCGATATATTACATGTCCGATATTCGATCATCGGTATCTCCATACCTAGTTTGATCTCGTTGCCGACATGCACTCTTTTCTTGTTCCCGTGATATAGCATTCTAGTGATCACATCACTTGCTTGCAAGCTATTTCAATGTGATATCACCGAGAGGGCCCAGAGTATATCTATCCGTCATCGGGATGGACAAATCCCACTCTTGATCCATGAGCCTCAACATAACACCTTCGTAATCGAACCCACCTTTATAGTCACCTGTTACGGTGTGACGTTTGTTATCAAGATACTCTTCCGTTAGCAATTAACATGATCTCATGGTCTAAGGACTAAGATTACTTCGTATGATGTTATAGCAATATAAACATAATGACTTTGATCGTAATGCTATACTTCAGATGAATGTTCATCACATCATTCCAACAATGTTGTGACCTTTTTATTAACAACATCCAATGTCCATGACCAGGAAACCTTGATCATCTTGTTAATCAACAAGGTAGTCTATAAGAGAGGCATAACTAGGAACCCTTTTTGTTTATTAAACACACATGTATTGACGTTTCCGATCAATACAACTATAGCATGCAAAATAAACATTTATCATAAACATGGAATAAGATAATAACCACTTTATTATTGCCTCTCGGGCATATTCCCTTCACTTACCTGCAAGTTGTATACACATGTTGTTGTCCGGAACCAACGGCCCCGAAGTGATAGAAATCGGGATAACCGGAGGGAATGGCTTTGATGTGAGGATCACATGTGTTTAGGGAGTGTTAATTCTTTGCTCCGGTGCTCTATTAAAAGGAGCACCTTAATTGCCAGTAGTTCCCTTGAGGCCCCGCTGCAAACGGGCTGGCAGGACAAAAGATGTTGTGCAAGTTATTATTGCGAGCACGTATGACTATATATGGAACACATGCCTAGGATTATCTAGTACTTGGATGCTTTATCTTATTTATCTGCAATTTCCCTATGTTCTTATTGCCTTGTGAATTGTCTTGTTCATGCAACGCCCGTCCATCCATCCTTATGCCTACCGCACTCGAATCCTACTGTTTACTGCTATTGTTACTATTGTCTTTACTTTACTACTGTTGTTACTTTACTATTGCAAATACAAAACTGTTGCTACTGATAAACTGATGTGAGCAAGATTGTTTCCAGGTGCAGCTAAATTGACAACTCAGTTGTTAAGGTTTATAAATATTCTTTGGCTCCCCTTGTGTCGAATCAATAAATTGGGTTTCACTTACCTCGAAAATACTGCGATACACCCCCTATACTTGTGGGTCATCAAGACTATTTTCTGGCGCCGTTGCCGGGGAGCATAGCTTTATTTATCAAGTTCACTTGGATTCTCTATTGTTCGCTGTTATCCATCCATCATGGGTAAGTCTCGTGATGGCAAGGTTCCTATTTTACCATCCACTACAAGAAGAGGTACGGTTCTGAACACCTCTATTGCTCTTGATTCACCATATGTTATGAGTAAGCTCGTTACACCACCACATACACATGCTACACATACTGCTACTACTGCTGAATTTGAAACTTCTAATACTTATGATGCTGCTTCTACTATGCTTGATAAGAGTGGTTCATTAGGTCCTTTCCTAGATGCTACGATTGCTAGAACTATAGCTGGAAATACTGAAACTCCTAATGAAGACACTACTACACCTGTTAGTTCACCTGAGTCTAGTGAGAGTTATGATATTGAAGACGGTTATGTTGAGATGACCGATGAATTTATTAAAGAATGTAAAAACACCCATGATAGGAGCTCTGCTAAGAGTCTCCTTGAGAGGCGTACTATTAGACCCAAAGTGTCTCCTATTGCTAAGTTTGTTGCTTCTCCCATAAACATTAAAGATAAAGATTATGATTTCTCTCTTGATCTATCTTACATAGCTATTGTTTAGAAAGAACCTTTTTGTGGGACTAAGAATGAAAGTGCGGTAGCACATATGACTGAGCTTTCTACCATGAGTGGCTTGTTTTCTTATGATATTAAGATGTGTACTTACTTTGTTGCTAAGATTTTCCCCTTTTCACTAAAAGGAGAAGCTAAAACTTGGTTTAGTTATTTACCTCCTGGATCTATTGATAGCCCTGATTGCTTGATTAGTACTTTCCTGCAGAAATATTTTCCTCCAAGTGCTAGACATGCTATTTTGCAGGAACTTTTTGATTTTAAACAGGGAGAAAAAGAGATATTGCCTGAATCATGGGCAAGGTTTTGTGCTTTGATTCATGCACAGGCTGGAAGTCCATTACCTAAGAATGAGCTTCTTCATATATTTTATAATGGACTAACTGAAGAATCTAGGACATACCTAGATAGTTGTGCTGATTGTGTTTTTAGGAATAGGACTCCGAAAGAAGCTGAGGAATTAATGGCTAAAATAAGCAAGAACTATGAAGATTGGACTCCTCCTGAACCAGCTATACCTGAAGTAATTATACCTGAACCAACTATTCTAGTGCCTATTCCAACATCAAAGAAGAGGGGAGTTATTGAATTAAATGATGAAGTGATGAAGGAAGCTAAGAAATGTCTTAAGGAGAAGGGAATTAAAGCTGCAGATGTCAAGAATTTACCTCCTATAGAAGAATTATGTAAGCCTATTCCCTACTCATCCACTCTGTCCAACACTTTGATGAAGGTGATATCCCTTATTCTAAACCTCCTGATCAATGCTTAGAAGAATTCGATATCTTTATTGTTAAGCAAGATAATTTTAATAAAAGGGTGCAAAATCATCTAATGGAAAACACTAGAGCTATTGTTCAGTTAAAAGATATTGTGGAAAGAACCTATAATGATGTTAAAATGATTGTTAAACACTTTCAAATGGTTCAAACTCAAATAGATCAACTCATTAAAGTGCAAAAAGACTTGCTAGTTAACGCTACTAAAGAAAAACATGCTTATGAAATTAGAACTAGAAGTGGTGCTGCTACCCAGGATCCTCTATATCATGAGGGGAATCCCAAAAGAATTGAGCAGGATTCTCAACAAGCTGAAAATAGTGGCTCTACTCGTAAGAAAAGGAAAAAGAAACATAAAACTATTGTAGAACCCTCTAAACCTGCTATAGATCCTAATAGTATATCTATCTCTAATGCTGAAACTGAAAGTGGTAATGAATAAAATGAAGCTCCAAATGAAGAAAAAGTTGAAGAAGAACCTAAAAAACACACTAAGAATACTAAATACACTAAAGAAGATTTTGTTGCTAAGAAACATGGTAGTGAAAGAGAACCTTGGGTCCAAAAACCTATGCCTTTCCCCGATAACAAACACAAGTCAAAGGAAGATGAACACTATAATAAGTTTTGTGAGTAGATGAAACCTTTATTCTTGCAAATTCCTTTAACTGATGCTATTAAATTGCCTCCTTATTCAAAGTATATGAAGCATATTGTCTCGAATAAAAGGAAGATCCCTAATGAAGAAATTTCTACTTTTCTTGCTAATTATTCCTTTAATGGTAAGGTTCCTAAGAAACTTGGAGACCTAGGATTCCAACTATCCCTTGCTCTATTAAGAACAGTTATGTTAGAACTGCTTTGTGTGATTTGGGAGCTGGAGTTAGTGTTATGCATTTTTCTCTCTATAATAGGCTTCAACTAGAAAAATTAATACCACCTGATATACCTTTGCAAATGGCTGATAAATCTACCACTATTCATGTTGGTATATGTGAGGATGTATCTGTTCAAGTGGCTCATAATTGCTTGATATTAACTGATTTTGTTGTGCTTGAAATGCCTGAAGATGATAATATGTCTATTATTCTTGGGAGACCTTTTCTTAATACTGCAGGAGCTGTTATTAATTGTAATCAAGGAAAGGTAACCTTTAATGTTAATGACAAGGAACATACTGTCTATTTCCCCAAGAAGATTGAAAGGACTTATGGTTTGAATTCAATTGAGCATGTTGAGGGCATTCAAGTTGGACAAATATATTGTCCCATACCAAGAGAAAAATTTGAAACTATTATGATTGGGACCATTGCTATCAAAGTTGAGGTAACATAATCATTAGTGGAATACAAAATTTTGTCTCATATGAAATTGTTTTGGTAACAAGACCTGATCAACCTTGTTAACAAAAGGATTTCATTGAACAAAACAATGTTTTCACCATGATTATCTCTATTTACTTTTATTCTATCCATTTTAGTTTTTGCTTTCGTTTAGTTTTCTTTGTTGTTAGTTGCTTGCATTTTAGAGTGTCTTAGAACTTCTGTAGCTTTTGCTTTGTTTTGCATTGCATCTTTTTCAAAATCATTTCTCTGCAGAAAAATCATTCATCTATACCTGAAAAATGCCGAAAAATAACGTGTCTCGAAAAATTCCAGAAAATTCATATTAAATTTTTACATAAAAAAGGGACAGAGGAGTGCCTAGAAGGTACCAGGGGGACCCACCAGGCAAGCTCACCACCTGGTGGCGTGGACTGCCCTGGGTGGCGCCATGCCATGGTGTGGGCCACCCCTAGCCCTCCACTAACTCTCTCACCTGCCACTTTCTTCTCTCTCCTGAGTAAGCTCCAGTTCATTGCTCAAAATCGTGTTCTTGCTGTGCTTGCTCTCGATTTTTTTGATGTCCTTTCTCAGCCCATCTTTGTTGCTGAAATTTGGAGCATTTGTTCTCCGGTATGTGACTCCTCCACTTGTCCAAGTAGATTTGTGTTTAGTGGATTATATCTTGAGTATTTTGCTATTGTAGCTGACAGGTTATGAGAGCTTGTAAGCTTGTTTGATGCTTAGAAATATAGTTTTGATGCATGTTTAGGCCTCTTACAAGTCCCTATGAGTAGTACCCTTCATTATATTCACTTTGCAATCACTTGTTTAATAGGTGTTTAAATTTCAGAATAGAAGATGAATGAGCATCAACTAAACCAACATGAACTATGGGTGCCTGAGGTCATGAAGGTTCACCGGGAGGAGGAAGTTTTTCCTTCCATTTACCCATGCTGTGAATTCATGAGAGCTATAGGAATTCTCCAGGATTTCCACACTTTGGTTTCTAATGCAGGGTTGGAGCACTTTTTGGAAGATGAACCTTGTCAATTTGTGAAGCTAACCATGTCTGTGGTGCAGGACTTTCAATTTAGTCACTCTTTGCCTAACTGCATGGTCCACTACAAAATTTATAATATTGCTGTCGACCTTTCTCTCGATGACTTTTGTGCAGCTATTAAGGTACCTCAGTAGGGATCATGTAGAAGGATTAAGGAGCGACCTGCACCACTCATGGATTTATACGCAGAAATTTGCCAAGGGAGCAGCTTCTCGAAGGAGAGTGGAAAAATCAGGTAGGATGGTCTCTCACGGAGGAGGAGTTTGATACGTATTTGGGAGAGCTCTCCCAACAGGAGCAGGATACTAGAAGGGAGGTCACGGATGATTCGGTCCAGCCCTCGAATGAGGGGGAGTCTTCATATCAGCAACCTGCTTATGATTGGGGAGCTTCTTCTTCCCACGGGCCGAACTACAATCATTCTTATCATGACCCGCCTGCTTGGAACCCTTATTCGTACATGGATTGACACCCACTTAGGCCAAAAGACTAAGCTTGGGGGGAGGTACGCCGACATCGCACTCATATCCTTATCATGTTGTGTCGGTACTTTGTATATTCATGTTTCATTCTCTTTTTAGTTTTTGTTCTTTCTTTGCTTTTGCTTTCTAAAACACAAAAAGACCAAAAATATTTCTGTTGTTTCTCTTTGGTTTGCTTCTTTTTGCCTTGGTTTGTTTTTTCCCTTTTTTGCTTTGTTTGAATTATTCGAAAAACCCAAAAAGATTTTGCTTTGCTTGTTTTTCCTTTTTGGTTCTTGCTTTAAAAATTGAAAACACCAAAAGAAATTGTTGTTCTTCTTTGGCTTTGTGAGTTTGTTGCAGGGTTCAGCAGTCCTTAGTGGATATTGGTTTCATATTATTATTCAAGCCACACAAGTGAAGAGCAATAATGAGGATTAATGACAACTTGAGGTGTGGTAAGAGGCTGGTAACGAACTCTATTTGTTTTCATTTTTGTACATATACTCATCATTGTGGGCATGCTTGGTCTGTTCATGTAGGGTGTATGTTATTTATGGATGCTTAGTAGTTCTTGCTTTCTTACGATTAGTTCCAGCTTGCTAATAGTTTGTAGCATGTCATATGAATGTTTGCTTGCATTACTCTATTCATAACTTGGTATGACACCGTAGTATCCTCCTCTAAATGTTTCATTTGAATTGACTAGGCACATGCTCACGCATGCATATGACTGAAATAATCAGTTAAGCCTCGATGAATTATTTTGCCTTTAGGATCTTGAATCACTTTCATGCCATGATTAGTCATGTTTTGTTGCAAGCATGATTATGACACCTATTGCTCTCTCATTTGTCGCTCCCTTACTATTGCTAGCCTTCACTTACACGGAGTATGTTTTACTCATGTTTCCAACTCCCTCAAACCAAGTTTTGCCAAAGTGTCCACCATACCTACCTATTAGCATCATTTGCTACTTCTGTGCATATTCAATATGCTTTGTTTTCTTCCGAATAAAATGTTTGCTTGCTATGAGAAAGTTAGTTAGTAAAGCTCTCACGAACTTGATGGCACACTTTATTTCCTGCACTTAATAAACCTAAACCATTGTGACTGTCCATGCAAGTTATATGCTTGCAAATTATAGGCTAGGGATTAGCAGAACTGTGCTATCACGGGGAACGCTTTCAACACTTGTAAATATATATCCATTTGATACCATGCTCTTTTGTTTGCGGATATCATCGGTGTGAAATAAAAGGGGAGCTTGTAAGTCCATGGAGTTATGTATGTGTGTTAGAGAAACGCCTGGGCCGCCGGTCTAATCCATGCCGTCATGGTGGAAACCTGCAGCGTAACCATAATGATATCTATGAAGCATTCTTCTTATAAAAAAAGAGATAGCTATTGAGAAAAAGGGAAAAAAGAGATTTGAGAAAAGAGGAAAGAGAGAAAAAAGCACCATTTTCCCATGGTAAATAAGAAGATTGCTGAGATACTCATTGTCTGCTTGCCTTGTCATTTTGATATGGAGATTCTTCCGTATCATCGGGCAAGGGGTACCCCGTTGGCGGCTCTCTATGATACGCACGTATTTACGATGACAAGAACTTACCGGTAACTAAAGTTGAGTAGCATGAGGAGCGGCCCTCGTACTCAAGGGACATGGGATTTCCAGTTTATAGTCTGTCAAGCATATAACTCAGATTGGACCTCACTTTCACCTTAACCATTTAAAGATTCTTATGATAGGGGAAATGAGAGCTCAAAGCTAATGAGTACCATACTTTCAGCATTTGGAAGCCTTTCAAACTATTCAAAAACCATTTCATTTCCTTGTTGAGTCTCCACTTATTATATGAGCACTTTCTTGAGAGCATAGTTGTCATTCTTTGTGTCTGTCTCATTACTTGATTATTTGTGTTATGACTTTCATGCTTGTATCTTTGACATGTTTACTTCTAGTCTTCACCTGAGCTTCAGAGGTGCCTTGGCATTCACAATAAAAAGGCAAGCGAGATACCACTCTATCATACCTTGTTATGAGCATTGTAATGTTGCTTATATTTATACTTCATGCTACTTATTATTTTTAAGTTGGAATCTCTTCATAGCTTGAAATGCCTATTAAGTAAACTTAGTTGCATACTCTTTATTATGAATTGTCTAAGTAGTTGATCACATACTGAGAATATATACATCATATGAAGCAAATGTGTTCGTGAAAGTTCTTTTATCGCACTCAGTTTTCAACTAAATTGCTTGAGGACAAGCAATACGCTAAGCTTGGGGGGAGTTGATACGTCCAAAACGTATCTACTTCCCCGAACACTTTTGCTGTTGTTTCTCCTCTAAACTTGTGTGATTTGGATGCAACTAACGCGGATTGACGCTGTTTTCAGCAGAATTGCCTTGGTGTCTACTTTTTGTGCAGAAAATCAACTATCAAGAAAAATCCCAGAAAATATGCCAAAAATCCTATTTCACCAGAAGACTCCCAGAGCCAGAATACGAGACGGAGGGGGGCTGGGCCTAGGCCACACCACCTGGCCACGCGGGCTAGCCCATGCCGCACCAGGGGGTGGTCTAGCCGCCCCAGGCACCCCCTCGGTCTCCCTCTTCGCCTATAAGAAGCCTTCTGACCTAAAACTCCGGGGGGTTAGATGTTTTCCCAAAAGGAGTTCCGCTCCGTCGCCACCACCAGATTCCACGAAACAGCACCAGAAACTCCGTTCTGGCACCCTGCCAGGACAGGGAATTGGAGGAGATCATTACCGTCATCATCACCATCGCTTCTCCATCGACCATCCATGTTTTCCCCATCTATGAGTGTGTTACCCCGCTGTAGGCTATGGGGATGGTAGGGATTGGATGAGATCGTTCATGTAATGGCATCAGATTGTTAGGGCATGGTGCCTAGTATCTTCTATTAGTGCTTTATGACTTTGTTGCAACTTGTTATACTTAATTCTTGTCACTAGGGCCCGAGTTCCATGATTTCAGATCTAAACATGTTATTGATTCATTATGATAGTATTGTTTATGGTCTTACCTGCAAGTTGTATACACACGTTGTTGTCCGGAACCAATGGCCCCGAAGTGAAAGAAATCGGGATAACCGGAGGGAATGGCTTTGATGTGAGGATCACATGTGTTCAAGGAGTGTTAATGCTTTGCTCCAGTGCTCTATTAAAAGGAGCACCTTAATTGCCAGTAGTTCCCTTGAGGCCCCACTGCAAACGGGCTGGCAAGACAAAAGATGTTGTGCAAGTTCTCATTGCGAGCACGTATGACTATATATGGAACACATGCCTAGGATTATCTAGTACTTGGATGCTTTATCTTATTTATCTGCAATTGCCCTATGTTCTGATTGCCTTGTGAATTGTCTTGTTCATGCAACGCCCGTCCATCCATCCCTATGCCTACCTTTTCGAATTCTCATTTCTGCTATTATTCTTGCTGTCTTTACTTTACTACTGTTGTTACTTTACTATTGCTACTACAAAACTATTGCTACTGATAAACTGTCGTGAGCAAGATTGTTTCCAGGTGCAGCTGAATTGACAACTCAGTTGTTAAGACTTACAAATATTCTTTGGCTCCCCTTGTGTCGAATCAATAAATTGGGTTTCACTTCCCTCAAAAATACTGCAATACACCCCCTATACTTGTGGGTCATCAATAGCTCAGATGGACCACAATAATCAAGGCCATGGAAATCAGGATCACCATGGATCCAAGCTTAAGAACTTTAAGAATACCAACCCACCTATCTTTAACAAATTTGAGGATCCCTTAGATGCTGATGACTGGCTGCAAACCATGGAGAACAATCCGGAGGTCGCAGGAGTTGAGGCCAATGAGAACGTACTGTTTGCCACCCATTATCTGGCAGGAGATGCAAGATCCTGGTGGAATAGCACCCGTACTATGAACGATGGTTAGATGATGACTTGGGAAGCATTTAAGATCAAGTTCAGACGCACCCATGTGCCGCAAGGTTTAGTCACCAGGATGAGAGATGAATTCAGGGAACTGAAGCAAGGAAGGATGACGATAGTTGAGTACCGTGAAAAATTTATGTCCCTAGATAGATATGCCCCTGATGAGATTAACACTGAAGCTAAGAAGAAGGAATGGTTCCTGAATGGATTGCATGATGAGATGCAGACTGTTTTAGTCAACATCTGTTTTGGAGATCTAGAAGAGCTAGTAGACTCTGCCATCCAGATGGAAGGGAAGATCAACCAAGCCAATGACAACCGCAAGCGTAGGATGATGCACCAGACTGGATCCCACAATACCCAGAAGTATCGCCCCAACCCATCTACAGGATATGCCCCAAGAAACAACAGACCCCCGATGTCCCATCCAAGCTACCCCAATCGTAGCGGAGGAAACCTGAAGACTGGAGGAAACCATAACAACAACACTGGCAACTCCAACAACTTCAACCGTGCACCGCCAAAGTTCAACAACAACAACAATAACAACAACAATACTTCCCCAAGGACTGGAAGCAATGGTGTACATGTTGTAGCCAAAGACAAGTCCCGGATTACTTGCTTTGAATGTGGAGTCAAGGGTCACTACTCCAATGAGTGCCCCAAGAATCTTGAAGCAGCCACCAATGTGAATGCACCTGCTCAGCAGCAATGCCGTGTTCAACCTCAAAGGAGATTTTCCCTAGGGAATTCGCTCAACCGCAATGGCCATTTCTTCCACATGAATGCTGAAGAAGCCCAAGAAGCGCTAGATGTTGTGTTGGGTATGTTTTCTGTTAATTCAGTACTTGCAAGAGTGTTGTTTGATTCTGGAGCATCGCACTCGTTTGTTACAGAACAATTTGCATGGACTAGTAAGATTCAACCAACAAAATTGAAGCATGTTATGATAGTTCAAATACCTGGTTCAACCACCAAAGCTAGAAAAATTTGCAAGGCTGTACCTATCAGAATCCATGGGATAGATTTTTATGCCAATCTAATAGTACTTGGAACCAAAGGTTTGGAGGTAGTACTAGGGATGGATTGGATGTTGAAACATAAAGGATTGATCGACTGTGCCAAGAAAGCCATAACCATGACCAGTAGCTCTGGAGTATCAGTAGAGCATATATCTGAGACCTTGCCCCGTCAGTTCAAATGCAACAAGAGTCTAGCCCAACCAACCCTAGACCAAGTCAGGGTAGTCTGTGAATACCCTGACGTATTCCCAGATGAATTTCCTAGTATGCCCCCAGATCAGGATATCGAGTTCATCATTGAACTACTTCCTGGAATTGGACCCATAGCTCAGAGACCTTATAGTATGAACCCATCTGAATTAGTGGAGCTGAAGAAGCAACTTGCTGCTATGCTGGAGAAAGGTTTGATTCAACCAAGCGCATCGCCATGGAGGTCACCTATTTTGTTTGTGGATAAGAAAGATGGAGTTAACCGTTTGTGCATGGATTACCAGAAGTTGAATGATGTCACCATCAAGAACAAGTACCTACTGTCAAAGATAGATAATCGGTTTAACCAGTTGACTGGTGTCAGAGTGTTTTCTAAGATTGATCATAGAACTGGTTATCATCAACTCAAGATTCGTGCAACGGATATTCCAAAGACCGCCTTTACCACCAGATATGGATTATATGAGTATACGGTCATGTCTTTTGGATTAACCAATGACCCCGCTTATTTAATGAATCTCATGAATAAGATTTTTATGAACTTTCTGGATAAGTTTGTCGTTGTTTTTATCGATGATATTCTAATCTATTCAAAGTCAAAAGAAGACCATGAGCTACACCTGAGAACCATCCTTGAAACCCTTAGAGAACATCAGTTGTATGCCAAATTTAGCAAACGTGAGTTTTGGCTGAAGGAAGTAGGATTCCTAGGACATATTGTGTCAGCAGGAGGAGTCGCTATCGATCCCACGAAGATCAAAGATGTTGAAGAATGGGAAGCCCCAACCACTCAAACTCAAGTCCGTGCATTCCTCGGATTATCGGGATATTACCGTAAGTTTGTTGAAGGATTTTCGAGCATCGCAAGACCGATGACCCAATTGTTGAAGAAAGATAAGAAGTTTGAATGGACCGACAAATGTGAAGCAAGTTTTCAAGAGCTCAAGAAGGTATTGATTTCAGCCCCAATTTTGATTATGCCAGATATCAAGAAGCCTTTTGATGTGTATTGTGATGCATCCAAGATTGGTCTCGGATGTGTTTTGATGCAAGAAGGCGAAGTCATAGCATATCTTTCCAGACAACTAAAGCAACATGATCAAAACTACTCTACCCATGATCTTGAACTAGCAGCCGTAGTTTTAGCTTTGAAGACATGGCGTCATTACCTAATGGGTAACCACTGTGAGATTTATTCAGATCACAAGAGCCTGAATTATATTTTCACCCAAAAGGAGCTGAATATGAGGCAAAGGAGATGGATAGAGTTAATCAAGGATTATGGTCTTGACATTCACTATCACCCGATAAAGCCAATGTGGTAGCGGATGCTCTTAGCAGATTGCCGTGTAGATTAAACACCATGATCAAAGAAGCCCAGCCAAGTTTGCATGAAGAGTTGGAGCAGTTTAGAACGGAGCTAGTTAGCAAAGGATTTTTATCTACCATTGAACTTCAACCCACTTTGATCAGCCAGATCAAGGAGGCGCAGAAAGGAAATGAAAGTATCGATGGAATGAAACATCGTATTGTTACAGGAAAGGTACTCGGATTCACCGAAGATGAAGAAGGAGTTTTGTGGTACAAAGGATGTATCTGTGTGCCAGCAGATTCGGAGCTGAAGAAAGTTATCATGCAAGAAGCTCATGATACTCTTTATTCTATCCACCCTGGAGGAACAAAGATGTATCAGGATTTGAAAGAGCAATTTTGGTGGCACAAGATGAAGAGAGAAATTGGAAGATACATAGCCAAGTGTGATATCTGTCAATGAGTCAAAGCAGAACATCAGAGACCCGCAGGACTTTTGCAACCATTACAGATTCCGGAATGGAAATGGGATTCCATCAGAATGGACTTTATCACCGGCTTGCCTACTTCTAGTAGGGGAAATGACTCTATTAGGGTCATAGTTGATAGATTCTCCAAGGTAGCCCATTTTATACCTATCAAGATAACCTACCAGAGTTCGAAGCTAGCAGAGCTGTACATTACTAGAATCGTTAGTTTGCATGGGACCCCTAAGACCATAGTCTCGGATCGAGGAACCCAATTTACCTCAAGATTTTGGCAGAAAGTCCAAGAAGTATTAGGAACCAAGTTGAATTTCAGCACAACTTATCACCCGCAAACCGACGGACAAACCGAAAGAGTCAATCAAATCTTAGAAGATATGTTGAGAGCTTGTGTTCTAGAGTATGGATCAAAATGGGAAGATTGTCTGCCTTTCGCAGAATTCTCATACAACAACAGTTATCAAGCCAGTTTGCAAATGGCCCCATTTAAATTTCTGTATAGAAGGAAGTGACGTACCCCCCTTGAATTGGTCGCAAGTAGGAGAGAGTCAGATTTTTGGACCCGACATCCTACGAGAAGCCGAAGAGAAGGTTCAAAAAGTCCGTGAGCACCTCAAGACCCCCCAATCTAGACAGAAGAGTTATGCTGACAAGAGACATCGAGACTTGACCTTCAATGTCGGCGATTTTGTATATCTCAAAGTGTCGCCTTTGAAGGGAATGCAACGTTTTCAACTGAAAGGAAAGTTAGCCCCCAGATATATTGGGCCCTTCAAGATTTTGAATCGCCGAGGAGAAGTATCATATCAACTGGAACTGCCAGAGGAGATGTCAGCCATCCATGATGTGTTCCATATCTCATTACTTCGCAAATGCTTAGAAGTTCCGAAGAAGACCGAAGTGTTCAAGAACATCGATCACCAAGCCATAGATATCAACAAGAATCTGACATATTGTGAAGTGCCCATCCGTATTTTGGAGGAAGCCTTCAGAACCACCAGGACCCGGAGTATCAAGTTTCTCAAGATCCAATGGAGCAACCATACCGAAGAAGAAGCTACCTAGGAGCGAGAAGATTACATTAGGACTGAGTTTCTAGATCTCTTTAGTTCCTAATTTTTCTTAAATCTCGGGACGAGATTTTATTTAAGGAGGGAAGGTTTGTAACACCCCAAAACTTCTAATCAAGATTATCAAGTTCTAATCACCCAAGTTTAGGGTTAACAAAAACTTTTATTACAAAATTGAATATGAATGCATGTGTGTTTTGCATTAGTGTAGAATTGATTGAAATTGCCATGCTTGATTGCTACAAATGATAAGAAATGGTTTAAAGGTGAATGCTACATCATCTAGGCCATTTACAAACAAAATCCAAAGAAAAAGAAACCAAATATGAATTTAATAACGAAATGGTCATTTGGGCCAAAGTTAATCACTAGGTCACTTTAGGTGTTCCTAGAAGAGAAATTTTAACAGAAACAATTCTACTTCTTTTCACCCCTTGCTAGACCAAGTAAAAGTGTATCTAGGCTCACTTTACAAAGTTACAAAAACATTTTCCAAATCAATTTAATGTACTATTCAAAATTGAATCTAGTTCATATGGTAAGATCACAGTTTTTCAAAAACCCATCAATCCAATTCCCCTTGGCAAACCCAAGCAACTAGATACTACCAAGCATAATTATAGATCACTCACCAAATTTGATTCAAAAATTCCAAATTCAAATTCTTGCGGCCATTTCATCAAACACCTTGCTTACACAATTTAATCACCTGCCTAACTTCACTGTTCTGAGCAATAATCCTCCACCCTAGTGTACCCTCTTCACTCCCTTGTCTCCTATAGTGTCGAGCTACACCTAGACAAGCCCCCCCTTAGCCGTTGTACACAGTGGAGCACCACCGGAATGTGGTCATCACCAGCCGATAGTGGACAGCATGCCAGGAGCCACGCCACCCTCGCCCACGACGCGCACTAGACACGCCGCAGTCCATCGCCACCCCTTGTCCATGCCTCGACTGCAGACGAGCACTGGACCACCCTAGCTACGCCGTGCCCACCGTCTCTGCACCATGCCCAGAGCGCGCCATCACGCCGCACCCGACCGCCTCGCATAGACCGTGCCTCGCCTTCTTCGCGCATGCACCCACTCGCCATGATCACCGCAACCTCTCAGACACCCCCATTCGCCGCCGCGTGACCCGTAGCTCCCGCACGCTGTCGCAAACACCTCCGCTCCCGCTCAGAGCACCGCATGCTCCCGATCAATCCACACCGCCCCGTGTCGCACCATTACTTCTGTGATGATTGCCAGGGAACCACGCATCATCCCCTAGCCTCAGCCGCGCCTCTAGCCGCCTATAGCATCGTCACCGATGAGCCCGCACCCACGCTGTTCGGTCCCCTCGCCGCAGTATAATTAGAGGCCTCCCATGCCTCCATTCTCCACACCAACACCCTCACCACTCCTCACTGATCCTCCTTCACCCTTTCCCGGACCAAGGCGAGCTCTCCCTTGCCGGAATTTGGTCGGAGCCCACCGTTGCTGGAGGAGAAGGGCACCATCGATTGAAGCCGCCCCAGGAGCTGTCATGACTGCCATTCGAACCGCCATCCACGACAACACTATTCGCCCCCATCGCTGACCCTAGCTAGAGCCTAGGTGAGCCTCGCCGGACCCCCACCGCCGCGTTAGGTTAAAATCCTCGCCGGAGTTGTTCGTCGTCGACGATGACTCTCGGCCGTTAGATTAGATTATGATCGTAGGGCTCAAATTCGCAGATACCGCTTCGTGTAGATAGACTCGCTGACTGGTGGACCCCCCTGTCAGTAGCCCGCTGCACTGTGTCGTGCAGTTGGACCGGCCCGTTTAGTTTACCGCACAGGCCTGGAGATTCAAATATTGATTTTCCAATTTAGTTAAAACTAGTTTCTGTCCACAGATTCAAAAATCAATTCAGAGAGATTTACTAAACCAAATTGGATGATTGAAATTTTGTTAGAAAAATATTTAAATTATCTATCCAAGCCCGTTGGTTTTAAATCAATTGGAGTTAGAGATAATCTATAGTAATAATAACAAGACAGAGACTTTTCCAACTTCAAACATTTTTCAAAAATCAACCATAAATGATTTTGAGTTGATTCTAACTCTCAAATATCACATTTGATAAGGTCTATCTGAATATGTCAAAGTATTTAGGTTTGCATGCAGTGACATTGGACTAGTACCAAAATAATGCTATATAGGCATTTCTAGTCACTTTAATTCTATTAAATGATAATCTTAAACTTATTAAAATATGACTAACCCTTTAAATCACATTCCCATGTATTAGAATATGTGGTGATGACATGTGTCCACATGATCCCATATTTTAATTAGAGAATATTAAATCTTAATTAATTTCAATGAGTAGAAATTACTTTTCTAAAATAGGATAAACAAGATTAAGTCTTTATTCCATGTGATGATTACGATGATACTAGATCATCAAGTGTGAGCCTAAGTGTGCTAAATAGAATTAGTTAACTATTGTTTGGTGATGGTGTACCCCGTATTTATTTATAGACGATAGTACCGACCCCGGATACGAGGAGGAGGAGTACTACCCAGAAGAGGAAGAGGAAAACTTCAACCACTGCTCTACTCAAGGCAAGCTATTATTGGCAAGCTAGAACTATGCACGCTAATACTTGCAAACTTGATAACTTAAGCAAAATGCATTAGTCATGCTTTGGTTATATACCTTTGAATCATACCAATCCCAAGTTTTACTTGCAAGCTTTATTCTTTTACTTTACCAAAGTTCTTTACTTTTAGTGAGTGCTTTGTGAGTATTGGAAAGATAGTATAGATAGCATAAAGAGTATAAAACTAGGCCTATACCTAGATGTCATTCTAGGGCATGAGATTGAAGATTAGCACCCCTCATTAGTGAACACTCTTAACCTTAGTGGCTAGTGCTAAGCATAAAACTTGATCACTTTAGATGGGAATACTTAGTGAAAATGATTATGAAAACCTTGAAATGATGAGTCATTCTGTTGAAATGTTTTGACATGTGTTATGGACACAAAAGGATTTGATGATGAAAATGTTGAGGCATGAGCCTTAGCCCTTTATAAAAAAACTGATGGTTGGGTTCAGATGCGAGACCATTCCAATTTTACCGTACAACCACAATACCCGAATTGGGTAGGGCTTAGCCGGAAGTTTATATGAATTAGTATGGGTTCCCTCACGGAAGAGGTTTGAGCTGAGGCTACCTCGTGAGTGTGAATTGTCCACCTATGTAGTGCCTAGGATGGCAGATGGCCATGGCTAGGAGGCCAAGCTCATAGGGGACGTGCCTATACTAGAGTGTGTAATTGAAAGGTTATGATTGATTATCCGCATACTAAGTATGATGATTCAGGGTTATCCCTGACGGATGTATCGAATTTTGTGGTGAAAGTATGTCAAACTATTCGAATAGCCGCGTCCGTGGTCATGGACAGTTGGAGTGGCCATACTGTTCCGTCGTCAGATGTTTTCAAAATGACTTGTGAAGTGAACTATGATTTTGACTTAACCACAACAGGGTTTTGAATATGAAAACTAGGTTCCCACTTAAGTGATTTAGAACAATAACTTAGCTCTCTTTACGTCTAAACTCAGTTTAGATAAACCTGGCTTTTTGCAAATAAACCTAGAGCTTAAGATTCCTACTATAACTACCTTAGTTACTAGTGATAGTTTGCGAGTACTTAAAGAGTACTCATGACTTTGTCCCTGGCTATTCCTGTGGACAGACTATGAGGAGGACTATCAGGATTATGGACAGCAGGACGTCTATGACAACTAGGATCATCTCCCATCATCAGCATTGCTTGTGACTCTGAAGATGGAGCCCCTACTACGTTTCTTTCCGCTGCTTGATTTGTATTAAGACTAGATCATGAGATCCCTTATTTGTGTAAGACTCTATTATGGTTTATAATGGATGATGTACTATGATATCCAATCTATTATGTCTCGCAAAAATGATAATCCTGGGATTGCGAGGTATGGCATAACAGGCATCTGGGATTAAAAATCTGGGTGTTGACAACCATCCATGATTCCCCCATCCATGAGTGAGTAATCCCCCGAAGTAGGCTATGGGGATGGTAGGGATTGGATGAGATCGTTCATGTAATTTCATCAGATTGTTAGGGCATGGTGCCTAGTATCTATTGTTAGTGCTTTTTGACATTGTTGCAACTTGTTATGCTTAATGCTTGTCACTAGGGCCCGAGTGCCATGATTTTAGATCTGAACATGCTATTGATTCATGATGATAGTATTGTTTATGATCTTACCTGCAAGTTGTATACACACATTATTGTCCGGAACCCGAGGCCCCGAAGTGACAGAAATCGGGATAACTGGAGGGGATGGCTGTGATATGAGGATCACTTGTGTTCACGGAGTGTTAATGCTTTGCTCCGGTGCTCTAATTAAAGGAGCACCTTAATTGCCAGTAGATTCCCTTGAGGCCCCGCTGCAACGGGCTGGCAGGAAAAAAGATATTGTGCAAGTTCTCATTGCGAGCACGTATGACTATATATGGAACACATGCCAATGATTATTTAGTACTTGGATGCTTTATCTTATTTATCTGTAAATGCCCTATGTCTTGATTATTACATGAATTGTATTGTCCATGCAACGCCCGTCCATCCATCCATATGCCTACCGTGCTTTAAACCTACTGTTTACTGCAATTGTTACTATTGTCTTTACTTTTACTACTGTTATTACTTTGCTATTATTATTACCAAACTATTGCTACTGATAAACTACTGTGAGTAAGACTGTTTCCAGGTGCAGCTGAATTGACAACTCAGTTGTTAAGGCTTATAAATATTCTTTGGCTCCCCTTGTGTCGAATCAATAAATTGGGTTTTACTTCCCTCGAAGACTATTGTGATCCCCTATACTTGTGGGTCATCAAGACTATTTTCTGGCACCATTGCCGGGGAGCATAGCTCTATTTATCAAATTCACTTGGAATCATTATTGTTCGCGCTATCCATTCATCATGGGTAAAACTCGTGATGGAAAAGTTCCTATATTACCATCCACTACAAGGAGAGGTATAGTTTTGAACACCTCGGTAGCTCTTGATTCACTATCTGTGATGAGTAAGCTCCTTACACCCACACATACACATGTTACACATAGTGCTACTTCTGCTGAATTTGAAATTGCTTCTGATGCTTATGATGCTACTTCTACTGTGCTTGATAAGAGTGGTTCATTAGGTCCTTTCCTAGATGCTACGATTTCTAGAACTATAGCTGGAAATACTAAAACTCCTAATGAAGATACTACTACACCTGTTAGTTCACCTGAGCCTAGAGAGAGCTATAATCTTGATGACGGTTATATTGAAATGACTGATGAATTTATTGAAGAATGTCAAAACACTCATGATGCAGGTGCTATTAAGAGTCTTCTTGAGAGACGTACTATTAGACCCAAATTTTCTCCTAATACTAAGTTTGCTACATCTCCCATAAACATTAAAGATAAGGATTATGATTTCTCTCTTGATTTATCTTACATAACCATTGTTGAGAAAGAACCTTTTAGCGAGACTAAAAATGAAAGTGTTGTACCACATATTACTGAGCTTTCTACCATGAGTGGCCTATTTTCTAATGATATTAAGATGCACACCCACTTTGTTGCTAAAATTTTCCCTTTTTCACTAAAAGGAGAAGCTAAAGCTGAAGGAAATATGCCCTGAGAGGCAATAATAAAGTTGTTATTATATATTCCTTATATATGATAGGTGTTTATTTTACATGCTAGAAATGTATTGATTCGGAAACATCAATACATGTGTGTTTAATAAACAAAAAGGGTTCCTAGTCATGCCTCTCTTATAAACTAGCTTGTTGATTAATAGGATGATCAAGGTTTCCTGATCATGGACATTGGATGTTGTTAATAACAAGGTCACACCATTGGTGGAATGATGTGATGAACATTCATCCGAAGTATAGCATTACGATCAAGTGATTATGTTTATATTGCTATAACATCATACAAAGTAATCTTTATCCTTAGACCATGATATCATGTTAATTGCTAACACCGAAAGAGTATCTTGATAACATCAAACCTCACACCGTAACAGGGTGACTATAAAGATGGGTTCAGTACTACGAAGGTGTTATGTTGAGGCTCATGGATCAAGAGTGGAATTTGTCAATCCAGATGACGGATAGATATACTCTGGGCCCTCTCGGTGATATCACATTAGGATAGCTTGCAAGCAAGTGATGTGATCACTAGAATGTTATATCACGGGAACGAGAAAAGAGTGCATGTCGGTAACGATATCAAACTAGGTATGGAGATACCGATGATCGAATCTTGGACATGTAATATATCGAGAGACAAAGGGATTTAGTTACAAGCGTTAAAGGTTCTCACGATCACAGGAGTCATCGTTGAATGTGTAGGAGTCAGTACGGATCTCCAGGTCCCGCTGCTGATTATTGATCGGAGAAGGGTCTCGATCATGTCTGCATTATTCGCGAACCGTAGGGTGGCACACTTAAGAGTTACCGGACACCATTTTGGAGCACATATGTTTGACGAAAAAAGAATTGCAAAGCGCGGGAATTGTTTCAATAGAAACCGGAAATTGTTTCGGGTGAAATTGCAGAAGGTGGTTCTGCATGTGATATTGAAATATTGCAAGGGGCTATATGTGAATGTTTGTTAATTAAAGTAATTAACAAAATTCTGAATAAATTTAATAAAAAGAGTTTTATTAAATGAGAGAGCATTAAATTTGGAGAAATTTAATGCATTTAAAGTGGAGACTTTAAAAGGGAATGTGAAGAGGCATTTTAATGTGGAGGGGTTACCACCACATGAATGGGGGAGGTGAGGGGTCACCCCCCCCCCCATGCGCCAGCCATGGAGAGAGGGGGGGAACCCCCATCCTCCTATAAAAGGCCACCCATTCCCTCCTTCATCCACACACCTCCTTGTGAAGGATCTCTCTCCCCCTCTAGAATTATTCCCACATGGTCTCGGATTAGCGAGATACATGTTCCCGGTGGCATTTCGTCTAGAAGGAGTTGTTGCTTCCGCTGGATCGCTGGAGCGAGGAGGCGGAGGTTGTCTGGTGGCTTGAACGTGTGTGCGAGTGCGGATGCGCTGCTGAGTTGCGACGCTCAGAGTTCCTCACGATCTTGAGATCGGCAAGTGTACGACTACATCAACCACGAGTTCCTACTCGTTAACAAATCCCGTTGTCTACGAGCATAAGTTCTCGTTGGATGTATGTCCACCCGTTTCTTTGTACCTAGTAGATAGATCTTGGCGTGTAGTTCACACCGTAGGAAATTTTTTGTTTTCTATGCTGCGGACCCAACAGTGGTATCAGAGCCTGATCTATGCGTAGGTGCTTAGCACGGGTAGTACACATATGGTTATTATGTGGGCGATGATGATCATGTTATTGCATCTTCTATGTATTTTAGATATTGGTGGCATAGTCGGATGAAGCGGCCTGGACCAACCTTACATGTCATCGTACATGCGACCAGTTCCACGACTGACATGCAACTTGTTTTGCATAAGTGGCTGGCGGGTGTCTGTCTCTCCTACTATAGTCAATATCTGATTTACAACGATTTTCTAATAACTTAGTTATCCTCATTGTGGTTCATGTTCGTAGGTAAGAACGGTTCTATCTCCGAAAGCCCTAAGCCACGTAAAACTTGCAATTGATAAATTAGAGGCGTCTAGTTTAGATCGTTGCTGGGCTAGTGTGTTGATATGGTATTGTTGTAAGTAGATGTATGGTGGATACTCTTACAACACACTCAACGTGTAAGTTCCATAGACCTTGGCCTTACACACAAAGGAATGATAGAGATCATACCATGATGCAAGTGATAGAGAGCAAATGCATGGACCATATCATCTCACTTTACACATTAGATGTTAGCATCTTATACTGCTAGTTTGGCGCGTTTGATAGCATTATAAGATGATCCCTCTTTTAGATATCAAGATAAAAAATGTGTTCTTCCTTGAGTATGCACCGTTCTATGGATCGTTTTTCGAGACATCACGTGATGATCGGGTGTACTCGAATCTACGCTTTCATAGGAACGGGTGTAAGACAGTTTTACACACGCGAATACTAAGGTTCTTACTTGGCGAGCCTAGCATGTACAGACATGGCCTCGGAACACGGACCGAAAGGTTAAGCATGAGTAATATGGTTGATATGATGCCCATATAGATGCTCGCCTTTGAAGCTATATCAACTCACGTGATGATCGGACTTGGTATAGTGGATTTGGTTCATGTAATCACCAAAAGGACACGAGGGATGTCGTTTTTGAGTGGGAGTTCATTAGTAATTTGGATTAGTTGAACTCAATCTATCATAAACTTAGTCTAAATAAACTTTACAAATTCTATTGTAGATGGCACCACCTGCTTTTAATTTCAATGTTTTCATGGAGAAAGAGAAACTTGCTGCGAATGGTAGCAACTTCACCAACTGGGCTATGAATTTGAGGATTCGCCTCACTGCTGCACAAAAGCAATATGTGCTAGATGCGCCGCTAGGCCCCCCACCAGCTCCTGATGCCCCTGACGAGGAAAAGAATGTCTATGTGACTCGTCAGGAGGACCACAACTTAGTTCATTGCGGCATACTGTATGGGCTAGAGCCAGAACTTCGAAAGCGTTTCGAAAATGGCAATGCCTTTGATACCATGGGACAATTGAAAATGATTTTCGATACCCATGCTGTCATAGAGAGTTATAATGCTACAGAAAACTTCTTTAGCTGCATGATGGAGGAAAACAGCTCCGTTAGTGAGCACGTACTCAAAATGTCTGGGTACGCCGATAAGCTTGTGTCCTTGGGAATAACGATTCCCATTGACTTAGGCATACATCGTGTTCTCCAATCTCTGCCACCTAGCTACAAGAGCTTCGTGATGAACTATAATATGCAGCCATGAAGAAGTCTCTTCGAGCTTCACAATGCTTAAGACTGCAGAAGTGGAGATTAGGAAAGAACATCAAGTGTTGATGATCAATAGGACCACCGGTTTCAAGAAGGACAAGAAAGTCAAGCACAAGGGAAAGAAGGGTGGCAAGTCTGTTGCCACGCCTGAAAAGAAACCCCGGGCTGGCCCTAAGTCCGAATCGAAAAGTGCTACTATTGCAAGGGATCGCCATTGAAGCAATCGCCCCAAGTATTTGGCGGACAAGAAGTCCAGCAAGGCAAACAAAGGTATATGTGATATACATGTTATTGATGTGTACTTGACTAGTACTCGCAGTAGCACCTGGGTATTTGATACCGGATCGGTTGCTAATATATGTAACTCAGTTCAGGGGCTACGAAACAAGCGACAACTAGCAAGGGATGAGGTCAGGATGCGGGTCGGCAATGGATCAAGAGTTGATGTGATCACCGTCGGGACGCTACCTCTCCATTTGCCATCGGGATTAGTTATAAACCTAAATAATTATTATTTGATGCCTGCACTGAGCATGAACATTGTATCTAGATCGTGTTTGATGCAAAGTGGTCATTCCTTTAAATGTGAGAACAATGGTTGTTCGATTTATAAGAATGATATCTTTTATGGTCATGCACCTATGTTGAATGGTTTATTTCTATTGGATCTCGATAGTAATATTACGCACATTCATAATGTTAATGCTAAAAAGATTAAAATTGATGATGATATGTCTACATATATGTGGCACTGCCGTCTAGGTCATATTGGCGTTAAACGCATGAAGAAACTCCATTCTGATGGACTTTCAGAATCAGTTGATTTTGAATCATTTGATACATGTGAGCCATGCCTTATGGGCAAGATGACTAGAACGCCGTTTTCCGGTTCAATGGAACGGGCGACAAATCTATTGGAGATCATACATACTGATGTGTGTGGACCAATGAGTGTGTCGGCGCGAGGTGGATATCGTTATTTTGTTACTTTCATGGATGATTTGAGTAGATACGAGTATATATATTTGATGAAACACAAGTCTGAAACTGTTGAAAAGTTCAAGGAATTTCAGAATGAAGTGGAAAATCATCATAATAGAAAGATCAAGTTTATACGGTCTGACCGTGGAGGAGAGTATCTAAGTTACGAGTTTAGCACACACACATGAAAGAGTGTGGAATAGTTTCACAACTCACGCCTGCCGGAACACCACAACGTAATGGTGTGTCGGAATGTCGTAATCGTACCTTATTGGATATGGTTCGATCTATGATGTCTCCGATCGACTTACCTCTCATTTTGGGGTTATGCACTGGAAACAGCTGCATTCACTTTAAATCGGGCACCATCTAAATCCGTTGAAACGACACCGTATGAATTATGGTTTGGAAACAAACCTAAGCTGTCATTTCTTAAGGTTTGGGGATGCGATGTTTATGTGAAGATACTTCAACCGGATAAACTCGAACCCAAAGTGGAAAAATGCGTCTTCATAGGATACCCTAAGGACAATTGGGTATACCTTCTATCACAGATCCGAGGGCAAGGTTTTTGTTGCCAAGAATGGATCCTTTCTTGAGAAGGAGTTTCTCGCGAAAGGTGTGAGTAGTCGGAAGGTAGAACTCGAAGAGGTTATTGAACCTTCTCTTCATGGAATGGCGAGTGGCACAGCACCGGAAGTTGTTTCGGAGTTGACTTCACCTGATGAAGAGAGAGCTAATGATAATGATCATGAAACTCCGAAAGAGGACACTACCGAACCTCGCAGGTCAAGCAGGACACGTGTAGCTCCTGAACTGTACGGCAATCCTGTTGTGAATTTCATGGTTGATAAAATGGATGACCCTGCGATGTATGAAGAAGCGATGATGAACCCGGATTCCAACAAATGGCTAGAAGCCATGAAATACGAGATGGAATCCATGTATGAGAACCAAGTTTGGAACTTGGTGGACTTACCTCACGACCGAAAGGCCGTTGAGAATAAATGGATTTTCAAAAGGAAAACTGATGCTGATGGTAACGTGACCATCTATAAGGCTCGACTTGTCGCAAAGGGGTTTCGACAAATTCAAGGAGTTGACTACGATGAGACATTCTCTCCCGTAGCGATGCTTAAATCGGTTAGGATTATGTTAGCAATTGCTGCATATTTCGATTATGAAATATGGCAGATGGATGTCAAAACTGCGTTCCTCAATGGTAAGATTGAAGAAGAGTTGTATATGATACAACCTAAGGGTTTTGTCAATCCTAAGGATGCTAATAAGGTGTGCAAACTTCAGCGATCCATCTATGGACTGAAGCAAGCATCACGAAGTTGGAATCTCCGCTTTGATGAGGTGATCAAAGAGTTTGGATTTGTCCAAACTTATGGAGAGGCTTGTATTTACAAGAAAGTGAGTGGGAGCAATGTGGCATTTCTGATATTATATGTGGATGACATATTATTGATTGGAAATGATATAGATCTTTTAAACAGTGTTAAAAGTTATCTAAACAACAAATTTTTTATGAAAGACCTTGGTGAAGCGTCATATATATTAGGCATTAAAATCTATAGAGATAGATCAAGACGCCTAATTGGGCTATCGCAGAGTACATACCTTGATAAGGTATTAAAGAAGTTTAATATGGATTAAAGTAAGAAGGGGTTCTTACCTATGTTGCAAGGCAAGACATTGAGTAAGACTCAAAGTCCGGCTACGGCGGAAGAAAGAGAGATGATGGATAAGATCCCCTATGCCTCGGCCATAGGCTCTATTATGTATGCCATGCTATGTACAAGACCGGATGTGGCACATGCTATTAGTTTGACTAGTAGGTACCAATCTGATCCAGGTTCTAACCTTTGGATAGCGGTAAAGAACATCCTCAAGTACTTGAGAAGAACTAAGGATATGTTTCTCATATATGGAGGTTAAGAAGAGCTAGTCGCTAAGTGTTATGTCGATGCTAGCTTTGACACCGATCCGGATGACTCTAAGTCTCAATCCAGATACGTATTTCTCTTGAACGGAGCAGCAGTTAGTTGGAGGAGTTCCAAACAACCTATGGTGGCTGGATCAACAACGGAGGCGGAATATGTTGCTACTTGTAAGCGCAGAGGCGATTTGGATGAAAGAGTTCATTACAGAACTGGGTGTGGTTCCCAGTGCATTGGACCCGATGGTGATCTATTGTGACAACAATGGAGCCATAGCCGATGCAAAGGAACCAAGGTCTCACAAGAATTCTAAACATATTAAGCGCCGGTTTCACTCCATCCGCGAGCATGTCAAGGATGGAGATATAAAGATTTGTAAAGTACACACAAACCTAAATGTAGCAGATCCGTTGACTAAAGTTCTCCCTAGGGAAAAACATGATCAACAATTAACTCCATGGGTGTTAGATTTATCACTATGTGAACTAGATTATTGTCTCTAGTGCAAGTGGGAGACTGAAGGAAATATGCCCTGAGAGGCAATAATAAAGTTGTTATTATATATTCCTTATATATGATAGATGTTTATTTTACATGCTAGAAATGTATTGATTCGGAAACATCAATACATGTGTGTTTAATAAACAAAAAGGGTTCCTAGTCATGCCTCTCTTATAGACTAGCTTGTTGATTAACATGATGATCAAGGTTTCCTGATCATGGACATTGGATGTTGTTAATAACAAGGTCACACCATTGGTGGAATGATGTTATGAACATTCATCAGAAGTATAGCATTACGATCAAGTCATTATGTTTATATTGCTATAACATCATACGAAGTAATCTTTATCCTTAGACCATGATATCATGTTAATTGCTAACACCGGAAGAGTATCTTGATAACATCAAACGTCACACCGTAACAGGGTGAATATAAAGATGGGTTCGATTACTGAAGGTGTTATGTTGAGGCTCATGGATCAAGAGTGGAATTTGTCAATCCAGATGACAGATAGATATACTCTGGGCCCTCTCGGTGATATCACATTAGGATAGCTTGCAAGCAAGTGATGTGATCACTAGAATGTTATATCACGGGAACGAGAAAAGAGTGCATGTCGATTGAGATCAAACTAGGTATGGAGATACCGATGATCGAATCTCGGACATGTAATATATCGAGAGACAAAGGGATTTAGTTACAAGCGTTAAAGGTTCTCACGATCACAGGAGTCATCGTTGAATGTGTAGGAGTTAGTACGGATCTCTAGGTCCCGCTGCTGATTATTGATCGGAGAAGGGTCTTGGTCATGTCTGAATTATTCGCGAACCGTAGGGTGGCACACTTAAGAGTTACCAGACACCATTTTGGAGCACATATGTTTCAGACAAAAGAATTGCAAAGCGCAAGAATTGTTTCAATAGAAACTGTAAATTGTTTCGGGTGAAATTGCAGAAGGTGGTTATGCATGTGATATTGAAATATTGCAAGGGGCTATATGTGAATATTTGTTAATTAAAGTAATTAACAAAATTCTGAATAAATTTAATAAAAAGAGTTTTATTAAATGAGAGAGCATTAAATTTGGAGGAATTTAATCCATTTAAAGTGGAGACTTTAAAAGGGAATGTGAAGAGGCATTTTAATGTGGAGGGGTTACCACCACATGAATGGGGGAGGTGAGGGGTCACCCCCCCATGCGCCGGCCATGGAGAGAGGGGCAACCCCCTCCTCCTATAAAAGGCCACCCATTCCCTCCTTAATCCACACACCTCCTTGTGAAGGATCTCTCTCCCCCTCTAGAATTATACCCCCATGGTCTCGGATTAGCGAGATACATGTTCCCGGTGGCATTTCGTCTGGAAGGAGTTGCTGCTTCCGCTGGATCGCTGGAGCGAGGAGGTGGAGGTTGTCCGGTGGCTTGAACGTGTGTGCGAGTGCGAATGCGCTGCTAAGTTGCGGTGCTCGGACTTCCTCACGATCTTGAGATCGACAAGTGTACGACTACATCAACCATGAGTTCCTACTCGTTAACAAAGCTCGTTGTCTACGAGGGTAAGTTCTCGTTGGATGTATGTCCACCCGTTGCTTTGTACCTAGTAGATAGATCTTGGTATGTAGTTCACACCGTAGGTTTTTTTGTTTTCTATGCTGTGGACCCAACAAAAGCTTGGTTTAAGAATCTACCTCCTGGATCTATTGATAGCCCTGATTGCTGTTGATACTTGATGGCTCAATGCACGGCACCCAGAAAAATGTCTTTGATGGCGGTGTTGATGTAGAGCTCGTTGGGAACCCCAAGAGGAAGGTATGATGAGCACAACAGCAAGTTTCCCTCAGTTATGAAACCAAGGTTTAATCGAACCAGTAGGATCAAGGAAACACCCCAAAGGTGTTACTAGCTGAGCTTTGGTAGGGTGCACTACCGGTGCTAGTAGCAACGTGGAGACCTGCACAACACAACCACAGAACTTTGTCCCCAACTTGCGATGAGGTTGTCAATCTCACCGTGTTTTGGAGAAAACAAAGGATTAAACGTATCGAATGGAAGGAAGTAATAGTTTGCACAAAGTAAACACAAAGCAGTAAACAGTTTGTAGATTGTATGTAAAGAAAAGGACCGGGATCCATAGTTCACTAGAGGTGGCTCTCCTTAGATAGATAACATGTTGGGTGAACAAATTACAGCGGGGCAATTGACAAACACCGAGAAAGCAATACATGCATATACTAATCATCTTGACTCCTTTGAGACTTGATTGGGCATTACAACATTATACATAGACCGCCATCCAACTGCATCTATGACTAATAATCCACCTTCAGGTTATCATCCGAACCCCCTCCAGTATTAAGTTGCAAGCAACAGATTATTGCTTTACGAACTGCGTGTAAAGTAAACAATACGATTGTTCTATGAACAAAGGATTGTTGTTTTCTCCATAGTAGCAACAGCACATCTAGTACCTTAGAGATTTATGGCACTTCCCCAGATTACCAGAGGCATGAACCCACTATCGAGCATAAATACTAACTCTTGGAGTTGCTAGCATCTACTTGGCCAAGATAGCTACTAACAACAGAAAGCATGCAAGATCACAAATAACAAAGACATGATAGAATCAATAATCAATCTGAAATAGCATCTCAATATCCGGATCCCATAAACACAACATGCAGAATTACAAATAGATGATCTTGATCATGAACGGAGCTCGAAAGATCTAGACATGAAAGCACAAAGGAGGAGAACCAGCCATCTAGCTACTACATGGATCCGTAGTCCAAGGATGAACTACTCACGCATCACACCGAAGGCTTGCATGATGATGAAGAAGGCCTCTAGGGTGAATTCCCCTCTCCGGCAGGGTGCCGGGAAGAGCTTCAGATCCCTCCCGGTCTAGGGATGGACATGACGGCGGCTATAGACTCTTTCATGGATATTTGATCGGGCACTTAGGGTTTACGTCCCGAGCGCATCTTATAGTCGGAAGGGGAGGCCGAGGGGGTGCCAGGGCTGGCCTCACCACCCCCTGGTGCGGGCCAGGCTGGGCCGCATGGCCAGGTGGTGTGGTGGACCCCATGCCCCTCTCCGTCTCGTACTCTGGCATCTGATGACTTCCGGAAAAATAGGCACTTTGGCTTTTGTCCCGTCCAATTCCGAGAATATTCATTTTCTGACTTTCCTGGAACCAAAAACAGCAAAAAATAGGCAGTTGGCACTGTGGCTCTTGTTAATAGGTTAGTCCAAGAAATCATATGAAAAGTACTCCAAACTTGGAACAAAACACAAGAAAGTGGATAAAACCAAGCATGGAACATCAAATATTATAGATACATTTGCAATGTATCAACATTCCGAAGCTTAACTCCTGCTCGTCCTCGAGTAGGTAAGTGATAAAAAGAAAGAATAATTTTTGAGGTGATATGCACCATCAAAGACTTGATCAAAGTATTTGCAAAACATTCAAAGCTGGGATCATAGTACTTCAATCATAACATGAAATACAAAGTTCTAGCAATAAGACACAGAAACTATGATGCAACATGAAAAGGTACAAACAAAAGATTCATGAATAACATGCTTTCCAAGACGTTTGTTTGTTTCACATAAAGAAAACATAGCATAATAGTATTCATCTTGTCCCTCAATAGAGTAGCAAATATAAATGCATAGGACACCTTCAAAGTTCATAAGAGTGACTAGATACAATACTTTAAAACAAGCAATAACAAGTTATGCATCAATCAACTAGTCTTGGGACAATGCACATAGAAATAAGAATGGCCACTATGCTCTCAAAGTAGGTGCATAAAGATAGAAGGTGGAGACTCAATATAATGGTGGAAGAAATGCCTTTTGTAAAAGGAAGTAGGGATTCAAGTCTCATAAAGAGCTTCCAAAAATTATGGTACTTATAACTTTCAGCTCTCATTGCCCCTATCATAAGCATCTTGAAGGTGATTAAGGTTAAAGTGACACAACTAAGAGGATTTGCTTGACAAGTTATAAACCGAAATCTCATGCCCCTTACTTACGAAGACCGATCCTCATGCTACTTAACTTCAGTCACGAGTAAGCTCTTGTCATTGTAAGTACATGTGTATCATTAAGAACCACCAACGGGGTACCCCTTGCACATGATATGGGAGATTTCCCATAATCAAAATGACAAGGCAAGCAGACAATGAGCATCTCAACGATCTTTTTATTTGCTATTTGCATAGGTTTTTATTGAGGATGCTTCATAGAATGCTCATTATGGTGATGCTGCAAGTTTCCACCATGATTAGGCATGGCTTAGGCTAGCGGGCCGTGCTTTCTAACACACATACAAACTCCATGATCTTACAAGTTCCACTTTTATTTCACACCGCCGGGATCCGTAAGCAAAAGAACATGATATCAACGGGGTATAAAGTACAAGTGCAATGTTGAAAGCGTTCCCCATGAAACATGGTTCTGCTAATTTCAACTTATAAAGCGCAAGCATATACGCAACAAAGAAGGACCCAATGGTTCAAGTTTATTAGAGGCAATAAAGTAAAGTGTGTCATCAAGCTCGTGAGAGCTTTAATCACTAGTTTTCTCATAACAAGTTTAATTTGGAAGGTAAACAAAAGCATGAATATACTTGGAATAGCATAAGATAATAGGTAGGTATGGTGGACTCTTTGGAATAACTTGGTTTAGGGAGTTGGATGCATGAGTGGAACTCATACTTTGTTGTGGAGGCTAGCAAAAGACTAGGAGCGACAAACTAAGAGAGCAATAATGGCCATAATCATGCAGAGCAACAAAACATCATTGATCAAAGCATAAAATGATACTACAAGTTGAAAACTAAAGGATCATAAAGGCTATGGTGATTTGAGATAGTCATAACATGGTGTGAGCATGTGCCAAGTCAACCCAAATAAAGCATCAAAGGAGAATACCACTATACTATGCTTTAATATGCTAAAACAACGCATGATTCATCCAAGGCACATTAAGCAATCTCAATTGTTTATAACAAGTCATGATACAGCAAAGAATACTAATCATCAAGCCAAAACAATATCAAGCATGGCATGACAAAGCATATGCCACAGTCAAAACCAAGCTCTTTTTACCACATAAGCATGAACTTTCCTACTCTTTTCCAAACCAAACCAAACTATTTGCAAACCAATGTATGAAAGAGGGGGTCCAACCAATTTATTCAGAAAACTAAGCAAACCAAAGCAAATGAAAAACCAAAACGAAAACGAAAAAGAAGACGCTCTAAGAACAACACAACTGTGCATGAAACAATAAAAATGAAGCGTTTGGAAGAAACCTGGAATTTTTATTGATGAAGAAGAGGATGCCTTGGGCATCCCCAAGCTTTGACGCTTGTACTTCATGGATATTTCTTGGGGTGACACGCATGGCATCCCCAAGCTTGAGCTTTAGTCTATCCTTCATCTCATTACTCATTCCTTCCATACACCTGAAATTTTTCCTTCATACAAAACTTCACACGATCTTTATTAGCAACATTAGTGCACTCAAGATAAATAAGTCTTAAGGTTCAGTTCTAACACCAAATAAACTTACACTAGAACACTAGCTACTTTAGCACTTCCCTCAAAAAGCTCAATTCCCCAAAATAACTCAAAAAGGAACCAACAAGAAGCAAATGCAGAAAATGGCAGAAATCTGTCAAAACAGACCAGCAGGTAAAGACGAATTTTTTCGAAGATCTTATGTTGCTCAAATCAAAAAGTGTTGAACTAACGAAAGTTAGATAATAACCTGGGGAAGAAGCACAAAAATTTCATGCCTCAAAAATACTTTCAGAGATTTTACACGAATTTTAACGGTGAAGCATAGAAATCTGTTTCGGGACAGCAACTTTCCCAATCATTACTTCTCTCTCATTAGAGGTTACTCTTGGGACAAAAAGCAAATAAAAAGGATAAGGAGAGGTTATTACTGAAGTAATAACTTCCAAGACTCATCTAAAACTTTTGGGTTATCTCCCAATAAGTACTTTTATTTAACGCCTTTAAGTTAGGCATAAGAAGCAAGAAAGAATCAAGTGTTCTCAAATGAAGAAGCATTAAGACCAAATTTTGTTTTCATAGGAGAAGCAAAAGAAATATTTTCTCTCTTTTTAGGGAAGTGTTCTATACCTTTCTTGAGTGGGAGTTGATATTTAATGGTGCCTTCTTTCATATCAATGATGGCACCAACAGTTCTAAGAAAAGGTATTCCCAAAATAATAGGACAAGAAGCATTGTATTCAACATCCAATACATAGAAATCAACAGGGACATAGGAATTGTTAACCATAATAAGAACATCATTAAGACTCCCCATGAGTTTATTTTTATCATTATCATCAAGTGGGACATTCAAATAACAATCTTCAAGAGGAGGTAAATCAAGCATATCATAAATCCTTCTAGGCATAATAGAAACACTACTATCAAGATCACATAAAGCTTTGAAATCAAAGTCATTCACTTTCATACTAATGATGGGTTCCCAACCATCTTCTTGTTTTATAGGAATAGAAGATTTATGTTTCATCTTTTCTTCTTTAATATTTATGAGAGCATCAGTAATGTGTTTTGTAAAGGCCATGTTCATAGCACTAGCATTAGGACTTTGAGCAAGCTTTTGTAGGAACTTAATAACTTAAGAGATATTGCAACCATCAAGATCAAAATCAACTTTATCATCTAAAGTAGTAGAACTATTACTAGCCTCAATACTAGTGGTGATAATAGTAGAAACACTAATGTTTCTAGCAATTTCATCTTCTCTTTCCCACTTAGCATGTAATTCAGCCAATAGTCTAACATTTTCATCAATTCTTACTTGTAAGGCATTAGTAGCTGCAAAGGGATTCTCATTAGTTTCAGGTTTAGCAGCCATTTTATTCAAATTAGATTGAGCTTCAGACAAAGATGCTATATTTTTTTCAGCATTAGAGAGTTTTTCCTCAATAGTTTTATTGAAAGCAGTTTTCTTACTAATAAACTCTTTAAGCATAACTTAAAGTTCAGAGGGAGCACTCCTATTATTGTTGTAAGAATTTCCATAAGCATTACCATTGTTGGGAGGATATGGCTTGTAATTGTTGTTACCAAAATTACTCCTATAAGCATCATTGCCAAAGTTGTTATTTGTGATGAAGTTCACATCAACTTGCTCTTCTTGAGCAACCAAAGAAGCCAAAGGAACATTATTTGGATCAATATGGGCTTTCCCATTAACAAGCATAGACATAATAATATCAATCTTATCACTCAAGGAGGAGGTTTCCTCAACAGAATTTACCTTCCTACCTTGTAGAGCTCTCTCAGTATGCCATTCAGAATAGTTAACCATCATATTATCCAGAAGCTTTGTTGCAGCACCCAAAAGTGATGGTCATAAAGGTACCTCCAGCAGCAGAATCCAATAGGTTCATTGAAGAATAGTTCAATCCTGCATAAAAGGTTTCGATGATCATCCAAGCAGTCATCCCATGAGTGGGACAATTCTTTACCAATGATTTCATTCTTTCCCAAGCTTGAGCAACATGCTCATTATCAAGTTGTTTAAACTTCATTATTTCACTTCTCATAAATATAATCTTAGCAGGAGGATAGTATTTTCCAATGAAAGCATCTTTGCATTTAGTCGAAGAATCAATACTATTCCTAGTTAAGGAATTCAACCATTCTTTAGCTTTTCCTCTCAAAGAGAAAGGAAACAATTTAAGCTTAATAATATCACCATCTATATCCCTATGCTTTTGCATCTCACAAAGTTCAACAAAGTTATTTAGATGGGAAGCAGCATCTTCATTACCAATACTAGAAAATTGTTCTCTCATAACAAGATTGAGTAAAGCAGGTTTTATCTCGAAGAAAGTATTTTCAGGCATAGGTGGAGCAATAGGTGTGCTCATAAAATCATTGTTGTTGGTGCTAGTGAAGTCACACAACTTAGTGTTTTCAAGAGTAGTCATTTTTTTGGGTTTTCAAATAAGAAAGCAAACTAGTAAAACTATTTTTTTTTTGTGTTTTTGAATAACAAAACAAGCAAACAAAGCAAAAAGAAACTAAGCAAAACAAAAATAACAAAGTAAAGAGATTGGTTATGAGGGACTCCCCTTGTGAAGATGTCCTTGACTCCCCGGCAACGGCACCAGAAAAATGCCCAATGGATCAATGCACGGCGCCCAGAAAAATGTCTTTGATGGCGGTGTTGATGTAGAGCTCGTTGGGAACCCCAAGAGGAAGGTATGATGAGCACAGCAGCAAGTTTCCCTCAGTTATGAAACCAAGGTTTAATCGAACCAGTAGGAGCAAGGAAACACCCCAAAGGTGTTACTAGCTGAGCTTTGGCAGGGTGCACTACCGGTGCTAGTAGCAACATGGAGACCTGCACAACACAACCACAGAACTTTGTCCCCAACTTGCGATGAGGTTGTCAATCTGATACATTGCAAATGTATCTATAATTTTTGATGTTCCATGCTTGGTTTTATCTCCTTTCTTGTGTTTTTCCCACACTTTGGAGTACTTTTTCATATGATTTCTTGGACTAACCTATTAACAAGAGCCATAGTGCCAGCTGCCTGTTTTCTGCTGTTTTTGGTTCCAGGAAAGTTAGAAAATGAATATTCTCGGAATTGGCCGGGACAAAAGCCAAAGTGCCTATTTTTCCGGAAGACTCACGGAGCCAGAATACGAGACGGAGGAGGGCCAGGGGCTGGCCACACCACCTGGTGGCGCGCGCCAGGCCAGGCCGCGCCAGGGGGTGGTGTGGGCCCCCTAGGCACCCCCTCGGTCTCTCTCTTCGCCGATAAGAAGCCTTCTGACCTAAAAACTCCGGGGGGTTCGACGTTTTTCCAGAAGGAGTTCCGCTCCGCCGCCACCACAAGATTCCACGAAACAGCACCAGAAACTCCATTCTGGCACCCTGCTGGGACAAGGAATTGGAGGAGATCATCGCCATCATCATCACCATCGCTTCTCCATCGACCATCCATGTTTCCCCCATCTATGAGTGAGTAATCCCCCGCTGTAGGCCATGGGGATGGTAGGGATTGGATGAGATCGTTCATGTAATGGCATCAGATTGTTAGGGCATGGTGCCTAGTATCTTTTATTAGTGCTTTATGACTTTGTTGCGACTTGTTGTGCTTAATGCTTGTCACTAGGGCCCGCGTGCCATGATTACAGATCTGAACATGTTGTTGATTCATTATGATAGTATTGTTTTTGGTCTTATCTGCAAGTTGTATTCACACGTTGTTGTCCAGAACCAATGGCCTCGAAGTGATAGAAATCGGGATAACCTGAGGGAATGGCTTTGATGTGAGGATCACATGTGTTCACGGAGTGTTAATGTTTTGCTCTGGTGCTCTATTAAAAGGAGCACCTTAATTGCCAGTAGTTCCCTTGAGGCCCCGCTGCAACCGGCTGGCAGGACAAAAGATGTTGTGCAAGTTCTCATTGCGAGCACGTATGGCTATATATGGAACACATGCCTAGGATTAGCTAGTACTTGGATGATTTATCTTATTTATCTGCAATTGCCCTATGTTCTGATTGCTATGTGAATTGTCTTGTCCATGCAACGCACGTCCATCCATCCCTATGCCTACCGCTTTTCGAATCCCAATCACATCGCCATTGTTCTTGATGTCTTTACTTTACTATACATTGCTTTGCTATTCCTACTAGAAACTGTTGCTACTGATAAACTGTTGTGAGCAAGATTGTTTCCAGGTGCAGCTGAATTGACAACTTAGTTGTTAAGGCTTATAAATATTCTTTGTCTCCCCTTGTGTCGAATCAATAAATTGGGTTTCACTTCCTCAAAATATCGCGATACACCCCTATACTTGTGGGTCATCAAGACTATTTTCAAGGCGCCGGGGAGCATAGCTTTATTTATCAAGTTCACTTGGATTCTCTATAGTTTGTTGTTATCCATCCATCATGGGTAAGTCTCGTGATGGCAAGGTTCCTATTTTACCATCCACTACAAGAAGAGGTACGGTTCTAAACACATCTGCTGCTCTTGATTCACCGTCTGTTATGAGTAAGTTCCTTACACCACCACATACACATGCTACACACACTGCTACTACTGCTGAATCTAAAATTTCTGATGCTGCTTCTACTGTGCTTGATAAGAGTGGTTCATTAGGTCCTTTCCAAGATGCTACGATTGCTAGAACTATAGCTGGAAATACCGAAACTCTTAATGAAGACACTACCACACCTGTTAGTTCACCTGAGTCTAGTGAAAGTTATGATATTGAAGATGGTTATGTTGAGATGACCGATGAATTTATTAAAGAATGTAAGAACACCCATGATAGTTGCGCTGCTAAGAGTCTCCTTGAGAGGCGTACTATTAGACCCAAATTGTCTCCTATTGCTAAGTTTGCTGCTTCTCCCATAAACATTATAGATGAAGATTATGATTTCTCTCTCGATCTATCTTACATAGCTATTGTCGAGAAAGAACCTTTTTGTGGGATTAAAAATGAAAGTGCGGTAGCACATATGAATGAACTTTCTACCATGAGTGGCTTGTTTTCTGATGATATTAAGATGCGAACTTACTTTGTTGCTAAGATTTTCCCCTTTTCACTGAAAGGAGAAGCTAAAACTTGGTTTAGTAATTTACCTCCTGGATCTATTGATAGCGCTGAGTGCTTGATGTTGGGTCCGCAGCATAGAAAACAAAAAAATTTCTAGGATGAGAACTACACGCCAAGATCTATCTACTAGGTACAGAGCATCGAGTGGACATACATCCATCGAGAACTTACCCTCGAAGACAACGAGTTTTGTTAACGAGTAGGAACTCGTGGTTGATGTAGTCGTACACTTCCTGATCTCAAGATCGTGAGGAAGTCCGAGCACCGCAACTCAGCAAAGCATCCGTACTCGCACACACGTTCAAGCCACCGAACAACCTCCACCTCCTCGCTCCAGCGATTCAGCGGAAGCAGCAACTCCTACCAGACGAAATGCCACCGGGAACATGTATCTCGCTAATCCAAGACCATGGGGAAATAATTCTAGAGTGGGAGAGAGATCCTTCATAAGGAGGTGTGTGGAAGAAGGAGGAAGAGGGTGGCCTTTTATAGGAGGAGGGGGGGTGCCCCTCCTTCATGGCCGACGCATTGGGGGGGGTGACTCCTCACCTCCCCCATTCATGTGGTGGTAACCCCTCCACATTAAAATGCCTCTTCACATTCCCCTTTAAAGTCCCTACTTTAAATGCATTAAAATTCTCCAAGTTTAATGCTCTCTCATTTAATAAAACTCTTTTATTAAATTTATTCATAATTTTGTTAATTACTTTAATTAACAAACATTCACATATAAACCCTTGCAATATTTCAATATCACATGCAGAACCACTTTCTGCAATTTCACCCGAAACAATTTCCGGTTTCTATCGAAACAATTCCTGCGCTTTGCAATTATTTCATCTAAAACATATGTGCTCCAAAATGGTGTCCGGTAACTCTTAAGTGTGTCACCCTACGGTTCGCGAATAATGTAGACATGATTGAGACTCCTCTCAGATCAATAATCAGAAGCGGGACCTGGAGATCCATACTGACTCCTACATATTCAACGATGAGTTCTGTGATCGTGAGAACCTTTAACGCTTGTAACTAAATCCCTTTGTCTCACGATATATTACATGTCCGAGATTCGATCATCGGTATCTCCATACCTAGTTTGATCTCGTTGCCGACATGCACTCTTTTCTTGTTCCCGTGATATAACATTCTAGTGATCACATCACTTGCTTGCAAGCTATCTTAATGTGATATCACCGAGAGGGCCCAGAGTATATCTATCCGTCATCGGGATTGACAAATTCCACTCTTGATCCATGAGCCTCAACATAACACCTTCATAGCACTGAACCCATCTTTATAGTCACCCTGTTACGGTGTGACGTTTGATGTTATCAAGATACTCTTCCGGTGTTAGCAATTAACATGATCTCATGGTCTAAGGATAAAGATTATTTCGTATGATGTTATAGCAATATAAACATAATGACTTGATCATAATGCTATACTTCGGATGAATGTTCATCACATCATTCCACCAATGTGTGACCTCGTTATTAACAACATCCAATGTCCATGATCAGGAAACCTTGATCATCTTGTTAATCAACGAGCTAGTCTATAAGAGAGGCATAACTAGGAACACTTTTTGTTTATTAAACACACATGTATTGATGTTTCCGATCAATACAATTATAGCATGCAAAATAAACATTTATCATAAACATGGAATAAGATAATAACCACTTTATTATTGCCTCTCAGGCATATTCCCTTCAGTCTCCCACTTGCACTAGAAAAAATAATCTAGTTTGAAAAACTTTGTGTATTGAACACCTATGGCTTTTTGGTGTTGCATATACGCTATTGCTAGTGGTTAACATAATCTCCGAATCTGACAGTTTCAGGTCCGTGTGTATTTGCATGTCTTTGCGTCTCTACGCATCACTCATTCTCAAATGAGATGGCATTGTATAAATTTGGTCCTTTGGTGAGACCTTTAGTTCGATCCGGTTAAAATATGTTGATATTATTGTCACACAATATATCTTCATAGTATTAGCCCTCTTTGAACCACACCTAGTTTGATAACAAACTACTTAACACAAATGCCCTCCTATGCTGCTACTATAGCAGTCATATACTTAGCCTTTTGGTTGTAGTATCCGTCACAATGTCTCAACTTTGGAACTCATCCAAATCCATCATGGAACATCCTTTCCATTATATTGTGCCACCCATAGTCTAAATTGAGATAAATTTAATTTGTATCTTGTGACAAAACTAGTATCAATGTAACACTTTACAATGAACTACCTTTAACTATTTGTTACTTATACATGATATATTCTTAGTTCTTCCAAAGCTCATAATTGTTGGGTCCGCAGCATAGAAAACAAAAAATTTCCTACGGTGTGAACTACACGCCAAGATCTATCTACTGGGTACAAAGCAACGGGTGGACATACATCCAACGAGAACTTACCCTCGTAGACAACGAGCTTTGTTAACGAGTAGGAACTCGAGGTTGATGTAGTCGTACACTTGCCGATCTCAAGATCGTGAGGAAGTCCAAGCGCCGCAACTCAGCAGCGCATCCGCTTCGCACACGTTCAAGCCACGGACAACCTCCACCTCCTCGCTCCAGCGATCCAGTGAAACAGCAACTCCTTCCATTTAAATGCCACCGGGAACATGTATCTCGCTAATCCGAGACCATGGGGGAATAATTCTAGAGGGGGAGAGAGATCCTTCACAAGGAGGTGTGAGGATGAAGGAGAGAATGGGTGGCCTTTTATAGGAGGAGGGGGGTGCCCCCTCTCTCCATGGACGGCGCATGGGGGGTGACCCCTTACCTCCCCCATTCATGTGGTGGTAACCCCTCCACATTAAAATGCCTCTTCACATTCCCTTTTAAAGTCTCCACTTTAAATGCATTAAATTTCTCCAAATTTAATGCTCTCTCATTTAATAAAACTCTTTTTATTAAATTTATTCAGAATTTTGTTAATTACTTTAATTAACAAACATTCACATATAGCCCCTTGCAATATTTCAATATCACATGCAGAACCACCTTCTGCAATTTCACCCGAAACAATTTCCGGTTTCTATTGAAACAATTCATGCGCTTTGCAATTCTTTCGTCTAAAACATATGTGCTCCAAAATGGTGTTCGGTAACTCTTAAGTGTGCCACCCTACGGTTCGCGAATAATGCAGACATGATCGAGACCCTTCTCCGATCAATAATCAGCAGCGGGACCTGGAGATCCGTACTGCCTCCTACACATTCAACGATCACTCCTATGATCGTGAGAACCTTTAACGCTTGTAACTAAATCCCTTTGTCTCTCGATATATTACATGTCCGAGATTCGATCATTGGTATCTCCATACCTAGTTTTATCTCATTACCGACATGCACTCTTTTCTCATTCCCGTGATATAACATTCTAGTGATCACATCACTTGCTTGCAAGCTATCCTAATTTGATATCACCGTGAGGGCCCAGAGTATATCTATCCGTCATCTGGATTGACAAATTCCACTCTTGATCCATGAGCCTCAACATAACACCTTCGTAGCACTGAACCCATCTTTATAGTCACCCTGTTACGGTGTGACGTTTGATGTTATCAAGATACTCTTCCGGTGTTAGCAATTAACATGATCTCATGGTCTAAGAATAAAGATTACTTCGTATGATGTTATAGCAATATAAACATAATGGCTTGATCGTAATGCTATACTTCGGATGAATGTTCATCACATAATCCCACCAATGTTGTGACCTCGTTATTAACAACATCCAATGTCCATGATCAGGAAACCTTGATCATCTTGTTAATCAACGAGCTAGTCTATAAGAGAGGCATAACTAGGAACCATTTTTGTTTATTAAACACACATGTATTGATGTTTCTGATCAATACAATTATACCATGCAAAATAAACATTTATCATAAACATGTAATAAGATAATAACCACTTTATTATTGCCTCTCGGGCATATTCCCTTCACTTGATTTGTACTTTCCTAAAGAAACATTTTCCTCCAAGTGCTAGACATGCTATTTTGCAGGAACTTTTTGATTTTAAACAGGGAGAAAAAGAGGTATTGCCTGAATCTTGGGCAAGGTTTTGTGCTTTGATTCATGCACAAGATAGAAGTCCATTACCTAAGAATGAGATTCTTGATATATTTTACAATGGACTAACAGAGGAATGTAGGACATACCTAGATAGTTGTGCTGATTGTGTTTTCAGGAATAGGACTCCTAAGAAAGCTGAGGAATTAATGGCTAAAATAAGCAAGAACTATGAAGATTGGACTCCTCCTAAATAGGCTATACCTGAAGTAATTGTACCTGAACCATCTATTCCGGTGCCTATTCCAACATCAAAGAAGAGGGGAGTTATTGAATTAAATGATGAAGTAATGAAGGAAGCTAAGAATTGTCTTAAGGAGAAGGGAATTAAAGCTGCAGATGTCAAGAATTTACCTCCTATAGAAGAATTATGTAAGCCTATTCCCTACTCATCCACTATTGAGGTACACTCTCTCCAACACTTTGATGAAGGTGATATCCCTTACTCTAAACCTCCTGATCAATGCTTAGAAGAATTTGATATCTTTATTGTTAAGCAAGATAACTTTAATAAAAGGGTGCAAAATCATCTAATGGAAAACACTAGAGCTATTGTTGAGTTGAAAGATATTGTGGAAAGAACCTCTAATGATGTTAAAATGATTGTTAAACACTTTCAAATTGTTCAAACTCAAATAGATCAACTTGTTAAAGTGCAAAACAACTTGCTAGTTAATGCTGCTAAAGAAAAACATGCTTATGAAATTAGAACTACAAGTGGTGCTGCTACCCAGGATCCTCTATATCCTGAGGGGCATCCCAAAAGAATTGAGAAGGATTCTCAACAAGCTGAAAATAGTGGTTCTACTCGTAAGAAAAGGAAAAAGAAACATAAACTGTTGTAGAACCCTCTGAACCTACTATAGATCCTAATAGTATATCTATCTCTGATGCTGAAACTAAAAGTGGTAATGAAGAAAATGAAGTTCCCAATGAAGAAAAAGTTGAAGAAGAACCTGAAAACCACACTAAGAATACTAAATACACCAAAGAAGATTTTATTGCTAAGAAACATGGTAGTGAAAGAGAACCTTGGGTCCAAAAACCTATGCCTTTCCCTGATAAGAAACACAAGCCAAAAGAAGATGAACATTATAATAAGTTTTGTGAGTGGATGAAGCCTTTATTCTTGCAAATTCCTTTGACTGATGCTATTAAATTGCCTCCTTACTCAAAGTATATGAAGGACATTGTCTCGAATAAAAGGAAGATCCCTAATGAAGAAATTTCTACTTTGCTTGCTAATTATTCCTTCAATGGCAAGGTTCCTAAGAAACTTGGAGACCCAGGGATTCCAACTATCCCTTGCTCTATTAAGAATAGTTATGTTAGAACTGCTTTGTGTGATTTGGGAGCTGGAGTTAGTGTTATGCCTTTCTCTCTCTATAAGAGGCTTCAGCTTGAAAAATTGATACCAACTGATATATCTTTGCAAATGGCTGATAAATCTACCACTATTCCTGTGGGTATATGTGAGGATGTACCCATTCAAGTGGCTCATAATTGCTTGATATTAACTGATTTTGTTGTGCTTGAAATGCCTGAAGATGATAATATGTCTATTATTCTTGGGAGACCTTTTCTTAATACTGCAGGAGCTGTTATTAATTGTAATCAAGGAAAGGTGACTTTCAATGTGAATGACAAGGAACATAATGTCTATTTCCCCAAGAAGATTAAAAGGACTTATAGTTTGAATTCAATTGAACATGTTGAGGGCATTCAAGTTGGAGAAATATATTGTCCCATACCAAGAGAAAAATTTGAAACTATTATGATTGGGACCATTGCTATCAAGGTTGAGGTAACATAATCATTAGTGGAATACAAAGTTTTGTCTCATATGGAATTGTTTTGGTAGCAAGACCTGATCAACATTGTTAACAAAAGGATTTCATTGAACAAAACAATGTTTTCACCATGATTATCTCCGCTTACTTCTATTCTATCCATTTTAGTTTTTTCCTTATGCCTAACTTAAAGGCTTTAAAGAAAAGTACTTATTGGGAGATAACCCAAAAGTTTTAGATGAGTCTTGGAAGTAGTAATAACCGCTCCTTATCCTTTTTATTTGCTTTTTGTGCCAAGAGTAACCTCTAATGAGAGAGAAGTAATGCTTGGGAAAGTTGTTGTCCCGAAACAGATTTATGTGCTTCACCGTAAAACTTCGTGTAAAATCTCTGAATGTATTTTTGAGGCGTGAATTTTTGTGCTTCTATCCCAGTTTGTTATCTAACTTCATTAGTTCAACACTTTTTGATTTGAGCAACAGAAGGTCTTCGAAAAAATTCGTCTTTACCTGCTGGTCTGTTTTGACAGATTTCTGCCATTTTCTGCATTTGCTTCTTGTTGGTTCCTTTTTGAGTTCTTTTGGGGAATTGAGCTTTTTGAGGGAAGTGCTACAGTAGCTAGTGTTTTCATGGAAGTTTTATTGGTGTTACAACTGAACCTAAAGACCTATTATCTTGAGTGCACTAATGTTGCTAATAAAGATTGTGTGAAGTTTTGTATGAAGGAAAAAATTTCAGGTGTATGGAAGGAATGAGTAATGAGATGAAGGATGGACTAAAGCTCAAGCTTGGTGATGCCACGCGTGTCACCCCAAGAAATATCCATGAAGTACAAGCGTTAAAGCTTGGGGATGCCAAGGCATCCCACTCTTCATCAATAAAAATCCCAGGTTTCTTCCAAACGCTTCATTTTTATTGTTTCATGCACAGTTGTATTGTTCTTGGAGCATATTATTCTTCGTTTTCTTTTTGGTTTTTCATTTGCTTGGTTTGCTTAGTTTTCTTAATAAATTGGTTGGACCTCCTCTTTCATACATTGGTTTTCAAATAGTCTAGATTGGTTTGGAAAAGAGCAGGAAAGTTCATGCTTAAGTGGTAAAGAGAGCTTGTTTTTGATTGTGGCCTATGCTTTGTCATGCGATGCTTGATATTGTTTTGGATTTATGCTTAGTATTCTTTTCCGTAGCATGACTTGTTATAAACAATTGAGATTGCTTAATGTGCCTTGGATGAATCATGCGTTGTTTAGCATATTAAAGCATAGTATAGTGGTATTCTCCTTTAGTTTTCAACTTGTAGTATCACTTTATGCTTTGGTCAATGATGTTTTGTTGCTCTGCATGATTATGGACATTATTGCTCTCTTAGTTTGTCGCTCCCAGTCTTTTGCTAGCCTTCACAACCAAGTATGAGTTCCACTCATGCATCCAACTCCCTAAACCAAGTTATTCCAAAGAGTCCACTATACCTACCTACTAGCATATGCTATTCCAAGTATATTCATGCTTTTGTTTACCTTCCAAATTAATCTTGTTATGAGAAAACTAGTGATTAAAGCTCTCACGAACTTGATGGCACACTTTAATTTTCTTGCCCTTAATAAACTTGAACCATTGTGTCGTCTATGTTGTATATGCTTACACTTATTTGTTCGGGATTAGCAGAACCATGCTTTCATGGGGAACACTTTTAACATTGCACGGGTACTTGTACCTAGTTGATATCATGCTCTTTTGTACATGGATGTCGTCGGTGTGAAATGAAAGGGGAGCTTGTAAGTCCATGGAGTTATGTATATGTGTTAGAGAAACGCCTGGGCCGCTTGTCTAATCCATGCTGACATGGTGGAAACCTGCAGCGTAACCATAATGAGTTGTCTATGAAGCATTCTTCTTATTAAAAAAAGAGTCCTATATTGAGGAAAAAAAGAGAAAAAAAGATATTATGAAAAGAGGAAAGAGAGAAAAAAGCACCATATTCCCATGGTAAATAAGAAGATTGATGAGATGCTCATTGTCTGCTTGCCTTGTCATTTTGATATGGGGATTCTTCCGTATCATTGGGCAAGGGGTACCCTGTTGGCGATTCTCTATGATACACATGTACTTACGATGACAAGAACTTACCAGTGACTAAACTTGAGTAGCATGAGGAGCGGCCCTTGTATACAAGGGACATGAGATTCCTAACTTATACTTTGTCATGCATGTACACCATAGTTTGTTCACTTTAACCTTAATTACTTCAAGATGCTTATGATAGGGGCAATGAGAGCTGAAAGCTATAAGTACCATAATTTTTGGAAGCTCTTTATGAAACTTGAATCTCTGCTTCCTTCTATGAAGGCCTTTCTTCCACCATTATATTGAGTCTCCACCTTCTACCTTTATGCACCTACTTTGAGAGCATAGTGGCCATTCTTAGCTCTATGTGCATTGTCCCAAGACTAGTTGATTGATGCATAACTTGATATTGCTTGTTTTAAACTATTTGTATCTAGTCACTCTTATGAACTTTGAAGGTGTCCTATGCATTTATATTTGCTACTCTATGAGGGACAAGCTGAATGCTATTATGCTATGTTTTCTTTATGTGAAACAAACAAACGTCTTGCAAAGCATTGTTATTCATGAATCTTTTGTTTGTGCCTTTTCATGTTGCAACACAATTTCTTTGTCTTATTGCTAGAACTTTATCTTTGATGTTATGATTGAAGTACTATGATCCCAGCTTTGAATGTTTTACAAGTACTTTGATCAAGTCTTTGATGGTGCATGTCACCTCAAAAATTATTCTTTCTTTTTATCACTTACCTACTCGAGGACGAGCAGGAGTTAAGCTTGGGGATGTTGATACATTGCAAATGTATCTATAATTTTTGATGTTCCATGCTTGGTTTTATCTCCTTTCTTGTGTTTTGTCCACACTTTGGAGTACTTTTTCATATGATTTCTTGGACTAACCTATTAACAAGAGCCACAGTGCCAGCTGCCTATTTTCTGCTGTTTTTGGTTCCAGGAAAGTCCGAAAATGAATATTCTCGCAATTGGACAGGACAAAAGCCAAAGTGCCTATTTTTCCAGAAGACTCACGGAGCCAGAATATGAGACAGAGGAGGGCCAGGGGCTGGCCACACCACCTGGTGGCGTGGGCCAGGCCAGGCCGCGCCAGGGGGTGGTGTGGGCCCCCCAGGCACCCCCTCGGTCTCTCTCTTCGCCTATAAGAAGCCTTCTGACCTAAAAACTCCGGGGGGTTCGACGTTTTTCCAGAAGGAGTTCCGCTCCGCCGCTACCACAAGATTCCACGAAACAGCACCAGAAACTCCGTTCTGGCACCCTACCAGGACGGGGAATTGGAGGAGATCATCGCCATCATCATCACCATCGCTTATCCATTGACCATCCATGTTTCCCCCATCTATGAGTGAGTAATCCCCCACTGTAGGCCATGGGGATGGTAGGGATTGGATGAGATCGTTCATCTAATGGCATCAGATTGTTAGGGCATGGTGCCTAGTATCTTTTATTAGTGCTTTATGACTTTGTTGCGACTTGTTGTGCTTAATGCTTGTCACTAGAGCCCGGGTGCCATGATTTCAGATCTGAACATGTTATTGATTCATTATGATAGTATTTTTTTTGGTCTTATTTGCAAGTTGTATACACACGTTGTTGTCCGGAACCAATGGCCCCGAAGTGACAGAAATCGGGATAACCGGAGGGAATGGCTTTGATGTGATGGGTTTCGCAGCATAGTAAATCAAAATTTTCTACGGAAGCGAACAGAGGGAAAGCCAAGATCTAATCTAGGAGATGCAAACAACGAGAGAGATTGGATTAGATCTTCATACCCTTTGAAGATTCAGACAATGGAACGCTCGTGAACGTGGGTGATGTAGTCGTACTCGCTTCTCCTCCTCGCGATCCGATCCGATCTAGCACCACAAGTGGCGGTGCCTCCGTGAGATGCACACGTGCGGCACCTCAACGTCTCCTCCTTCCTCGGACCAGCAAGTATGGTGGAGAGATAGATTGGATCTACAACGCGACGGCGCGGTGTATATGGTGGAGAATTTCTGCAGCAGGGCTTCGCCTACAAACAGTCGGGAGGGAGAGAGGAGGGCAGCAGGGCAACTAGGGTTTGGAGGAAGGTGTGTTCGGGGGGGAGGGGGCGCACCAGCCCTCTCTATATAGAGGGGGGGTGCGGCCAGCCCTTGCCCATCCTCCAAGCCTATCTCTAGTTTAAACGATTTAAACTCTCCCTTCTAGAAACCCTATCTTATCTCTAGTTTAAACGATTTAAACTTATCTAGGATCGGCTGGGCCCTATGGGGCCTTGTGCCCCTGGCCCAATGCGGCCAGGACACTCCCTCATAGGCCCATGCCCCCTCCCGGAAGGTGGTACCACGTTGGCCCCCTTCCGGAAGGTTCTAGAAGCTTCCGGTACAATACCGATTAACCTAACAATTCGAACTCCAAAACTGCGCTGCCTTATATGAATCTTATTCTCCGGACCACTCCGGAACCTCTCGTGATGTCCCTGATCCCATCCGAGACTCCGAACAAAAATTCATAAACCAAGTATCCAATCTATCCTAGCGTCGAGACACGTTAAGTGTGTGACCCTGCGGGTTCGAGAATATGCAGACATGATCTTCTATCAATAATCAACAGCGGGGTCTGGGCACCCATATTGACTCCCACACATTCATCGATGATCATATCGGATGAACCACGATGCCAGGATTCAATCAATCCCATATATATATTCCCTTCGTCTCGCGATATTTTACTTGCCCGAGATTCGATCGTTGCATCGTCATACCTAGTTCAATCTCGTTCACAGAAGTACTTTACTGTTCCGTAATCCTTTATAACTTTGTGTTTAACTCCTTAACCAATTGCTTGCATGGGTAGTTGATATCTTTTACCGAGTGGGCCGTATGTATATTTCTCCGACTTGGTAGGACAAATCCCATCTCGATACATACAACCCAACAGATACTTTCCGATCACTGAGAGACACCTTTATGATCACCTCTCATAGGATGACGTTTGATGACCTCAAAGCTTTCTTCCGATACCAGGGAGTTGCATTATCTCATGGTCTAAGGAATACAATATTTGACATAGGAAAAGCTTCGCAAAGATGAACACAATGACACGATCTAATTGCTTCGCTTAGTTTGGGTCTGTCCACCATATCATTCTCCCAATGATATGGTCTCATTATCAATTGACAACTCATGTCTATGGTTAGGAAACCTTAACCATCATTGATCAATGAGCTAGTCCATAGAGGCATACTAGGGACTCGGTGTTGTTCACAAACCACACAAGTATTAATGTTTCCGCTTAATACAATTCTAGCATGGAATATAAACTTTATCATGAACAAGAATTATAATAATAACATCTTTATTATTGCCTCTAGGGCATAATTCCAACAGTCTCCCACTTGCACTAGAGTCAATAATCTAGTTTACATTTGGTAACAATCTTACACCCATGGCACTGAGGTGCTGACCATGTTTTACACGTGGAAGAGGTTTAGTCAATGGATCTGCGACATTCAGATCTGTATGTACTTTGCTGATCTTCAGATCTCCATCTGCTATATAATCTCGGATTATATGAAACTTGCGGTTGATATGCTTGGTCTTTGGATGATATCTTGGTTCCTTAGCGAGTGCTATGGCGCCAGTGTTGTCACACAATATCTCCAAGGGTCCAATGCACTTGAACCACGCCAAGCTCAAAGGATGAAGTTTCGATCCAAACTCCTTCACTTGACGCTTCGCAGCAGCCATGTATTCCGCTTCTCATTGTAGATCCCGCGACCACGCTTTTCTTGCAGCTTCTCCACTCACAGACTCCTCCATTCAAAATATACACGTATCACATCTGAGATTTAGCATCATCCTTGTCGGTGTCGAAAACTAGCATCGACGTAACCTTTCTGACGATTGTTCATCACCCCATAGACTAAGAACATTTCTTGAGTCCTCTTTAGGTACCTTAGGATGTTCTTCACGGCTGTCTAGTGTTCCACTCCGGGATCACTTTGCTATCTGCTCGGCAAACTAAGAGCATTGGACACATCCGTCTAGTACACAAGATGGCATACATGATGGAACCTATGGCCGAGGCATAAGGCACTTTGCTCATAGCTTCCCTATCATTTATCAGAGTGGACACGGCGTTGCTCAATATCTTACCCGACAACATAGGCAATGAACCTTTCAATGACTTATCCATTCTGAACCTTTTGAACTATGTCTAGGTATGTACTCTGGCTTAAAGCTATCAGGCGTCTTTGTCTATATCTATAGATTTTGATGCCCAATATATAAGCAGCTTCACCTAGGTCTTTCATTGAAAAACACTTGTTCAAATAACTCTTCACATCGTTAAGCATGTTGATGTCATTTCAAAAAATCAATATGTTATACACATATAGTACCGTAAACGCCACCGAGCTCCCATTCACTTTCTTGTAGATGCAAGCTTCAGAGCAATTTGGAACAAATCCAAAGCTCTTGATCACTTGATCAAGCGAAGGTTCCAACTCCGAGACGCTTGCTTCAGTCCATAAATGGAACGCTGAAGTTTGCATACTTTATCAGCATCCTTAGGATCGACAAAACCTTCGGGTTGCATCATATACAACTCTTCATCAATGTTGCCATTGAGGAAAGCAGTCTTGACATCCATTTGCCATATTTCATAATCATGAAACGCAGCAATTGCTAATAAAATCCGAATGGACTTAAACATCGCTACGGGAGAGAAAGTCTCATCGTAGTCAACACCTTGAACTTGTTGAAAACCTTTCGCAACAAGCCGTGCTTTATAGACGGTAACATTACCATCCGCGTCCGTTTTCTTCTTGAAGATCCATTTGCACTCAACGGCCTTTCGGTCGCTAGGAGGATCCACCAAAGTCCATACTTGGTTTTTCGCTCATGGATCCCAATTCGGATTTCATGGCTTCTAGCCATTTCTCAGAGTCTGGGCTCATCATCGCTTCCTCATAGTTCGTAGGTTCGCTGTCTTCTACTAACAAGACAGTCAAGACAGGTTGCCATACCACTCGGGAGAGGGCACGCGACCTTGTCGACTGCGACGCTCAAGAGCAGATCGTCCAAGCTTCATGATCCTTGTCATTAGCTTCCTCTATTGTTGGTGCAGCGGCATGGAACAATTTCAGGTGCGCTACTCTCCAATTCAAGAGAAGGTTCAATAACCTCGTCTAGCTCTACTTTCCTCCCACTCACTTCTTTCGAGAGAAACTCCTTCTCAAGAAAGGAACCGTTCTTTGCGACAAACACTTTGCCTTCGGTTCTGTGATAGAAGGTATACCCAATAGTTTCCTTAGGGTATCTTATGAAGACGCATTTCTCCGCTTTGGGTTCGAGCTTGTCCGGCATCAACTTCTTGACATAAGCTTCGCATCCCCAAACTTTAAGAAACGACAACTTAGGTTTAGCACCAAACCACAGTTCATACGGTGTCGTCTCAACGGATTTAGATGGAGCCCTATTTAAAGTGAATGCAGCGGTTTCTAATGCATAACCCCAAAATGATAACGGCAAATCAGTAAGAGACATCATCGATCGGACCATATCTAATAGGGTTCGATTCGGCGTTCGAGACACACCATTGCTACTTGTGGTGTTCGGTATGGAGTTGTGAAACGATTCCACTTGCTTTGAGATGCGTGAGAAAATCATAACTCAAATATTCGCCCCCACGATCGAATCGTAGAAACTTAATCTTTCTGTTATGATGGTTCTCCACTTCATTCTAAAATTCTTTGAACTTTTCAAACGTTTCAGATTTATGTTTCATTAAATAGATATACCCATATCTACTTAAGTCATCGGTAAAAGTGAGAAAGTAGCGATATCCACCGCGCGTCGAAACACTCATCGGTCCACATACATCGGTATGTATGATTTCCAACAAGTCCGTTGCTCGCTCCATCATACCGGAGAACGGGGTTTTGATCATCTTGCCCATGAGGCATGGTTCGCATGTGTCAAATGATTCAAAATCAAGAGACTCCAAAAGTCCATCAGAATGGAGTTTCTTCATGCGCTTTACACCAATATGACCTAGACGACAGTGCCACAAATAAGTAGTATTATCACTATCTACTTTGCATCTCTTAGCCTCAATGTTATGGATGTGTGTTTCATCCCTTTCGAGATTTAGAAGAAATAAACCATTCACAAGAGGTGCATGACCATAAAAGATGTTACTCATATAAATAGAACAACCATTATTCTCCGATTTAAATGAATAACCGTCTTGCAATAAACACGATCCAGAAATAATGTTCATGCTCAACGCAGGCACATAATAACATTTATTAAGGTTTAAAACTAATCCCGAAGGTAAAACTAAGGAGAGCGTCGACGGCCATCACATCAACTCTTGATCCGTTGCCAACGCCAAGATCGTCACCTCATCCCTCACAAGCCGCCGTCTATTCCGTAGCTCTGCTTGAGTTACAAATATTAGCAATGAACCAAGATAAAATACCTAGGCACTACAATGAGGGCTAGTAAGGAAAACATCAATAACATGTATATCAAATATACCTTTGATGGTGCCAGCCTTCTTGTCCGCTAAGTACTTGACAGTTGCGCCAAAGTGACCCTTGTCCTTGCAATAGAAGCACCTGTCCGGCTTAGGACCAGACTTGAGCGTCTTCTCGCCAGGGCAACACGCTTGCCGCTTTTCTTGAAGGGCTTCTTTGCACCTTTACCTTTCTTAAAGGAGGGCTTGTTGACCATCAACACATGATTATCCTTCTTGATGTCCACCTCCGCAGCCTTCAGCTTTGCGAAGAGCTCGGTGATCGTATCAGTGGAACCAATCTGATTATGAGTCACTACAAAACTTTTGTAGGGAGGGAGTGATTGCAGAACCTGTCAATCTTGAGCTCCTCTGAATCTGCATCCGATTGCTCAAGGCGTTGAGTGTAGCCCGACATCTTAATGGCGTGCTCACTAACGGAACTCCCTTCCTCCATCTTGCGATTAAAGAACTTCTCGGAGATCTCATATCTCGTAACGGGCCCTGAGTACAAACATGGTTTTCAGCTCTTGAGAATCTCAAAGGGCACAGGATAGGTTTCACAACGATGTTGAAGTTCCGGTTACATAGCAAACTACATGGTGCTCTTAATCACGCCATAATCATCTTTTGCTGATCGATAGACAGCTTTCTCATCACCAGCCAGCTTGCGAGGGGTTACCTAACGCTTTCTCAAGGACATAGTCCTTTTGACCGCCAGAGAGAATGATTCTCAGATTGCAGAACCAGTTGGTGAAGTTAGACCCATTGTTCTTAAGCTTTTCTTTCTCAGCAAAAACGTTGAAGTTGAAGTTGGACTTAGCCATGTGATCTACAATATTTGCAAGTACAAATTAGACTATGTTCATGATAACTAGTTCAACTTTTAATCAAATTACTAGATGAACTCCCACTAAATTCAACATCCCTCAAGTTGTTTAGTGAACATGATCCAAATTCACCACACCTAATCCGATCTTCACGAGAAGAGATGTGGTTTCAATGGTGGACAACGAAGTGTCGATCATATCATTCATATGACTCATGCTTAACCTTTCGGTTCATGTGTTCCGAGGCCATGTCTGTACATGCTAGGCTCGTCAAGTTAGACCCAAGTATTTCCGCGTGCAAACTGGCTTGCACCCGTTGTATGTGAGCGAGAGTCTATAGCACCCGATCATCACGTGATGCTTGGACACGACGAACTTTCAACGCAGTGCATACTTGGGGAGAACACAGTTTTTATCTTGATCTTTAATTGAGGAATCATCTTATAATTCTACCGTCGCGATCTAAGCATGATAAGATACATAAAAGGATAAACATCACATGCATATAACTTTATGTGACATGGTATAGCCAATCTTCGCGCAATGATCTCCATCTTGTGCGTTCCGGCATGATCTCCATCACTCCACCATGATTGCCTCCACCACGAATAGCAACTACAACTATTGCTAACTACTTAGCGATAAAGTAAAGCTATTACATGGCGTATAAGAAGTTGACTCAGGTCATACACAATTATAAAGACAACCATATGGCTCTGCCGGTTGTGTACTCATCGACATGCAAGTCGTGAAACATTACAAAACATGATCATCGCATACAATATACACATCACATCTTGGGCCATACCATATCACGAAAACACTCGCAAAAACAAGTTAGACCTCTACTTTGTTGTTCCATGTTTTACGTGGCTTATGGGAGTAGATGCTAAGAACGATTCTTACCTACGGAAAGCCACAACGGTGATATTATGGTTGCCAATCTCCGGGGTTAATGCCTTGACAACTATAGTGAGAGAAACTGACATCCACCAGCCGCATGTATGGTTCACGCCACTCGTCAAGTGCGGTGGCGGTCTCGCGAACGACGTCGCGTATGGTTGGACTGGACCGCTTCAATCTCACTATCCCGCCCCATAAGAAGAACACAAACAAGAGGCTTGCAACAGAAAACATCAACGCCCGCAACAACCATGTTGCGTTCTACTCGTGAAACACATCTACGCATAGATCTAGCTCGATACCAGCGATGGGTTTCAAGCATAGTAAATTAAAATTTTCTACTTAACAGAGGGAAAGCCAAGATCTAATCTAGGAGATGCAAACAACGAGAGAGATTGGATTAGATCTTCATACCCTTGAAGATTCAAGATGAACGCTCATTTAACGTGGGTGATGTAGTCGCATTTCTCCTCCTCGCGATCCGATCCGATCTAGCACCACAAGTGGCGGTGCCTCCGTGAGATGCACACGCGGCACCTCGACGTCTCCTCCTTCCTCGGACCAGCAAGTATGGTGGAGAGATAGATTGGATCTACAACGCGACGGCGGTGTGTATATGGTGGAGAATTTCTGCAGCAGGGCTTCGCCTACAAACAGTCGGGAGGGAGAGAGGAGGGCAGCAGGGCAATTAGGGTTTGGAGGAAGGTGTGTTCGGGGGAGGCACCAGCCTCTATATATAGAGGGGGTGTGGCCAGCCCTGCCCATCCTCCAAGCCTATCTCTAGTTTAAACGATTTAAACTCTCCTTCTAGAAACCCTATCTTATCTCTAGTTTAAACGATTTAAACTTATCTAGGATCGGTTGGGCCCTATGGGGACTTGTGCCCCTGGCCCAATGCGGCCAAGACACTCCCTCATAGGCCCATGCCCCCTCCCGGAAGGTGGGACCACGTTGGCCCCTTCCGAAGGTTCTAGAAGCTTCGGTAATAATACCGATTAACCCGGAACAATTCGAACTCCAAAACTGCACTACCTTATATGAATCTTATTCTCGGACCACTGAACCTCTCGTGATGTCCCGGATCCCATCCGAGACTCGAACAAAAATTCATAAACCAAGTATCCAATCTATCCTAGCCGAGACACGTTAAGTGTGTGACCTACGGGTTCGAGAATATGCGCACATGATCTTCTATCAATAATCAACAGCGGGTCTGGGCACCCATATTGACTCCACACATTCATCGATGATCATATAGGATGAACCACGATGCCAGGATTCAATCAATCCCATATATATGTTCCTTCGTCTCGCGATATTTTACTTGCCGAGATTCGATCGTCGTACCGTCATACCTAGTTCAATCTCGCTCACAGCAAGTACTTTACTCGTTCCGTAATCCGATATCACTTTGTGATTAACTCCTTAACCACATGCTTGCAAGCGTGTTGATATCGACACGAGTGGGCCCGAAGTATATCTCTCCGACTTGGGAGGGACAAATCCCATCTCGATACATACAACCAAACAGATACTTTCCGATCACCTGAGAGACACCTTTATGATCACCCTCTCATAGGATGACGTTTGATGACCTCAAAGCTTTCTTCCGATACCAGGGAGTTGCATTATCTCATGGTCTAAGGAATACAATATTTGACATAGGAAAAGCTTCGCAAAGATGAACACAATGACACGATCTAATTGCTTCGCTTAGTTTGTCATTCCACCATATCATTCTCCCAATGATATGGTCTCATTATCAATTGACAACTCATGTCTATGGTTAGGAAACCTTAACCATCATTGATCAATGAGCTAGTCCATAGAGGCGTACTAGGGACTCGGTGTTGTTCACAAACCACACAAGTATTAATGTTTCCGCTTAATACAATTCTAGCATGGAATATAAACTTTATCATGAACAAGAATTATAATAATAACATCTTTATTATTGCCTCTAGGGCATAATTCCAACATGATGTGAGGACCACATGTGTTCACGGAGTGTTAATGCTTTGCTCCGGTGCTCTATTAAAAGGAGCACCTTAATTGCCAGTAGTTCCCTTGAGGCCCTGCTGCAAACGGGCTGGCAGGACAAAAGATGTTGTGCAAGTTCTCATTGCGAGCACGTATGACTATATATGGAACACATGCCTAGGATTATCTAGTACTTGGATGCTTTATCTTATTTATCTGCAATTGCCCTATGTTCTGATTGCTATGTGAATTGTCTTGTCCATCCAACGCCCGTCCATCCATCCCTATGCCTACACTTTTCGAATCCCATGCATCGCTATTGTTACTGTTGTCTTTACGTTACTACTGCTGTTACTTTTCTATTCCTACTACAAAACTGTTGCTACTGATAAACTGTTGTGAGCAAGATTGTTTCCAGGTCCAGCTGAATTCACAACTCAGTTGTTAAGGCTTATAAATATTCTTTGGCTCCCCTTGTGTCGAATCAATAAATTTGGTTTCACTTCCCTCGAAAATACTGCGATACACCCCCTATACTTGTGGGTCATCACAATCTCACCGTGTTTTGCGAAAAACAAAGGATTAAACGTATCGAATGGAAGGAAGTAATAGTTTGCAGAAAGTAAACACAAAGCAGTAAACAATTTGTAGATTGTATGTAAAGATAAGAACCGGGATCCATAGTTCACTAGAGGTGGCTCTCCTTAGATAGATAACATGTTGGGTGAACAAATTACAGCGAGGCAATTGACAAACACCGAGAAAGCAATACATGCATATACTAATCATCTTGACTCCTTTGAGACTTGATTGGGCATTACAACATTATACATAGACCACCATCCAACTGCATCTATGACTAATAATCCACCTTCAGGTTATCATCTGAACCCCCTCCAGTATTAAGTTGCAAGCAACATATTATTGCTTTACGAACTGCGTGTAAAGTAAACAATACGATTGTTCTATGAACAAAGGATTGTTGTTTTCTCCCTAGTAGCAACAACACATCTAGTACCTTAGAGATTTCTGTCACTTCCCCAGATTACCAGAGGCATGAACCCACTATCGAGCATAAATACTAACTCTTGGAGTTGCTAGCATCTACTTGGCCAAGATAGCTACTAACAACGGAAAGCATGCAAGATCACAAATAACAAAGACATGATAGAATCAAATATCAATCTTAAATAGCATCTCAATATCCATCGGATCCCCGCAAACACAACATGCAGAATTACAAATAGATGATCTTGATCATGAACGGAGCTCACAAGATCTAGACATGAAAGCACAAAGTAGGAGAACCAGCCATCTAGCTACTACATGGATCCGTAGTCCAAGGATGAACTACTCACGCATCACACCGGAGGCTTGCATGATGATGAAGAAGGCCTCTAGGGTGAATTCCCCTCTCCGGCAGGGTGCCGGGAAGAGCTTCAGATCCCTCCCGATCTAGGGATGGAGATGACGGCGGCTATAGACTCTTTCATGGATTTTTGATCGGGCACTTAGGGTTTACATCCCGAGGGCATCTTATAGTTGGAAGGGGAGGCCGAGGGGGTGCCAGGGCTGGCCTCACCACCCCCTGGCGCGGTCCAGGCTGGGCCGCGCGGCCAGGTGGTGTGGTGGCCCCCTGGCCCCTCTCCGTCTCGTACTCTGGCATCTGATGACTTCCGGAAAAATAGGCACTTTGGCTTTTGTCCCGTCCAATTCCGAGAATATTCATTTTCTGACTTTCCTGGAACCAAAAATAGCAGAAAACGGGTAGATGACACTGTGGCTCTTGTTAATAGGTTAGTCCAAGAAATCATATGAAAAGTACTCCAAAGTTGGAACAAAACACAAAAAGTGGATAAAACCAAGCATGGAACATCAAAAATTATAGATACATTTGCAATGTATCAATACTTTCTTTCAGAAATATTTTCCTCCTGGTGCTCGACATGCCATTTTGCAGGAATTTTTTGACTTTAAATAGGGGGAAGAGGAAAAATTGCATGAATCATGGGCAAGGTTTTGTACTTTGATTCACGCACATCCTGGATGTCCATTACCTAAAAATGAGCTTCTTGACATATATTATAATGGACTAACTGATGAATCTAGGACATACCTGGATAGTTTTGCTGATTGTGTTTTCAGGAAGAGAACTCCCGAAGAGGCTGAGGAATTAATGGCTAAAATAAGAAAGAATTATGATGACTGGACTTCACCTGAGTCAACTACACCTAAGTTAACTAAACCTGAGCCAAATGTGCCTGAACCAACACCAACACCAAAGAAGAGGGGAGTGATTGAACTAAATGATGAAGTGATGAAGGAAGCTAAGAAATGTCTCAAGGAGAAGGGTATTAAATCTAAAGATGTGAAGAATTTACCTCCTATAGAAGAGTTATGTAAGCCAATCTCCCACTCATCCACTATTGAGGTACACTCTCTCCAACATTTTGATGAAGGTGATATTCCTTATTCTAAACCTCCTGATCAATGCTTAGAAGAATTTGATATCTTTGTTGTTAAGCAAGATAATTTTAATAAGAGAGTGCAGAATCATTTAATGGAAAACTCTAGAGCTATTAATGAGTTGAGAGATATTGTGGAAAGAACCTCCAATGATGTTAAAATGCTTTTTAAACATTTCCAAATGGTTCAAACTCAAATTGATCAGCTTACTAAAGTACAAAAAGATTTGCTAGTTAATGCTTCTAAAGGAAAACATGCTTATGAAATTAGAACTAGGAGTGTAGCTCTCACTCGGGATCATTTATATCCTGAGGGACATCCTAAAAGAATCAAGCAAGATTCTCAACAAGCTGAAAATAGGGGTACTTCTTCTAAGAGAAAGAAAAAGAAACGTAAAACAGTTGTAGATTCTTCTGAACCTACTAAAGATCCTAATAGTATATCTGCTTCTGATGCTGGAACTGAGAGTGTTAATGATAAAAATGATGCTCCTGATAAAGAAGAAATTGAAGAAGAACCTGAAAGGCATAATAAGAATACTAAGTACACTAAGGAAGATTTTGTTGCTAATAAACATGGTAGTGAAAGAGAGCCCTGGGTTCAACAACCAATGCCTTTTCCTGATAAGAAACACAAGTCAAAGGAAGAAGAACACTATAATAAGTTTTGGGAGTGGATGAAACCTTTATTTTTACAAATTCCTTTGACAGATGCTATTAAATTGCCTCCTTATTCAAAGTATATGAAGGATATTGTTTCTAATAAAATGATGATCCCTAATGAGGAAATTCTACTTTGCTTGCTAATTATTACTTTAATGGTAAGGTTCCAAAGAAACTTGGAGACCCAGGGATTCCAATTATTCCATGCTCTGTTAAAAATAGTTATGTTAGAACTGCTTTGTGTGATTTGGGAGAAGGAGTTAGTGTTATGCATTTTTCTCTCTACAAAAGACTTCAACTGCAAAAATTAATACCAACTGATATATTTGCAAATGGCTGATAAATCTACTACTATTCCTGTTGGTATATGTGAGGATGTTCCTATTCAAGTGGCTCATAATTGCTTGATATTAACTGACTTTGTTGTGCTTGAAATGCCTAAAGATGATAATATGTCTATTATTCTTGGGAGACCTTTTCTTAATACTGCAGGTGCTATCATTAATTGTAATCAAGGAAAGGCAACTTTTAATGTTAATGACAAGGAGCATACTGTCTATTTCCCCAAGATGATTGATAAGACTTATGGCCTAAATTCAATTGAAAATATTGAGGGCATCCAAGTTGGAGAAATATATTGTCCCATACCACGAGAAAAATATGAAATTATTATGATTGGGACTATTGCTATCTAGGTTGAGGTAACATAATCATTTAGTGGAATGCAAAGTTTTGTTTCATATAAAATTGTTTTGGTAATAAGACCTGATCAACCTTGTTAACAAAGGGATTTTAATGAACAAAACAATGTTTTCACCATGATTATCTTTGTTTACTTTTATTTTATCCATTTTAATTTTTGCTTTCACTTAGTTTACTTTTCTATTGCTAGTTGCTTGCATATTAGAGTCTCTTAGAACTTCTGAAGTTTTAGTTTTGTTTTGTTATTGCATCATTCCAAAATCACCTTTTTGCCAAAAAATCATCCATCAATACCTGAAAATTGCTCAAAAACAAAGTTTCTCGAAAAAATCCAGAAAATTCATATTAAATTTTTACGCCAAAATAGGGGCAGAGAAGTACCTGGAGTCACCCAGGAGGGCCCACTGATACGTTGCTAACGTATCCATAATTTTTGATGTTCCATGCTTGGTTTTTATCTACTTTCTTATTTTTGTCCATACTTTGAGGTATTTTTATACACTTTATGGAACTAACCTATTGACAAGATGCCACAGTGCCAGTTGCCTGTTTTCTGCTGTTTTTGGTTTCAGAAAAGCTAAAAAATGAATATTCTCGGAATTGGACGGGACAAAAGCCAATATGCCTATTTTTTCCGGAGAAACACGGAAACACGAAGCAGAGACGGGGTAAGGCACTAGGGTGGGCACACCATATGGTGGCAGAGGCTAGCCCTGGCCGTGCCACCAGGTGGTGTGGGCCCCCTGGCTGCCCACCGACCTTGCCTCTTCGCCTATAAGATGCCTCCCGATGCAAAAACCCTAAATCATCCAACCTCTAGCCACGAAAAGTTCCGCAGTGCCGCTGCCACCGAAGGGGAGATTAGGGGACAGAAAGTCTCTGTTCCGGCACCCTGTCGAGACGGGGAAGTGCCCCCGGAGCCATCTCCATCGATCTCCACCACCATCTCCATCGTCGTTACTGATTCCCATGATGAGGAGGGAGTAGTTCTCTCTCGAGGCTAAGGGTTCTACTGGTACCTATGTGTTCATCTCTCTCTATGCATGATCATATTGTGATCATGAGCTTTGTAATCAAGTAGATCTACCTTGCTACTCAAGTGCTTTAATAGATCTCTGCTTTCCCCATGTGTGTGAAAGTGATAGTGTGCACACCATGGTGGCACTTAGGCTAGAGATTACAATTACTTGTCATGAGCTATATTTGGAGTTGGATGTTTCTATGAAATTGTGGTGTTTGTTGGAACCATCTAGTGCTCAAGGTGATAGTGTGGGGTTATCTAGATGGGGAAAGCGGACTTTGAGGTGTGTTGTTATAGCCCTACCATGGATTAGGGTGTCCAATCGAAGAGTAGTTCAGAGTAGTATCATAAAGAAAATATATTTATATGAGAGTGTTCACTAGTGAAAGTATGATCCCTAGGCCTTGGTTCTAAGCATTGAAACACCATTTGCAACTAGATCTGTTACATGTTTGCTTGCTTCCATCTTTATTTCAGTTTGCCTTTAGTCTCTTCCATGCCATCAAGCTATTTGCTGGCACCGTTACCACTTATAATTATCTATACCACTTGTATTTCACTATCTCTTTGCCTAACTAGTGCACATATACACCTAACAAGTGTATTGGGTGTGTTGGGGACACAAGAGACTTCTTGTATCTTGATTACAGGGTTGCTTGAGAGGGAATACCTTTGACCACTTCCTCCCTTTTTTTTGAGGTGAAACAGTAGGGAAAATCCCCACTGCAATTTTTTTTATTATATATGTATGTTACAATGAGAAAATGATCTAAGGTAGATCATAAACATTTATTTAAATTGCAACAATCTATTCTATCCCTGATCTAATTGCTGACTGAGCCAGGCTTTGAATTTCTCCTTGTATCTTCCTTTGATTCTGAATTGTATCCATCTCATTTCCTGGTAGAAAATTGCTTTCCATCTATCAAAAGTGGGTCTTTTATCATTAAAAATCTTCTCATTTCTGCAAATCCAGATACCCCAGGATGTCATGATAATAATTTCCATTGCAAATGGTAGATGTAACTTTTCTTTGATGTTTGAAATAGCTTCTAATCCTGTTAGATTTGCAGTTCTGTTTCTGGAAATATGGTCCCAACATTTTTTTGCAAATGGACAATCCCAGAAAAGATGATTTGCTGATTCTTCTGTGATGCAGTTTGATGTAACACAATTGTAATCAGTAAGGTTGAAATTCTTTCTCCTCAGTAGGTTTCTTGTATTCAATCTGTCTAGTAACAAAAGCCAGAAAAAGAACTTGTGTTTATTTTGACAGGAGGTTGCCCAAACCGAGGAAAAGTGTGGTGGTGATGGTGAGTGTCCAATCAGGGCTGAGTATGCCTTTTTTAACTTCAAACTTATCTGTTCCCCATATATAGTTCCAATTATCATGGGTGTCCTGAGTGTCATGTCTGAATTCCTGGCATTTTTCTTCCAGGTCTGAAAACTCAGAGAAAGCCTGATGTGAGAGAGGTAGGTGGAAGTTATCTTCAAGGAATTCAGCATGAAGGAAATCATGAACATTGATGATTGTAGACTTAGCATAGGACAAAAGGTGAGGGAATTTATTCATCAAGCATTCCTCTTGCCAAAGGTCAGTCCAGAAGTAAGCAGATTTGCCTGAATTCAGATTGCATTTGGCCATGCCTTTATAGTTATCAATTAATTTGATATGTGACTTCCACCAGAAAGATCCCTCCATGCTTCTTCCAGGTAACTTTCTATTTTAGTAATAAGTCTCCCATTTTTGACCACTTCCTCCCTGAGTTCGATAAACCTTGAGTAATCCACTTAAGGGAAAACTTGCTACTGTTCTACAAACCTATGCACTTGGAGGCCCAACAACTGTCTACAAGAATAGAAGTGCATAGACATCAAGCTATTTTCTAGCGTCGTTGCCGGGGAGGTAAGGTAAAAGGTACTCACATCCTCTGGTGTGAGTTCTCGAAGTTATTTCCTTTAGATTCTGCAATTTTGTCTTTTTGTTTCTTGTTTTCACTAGTTAGGCTTAATGGAAAACAACAACAAAAATAGAGAGCTTTATAGTATTTATCTTGAGTTAGGACATGAAGTGTTTGAAGAGAAAATTAAAAAACCTATGGAACTTTATTTGCATGATAATAGCAATGTTGTTAGTATGAATTATTTGGACACCATTATTGCTAATGCTATGGAATAGTCTAAGCTTTTTTTCGCGAAAACGCAAAAGCCTTGCGTTTCGATTCATTGATAGAAAAAGAAAGTATTGTACAACGCCAAAGGGCGCACACCCGACACACTCAAGACAGAACATGGCTGAGGCCTCTAAGCAAACATTACAACCGACGCCACTAAACACCCTAGCCTATATGCGCAAAGCAGCACCACCGCCCACCACCATGCTCTTCGTCGTTCGAACATAAGCTAGCAGCCGTCAGCCTCCCCCGTCGAGTGAATCCATGCGACTGAAGCACCGCAACGGAGGATCCTTCGTAGACCATGAACCTTGCCCGAAGGGTAACCAAACTAGCGCGACGTCGGAGCTCCAAGGATCTGCTCGCCACAGCCAAAGCATGCGCCAACACCTGCGTTCCACCTAGGGCCGTACCACCAAGAACAACGCCTCCAAGGAAGGAGCGATGTCCTGAATGTCGTCGTCATTCGATCTGGCAAGCCAAATCTAGGTTTTCACCCGGGGAACAGAGCCACAAGGGATGGGGTGGATTAGTGCTCCTCGACAATGCCCCCAAGAGGGTAACGATGCCAAGGGAGCCACCGTCTTCGGCACCAACAAAGGTTGGGCAGAGCTTTCACCCGGATCGCATGATCACCACTCACGCAACCACGCAACCTCCGAGACCCGACAGCAAGATCTTGTCGCCGACGAATCCGCAATAGTCCGAGAACCCGACTGGCCCACCAACTTGCCAGCGAAGGCCACCACAAGATGCAGGCTCCAAGGCGACAAAGAACCGCCCAAGGTGGGAACCTCATCGCAAGACCACCCGTGCATTGGCCAGCTCCGATCAATGGCAAGGATGCCGAAATCAGCAGCACGATGCCTATGCACACCGCAGCTCGCCGACAAGGGCAGAGCTGCCCCACCGTGAAGCGCATCACCCCTCCAATGCCACCACCAGAGAGGCGGAGCAGCACGAGGACGGTGTCTTCGCTGTATGCGGTGGGAGGGGTAGGTGGGAGGAGAGGGGCACGATAGGACCAGTCGCCGGCACCAGGTCAAACCTATGGCGGACGACCAGCACGATAGCGTGTCCCTCGCGTCGCCAAGGGCCCAGCCCTGCGCCGCTCCAAGCCGGCATCCTCCACCACCCAGCTAGCCTTCTACGCCGGCGACAAGAAGCTTGCTGCCGCGCCGACAGACCCACCTGCGATGGTCGAGGTCGACCTCTCACGGCAAGGAAAGGAGGGGCGTACAGGCCTTGGCCGCTCCAGTGGTCTCCGCAAGAACTCCGCGCCGAGACCCGAGCTACGGTCGCGCGCAAGCGCTGCGTCCCGCAAGCCTAGGTCGGGCCCCGAAGGGCCCGCGCGACCACAGATCTAGGCCTAGGTCAGGCACAGACTAGACCCGCACCAGCGCTGCCGTCGTCCTCTGGCCTCCGCACCGCCGTCGACCACGCAGCACCTCTAGTGACCACGCCCATGAGCAACATCTTCCTCGCCACCGCACGGTCTTTGACGCCGACAGCGAGAAGCTCGTCGCGCGCCAAGAGACCCACCCACCGCCTGTCTAGCCGCCGACACCACCACGGCGCCCAGCAGCCAGCATCGTCAGGCGCACCCACACCCACACCGGCCTGCAGCCACGTGGCCTACAGCAGCAGGCCCGCCCATGCCCATCTGGGCCGCGAGCGAGCCCAGCGCTCGCTGTCGCCGCTACTGCAGGGGCGCCTCCATCGCATGGAGAGCAGGCCCGGACCACCACGAATGCCGCCGAGCCGCGCATCCTGCCGGATCCCCGCAGCACCTCGCCGCCAGACGCCACCGGGTCACGCGCCACCACCGCAGGAAGGGGCCGCCGCCGCACGAGGAAGAAGGCCCCGCCGCCGCCGTCACCGCCCGGGCTTTGCCCGACGGGACCTCTGGCGGTGGCGGAGGGGAGGGGGAGAGGGGAGGGGGTGGCTCGGCCGGCGGCGCGGTCGCCCCCCGTGTCGCCTAGGGTTGGGCAACACGGGGGCAGCTCGTTCTCACATGTACCGCAAGAAAAGCCATAGTCTAAGCTTGGGGAAGCTAGTTTTTATGAAAATGATCTTTTTAGTTCCCCAGCTTTGGAAGATAGCTATTCTATTGCTTATGGTGATACCAAACCTCCAATATATGATGATTACAATGAGGAATATGATATTTTCAGTCCACCTACTATTGAGGAGAAAATTAAATATGATTACAATATGCCTCCTATATTTGATGATTATGGTGATGAGAATAATAATGATAGCTATTTTGTTGAATTTGCTCCCACTATGATTAATAAGAATGACTATGCTTATATGGATAGTAATAATTATTTCATGCATATGGCTCATGATAAGAATGGTTTATGTGATATTTATATTGTTAACTTTATTCATGATGCTACTGAAAGTTATTATGAGAGAGGGAAACATGGTTTTATGTATCTCAATAATATTAAGTTTCCCCTCTTTATGTTGATAATTTTGAAGTTGCACTTGTTTTGCTTTCCTATGCTTGTCGCTTTGTGCTTTAATGACTTGTTTCTTTACAATATTCCTATGCATAGGAATTGGGTTAGACTTAAATGTGTTTTTAATTTGCTTCTTGATGCTCTCTTTTACTTCAATTCATATTTCTTATGTGACCATCTTCTCAAACTATCAATCCTAACTTAAAGGCGTTAAAGAAAAGTACTTATTGGGAGATAACCCAAAAGTTTTAGTTGAGTCTTGGAAGTTATTACCTCTGTAATAACCTCTCCTTATCCTTTTTGTTTGATTTTTTGCCAAGAATAACCTCTAATGAGAGGGAAGTAAGATTTGGGAAAGTTGCTGTCCCGAAACATATTTTTGTGCTTCATTGTAAAAATTCGTGAAAACTCTCTGTACGTCGAATTGAGCTGTAATTTTTTGTGATTCTGCCCTAGGTTGTTATCCAACTTTCGTTAGTTCAACACTTTTCGATTTGAGCAACAAAAGGTCTTCGAAAAAATAGGTTTTTACCTGCTGGTCTGTTTTGACAGATTTCTGCCATTATTTGCATTTGCCTCTTAATCTCTTTCTCTTTGAGTTCTCTTTGATCATTTGAGCTTTTCAACGGAAGTGCTACAGTATCTTGTGTTTTAATGGAAGTTTTATTGGTGTTGAAACTGAATCCAAAGACTTATTATCTTGAGTGCACTAATGTTGCTAATAAAGATTGTCTGAAGGTTTGTATGAAGGAAGAATTTCAAGTGTATGGAGAGAATGATGTAATGAGATGAAGAATGGACTAAAGCTCAAGATTGGGGATGCCACGCGTGTCACCCCAAGAAATATCCAAGAAGTACAAGCGTCAAAGCTTGGGGAAGCCCAAGGCATCCCCTTCTTCATCAATAAAAATTTCAGGTTTCTTCCAAACACTTCATTTTTATTGTTTCATGCACAGTTGTGTTGTTCTTGGAGCGTCTTCGTTTTCATTTTTAGTTTTTGTTTGCTTGGTTTGCTTAGTTTGCTTGAATAAATTGGTTGGACCCCCTCATTCATGCATTAGTTTTCAAATAAGATTGGTTTGGATTGGAAAAGAGTAGGAAAGTTCATGCTTAAGTGGTAAAAAGGAGCTTGTTTTTACTGTGACTTAGACTTTATCATGTCATGCTTGATATTGTTTTGGCTTTATGCATAGTAATTTTTTCTGTAGCATGACATGTTATAAACAATTGAGATTGCTTAATGTGCCTTGAAAGAATCATGCGTTGTTTTAGCATATTAAAGCATAGTATTATGGTATTCTCCTTTGATGCTCTATTTGGGTTAACTTGGCGAATGCTCACACTATGTTAAGACTATACCAAGTCACCATAGCCTTTATGATCCTTTAGTTTTCGACTTGTAATATCACTTTATGCTTTAATTAATGATGTTTTGTCGCTTTGCATGATTATGGCCATTATTGCTCTCTTAGTTGGTCACTCCCAGTCTTTTGCTAGCCTCCATACCAAGTATGAGTTCCACTCATGCATCCAACTCCAAACAAAACTAAGTTATTCCAAAGAGTCCACCATACCTACCTATTCCCAGTATTTTGCTATTCCAAGTATATTCATGTTTTTATCTACCTTCCGAATTAAACTTGTTATGAGAAAACTAGTGATTAAAGCTCTCACGAACTTGATGGCACACTTTACTTTTCTTGCCCCTAATAAACTTGAACCATTGTGTCATCTATGTTGTATATGCTTGCACTTATATGTTGGGGATTAGCAGAACCATGTTGTCATGGGGAACGCTTTCAATATTGCACGTGTACATTGTACCTAGTTGATATCATGCTCTTTTGTCTATGGATGTCGTCGGTGTGAAATGAAAGGGGAGCTTGTAAGTCCATGGAGTTATGTATGTGTGTTAGAGAAATGCCTGGGCCGCTGGTCTAATCCATGCCTAATCATGGTGGAAACCTGCAACGTAACCATAATGAGCAATCTATGAAGCATTCTTCTTATAAAAAAGAGATAGATATTGAGAAAAAGAGAAAAAGAAAAACAAAGAGATGAGAAAAGAGGAAAGAGAGAAAAAAAGCACCATTTTTCCCATGGTAAATAAGAAGATTGCTGAGATGCTCGTTGTCTGCTTGCCTTGTCATTTTGATATGGGGATTCTTCCGTATCATCGGGCAAGGGGTACCCCGTTGGCGGTTCTCTATGATACACATGTACTTACTATGACAAGAACTTATCGGTAAATACTTGAGTAGCATGAGGAGCGGCTCTCGTATTCAAGGGACATGAGATTTCCAACTTATACTTTGTCAAGCATATACTCCATAGTTTGTTCACTTTAACCTTAATCACTTTAAGATGCTTATGATAGGGGCAATGAGGGCTGAAACCTAATAAGTACCATAATTTTTGAAATCTCTTTATGATACTTGAATCCCTGCTTCCTTCTATGAAAGGCCTTTCTTTTACTTTTATGTTGAGTCTCCATCTTCTATCTTTATGCACCTATTGAGAGAGCATAGTGGCCATTCTTAGTTTAATGTGCATTTTCCCAAGACTTGTTGATTGATTCATAATGTTGATATTGCTTGTTCTTGCACTATTTGTATCTAGTCACCCTTATGAACTTTGAAGTTTTTCTATGCATTTATGTTTTGCTACTCCATGAGGGACAAGCTGAATGCCACTATGCTATGTTTTCTATATGTGAAACAAACAAACGTCTTTCAATGTATTATTATTCATGATCTTTGTTTGTATCCTTTCATGTTGCATGCATAGTTACTATGTATTATTGTTAGAACTTTATCTTTCTTGCTATGTTGAACTACTATGATCCCAGCTATCAATGTTTTACAAATACTTTTATCAAGTTTATGATGGTGCATGTAACCTCAAAATTATTCTTTATTTTTATCACATACCTACTCGAGGACGAGCAGGAGTTAAGCTTGGGGATGTTGATACGTTGCTAACGTATCCATAATTTTTGATGTTCCATTCTTGGTTTTTATCTACTTTCTTATGTTTTGTCCACACTTTGAGGTATTTTTATACACTTTCTGGAACTAACCTATTGACAAGATGCCACAGTGCCAGTTCCCTATTTTCTGCTGTTTTTGGTTTCAGAAAAGCTAAAAAATGAATATTCTCGGAATTGGACGGGACAAAGCCAATATGCCTATTTTTCCCGGAGCAACATGGAAACACGAAGCAGAGACGGAGTAGGGCACCAGGGTGGGCACACCATATGGTGGCGCGGGCTAGCCCTGGCCGCGCCACCAGGTGGTATTGGCCCCTAGCCTCCCACCGACCTTGCCTCTTCGCCTATAAGATGCCTCCTGATGCAAAAACCCTAAATCATCCAGCCTCCAGCCACGAAAAGTTCCGCAGCGCCCCCGCCACCAAAGGGGAGATTCGGGGGACAGAAAGTCTCTGTTCCGGCACCCTGCCGGGATGGGGAAGTGACCCCGGAGCCATCTCCATTGATCTCCACCACCATCTCCGTCGTCGTTGCTGATTCCCATGATGAGGAGGGAGTAGTTCTCTCTCGAGGCTAAGAGTTCTACTGGTAGCTATGTGTTCACCTCTCTCTCTATGCATGATCATATTGTGATCATGAGCTTTGTAATCAAGTAGATCTACCTTGCTACTCAAGTTCTTTAATAGATCTCTTCTCTCCCCATGTGTGTGAAAGTGACAGCGTGCACACCATGGTGGAACTTAGGCTAGAGATTACAATTACTTGTTATGAGTTATATTTGGAGTTGGATGTTTCTATGAAATTGTGGTGTTTGTTGGAACCATCTAGTGCTCAAGGTGACAGTGTGGGGTTATCTAGATGGGGAAAGCGGACTTTGAGGTGTGCTTTTATAGCCCTACCATGGATTAGAGTGTCCAACCGGAGAGTAGTTCAGAGTAGTATCATAAAGAAAAGATATTTATATGAGAGTGTTCGCTAGTGAAAGTATGATCCATAGGCCTTGTTTCTAAGCATTGAAACACCGTTTGCAACTAGATCTGTTACAGGTTTCCTTGTTTCCATCTTTATTTCAGTTTGTCTTTAGTCTCTTCCACGCCATCAAGCTATTTTCTGGCACCATTACCACTTATAATTATCTATACCACTTGTATTTCACTATCTCTTCGCCGAACTAGTGCACCTATACACCTAACAAGTGTATTGGGTGTGTTGGGGACACAAGAGACTTCTTGTATCTTGATTGCAGGGTTGCTTGAGAGGGAATACCTTTGACCACTTCCTCCCTGAGTTCGATAAACCTTGGGTAATCCACTTAAGGGAAAACTTGTTGCTGTTCTACAAACCTCTCATTTGGAGGCCCAACCACTGTCTACAAGAATAGAAGTGCGTAGACATCACCCACCAGTCAGGCACACCACCTGGTGGCGCGGCCACACCAGGGGCGCGCCTGGCCATGGTGCAGGCCACCCCTGGCCCTCCACTTATTCTCCCACCTGCCACTTCTCTCTCTCTCTAGAAAATACCATTGCATTGCTCAAACCCGTGTTCTTGTTGTTCTTGCTCGCGATTTTCGATCTCCTTGCTTAGCCCACCTTTGCTGCTAAAATTTGGAGCATTTTTTCTCTGGTATGTGACTCCTCCGCTTGTCCAAGTAGATTTGTGATTGGTAGATTATATCTTGAGTATTTTGCTACTGTAGGTGACAGGTTATATAAGCTTGCATGCTTGTTCTATGCTTAGAGAAATTGTTTTGATGCATGTTTAGCCCTTTTGCAAGTCCCTATAAGTAGTTCCTTTCATTATGTAATCACTTTGCAATTATTATTTGTGATGGTTGTCTAAAATTTCAGAAAAGGAGATGAATGAACACCAACTCAACCAACATGAATTAAGGGTGCCCGAGGTTATGAAAGTTCACCGTGAGGAAGAAGTTTTCTCTTCTATTTATCCATGCCCCGAATTCATGAGGGCTGGGGGGATTTCTCAAGATTTCCATACTCTAATTTCTAATGCAGGACTGGAGCATTTTGTGGGAGATGAACCTTACCAATATGTGAAACTAACTATGTCTGTGGTGCAGGATTTTCGATTTAGTTGGTCCTTGCCTAACCCCATGGTTCATTACAAAATTTACAATATAGCTGTCGACCTCCCTTTTGATGATTTTTGTGTAGCTATTAAGGTACCACGGTGGGGTTCGTGTGAAAGGATTAGAGAGTGGCCCACACCACTTGTGGACTTGTATGCAGAGATTTGCCAAGGGAGCAGCTTCTCAAAGGAGAGTGGTAAAATTCATAATATTCATCTCCCGTCTATTCGATACTTTGCCTACTTTATTGCCAAGTGCATTCTTGCTAGGAAAACTGCTAGTAAATTATCCTCATATGATCTAGCCTTTATCTCAGCTCCCTTGAAACAAGATAGGACTTATAACTTGGGTGCTTTGATAGCTTTCCGTCTTGCTGCTAACCGCGAGAAAGGTGGAATTTGTGGAGGCCTCACCGCCTCTCGTTTATTAGCTTTGCATGGTGTAGCGCCTCATCATTCAGACCTACAGTTTCCCATAGAGAGGCTTGGTCTTAATTCCATGATACAACATAAATTCGTTTCTTCTTGGGATAATTTTAGTGATTTATCTTATGAAATAACTTTTCTCAAGGCTAGTTGGAGAAGAGGTAAGTCCGAGCGTGTGGTTCTTTTGCATGTGCCTATTCTGTTTAACCTTGATACCAGGGTAGGATGGTCACTCACGGAGGAAGAGCTCGACAAATATTTGGAGGAGCTTTCCCAGCAAGAGAAGAATGCTGGAAAGGAGGTTGCGGATGATTTGGTCCAGCCCTCCAACGAGGAGGAGTCTTCGTACCAGCAGCCTGCCTATGATTGGGGAGTTTCTTCTTCTTATGATCATTATTATGATGACCCGCCGGCTTGGAGTTCCTACCCGCGTTGGGGTTAATCCCCACTTAGGCCAAAAGCCTAATCTTGGGGGGAGGTATACCGACATCACACTCATCTACATATCATGTTCTGTCGGTACTTTGAATATACATGTTTTGTTTTCCTTTTAGTTTTTATTCTTGCTTTATTTCTGCTTTCCAAAACACAAAAGACCAAAAATATTTTTGTTATTTCTCTCTATTTGCTTCTTTATCTTTTAGCCTTGGTTTGCTTCATCCTTTTTAGCTTTGATTCGATTATTCAAAAAACCCAAAAAGATTTTTGCTTTGTTCGTTCTTTCTTTCGGTTCTTGTCTTTAAAAATTGAAAACCCAAAAATATTTGTGGTTCTTCTCTAGTTTTGTAAAGTTCGTTGCAGGGTTCAGCAGTCCTTAGTGACTCCTTGGAGTTTGATTTTATCTTATTATTCAAGTCACACAAGTTAAAGGCAATGATGATTTACGACAACTCGAGGTGTGGTAAGAGGCTGGTATGAACTCTATTTGTTTTCATTTTTGTACATATACTCATCATCTTGATCATGCTTAGTCTGTTCATGTAAGGTGTATGTTATTTAATGGATGCTTAGTAGTTCTTGATCTCTTATGATCAGTTCCAATCCACTAATAGTTTGTAGCATGTCATATAAATGTTTGCTTGCATTGTTATATTCATAACTTGGTATGACATTGTGGTATCCTCCTCTGAATGTTTAATTTGAATTGACTTGGCACATGCCCACGCATGCATATGACTAAACAAAAGGTGAGTTATGCCTCGATGATTTATTTTGCCTCAGAGTTCTTGTGGCACTTTTATGCTACTATTAATTTTGTTTTGTCGCAAGCATGATTATGATAGTTACTGCTCTCTCGATTGTCGCTCCCTTTATATTGCTAGCCTTCACTTGCGCTGAGTACTTTACCTGTGCATCCAACTCCCCAAAACAAAGAAAAGAGTCCACCATATCTACCTATTAGCATCTTTGATATTCCTTGCATATTCACTATGCTTTGTTTTCTTCCAATAAAAAAATGTTTGCTCATTATGTGAAAATTAGTTAGTAAAGCTCTCACGAACTTGATGGCACACTTTAATTTCTTGCACTTAATAAACTTGAACCATTGCGTCCATCTATGTTGTGTATATGCTTGCACTTTATAAGTTGAGAATTAGCAGAACCATGCTGTCACGGGGAACACTTTGTGCATTACACTTATTATTTAGTTGATATCATGTTCTTTTGTTTATGGATCCTGGCGGTGTGAAATAAAAGGGGAACTTGTAAGCTCATGGAGTTTGTATATGTGTTAGAGAAACACCTAGGCGGCTACCCTAACCCATGCCTAATCATGGTGGAAACTTACAGCATAACCATAGTGAGCATTCTGTGAAGCATCCTCAATAAAAACCTATGCAAATAGCAAATAAAAAGATCGCTGAGATGGTCATTGTCTATTGCCTTGTCATTTTGGTATGGGATAGCTCCTTTATCATGGGGAAAGGGGTACCCTGTTAGCGGTTCTCCATGATACACATGTACTTACAATGACAAGAACTTGCTTGTGACTAAAGTTGAGTAGCATGAGGTCCGGGACTCGTAGGAAAGGGGCATGAGATTTTCGACTTATAACCTGCAAGCATATCCTCATATTTGTTCACTTTAACCTTAATCACCTAAAATATGCTTATCATAGGGGCAGTGAGAGCTCAAAGCTAATGAGTAACATACTTTCAACATTTGGAAGCCTTTCAAACTTTTCAAATCTTTTCTTTCACTTTTATGTTGAGTCACCATTTATTCTTTGAGCACTTTCCCAAGAGCATAGTTGTCATTCTTAGTGTAATGTGCTTGTCTCGAAACATGGTTAGTTGTGACATAACTTTGACGCATGTAATCTTTGATATTTTTACTTCTAGTCTTCACTTAAACTTTAGAGGTGCCTTGGCATTTATGTTTTTCTCTAAAAAAAGGCAAGCAAGATACCACTTTATCATATCTTCTTATGAGCATTACAATCCTACATATACTTATGTGTCATGTTGTTTATTATTATTGGGTTGAAATCTCCTCATAGCTTGCATGACTACTGGGTAAACTTATTTGCATACTATTTATTATGAATTGCCTAAGTATTTGCTCATATGCTGAGAATATATACATCTTATGAAGCAAATGTGTTCGTGAAAGTTTCTTTTATCGCACTCATTTTTCATTGAATTGCTTGAGGACAGCAATAATCTAAGCTTGGGGGGAGTTGATACGTCCAAAACGTATCTACTTTCCCAAACACTTTTGCTATTTTTTCTTCTCTAATTTGTGTGATTTGGATACAACTAATGCGCACTAACGCCATTTTCAGCAGAATTGCTTTGGTGTCTTGTTTTTGTGCAGGATATCAACTTTTAGGAAAAATCCCGGAAAATATCGCAAAACTCCTATTTTACCAGAAGACTCACGCTTTAAGACGAGAGGCAGGCAGTGGGGCCACGAGGCCCACACCACCTCGCCTTGAGCTGTGCCAGCCGCAGCGCCGAGGTGGTGTGGCCACCCCGGTCTCCGCCTCGACTTCTCCTTTCGCCTATATAAGCCCTCTGACCTAAAATAGAGGGGGGTTCGACGTTTTTCAGATAGAGTTCCGCTACGCCGCCACCACCAGAAACCGCGATTCGGAACCAGAAACTCCGTTCTGGCACCCTGCCAGGACGGGGAATTGGAGGAGATCATCGGCATCATCATCACCATTGCTTCTCCATCAACCATCCATGATTCCCCCATCCATGAGTGAGTAATCCCCCAAAGTAGGCTATGGGGATGGTAGGGATTGGATGATATCGTTCATGTAATTTGATTAGATTGTTAGGGCATGGTGCCTAGTATCTATTGTTAGTGCTTTTTGACATTGTTGCAACTTGTTATGCTTAATGCTTGTCACTAGGGCCCTGCTGCCATGATTTCAGATATGAACATGTTATTGATTCATGATGATAGTATTGTTTATGATCTTACCTTCAAGTTGTATACACACATTATTGTCTGGAACCCGAGGCCCCGAAGTGATAGAAATCGGGATAACTGGAGGGGATGGCTGTGATGTGAGCATCACATGTGTTCATGGAGTGTTAATGCTTTGCTCCGGTGCTCTATTAAAAGGAGCACCTTAATTGCTAGTAGATTCCCTTGAGGCCCCGCTGCAATGGGCAGGCAGGACAAAAGATGTTGTGCAAGTTCTCATTGCGAGCACGTATGACTATATATAGAACACATGCTTGTGATTATTTAGTACTTGAATGCTTTATCTTATTTATCTGCAAATGCCCAATGTCTTGATTATTACATGAATTGTCTTATCCATGCAACACCCGTCCATCCATCCCTATGCCTACCGCGTTTTAATCCTACTATTTACTGCAATTGTTACTATTGTCTTTACTTTTACTACTTCTATTACTTTGCTATTATTATTACCAAACTGTTTCTACTGATAAACTACATCGAGTAAGATTGTTTCCAGGTGCAGCTGAATTGACAACTCAGTTGTTAAGGCTTATAAATATTCTTTTGCTCCCCTTGTGTTGAATCAATAAATTGGGTTTTAATTCCCTCGAAGACTGTTGCGATCCCCTATACTTGTGGGTCATCAATCCACCACCTGAACCTAAGAAGAAAAAAGAAGTTAAAGCAACACTGGCCTCCCTAGAACCAATATATGAGATACCTTTCCCTAACACTACACTGAAGCATATTTTTGAATATGAACAGGTCAAAGCAGTACAGGAGAAGAAGAAAGAGGAAATTATGCCAGAAGTTGAGGAACATCTGGAAGAAACCAAAGATGAAGAGGTAACCAAGGAAGCAATTATGGCTATGTATGCACATTGTAACATAGTTGAACTTGATAAAGAGACTTTCGTATTGGTTGAAGGTAAAACAAAGGTAAAAGATGTGGGTAAGTCTATTCTTCCCTGCATATTTAAGGAAACCTTGCATTATGGTTTATGCAATCTTGGCAACAAGGTTAATGTTATATCTTATGATTTATATTTAGAAATAAAATAAGAAATAGAACCGGCTACAATTGAAAATACTGATATGACGATCATGTTTGCCAATAAAACTCTTAGAATTCCAATGGGAGTAGTTCAAGATGCAACTGTAACAATTGGCCATAAAAAATTTCCTATCGATTTTGTAGTTGTTGATATGCTAGCTGACACTCTTTGCCCAATTATATTTGGAAGAAAAATTTTGAGTGATGTAGGTGCCAAAGTTGATTTCAAAAAGGAGATTGTGTCTCTTAAGCTTGGGAAAGCGGAAAAAGAATTCCTCTTTTCCAAATTTAAAGACAGACCTCTATTAATACAAGAAGAAGAGAAAGAGAAAACTATTAAGAAAATGGCAGCTCTCTTCTTTAGTGATCAAAAAGAAGAAATAAATGAAGACTTAAATTATGAAGAAATAGTTATGGAGGACAAGTCCCTAGAAGAATTAGAAGGTGAATTCGATTCACTTTCCATTATAGGGCCTCCAACTAATGAGGCTTTTGAAGAGCCAGAAAAGAGAGGGGACAAGGAATTACCACCCCCGGAGCTGAAGACTCTACCAGATAATCTTAAATACATATTTTTTAGATGATACAAATAAATTTCCTGTCATTATTAGTGCTAAACTTTCAGGAGATGAAGAAGAAGAACTCATGAAAATACTTAAGGAGCATCGCAAGGCCTTTGGGTACTCAATGGATGATTTAAAGGGAATCAGTCCCATGATAACCGTCCATCAAATATTCATGGAGGAAGATGCTAAACCAGTTGTGGAATTTAATAGATGACTGAAGCCCAAAATGAAGGAAGTGGTAAGAAAATAAATAGTACGCCTATGAAAACAATGAATTGATACCTACTAGAACTATTGTTGGACATAGGATGTGTATAGATTTTAGGAAATTGAATAAAGAAACTAGGAAGGATCACTATCCTTTACCATTCATAGATCAAACTTTAGAAAGGTTAGCAAACCACACTCATTTTTGCTACTTGGACGGATATTCCAGTTTTTCTCAAATAGCTGTTCATCCTGATGACCAACTTAAAACAACTTTCATTAGTCCTTATGGTTTACATGCTTACCGTCGTATGCATTTTGGTTTATGTAATGCTACAACTACTTTTCAAAGATGCATGACTGCTATTTTTGCGGATTTTATAGAATTGATAATGGAAGTATTTATGGATGACTTTCTGTCTATGGAACTTCGTTTACTAGTTGCTTGGATAAACTCAAAAGTGTTTTGCAGTGTTGCGAAGAAACCAATCTTGTTCTAAACTAGGAGAATTGCCATTTTTATGGTCAAAGAAGGTATAGTCCTTGGACATAAGGTATTAGGTAAGGGAATTGAAGTGGATAGAGCTAAGGTTGAGGCCATAGAGAGAATGCCACAACCTAGGGATATAAAAGGTATAAGAAGTTTCCTTGGTCATGTGGATTTTTATAGAAGGTTCATTAGGAATTTGTATGGAATATCTAAACCTTTGAGAAACCTTCTGCAAAAGGGGGTAAGATTTAATTTTGATGATAAATTTCTTGTAGCCTTTGATAAACTTAAATATGCTTTATCACATGCTCCTATCATTAAACCACATATCTGGGATATGACTTTTGACTTAATATGTGAAGCTAGTGATGATGCTGTAGGTGTAACTCTGGGACAACATATAGGTCACAGATTTAATATTATACATCATGCTAGTAAAACTCTTAATAGTGCTCAAAAGAATTATCCTAAGGAAGAGAGGGAACTTTTTGCTGTATTTTTCTCTTGCAATAAATTTCATTTTGATATAGTTGATGCAAAAGTAAGAGTTCATACGGATCGTGATGGTTTACAAGAACTCCTTGAGAGGAAAAATCATAAGCCAAGACTGATCCGTTGGATCCTTTTACTTCAAGAATTTGAGTTGTAGATTATGCAGAGGCAAGAAATAAAGATGTTGGATGCAGTGTCCATATTCGCCCACAAGACACCAATCTTATTGAGAGGAACTTTAGTCCTAGTGATTTTCATTTACGAGAATTATTAAAATAACTAAGGTCAATTCCTCCAAAGAGAAGAAGTCTTTGTTGTTAGAGGAGCTTGTCATCCCCAAATAAGTAAACGGTAAGTGTTCTTACTCAAATAAGTGATTTGTTTTCACAAATTTTACTTCTGAAATTTTTTCCTTTGAATTCCTTGTGTTTTTCTGAAGTTTCTAAATGTTTTTTCCAACTATACGGTCGCAACTATACGACTGGAGAAAAATCTCTAGCCGTATAGTTGGTCATTAAACCTTCTGTATCCTCTTTGCGAAATTGTTTTTGATGTATGGAAACTATACGGTCGGAACTATATGGCAGGAGAAAATCCCCCCGCCGTATAGTTGGTCGTTAAACTCTCAGACATTTTCAATTTTTGATGTCTGAAACTATACAGTCGCAACTATACGGCTGGAGACAATCCTCCCACCGTATAGTTGGTCGTTAAACTATCAGACATTTTCGGTTACTTTTTTATTATTTGTTATTTCAAAAAAAGACGGTTTTGTCGGCTCCGAGTAAGTAACTTAATCGACCTGGACTCGAGATATTTGAAAATATTTGCCTGGAACCAACTATACGGTCGGAACTATACGGGTCGCGCCCGTATAGTTCGCCGTTACGCGGCAGGACTCCTCCAAATTCGTGATTTCTTTCCCTATTCTATTAAGATTCTATTGTTGGGCGTGAAATTGGTGTTTCTCGTGAGTTTTACCGACCTCTAACCCCCTTATATACTGCCATTGTCTCTCTCTCTAATCATAATCTCCAGAAACCAATCTACCTCTTCTTCATACGTGAGGACACGCAAACCAAGGGACATAAGCCAAGGAGAGAAGTTCCTATGGAGATTAGGAGGAATAGCGAGGAAGGCAAGGAGATCAAGATCGTCCCTATGGAGTTCCTCGATTCTCACAATGAACGTCGGAAGAGGGAGTTGAAAGCCCTCAAGCTGAAGATTGAAGAGATGGACAAGGAGACACCGGGGACACCCAAACATCTTCGGTTGCTATGACTTTATCTTGATAAACTTGATGAAGATATTAAGCAGACAACCGAATCAGGTTTTTCTATGAGTCTTAAGGTGATACAAACCCTTCAAGATAACAATGAGCTCATTAAAGAACAAGTGAAAGTGTTGCAGAGGAATAATCTTTTCTACAAGCTGCGTGTTAAAGAATTAGAGGATGTCAATCAATCCCTCCGTCTCAAGATAGTCCATGAAGAGAAGATACCACGTGCCATGGTGCCATAGTGATCTACAATAATCACGGTATCAAATAATCTCAAGGGATTATTTGATCCCGCCTGGCTTGATTCCAAGCTTGGGAGATCTTTAAGACCTTGTAATCTATCTTATAAGTTTTACATTTCTATTTTAGTTTTGCATTAGTTCAAACTAGAGATAAAGTTTGCATCATTAGAATTCCCTTCATGAATAGTCGATCCCTTTTATGAAATTCTGAGTTTATTATCATATATGGAGCAATATTGAGTTTGTGTTTGTCCTATGGGATATATGAATGGCTTGACTATAATTTTACTTGCACTTGATGATAGCAATAGGAGTCTTCCACACCATTGGTATTAATGGAACATACAAAGATAATTTGGTCAATATGTTGTAAGTTCATGGTTTGATTTACAAAGAAAAAATTTATCTAATCAGTTAAGTTGGAAAAGAAACCTTGAACAAAGGAAATTAAAAGTGCTATCAAATTAGAGTGAGAACAAGACGAGGTAGAATTTGGTAATTTGGTAATTGAGATTGTTAAACTTTGAATTCCTACATGAAGTGGAATGCATGGCTAGCTCCTTTGCACAGCACTTAAACAAAAGTGTGAGCATACATATATAAAAAAAGGGAAGAAGAAAAGAGAGAAGAAAAAGTGCGAATGTGCAAAGATCAAATAGGCATACACCACTATATTGTAGTAAGACAAAGAGACGTTTTGATATTTTGAATCCCAAGTGAATATTTTAATCCTAAAACACTTGGGACTACCTTGCTAACTCATTCGGTCGAACCGAATACTTTTACATCATGTTGAGATTCATATTTTATGAACTGTTGATCACTAAGGTGTGGAAGACTTCTAATATTATTCAGATGGTTCAAGTAAGGTACTATTCATGAACTTATTCCTATGTATCATATATGATAAATACATGCTGCAATTGTCTCATTTATTTTATCGACTCAGCTTGATGAATATGAGGATCACATCCATTAAGCTAAACTTGCTCGGGACGAGCAAGAGTCTAAGCTTGGGGAAGTTGATGAGTGCATAATTGCATCTGTTTTATATTATTATTTTGCATTGGAGTTGTAGGATCTTGGTATTTTACGGCATTTGCACGCACATTTTATGTCTATTTTCACCAGGATCGGGACAGATGATGGACACAATTCTTGGAGCAGTTGTATTGGGGACAAAAGGAGTAAAAACAACGTAAATCGCTTATTTGGAAAATATCAATAACACCAGAAGAAAACCCGAAGCGATCGAGGCATCCAGAGGGTTTTACGACCAACTATACGGCAGGAATAATTTTCCGGCCGTATAGTTCTCGCCGTATAGTTGGCGCCGCCACCGCCTCCTCAAATATTTTCACCCCGTGCAACTGGATCAGGGAGACGACATACAGAATAACTAGAAATCACCGAAACCTCACCTCCGGAAGGCATTTGGAGGGGGAACTTGTCCATCGGGGATCCATATTCGCCTTGCAAAGATCCGGGAGGCTAAGGCATCGATCTTCATCATCAACCGCTGCATCACCACCATCCCCATCCATCCCATCTACATCTTGTCTAGATCTTACCTACTCGTTGTGGATTTATACAAGTACTAATCATTTATGATAGATTCCATTGTTATTTCCATGATGTTGATTGCCTCCATGTATGAGTAGATCATTAGTTCTTGGAGATATGGAGAAACCCTAGTATGAGATTGAAATAAGATAAAGTTTATTATGATAGTCATCGTTGTGACCATGTGTTAGATTGTCTTCATCTTGATGTTGGGAGAAGTCGACCTCTAAATATTTGCCTCTTGTGGGGACTTGATGGAGGGAACTACTTGTTGGTACACGGAGGTGTGTTAGCACTTAAAGTAACTATAAATCTGTTGACACCCCTTATGTATAAACTTGGGAACCGAGGAAACTCACGGAACAATATACATGCCATGGTTTACGTCCTACGGGATTAAGTCCATTAATAGCGCAGTAATTCAATTGATGTCGATTGCTGACTGCTGTGGTTATGAGGATGATGTGAGCACTGTCTATTTGTCCAAATATGGAGTTCCTCCCACACATACGTAGTTGATAATGTTCATGATAATAATCTTTACCTTAGTTCTTTATAATGCTAGAGGTGTATCCGCTACTCCCTGAGAACACCTTTTCCCATTGTAGTTTCAAATCTCTTTTACATATGCAATACTTACTTTATATGTTCAGTTTTTTTACTTTACTTATTGTTCTCTTATACCAAAAACCCAAAAACACCTTTTTACACAATACTCGCATTTTATCTTGTTATTTAGAACTTTATTTAGCATTTCTATTTTAGTATTTAATTCAAGAGTTATTAGACTTTAGACTCCTGCTCCCTGTGGGATCGATATCTTTATTTCGAAACTAGCTACAAACAATTTGTGCACTTGCAGTCATCAGTAGCCGAAAGAAAGAACTGTACTCTAACAGATTTGGTTAACGCCATATTAGACACATCGGGTCTCTCCAAGGAATGGTGGGGGGAATTACTAACTACGTGTCATGTCCTAAACCGAGTTCCCACGAAGAACAAAGAAATTTCTCCATTTGAATAATGGGAAAAGAAAAGGTTAAATATCTCTTACCTATGAACTTGGGGTTGTTTGGCAAATGTTCATGTGCCAATTCCCAAGAAGCGAAAGCTTGGACCAAAAACCATGGACTGTGTTTTTCTGGGTTATGATTTTCGTAGCATTGGCTATAGATTCTTGATAGTAAAATCTGGAGTACCAGACATGAATGTTGGTAAAATCATGGAATCTAATTACGTGACTTTCTTTGAGGATATCTTTCCCATGAAGGATATGCCTAGCTCATCAAATCAGGAAATACCTAACTCATCAAATCAGGAATTAGCAACAATTTTTGAGCCTACCATTCCTATGGAACACTCTAAAAATCCTGAGGAGGATGATAATGAAATTCCAAAGAGGAGTAAGAGATAGAGTACTACAAAGTATTTTGGTAATGATTTCATTGTGTACCTTGGATGACACTCCCACTTCCATTGTAGAAGCCTATGCATTTCCAGATGTTGACTACTAGAAGGAAGCCATCCGTAGTGAGATAGATTCCACCTTAGCTAATGGAACAAGGGAGATCATCGACCGTCCTTATGGGTGCAAACCTGTAGGATGTAAATGGGTGTTTAAGAAGAAACTTATGCCTGATGGTACTATTGAAAAGTACACGGCAAGACTTGTGGCCAAGGGTTATACCCAAAATGAAGGTGAAGACTTATTTGATACTTACTCACCTATAGCCATATTTACCACCATTCATGAACTACTTTCTTTAGCTGCCTCACATGGTCTTCTCGTTCATCAAATGGATGTTAAGACGACTTTTCTAAGTGGAGAGTTGGACAAGGAAATATATATGGATCAACCATATGGTTTTGTAGTAAGTGGCCAAGAAGTAAAAGTGTGTAATTTGTTGAAGTCTATATATGGCCTTAAACAAGCACCTAAGCAGTAGCACAAGAAGTTTGAGAGAACCTTAACCACAATAGTTTTTGTTGTAAACGAAGGTCACAAGTGTGTGTACTATGGTCGGGGCGAGGGAATCATTCTGTGTTTATATGTTGATGACATACTGATTTTTGGGACCAACCTTAATGTGATTAAGGAGTTCAAGGATTTATTATCTCAGTCTTTTGAGGTGAAGGATCTAGGAGTAGCTGATTTTATCTTGAACATCAAGCTATTGAGAGATGATGATGGTGGGATTGACCAAGGTATGCCCTAGAGGCAAATAATAAAGGAGTTTTATTATTATATCTCATTAGTTCATAATAGTTTTATATCATGCTATAACTGTATAAAGTGGAAACATTGATACATGTGTGGTATATGAACAAACCCAGGTCCCTAGTATCCTCTATTCAACTAGTTCATTGGGTAGCTGATGATCAAGGTTTCCTGATCATGGTGATTCTATAGCCAACTGACAATGAAGTAATATCATCGTAGATGATGTGATGGACATTTCCCACCGATGATTGTTGCAACACAATCATGTCACTTAGTTCACAGTTGAAATTATAATAAACGGAGTGTCCTAATCTTTAGACCATGAGATCATATTAATCACAGTTACCTAAGGATTACTTTGACTGGATCAACCGTCATGTCTGTAAATGGGTGACCATAATGGTGTATGTTGGGTATTCCAAAGGGGCATGTTGAGGCATATGCATCAAGATCGGGATTTTTTTCTCCTGTGTGACAGGAAGATACACTGGGCTCACTCGGTGAATTACATCCATAAGATGTGCAACGTATGACTAGGTCATCAGGATGGGATTTCATGTGAACGAGTAAAACATTACTTGTTGGAAACAAGATTGAACGAGGTATCATGATACTGATGTTCAAATCTCGGACAAATCCAATATCAAGTAACAAAGGGAATTGGATATATCGTTAAGGTTCAACAAGAAGGTGATTCGTGGAGTGCATAGGGGTCAATATGGGCATCCTGGTCCCGTTGTTGATCATTGATACATTATCTCGATCATGTCTATGACATTTCCGAACCATAGTAAACACACGTAAGGGCACTAAGACGCTTAGAGATCTTCCTATAAGATGGAAGCACAGAAGAGAGAGAAACTAGAATTGTTTCGGAGAGATCTAAAGTTGTTCGGAGAAAGAAAGAAAGAGAAAGACCGAAATGTGTTTTGGATAAATAGCAATTTATAATATGCATTTATTATATGTTAATTGTGAATTAATATATATTAAATAAATATTTAAATTAATTTTTATGGGAAACTTCCTCAACTAGGCTAAAACCCTGAAGGAAATTGGCCCAGGAGGAAACCATAGGAAAAAGACAGCAGAAAACAGCAGTTGCGCGCTACTAGGTCGTGTTGATAGGCCCAAGAGAGCAAGAGGGATCAAGGTGTCGCACATGCGGGTACCAGCGCTGCAATGTGGTGGTGGCCCCCACCCGGCTGCCGTCAGAGGAGCGAATCGTCCTTAGCGCTAGCAGGTGGCGTCTGGCATGGCGCCCATCCGGGGCGATGGCCAGCGCTAGCAGCCGCTAACGGGTCGTGCGGTCAAGCCAGCCCACCCGAGCTACCCGACTACACCGTTGGCTGCTACGCCTACTAGTTGTTGTGTTGTGCCGACAGGGGGCACGTGGCCCACCCGACCACTGCCTCAAGCCCAGCTGGCTGGCCCCTTTTCCCTTTTCTTTTTGCCTAAATTATTAGTCCCACATGGCTAACCTTAGGTGGGAAGTACCCCTCTTCCACCTATATAAAGGGGTGCCCATGGAAGGGATTAAACACACCAATTCAGATATTCTCTAAGTCACTTTTCTTTAGAGAAAATATCCCTCCCTCTCTTAGTTGCCTTTACGGTGGCACGGTCCCGTAGAAGGACTGTACATGCAAAGTCAACACCATTATGGCACGTCGTTGTGCTACAGGGATTCCGGCCTGGAGATCTACTTCTACAACCTCGGTAGGGATCAGAGCCTAGGAGTCGTTGTCTTGCACCGTATGTGTATGATAACTCGAGGGGAGCTACCAATAGTAGTGACCTGACCATCTTGCAAGGACCTGGACAAAGGGTGTTGTGCGAGGAGGTGCGTGACCTTGAGGTCGGACGGGCATGACTACATCATCTACGCTCCTGCATGAGCGTAACGCTCTCGTGGTCTTCAAGGGTACGTTATTGTTGTCTTTCTCCGTTATTGCATTACTTAATAGATAGATCCTGGGCGTTAGGGTGTTTCAACATAGTAAATTTTTTGTTTTCTTCCACGGAACCCCTTCAGGGATCACATTGCTTCACTCTCACTATGTAGAAAATATCTTGAGTCGTTTTGGTTACAGCGACTACAGGTCTTCTCCAACACTGTATGATCCTAGTGTATTACTTTGAAAGAATTGAGCTACTACTAGAGATCAGTTAACATACTATCATATTATTGGCTTGCTTGTGTATTTAGCTAGCGCTACAAGGCTTGACATCGCTTTTGCTATGAGAAAACTCAGTCGATTTTTTTCAAATCCTAGAGATGATCATTGGCAAGCTCTTAAGAGAGTAATACGTTATCTAAAAGGCACTGCGAGCTATGGCATTCACTATATTGGGTACCCGAGGGTACTGGAGGGTTATAGTGATTTAAACTGGATATTTGATGCTGATGATATAAATGCCACAAGTGGATATGTATTTACGCTTGGTGGTGACGCTGTTTCTTGAAAGTCTTGCAAGCAGACCATTTTAACGAGGTCAACCATGGAAGCAGAACTCGCAACATTAGACACGACCACTCTTGAAGAGAGTGGCTTCGTGAACTCTTGATGGACTTATCTATGGTTGAAAAACCTATACCCACAATCCCAATAAACCGTGATAATCAAAAATTGTCATTGTTAAGGTGAACAGTTATAAGGATAACATGAAGTCCTCAAGACATGTGAAGAGAAGATTGAAATCTGTCAGAAAATGAGATACTCCGGAGTTATTGTGTTGGATTATATCCAAAAATCTAAGAACCTGGCAGATCCATTCACAAAGGGTCTATCACGCAACATGATAGAAAATGCATCTAAGTAGATGGGTATGAGACCCACGGTATGAGTTTTCCAAAGTGGTAAACCACTATATGTGATCGGAGATCCCGTGAATTAGAATTTGGAGACAAGATGTTGGTTAACTGGGAGGAAAGTATCCATACTTTAATAAACACCATTTCACGAAGATGCAATACTTCCATATTCTGCACGACAGGTTGATTTATTATCTTAATGTGTTCTAAGTGACTTATCTTAAGCAGAGATGTTGTCCTTCAGAACATCTTTTGAAGAACACACCTATATGAGTCTGGCTATTAAACATCGCAGTCCATGAGAGTAGGGTGCTTTTTAATAAACCCATGAAAGGCCATGGAGTATGATGAATAAGTGATGACCCACAAGTATAGGGGGTGTATCGTAGTATTTTCGATAAGTAAGAGTGTCGAACCCAACAAGGAGCAGAAGGTGTTGACGAGTGGCTCGGAGCAGGAATTTTGTGTAAATACTTAGCAAACGGATTTTTAGGGGTTTTTGATAATGCAGATAAATAAAGTGTGAGTAAATAAAATATAATGATAATAAATGCAGCAAGTGTCCCAATCCTTTCTTTAGCAAAGGACAAGCCGGTTGTATTTCTTAAGATGACCAAACGTTCTCGAGGACACATGGGAATATCGTCAAGTGCTTTCGCTTCATATAGTTGATTAATCTTCTTTAGTTTGATAAGTGTTGTGTGGATGAACCTGTGCTAATGTACCTACCTTCCTAGGACTAATACATACTTGTGATTAAACCCCTTGCAAGCATCCGCAAGTACAAGAAAGTAATTAAGATAAAAACCTAACCACAGCTTTAAACTCTGAGATCCTACACTCCCTTGTGCAAAGGTTTCCTAACAGAGGTTTTAGGTTTCTGTCACTCCAGCAATCCCTACGATTAGTAGCCAAATACACAATGCATTCCCCTATGCCCATAAAGGTGAAGTATCATGTAGTCGACATTCACATGACACCACTAGAAGAATAACACCACAACTTAATTATCAAACCATTGAATCTCTCTCAACACAATTCCACTACTAACAACATGACTTCTCCCATGTCCTCAAGAACTAAACGAACTACTCACAAGACATCATATGTATCAAGATCAGAGATTAAATAACGACAAGTAACAATATGAACATGAATGATAATTCAATGGTTCCACTCAATAGCATCAACTACAACAAGTAATCAATACCGGGAAACTTTCCCCTAAGAACTATGCAAGATTCAACCCAATTGTTATAGCGGTACGGAGTGGTGATGATGGTGCTGGTGGAGATGATGATGGAGATGATGGTGATGATGATCCCGATGAAGTCCAGCTTGATGATGGTGTTGATGGCGACGATCTCCCCTCTTCGGGAAGGAATTTCCCCGGCAGATTTCTGCCTGCCGGAGAGCTCTTTCTCTCTCTGTAGTTTTCCACCCCGGAGAGGCAGCATAATCTTTCTGTGGTCGCTCCCCAAGTATTAGGGTTCCGTGGGGATAATATATGCCAAAGAGGAGAGCTGGAGATGGGCCAGGGTGGCCACACCACCTGGTGGCGCGGCTAGGGGTGGCCCGCGCCAAGGGGTGGTGTGGGCCCCCTGTGGCCCAACTCCGCTCCCCCTTCTGGCATTCTTCGTCTTCTGTAAAAATAGGATTTTCCATGTATTTTCTGGAATTTTCTAATCTTCGCGAATGTCGCCTCGAAATAGTGCCTTTTCCATCAGAATCCTGACTTCAGCGGTCCATCCTCCAAAAGTCATCAACCATGCGAAAAAAGATGAAATAACATAAGTATCATCTCTTAATATGAAATATATCAATGAATAACAGTAAATTATGATATAGAATAGTGATGCAAAATGGACGTCTCAACTCCCCCCAAGCTTAGACTTCGCTTGTCCCCAAACGAAAACTGAGCTCAATAAACATGACCTCAGGTTTATGGAGTGAAGAGTTGATAAAAGAATACGGACAAGAAGCATCACATTCATTAATACACAAATCATAATAGAAGACAACTCACTATTATATAACTTAACTTGTAATAAGTAAAGGAAACACAATAAAGATACATAAAGTAAATCATAATTGGTAATGGTAAACTTTGCTCTTGGTCAAAGAATAGTTAACAATTTACAGGAGTTCAAACATAAAGGGGTTTTCAATGATAGCTTTCAAAGTAATATTCACTAAGATAAGAGCAATGTGCAAAACAAGGAACATAAGAAACATGATTGAATAAATCATCATATGAATGAATGAAACACAACAACTCAAAATACTTGTTGAGATAGAAAGGAATAGGTTTACTGACTCAACTAAAAAGTAAAAGATAGGCCCTTCGCAGAGGGAAGCAGGGATTTCAAGTTTCATAAAGAGCTTCCAAAAATTATGGTACTTATTAGCTTTCAGCTCTCATTGCCCCTATCATAAGCATCTTGAAGTGATTAAGGTTAAAGTGAACAAACTATGGAGTATATGCTTGACAAAGTATAAGTTGGCAATCTCATGTCCCTTGAATACGAGGGCTGCTCCTCATGCTACTCAAGTTTAGTTACCGGTAAGTTCTTGTCATAGTAAGTACATGTGTATCATAGAGAACCGCCAACAGGGTACCCCTTGCACATGATACAGGAGCTATCCCATAATCAAAATGACAAGGCAAACAGACAATGAGCATCTTGGGAATCTTCTTATTTACCATGGTAAAATGGTGCTTTTTTCTCTGTCTCTTTTTTTATAAGAAGAATGCTTCATAGATTGCTCATTATGGTGATGCTGCAAGTTTCCACCATGATTAGGCATGGCTTAGGCTAGCGGCCTAGGTGTTTCTCTAACACACATACATAACTCCATGGACTTACAAGCTCCCCTTTCATTTCACACCGACGACATCCATAAACAAAAGAGCATGATATCAACTGGGTACAATGTACAAGTGCAATGTTGAAAGTGTTCCTCATGACAACATGGTTCTGCTAAGCCCAACGTATAAGTGCAAGCATATACAACATAGATGACACAATGGTTCAAGTTTATTAAGTGCAAGAAAAGTAAAGTGTGTCATCAAGTTCGTGAGAGATTTAATCACTAATTTTCACATAACAAGTTTAATTCGGAAGGTAGATAAAAACATGAATTTACTTGGAATAGCAATAGTGCTAATAGGTAGGTATGGTGGACACAAATGGCATAGGTTTTGGTTTAAGGATTGGATGCACGAGAAGCATTCCCTCTCAGTACAGGTTTTTAGGCTAGCAAGGCTGAGTAGCAAGCATAAGAGTTGAAGGAAACAAACAAACATACAAGTGATAAAAACAAACATGCAATCTTCCTTGGAAACACAAAAGATCTTAACTAAAGAATACTAAGCTTATGAGCAAATCAAGAAAGATGATGAAATTATATTTCTTAAGAGTACTTTTATCTTTTTTATTCAATTCTCATAATAGTGTTGCTACTGATCGAGCCATGTTTGCCAAAACCAACTAAATCTACTTAATGATCCCAAAGTGATACCAATACTAACAACAAGATCAATCATATAACAGAAATTGAAAACTAAAATAAAATATGCAAAAGAGTAAATGGTAGAACTTCTCATTAATCCATAATGGCAACTCACACCAAGGGATACATAGATATCTAACGAGAGGGGGGACACTTCCATAATGCAAACCATCCTATATGATAACTTCTCTATTCATGATATGACTCTACTAAAAAGGTAAAAGGATAAAAGATAGTGATATGATACCGCGACACTCCCCCAAGCTTGGAACAAACCAAGGGGATGCCAAAACCTGATGAAGAATTACTCCTTCGGTGGTGGTGGTGTTCTCTCGATGAGCTTTTCAATCAATTTCCTCAAATCCTCAATCTCGAAGGTGAGAGTATGAATCAACTCTGAGTTGTGCTCAATGCGGTTCATGATCAAGTCGGGCTGTGAATCCTAGCTCTTGCGATTCTTTCCCCACTCTTCTTCCTTGAAGTCTTCTTTTCCTGCATGGTTAGAACAGGGCATATCCCAATTGGAGGGTAGTTTCTCCTTTGGCATATTCTAGAATTGATGCTCATGGATAAGGGTATAGAAGGAATTCTTAGTGCGTGGAGGAGGTGACCGCGAAGCCAAGCAATTACGCGGAGTCTTCCCTCTAGTGGAGATCCGTGCAGTCCTTTTGAACCTGGCAGGGTTTGCCACCACTCCAATGCTTGCAATGGTGGTTCTGGTGTGCGGATGCTAGTCTTCCTTTGCCTCCTCTTCATCTTCACTCTTGACCTCCTCCTCCTACTCAAGGTCTTGGAGATCATCTTCCGCAAGCTCCTTGCCCTTATCGTTGGTGAAGACCATTGTGCCACTAAACATTAAGAATAGTTCCTGACAGAAACAGATCGAAATGAAAACACGACGAGAACACGATATAAGAACCTCGAGGGATCCGGGGGATTATATATTACGAAGTTTAACAACAGAAGGAAAGCACTGGGAGAGAACGGGTCGGAGACGAGCTCCGAGGCGGCCACACCCCCTGGTGGCGCGGCTAGGTGGGCCCGCACCACGGGGTGGTGTGAGCCACCCGGGATCTGTTTCCGTCCCACTTTCGACTCATTGCTTTCCATGTTAGATAAAAACTGCAAAAATATAAATGGATAGATTTTTCGTGGACCTTTTGTTACCAGAACTGTTACCTATTCGAAAACAGACTCTGCAGGTCTCTGAACTTGGCTTTTAATAAATTCTTCCGGAGTCACCGCTTGAATAACATCAATATCTTCATCTTTATAACATTTTGTTTGAGTCATTTAACCCTTCACCATCTTATTACACCATTTTTCTCCTACAACCTAGAAATTTCTTTCACACAAAAACTTCACACAATTCTCATTAGCAACATCAGTGTATGCAGGGTAATAAACCTTTTAAGTTCAATTTCAACTGAAATCCATCAAAACATAAGCTACTGAAAAAACTCCTTCCGAAAGCCCAAAAAGGAATTCAAAAAGGAAATCGATACAAGAAGCAAATGCAAGAGTAGCAAAAATCTATGAAAACAGACCAGCAGGTAAAGATCAATTTTTTAGAAAATCTTTTGTTGCTCAAATCGAAAAGTGCAAAACTAACGAAAGTTAAATAATAACCTGGGGCATGCACACAAAAAATTACAGATCAGTACAACATTCTGGGATCTTTCACGATTTTTTATAATGAAGCACAAAAATCTGTTTTAGGACAGCAACTTCCCCAAATCTTACTTCTCTCTCATTAAAGGTTGATCTTGACACAAAAACCAAACAAAAAGGTAAGGAGAGGTTATTGCAGAAGCAATAACTTCCAAGACTCAAATAAATAAGAACTAAAAGAAGAAATATATTATGTTGTCTCCCAAAAAGCTCTTTCTTTATAGCCATTAAGATGGGCATGATAATTTAAATGATGCTCACATAAGAATATGAATTGAAGTAAAAGAGAGCATCAAGAAGCAAAAATACACATGTTTAAGTCTAACCCACTTCCTATGCAAGGGAATTTTGTAAGACAATAAATTGTTGAAACCAGAGGCTACTAGCATAGGAAGACAAAACAAGTGCAACATGAAGACTTTCAGCATAAAGCGAGGAAACTTGATATTATTGAGATGCATAAGAACAATATTTCCTCCCTCATAATAACTTTTAGTATCATGCATAAATTTAACGATATAACTATCACATGAACCATTATAGCAATGATCACTTATCCTAACAGAAAACATAGGGACACTAGCTCTCATAACACTACTTTGTGAAACAATATTAGAAGTATCCTTACAGAGGATAGTGTGTCCATCTTCTACATATTTAGTGACAAAGTCTTTCACATTTGCTATTACAGGTTCCTCATCCATTTGTTCATCCGGTTCAACAGCTTTATTTTTACTTTCATTAACCATACTAGCTATTATAGAATGTTCCTTCATCTTAACGGGGAAAGGCATTTTCTCAATGTAAGGTTCAGGTAAAACATGATTAGCAGTATAAACTTCAGTATTTCTTGCTGGAACACTATTAACAATATCTTTATATGGCTCATGATACTTATTCCATTTCTTTTTAGGAATTTCAATATAGGAAGCAAAAGCCTTGAAATAAGTTACAATAGCTTGAGAGTCTAGACCATCAGCATTACTAATATTACGAAAGTCATCAGTTCCCATAAAAGATTTAATGCATTCATAATCATAATTTATACCTGACTTTCTTCCTTTATCATTCTCCCATGCTTCATCATTGTCTTGAATACGGTCTATAAGATCCCATTTAGCTCCTTCTTCCATGTGTGTAAATGATCCAGCACTAGAAGCATCCAATAGATCCTTATCATGAAGAGAAAGCCATGCATAAAAGTTATTGATAATAATATTATTGGGGAGCTCATGAATAGGACATTTGAGCATTAGTAACTTCAATCTCCCCCAAGCTTGAGCTGTACTCTCTCCATTAAGAGGCCAAAAGTTGTATATTTGATTCCGATCTTTATGAATCTCACTGGGAGGATAAAATTTAGAATAAAAGAGAGGTACTACTTCCTCCCATTCAAGAGCTTGACCATTCTTTAGCAGCTTATACCATTCCCCAGCTCTTCCTTTTAGTGATAATGAGAATACGTTCTTCTTGACTTTATCTGTTGTGATACCTGCACACTTGAACAACTCGCATAATTCGTGTATAAAGAGCAAATGATCACCGGGATGGACAGTTCCATCTCCAAAATAGTAGTTATCCATAACACGATCAATAATTCTTGTAGGTATTTTAAAAGTATCATTTTCAGCAGGTGGAGGTTCATCTACTACCTTAGCAGTGGTAGTAGCATTAAGAAATAAGAAACTATGTAAATTATCCATATTGAAATAAAGTAACTAATAGAAATAAACAATACTCACAGTAGAAGTTTCCTTTACTAGTTCCACTCTCCAATAGCCCTTCACTCCCCGGCAACGGCGCCAGAAAATAGTCTTGATGACCCACAAGTATAGGGGTGTATCGCAGTATTTTCGATAAGTAAGAGTGTCGAACCCAACGAGGAGCAGAAGGCGTTGATGAGTGGCTTGGAGCATGAATTCTCTGTAAATACTTAGCAAGCGGATTTTTAGGGGTTTTTGATAATGTAGATAAATAAAGTGCGAGTAAATAAAAGACAATGATAATAAATGCAGCAAGTGGCCCAATCCTTTCTTTAGCAAAGGACAAGCCGGTTGTATTACTTAAGATGACCAAATGTTCTCGAGGACACATGGAAATATCGTCAAGTGCTTTCGCTTCATATAGTTGATTAATCTTCTTTAGTTTGATAAGTGTTGTGTGGGTGAACCTGTGCTAATGTACCGACCTTCCTAGGACTAATACATACTTGTGATTAAACCCCTTGCAAGCATCCGCAAGTACAAGAAAGTAATTAAGATAAAAAACCTAACCACAGCTTTAAACTCTGAGATCCTACACTCCCTTGTGCAAAGGTTTCCTAATGGGGGTTTAGGTTTCTGTCACTCCGGCAACCCCTACGATTAGTAGCCAAATACACAATGCATTCCCCTAGGCCCATAAAGGTGAAGTATCATGTAGTCGACATTCACATGACACCACTAGAAGAATAACACCACAACTTAATTATCAAACCATTGAATCTCTCTCAACACAATTCCACTACTAACAACATGACTTCTCCCATGTCCTCAAGAACTAAACGAACTACTCACAAGACATCATATGGATCAAGATCAGAGATGAAATAATGACAAGTAACAATCTGAACATGAACGATAATTCAATGGTTCCACTCAATAGCATCAACTACAACAAGTAATCAATACCGGGAAACTTTCCCCTAAGAACTATGCAAGATTCAACCCAATTGTTATAGCGGTATGGAGTGGTGATGATGGTGCTGGTGGAGATGATGATGGAGATGATGATGGAGATGATGGTGATGATGATCCTGATGAAGTCCAGCTTGATGGTGGTGTTGATGGCGACGATCTCCCCTCTCCGGGAAGGAACTTCCCTGGCATATTTCTGCCTGCCGGAGAGCTCTTTCTCTCTCTGTAGTTTTCCGCCCCGCAGAGGCAGCAGAACTTTTCGGTGGTCACTCCGCGAGTCTTAGGGTTCCATGGGGATAATATACGCCAAAGAGGAGAGCTGGAGGTGGGCCAGGGTGGTCATACCACCTGGTGGCGTGGCCAGGGATGGCCCGCGCCAGGGGGTGGTGTGGGCCCCCTGTGGCCCAACTCCGCTCCCCCTTCTGGCATCCTTTGTTTTTGGGAAAATAGGATTTCCTATGTATTTTCTGGAATTTTCTAATCTTCACGAATTTCGCCTCCAAACAGTGCTTTTTCCATCAGAATCCTGACTTCAGCTGTCCATCCTCCAAAAGTCATCAACCATGCAAAAACAGATGAAATAACATAAGTATCATCTCTTGATATGAAATATATCAATGAATAACAGTAAATTATGATATAGAATAGTGATGCAAAATGGACGTATCAATAAGCTCCACCCACGGGGAAGTCCCACAGTAGCCTGGTATCGATCAAGACTTTGTGTGAAGCTAGGTTCGCAGCAAACTTACAGTTCAAGGTACAATCCACTATACAAGTTGCAGCCCAGTGTAGCATAAAGTTCTAGGTGGAAGTTCAACTTAATAGTCTCCACTGCAGTACCAGTATATAAATAATATTTTGGAACCAAATAAAAACTTCATGTGCCTCTGGGATCTGGTGGGGGATTGTTATTTTTTTCCTAAATAGCCCAGTCCATATTTTAATTTCAATAATTCTTGAATATCCTAGAGGCCCATATGGCTCATTCATGCATGGCAAGAGGTGGGACAAATGTTTAATCCCATATTGCTAGTTGAAGAAAAGTTTTACCATCTTATAAGGGGGCTCTTCCACCAATTGGTAAAAGGATGAGAAGGAGAGAGACATATACGCGCACTCCTCCGCCGCCGCCGCCTGTCCCGCCTCGATGTGCGCGCCATGGGTTGCGGGTTGCAGGAATCTTGCCGAGCCGACTTTCTTTTTGTCACACATGAACGGAATAGGAACAATCTACGCGAGTGGGTTTTAATTATAAACTCAATGTAGAATTAAACTTAGTGGAGGTTGTTCGGCTTTGGTTGCTTCCTGTTCGTTTCATCTCCCGATGCACCTGTTCACCTGCCTACCCGTGCCGATAAGAGAGAGAGAGATAGAGGTCGCTCCTCTCCTCAGATACACAACACCTTTGCTCCTCCAGTTCTAGAGCATTGCACTACATACATGATCTTCCCCATCCTGTCTTGCAGTGTGCACCGCAAGCCGGGATAGTAGGACTCCGAGACCCCGCTGCTTCGAGTCCTGTGCGGGAGAAGGGTGATAAGGTTTTTAGGGAGTGCGACTACTGGCTTCATCATGGATTCCTTCACGGATAGCGACAGCGCTGACGTCTTCACCAACGACGACTTCTTCCCCGACATCAACAACCTCTTTCTCAACGACATGGCTGGAGACGGTGCTAACGGCAACGGTAACATGGGTGGTTCTTCTGTTGTGATGTATACCATTTTCCTCTATCTTGTTTATCTTGGTCAGATAATATGCCATTTGCTGCTTTAGCTTGCTATAGGACTAGACCTTGTTCAGATATTATCCCAAGTTCTATGTCTTGCAATCCTCTTAGATGTTTGTTTTGTTCTTTATTTGCTAAATCACATGATTAGTTTAATTTTTATTATTCTTTTCATGCTTTATCTACCGTTTATTATGGTTAATTCACTTGGTAAATTGCTCTTTTACTCAACAATATGATCAATAGTAATTCCTCAATTGGTGTTTACTTGGGATACCCAAAAAGTTATTTGCAAGAGCCATGTTAACCGTGGTATTCTTCTCTTTTGAGAGGTCAAAGATTAGTGGAGTGATGTGTTTAGGCCTCATTCCATTGAGCCACGGAGCATCCCAAAAGAGCACTTTTCCCCATTCCCAATAGTGAATTTTGTGGCTGATGCAAAAAGATCACGATCTTTAGTAGTACATGGGTTTCCGAGGCCAACTCAAGGCTTGGGGGCCTCAGAGCACCGGAGCAAACTTCGTGAGGTTGATAATTCCAAGGCCACCGTTATTTTTAGGCTTGCAAACCGCTTCCCAATTGACTTTGCATTTATCACCGGAGACCTTTTCACAATCCGCCCAAAGGAAGGCTCTTCAAATGCTATCAATCTTTGTAAGCACCTCCATTGGAACGTCAAGAATGGTGATTAAATAAATGGCCATGCTTGTGAGTGATGGGTTCGTAGCATAGAAAACAAAAAATTTCTACCGCAAGAATGAACAAAAACCCAGATCTAATCTAGATAAAAGCCAAGATCTAATCTATTAGACATGTGCAACGAGATAGATCTGTACTAACCCTCGTAGATCCGAAAGCGTTACGAGATTGGATCTCGGGGTTGATGTAGTCGATCACTTGCCGATCTCAAAATCGTGTGGACGATCCTTCCGGCTGCTCCCGCAGCGCTGCTCAATCGGTCACACGTGCGGAGTCGAAGCAGACCTTCCTCTCCCCATTCCAGCGAGCAGCAGAGGTAGTAGATCTTCTCCACGGAATCCCAGCAGCACGATGGTGTGGTGGTGGTGGTGAGTAGAGAATTCTGCAGGGCTTCGCCTAAGCCTGAGCAGAGGGAAGGAGGAGGAGAGAGGCGGCGGCTAGGGTTTGATGTGTAGGGGGCAAGGGGGTGGCGCCCCCACCACTCTATTTCAAGGAGGGAGGTGCCATGGGAGGGGGAGTTCTAGTAGGACTCCCCTCCCTTCCTTGGCCGGCAGATTGGGAGGGGGGAGGAGTCCTCCTCCCCCACGACTCCTTGTCTAGCCCCACAAGGACTCCTTGATCCTTTCTTGGTTTTCAAGCAAACTCCAAGAAATCTCCTAGAACCTTCGGAACATTCCGAAACCTTCTAGAATCCCCATACAAATACTCCGGAACATTTCCTAACTTAGAAAATGATCCCCAATATATAATCTTATTCTCCAGACAATTCCGGATCTCCTCGTGATGTCCCGAATCCAATCCGAGACTCCGAACAACATTCGGTCTTCAACGCACATTCCATATCTACTTAAAACAACTCCGAACCTTAAGTGTGTCACCCTACGGTTCGTGAATATGCAGACATGATGAAGACACCTCTCCGATCAATAACCATCAGCGGGATCTGGAGATCCATAATGGCTCCCACATACTCAACGATGACTTCGTGATCGATAGAACCATTTAACATACGAAACCAATTCCCTTTGTCACGCGATATTCTACTTATCCGAGGTTTGATCGTCGGTATCTCCATACCTAGTTCTACCTCGTTACTGATAAGTACTCTTTACTCGTTCCATGTTATGTCATCCCTTGTGACCTAGTCACATGCTTGCAAGCTAACTAGATGACATTCTACCGAGAGGGCCCAGAGCATATCTATCTGTCATATGGATGGACAAATCCCAATCTTTGTCCATGCGCTTCAACACATACTTTCAGAATATCCAATGACACCTTTATAACCACCCAGTTACGAAGCGGTGTTTGATGTCATCAAAGTACCCATCTGGTGATGGTGATTAACATAACCTCATGGTCGAAAGATTAGGTTACTATGCATTTGAAAGCTTATAGCAATACGAAATAAATGACTTGATCTTATGCTACGCTCACTATGGGTGTGTGTCCATCACATCATTCTCCTAATGATATAACCTTATTATCAGTGACATCCAATGTCCATGATCAGGAAACCATGATCATCATTTAATCAACAAGCTAGTTCCACAAGAGGCTTACTAGGGACTCTTTTATGTTTACAAAACACACATGTATCAGTGTTTCCTTATAATACAATTATAGCATGGGATGTAAACATTCATCATAAACACAAAGATATAATAATAACCACTTTTATTATTGCCTCTTCGGCATATCTCCAACAGTGAGCACCGCCTTGACAAGGGCTGATCTACCGGCCATGGTAACATGTTTCCCTAGCCATGGAAGAAGCTTAGCGGCCACTTTGTCCTCAAAGGTTGAAAGTGAATTCGTTTGAGCCGCCTAACCGACAAAGGTAACCCAAGATATTTAAAGGGAAGTTCGTTCGGGAAGCAGGGAAAGCTTGAAGGATATTATCAAGGTTTAGGCCTACGCAACGAATCGGGGTCACTTTGACTTTTTGCATAATTTATGACTAGCCCGGTGACCTCTCCAAAGTTGGCCAAGGTAGCGACCAAAAAAAAATATCATTCTTGTTGGTGTATATCCATTAATTAGTGTATATATCCATTACATGTTTATACAACTAACAAATGGGAAGCTCTTGTTGTATACTTCAAAGTATTACCGAGGATTTGCTAGAAAAAGAAAGGCGAATATGTTTAGATAACTTAGGACTTAGGAGCTCCGGCCTCACGAAGTAGGGTCTTCTTATCGTTTTCTTGTTCTTTTGACCGTCTTCCTCTGGTTCTTGTTCAGCAAGACTGCCTTGGATTTATCCTCGTGGCGGGACAGTTTGTTTGCAGCTGAGCATGGCGACAGACGAAATGTTTGCTCTCTCTTGCAGCTCATGCTATGTGGAACGTCTGGAATGAGCGCAACAGACCCATTTTCAAGGCCAAGCAGTCCTGGTTCTTGCCGGCTCGGGTGGCTGCTTTAGCGTGTTCAGATGTTATGTAATTCAGAGCAGCACACCTGAATTTTCTTAGCTAGCTGAAGTGTTTTTTGGGTCTGTTTTCAGCTCTGTTTTGGTTTTAGAGCTTTTCCGAAAATTCGATTGTGCGTAACTTTGTTTTCCCTCTATTAATGCATAAAAGCAGAGCTCTTGCTGTTCACGTAAAGAGAAAATCTTGTTCAGCAAAGTGTTCAAGGCAGAAGTTCACACATTGGAGGTGGGGGTAACTTTGAAATGGAGAAGCAGAGAACTAACTAAGTAACGAGATAGTGATTTCTTCCTCAAAGAGGATGAGAAGCAAACTCGACCTCACTGATCATTAGCTTTCAGAAAGAAGAACTAATTAACAGTCGCATTTTTCTGCATCTGAACATGACACACGCAGTTAGAAACTAACACACATGTACAGTTACCTCTGTAGATCTTATACCAGATAAACATTCCCGTCAGGCACTTCCATCCTGATTCGCGACACAGGAGAAATGCAAGAAAGAAACAACAAACGGCAGTGCCTGTATACCTAGTAACATGGCATGGAGACTGCGATGTTCTATTCAGCGCGTCCAAGTCCTACTATTATATCAGTCCCATGTTGAAAGCTCCAAATCATGAACTCGTTCGATCGAGTGCCCTGATGGACACGGTAGATATATCGAATCACATATGTGTAAAAAAAGGGACATGTCATGCAGATAGTAATTCAGTCCGGCGATGTTAGGTGGCACACCAGAATAATAAGCTCCGGAGGCCATGAATCAACCAAGGAGGCCATGAATCCTCCCGGTGGTGCTCCCATGCCACCCATGGCGCCTTGCCCACTCATCCCACCCTTCGTGGTGCTCTTTCCCCTCGGTGGAGGCGTGATGGGCGGCAGCGCTGCGCCGTTGCTTGTCCGTGGCGGCACGAAGAGGGCGCGAGTGGCGGCCGACCCCGCGGCGGCGCCACCGCTAGGGTTTGGCGCGGTCACTGGCGGGATTGCGCCGGCACCGGCGTCGGCAGCAGGCGGGACGGAGTAGGGAGGGGTGGGAGGGGTGCCGGAGGAGCCGTCCATCGCCAGAGTTGCGTCAGCGGCCACGCGGAGGGGAAGGCGAAGGGGAGCGGTCCGGCACGCGGGGAATTTTTCCGAGCGATTGGTTCTTCCCGCGCGTCGCCAGCGATAGCGCGCGCTGTAGCCGAAGCCGGATATATTGCGCTCCGAATAGCGTAAAATGCAGCGCCGCGCTAAAAATTTGCAGCGCGCGGTATTTTAGCGCATCTGCTGGAGGTGGTTTGCAGCACGCGCAGTAAAAAAACAGTTATTTTAGCGCTGCGGTATTTTGGCGCCTTTGCTGGAGATGATCTACTCGGGTTCCACAAGGCCATTCCTAGCGCGAAAATTTATCCGGATGGCAAAAAACGGCTCAGTTGCATTCTCAGGACATCGAATTCGTCCGGATTTGGTCTAACTTTCATCCGACGATCCCAGGACGAACCCAGGGAGTTGGGAACCGTCTAGGACGCCGAACATGGACGAAACGCCAAAAAAAAACATCTTCGTCTGTGGACCCGCCATGTTAGCGAGGGAAGGCGAGTCGTCCTCATCCTCCCGTCTCGGCTCCCATGACGGACCGCTGGGAAATAACTGCCCGTCTCATCGACCACGCGTTGCCGGAATGGCATGCCACCGCCGTCTTGGCTTCCTGCCGTTTCTCCTTTTCCCGCCACGCCGCTACACCCCTCCCGCCTTCGCCGCCCATCTCGGCCTATAAAACACGGATCAATCGCTGGCTCATAGCACATTGCATCCTCCACCCCACTCCACCACGAACTCCGGCGAACAGAAGCACTTGGCGAAGACCATGGCGGAGAGGTTCCCCGGCGACCCTACGGCGGTGAACGACTTCGGCCGGCGGATGCTCTAGTCCTAGGAGGCCCGGATGCTCTATGATGCCGGCTACATGGCACCACCGGACTTCCGTTGCCCGCCCGGCTGGAAGCTCAGCGCCAGCGGTGGGTGCCCAAAGACGACCAAATGGTGGAGGAGATCCAGGCCGCCATCGCGGCGATGCCAGATCCCGAGCTTGCCGAAGACCCCGGTAACTTAGTTTACTGGGAGCAGTTCTTCACCGAGCGCCGGCTCGGGGAACTCGCCGCCCACCAAGGCCCTCTAGGCTCTCCGCCGAAACACAACAACACGGCGTCGCACCGTCGATGGTGGAGTGCGTCGGGATGCATGCTCAATGCCGTCCTCGAGCACATCCACGCCGGCAACAACCCCTGGCTAGCCTTCCCACGTTCGCCGTGCCCACAGCGAGGGCCAGGCGCCAGCCTCCAGCGAACTGGCTGCCCGGGAGGATGGGCAGCCTAAGCTCCTCCTCCTCCACCGCCTCGCGCTTGTCCAGGTCCGCGTTGGCACAGTTGTCGCGCACCAGTGGCGAGGCTCTTCGTCCCCCCAAGTGGGAGGCCGACACGCCGGTGCGCTCGCCGCTGAGGACATGATCATGGGGCATCATCATCAATGAGCCTCGTGCGCCGCCGACCGACCGGTTGGCTCCGCCAGCCCCAGACTAAGCCGGAGCCGGCAGACTGGTCAGTGCCTATCGATGAGGATTCCTTCACCATCAAGATAGCGATGGAATGCTTTCTACAGGACTAGGCGCCGCCACCGCCGATGCCGGAGCTGGACCTGCTCGCCTGGTCTAGGGCGGACTGGGAGCAGGAGGAGGGACGGCATGTCCAGCGCTAGCAGCAGGAGGCCGGGTGTCAGGCTAGAGCTTGTCGCGAGCCCGCCTATCAAGGCGCGCCGCTCATCGTCCTCGACGACGATGACAACACCGACCCATTGTTCCAGCCGTGGAGGTGCGGTGATGCTGGGCAGGGCAGCTCGTGCCCCCCGCAGCCGCCGAGCGACGACGATGGTGATGATGACGGCAAGGCGGACCCCGAATACATGAGATTCTACCGCAACTTCGGCATGTAGACGGCGTCCGTCGGCATCAGCATCAGCCTCGCCTTTTTAGTTTTTTAGTTTTTTCAGCCTAAATGCAGTCAGAATTTGGGTGCCTTCCTGAATTTGATGTAATATTTTTGAATCCGCCCTCTAGTAACGAAATTCGCCTATATTCGCCCAAAGTGTGCCGAGTTTTGTTGAAATCTGTCGAAACCTAGGAACTCGGCCTAGGAACGTGACTAGAAATCGGTCGTTCCCAGGCCGAAAACTGGCTCCGTCCGGCGCTATTTAGCTCCGCATTTCGGCCTGGGAACAGCCAATGAGTGGGGATGCTCTAAGGTGTAGGCTCTAGCTTATGCTTGGACTGTTTCCGCTGCTCCCTCCTGACTACCGCAGCACGATCGATCCTAGGCTCCTAGCGCAATATCTAGCCTATGTTCCTGTTTTGGTAGGTTTAGTGCTTGTTCTTTCACAACGCATAGTACGCACAGACAAGACTATGTGACTCGTCTAATGCCAGAGCGACATGACCTATCTGACCTATCGCTACATAAGGTGATAAGGCCATCTCCAACGCCCCCCTCCCCCCGCGAACAGCTCCACGGGTCCGAACTTGTCCTCCTAGACCGAGGCCATGGCCTAACACGCACGCGCAAACGAGGAGGAGGCCCCAGACCCATCCGTTTCAGCCCAAACCGGGCCGAAAGTTGAGCTCGGTTTGTGGGGGCTCAGACTGCCCACACGTTCGGGTGGTGTCCTGTATGGTCCCGCCAGCCAGAGACCCATCGGCACCAGTCTCCACTCTTCACCACCAAATCCCTAGCACACATTGCCATGGACGCGCTGCCGCTTCCCTCCACGACACCTGCCCTCCCCGGTCGTGGCCCGTTCGTGCCTCCAGGAGCTGCTCCGGCTCCGACCGCCTCTTCTCAGGCCTCTGATCTACCGCCACCGGCCATTGTTCTACCTGCTCCAGCTGTCGCCGGTCCTTCAAAAGCAGCTGGCAAAGCTACCTCTTCCACAAGCATCATCTGTGTGAAGAAAGAATTGACGGACGACCAACGGAAGGAGGAGTTGAGGAAGAGGGCTGATAAGCGAGAGAAGGCCCGGAAGCGCCTTGCTGATGCCCAAGCCGCCAAGGAAAGCGCCGCCGCCCTTGAGCACGTCGCCGCCATCCCGGCCAAGTTCACCACCAAGGCCCTCACTGCGAATGCTGCCACTTTGCTCATGATAAAGGAGCAGTAGCTAGCTGCCTTCGCCGTGGGCATAGCAAGCTCGGCCGTGTTCGCGAACAAACTTGTTCATGTCGAAGTGGCCAGTGGGCTGGAGATCGTCAGCGACTCTTCGCCCGACCTGAACGCGGCACGTGTCGGTGGCGGCTCTTCATGCAGCAGCAAGACCGAGAGGAGCATCCCCGAGGGCAGCATGCCCGCTCCCCACAAACTGTTTGATGAAACGCCAACCCCAACTCCGACCCCAACTCCGACGCCCACTCCTACGCAGGTATCTTGTCTGCTCCTTATTCTTTTCTCGACGGTGTGTATGATCCAATGAGAGATGCCCTTACAGGATCCTTTCCCAGGCCATGGTACCCAGGAATATAGTATCTCCATTGACTACGAACCTTTGTTTGTGGACGAACTAGTCCGGCAAACACAAGGTGGTAGCCGACGGAGCGGGTCATACACATCCCTCGAGGACGAGATGCTTTGTGAGGCATGGATGGAAATTGGGAAAGATCCAATAACCGGGGCGGAACAAAAGGGTGGGGCATTTTGGAACCAAGTATGGAAGTACTTCCATGAGCACAAACATTTCGGTGATCATCTGTTTGCAAGTGATCGCAATGAGAACTCTCTTACGAAGAGGTGGGCATTCATCTCCGAGCAATGCACAAAGATTTGTGCCGCTTATGACCATGTTAAGAAGAGGACCGTGAGCGGCATTGGAGTTGGACACATGGTATGTTTCTACAAGTCCATATGTTCTCATTCGTACGAACTTTGCGTTCCTATATAGCATTCAAACATGCACTTGAATTTGTTGGTTTAGGTTTGGCAAGCATTAGAGCACTTCAAGACTTGCCACGAACAGAAATCTTTCAACATGGGCCATTGTTGGACAAATCTCAAAGATTGCAAGAAGTGGAAAGAGCTCTATGCGGGGAGTGCAAAGGGCACAAGCACCGGAATCATCATCGACAAGGAAGGGCCGACAACCAAAAGTCCGAGAGGGAGGAACAGCTCCAAGCTAGAGCTCAAGCATGAAGCTTCGTCAGTTGCCATCCAGGAGATGTTGAAAGGGATGATAGCCGAGAAGGATGTGTCCATCGATAAGAGGGACGAGAGGAAACACAAGGAGAGAGAAGATGTAGTGAAGAACTATTATGAAATCCAGTCAAAGCGTCTTGAGATAGAAGAGATCAATGCCCATGCTAGGAAGGAGAAGGTAGAGCTATAGCGACTGATACATCCATTTTGCATCACTATTCTATGTCATAATCCACTGATATTCATTGATATATTTCGTATTGAGAGGTGATACTTATGTTATTTCATCTGTTTTTGCATGGTTGATGACTTTTGGAGCATGGACCGCTGCAGTCAGGATTCTAATGGAAAAGGTGCTATTTGGAGGCAAAATTCGCGAAGATCAGAAAATCCGGGAAAATATAAAGAAAATCCTATTTTTCCAGAAGACGAGGGAAGCCAGAAGGGGGGCTAGAGATGGGCTGCAGGGGGCCCACACCACCCCCTGGCGCGGGCTAGCCTAGGCCGCGCCACCAGGTGGTGTGGCCGCCCTGGTCCACCCCTGGCACTCCCCTCTGGCGTATATTATCCTCCCGAAACCCTAAGACTCGGAGAGCGACCACAGAAAGATTCCGCCGCCTCTGCGGGGTGGAAAACACCGAGAGAGAAAGATCTCTCCGGCAGACTGATTTCTGCCGGGGGAATTCCTTCCCGGAGAGGGGAGATCGTCGCCATCAAGACCACCATCAAGCTGGACTTCATCGGGATCATCATCATCATCATCACCACCACCATCATCACCATCAGCACCCTCATCACCATCTCCATATTGCTGTAACAATTGGGTTGAATCTTGCATAGTTCATAGGGGAAACTTTCCCGGTGTTGATTACTCTTTGTAGTTGATGCTATTGAGTGACCATTGAATTATTGTTTATGTTTAGTTTTTTATACATCATTATTCCATCTCTGATCATGATCCATATGATGTCTTGTGAGTAGTTCGTTTTGTTCTTGAGGACATGGGAGAAGTCATGTTGTTAGTAGTGGAGTTGTGTTGAGAAAGATTCAATAGTTTGATATTTAAGTTGTGGTGTACTTCTTCTAGTGGTGTCATGTGAACGTCGACTACATGACACTTCACCTATATGGGCCTAGGGTAATGCATTGTGTATTTGGCTACTAATCGTAGGGGTTGCGAGTGATGTAAACCTGAACCCCCGTTAGGAAACCATTGCACAAGGGACGTAAGGGTCTTAGAGTTTAAAGTTGTGGTTAGGTTTCTACCTTAATTACTTTCTTGTACTTACGGATGTTTGCAAGGGGTATAATCACAAGTATGTATTAGTCCTAGGAAGGTCGATACATTAGCACAGGTTCACCCACACAACACTTAGCAAGCTAAAGAAGATTAATTAACTATATGAAGCGAAAGCACTTGACAGTCTTCCCATGTGTCCTCGAGAACGTTTGGTCATCTTAAGTAATACAACCGGCTTGTCCTTTGCTACATAAAGGATTGGGCCACTTGCTGCATTTATTATCATTGTCTTTTATTTACTCGCACTTTATTTATCTACATTATCAAAAACCCCTAAAAATCCGCTTGCTAAGTATTTACAGAGAATTCATGCTCCAAGCCACTCGTCAACGCCTTCTGCTCCTCGTTGGGTTCGACACTCTTACTTATTGAAAATACTACGATACACCCCCTATACTTTTGGGTCATCAAGACTATTTTCTGGCGCCGTTGCCGAGGAGTGAAGCGCTATTGGAGAGTGGAACTGGTAAAGGAAACTTCTACTGTGAGTATTGTTTACTTCTATTAGTTGCTTTATTTTCGTTATGGATAATTCGCTGAGTTTCTTATTTGGTAATGCTACTAGCACTTCTAAGGTAGTAGATAAGCCACCACCTGCTGAAAAAGATGGTTTTAAAATACCTACAAGAATTATTGATCGTGTTATGGATAACTACTATGTTGGGGATGGAACTGTCCATCCCGGCGATCATTTACTCTTTATACACGAATTATTCGGGTTGTTCAAGTGTGCAGGTATTACTACAGATCAAGTTAAGAAGAAGTTATTCTCATTATCGCTGAAAGGAAGAGCTGATGAATGGTATAAGCTGTTGAAGAATGGTCAAGCTCTGGAATGGGAGGAAATAGTACGTCTTTTCTATTCAAAATTTTATCCTCCTAGTGAGATTCACAAAGATCGGAATCAAATATACAACTTTTGGCCTCTTGATGGAGAGAGTACAACTCAAGCTTAGGGGAGATTGAAGTTACTAATGCTCAAATGTCCCATTCATGAGCTCCCCAACAATATTACTATCAATAACTTTTATGTAAGGCTCCCTCTATATGATAAGGATTTATTGGATGCTTCTTGTGCTAGATCATTCACTCGCATGGAAGAAGAAGCTAAATGGGATCTTCTGGACCGTATTCAAGAAAATGCTGAAGCTTGGGAGAATTACAAAGGTATAAATTCAGGTATAAATTATGATTATGAATGCATTGAATCTTTTATGGGAACTGATGACTTTCAAAATATTAAAAATGCTTATGGTCTAGACTCTCAAGCTATTGCTTCTTATTTTAAGGCTTTTGCTTCCTACATTGAAGTGCCTAAAAAGAAGTGGAATAAGTATCATGAACCTTATAAAGATGTTGCTAAGAGTGTTCCTGCAAGAAATACTGAAGTTTATACTACTAAGTAGTCTTACCTAAACCTTACATTGAGAAAATCCCTTTCCCATGTAAGATAATGGAACATTCTATGATAGCTACTATGGTTGATGAAAGTATGAATGAAGCTATTGAACCTGATAAACAAATGGTTGATGAACCTATAATAGCAAATGTGAAAGACTTTGTTACTAAATATGAAGAAGAGGGACACACTATCATTTGTAAGGATACCTCTAATATTGTTTCACAAAGTAGTGTTATGAGAGCTAGTATTCCTGTGTTTTCTGTTAGAATAAGTGATCATTGCTATGATGGTCTTTGAGATAGTTATATTGTTAAGTTTATGCATGATACTGAAAGTTACTATGAAAGAGGGAAAAGTGTTCGTATGCATCTCAATAATATCAAGTTTCCTCGTTTCATGCTGAAAGTTTTTATGTTGCATTTCTTTTGCCTTCCTATGCAAGTAGCCTCTGGTTTCAACAACTTGTTTGTTTGCAAAATCCCCTTGCATAGGAAGTGGGTCAGACTTAAATGTGTGTGTGTTTTTGCTTCTTAATGCTCTCTTTCACTTCAATTCATATTCCTGAGTGAGCATCTCCAAAATTATCATGCCCATCTTAATGGCTATAAAGAAAGAGCTTTTTGGGAGACAACCCAATTTGTTTTTGCTTTCAGTTTGTTTTTGTTTCTTTGAGTATTTGAAGTTATTACTTCGGTAATAACCTCTCCTTATCCATTTTGTTTGGATTTTGTGTCAAGATCAACATCTAATGAGAGCGAAGTAATATTTGGGGAAGTTGCTATCCCGAAACAGATTTTTTGTGCTTCACTGTAAAAATTAGTGAGAGATCTCTGTGAGTCGGATTGAGCTGTAATTTTTTGTGCTTCTGCCCCAGGTTGTTATTTAACTTTTGTTAGTTTTGCACTTTTTGATTTGAGCAACAGAATATTTTCGAAAAAATTGATATTTACCTGCTGGTCTGTTTTGACAGAATTTTGCCACTCTTGCATTTGCTTCTTTATTCGATTTCCTTTTTGAATTCTTTTTGGGTTTTCGAAAGGAGTTGCTACAGTAGCTTATGCTTTGATGGTTTTCAGTTGAAGTTGAACTCAAAGGGTTTTATCACTTCACTTATACTAATGTTGCTAATGAGAACTATGTGAAGTTTTGTGTGAAAGAAATTTCCTGGAAGTGGAGATAATGGTGTAATAAGGAAGAGAAGGGTTTTATGACTCAAGTAGTATGTGTATGAATATGAATATATTGATGTTATTCAAGTGATGACTCCGGAAGAATCTACTAGATACCAAATTCAGAGACCTACAGAGTTTGTTTTCAAATAGGTAACAGTTCTGGTAAGAAAAGTTTCGCCAAAATACTATCCAACTATATTTTTCAGTTTTAGACAATAAGAAAAGCTACGAAGTGAAAAAGGGACGGAAACAGAGCCAGGGTGGCTCACACCACCCTGTGGCGCGGGCCCACCCCTGGCCGCGCCACCAGGTGGTGAGTCCACCGGACTCGCCTCACTCGCTTTTCTCCAAGACCTTCCTTTTGCTTTGAAACTTCGTAATATATAACCCCCCGGATCCCCCGAGGTTCGTATATCATGTTTTCGTCGTGTTTTTGTTTCGACCTATTTCTACCAGGAACTATTCTTGAAAGCCTAGAAGCACAATGGTGTCCGCCAAGGATAAAGGAAATGAGCCTATGGACGAAGACCTCCAAGACCCCAAGCAGGAGAAGGAGATCAAGAGTGAATGTGAAGAGGAGGCAAAGCACACCGGAACTACCGTTGCAAGCATTGGAGTGGTGGCGAACCCTGCCAGGATCAGAAGGACTGCACGGATGTCAACTGGAGGGAAGCCTCCGCGTCACTGCTTGGCACCACAGACACCTTCTCCAAGCACCAAGAGTCCCTTTCATACCTTTATCCATAACCATGCAGGAAAATAAGACCGTAAGGAAGAAGAGCGGAAAAAGAATCACAAGAGCCGGGATCCACAATCTGACATGATCATGAGCCGCATCGAGCACAACTCGGAGTTGATTTGTACCCTCACCTTCGAGATTGAGGACTTGGGGAAACTTATCAGAGAGCTCATCAAGAGGATACCACCACCACCGAAGGAATAATTCGTCATCAGGTTTGGCATCCCCTTGGTTTGTTCCAAGCTTGGGGGAGTGCCGCGGTATCACATCACTATCTTCTATCTTTTTACCTTATTAGTAGAGTCATATCATGAATAGAGAAGTTATTATGTAGGATGGTTTGCATTATGGAAGTGTCCCCACTCTCGTTAGATATGTATCCCTTGGTGTGAGTTACCGTTATGGAATATTAATGATAAGTTCTATCATTTACTCTTTTTCATAGCTTATATTAGTTTTCAATTCGTGGTTATGTGATTGATCTTGTTGTTAGTATTGGTATCACTTGGGATCATTAAGTTAATTTAGTTGGTTTTGGCAAACCTGGCTCGGTCAGTAGCAACACTATTTTTGAGAGTTGAATGAAAAAGATAAAAGTACTCTAAAGAAATATACTTCATCATCTTTCTTTCTTGATTTGCTCATAAGTCTAGTATTCTCTAGTTAAGATCTTTTGTGCTTCCAAGGAAGATTGCATGTTTGTTTTTATCACTGGTATGTTTGTTTGTTTCCTTCAACTCTTATACTTGCTACCCAGCCTTGCTAGCCAAAAACCTGTACTGAGAGGGAATTCTTCTCGTGCATCCACTCCTTTAAACCTAAACCTATGCCATTTGTGTCCACCATACCTACCTATTAGAATTATTGCTATTCCAAGTAAATTCTTGTTTTATCTACCTTCCAAATTAAACTTGTTATGTGAAAATTAGTGATTAAATCTCTCACGAACTTGATGGCACACTTTACTTTCTTGCACATAATAATCTTGAACCATTGTGCTCACCTATGTTGCGTATATGCTTGCGCTTTGTAAGTTGTGAATTAGCAGAACCATGCTATCATGGGGAACGCTTTCAACATTGCACTGGTACTTTGTACCTAGTTGATATCATGTTCTTTTGGCTATGGATGTCGTCGGTGTGAAATGAAAGGGGAGCTTGTAAGTCCATGGAGTTATGCATGTGTGTTAGAGAAGCACTGGTCATTGGTGGTCTAATCCATGCTGACATGGTGGAAACCTGCAGCGTAACCATAACGAGCATCTATGAAGCATTCTTCTTATAAAAAAAGAGTCCGATATTGAGAAAAAAGAGGAAAAGAAAAAAGAGATTATGAAAAGAGGAAAGAGAGAAAAAAGCACCATATTCCCATGGTAAATAAGAAGATTGCTGAGATGCTCGTTGTCTGCTTGCCTTGTCATTTTGATATGGGGATTCTTCCGTATCATCGGGCAAGGGGTACCCCGTTGGTGGTTCTCTATGATACACATATGCTTACGATGACAAGAACTTACTAGTGACTAAACTTGAGTAGCATGAGGAGCGGCCCTCGTATTCAAGGGACATGAGATTCTCAATTTATAACTTGTCAATGCATATCCTCATATTTGATCACTATAACTTTAATCACCTAAAGATGCCTATGATAGGGGCAATGAGAGCTGAAAGCTAGTAAGTATCATAATTTTTGGGAGCTGTTTATGAGACTTGCAATCCCTGCTTCCCTCTGCGAAGAGCCTTTCTTTTACTTTTTAGTTGAGTCAGTAAACCTACTCCCTTCTATCTCAGCAAGCATTTTGAGTTGTTGTGTTTCATTCGTTCATATGATGATTTATTCAATCATGTTTCTTATGTTCCTTGTTTTGCACATTGCTCTTATCTTGGTGTTTACTACTTTGAAAGCTATCATTGAAAACCAGTTATTTGTGAACTCCAGCAAATTATCAACTATTCTTCGACCAAGAGCTAAGTTTGCCATTACCAATTATGATTTACTTTATGTATCTTCATTGTGTTTCCTTTGCTTATTGCAAGTTGAGTTATATAATAGTGAGTTGTCTTCTATTATGATCTATGTATTGATGAATGTGATGCTTCTTGTCCGTATTCTTTTACCAACTCTTCACTCCATAAACCTGAGGTCATGTTTATTGAGCTCAGTTTCGCTTGGGGACAAGCGAAGTCTAAGCTTGGGGGGAGTTGATACGTCCATTTTGCATCACTATTCTATGTCATAATTCACTTTTATTCATTGATATATTTCGTATTGAGAGGTGATACTTATGTTAGTTCATCTATTTTTGCATGGTTGATGACTTTTGGAGCATGGACCGCAATGTGGATTCGATGGAAAAGGTGCTGTTTGGAGGCAAAATTCGCGAAGATCAGAAAATCCGGGAAAATATACGGAAAATCCTATTTTTCCAGAAGACAAAGGAAGCCAAAAGGGGGGCTGGAGATGGGCCACAAGGGGCCCACACCACCCCCTAGCGCGAGCCAGCCTAGGCCGCGCCACCAGGTGGTGTGGCCGCCCTGGTCCACCCCTGCTACTCCCCTCTGGCGTATATTATCCTCCCGAAACCCTAAGACTCGGAGAGCGACCACAGAAAGATTCTGCCGCCTTTGCGGGGCGGAAAATACCGAGAGAGAAAGATCTCTTCAGCAGACAGATTTCTGCCGGGGGAATTCCTTCCCGGAGAGGGGAGATCGTCGCCATCAACACCACCATCAAGCTAGACTTCATCGGGATCATCATCATCATCACCACCACCATCATCACCATCAGCACCCTCATCACCATCTCCATATTGCTATAACAAATGGGTTGAATCTTGCATAGTTCATAGGGGAAACTTTCCCGGTGTTGATTACTCTTTGTAGTTGATGCTATTGAGTGACCATTGAATTATTGTTTATGTTCAGATTGTTATACATCATTATTCCATATCTGATCATGATCCATATGATGTCTTGTGAGTAGTTCGTTTTGTTCTTGAGGACATGGGAGAAGTCAGTTGTTAGTAGTGGAGTTGTGTTGAGAAAGATTCAATAGTTTGATATTTAAGTTGTGGTGTACTTCTTCTAGTGGTGTCATGTGAACGTCGACTACATGACACTTCACCTATATGGGCCTAGGGGAATGCATTGTGTATTTGGCTACTAATCGTAGGGGTTGCCGGAGTGACAAAAACCTGAACCCCCGTTAGGAAACCATTGCACAAGGGACGTAAGGGTCTTAGAGTTTAAAGATGTGGTTAGGTTTCTACCTTAATTACTTTCTTGTACTTACGGATGTTTGCAAGGGGTATAATCACAAGTATGTATTAGTCCTAGGAAGGTTGGTACATTCGCACAGGTTCACCCACACAACAATTAGCAAGCTAAAGAAGATTAATCAACTATATGAAGCGAAAGCACTTGACAGTCTTCCCATGTGTCCTCGAGAACGTTTGGTCATCTTAAGTAATACAACCGGCTTGTCCTTTGCTACATAAAGGATTGGGCCACTTGCTGCATTTATTCGTACTGTCTTTTGTTTACTCGTAGTTTGTTTACTTGCTTTATCAAAAACCCCTAAAAATCCGTTTGCTAAGTATTTGCAGAGAATTCCTGATCCATACCACTAGCCAGCACCTTCTTCTCCTCGTTGGGTTCGACACTCTTACTTATCGAAAATACTGCAATACACCCCTATACTTGTGGGTCATCCGCGACTCTCCAAATAAAATCGGATCATGATTGCGGATCTCACGGACATGACCCCAATTCAAGGTTGTTTTGAGAACAAGAGGAAGATGATCTACGAGCAAGATGCGTAGATTTCTCTATTTATGTTTACGGGCCTGTTTAAACCATGTGTCCTATTTTTGTACTCCTCTGGTCCTTCAGAATTTGGTTCAATTTGGAACTGCGCTGGTCCTCTTTTTAAATTTGGTCCCTGCGAAGAGAAGACCGGACAAATGGGACACCGTTGGGTGCATCGGCCATGGCAGGCCGGACATCGTCCCGAGGCATGTCCACCCCGCCCAACAAATGGACCAAACAGTCAAAAGGTCTTTCCATTTGGGGGGGCATTGGAGATGGCCTAAGGAAAGGGAGAAACATCGTTTGTAGTGAGAGAAAAATATGAACTAGCACAATAATACTATAAATTTAAATCAACTATTTGCACAGTTTACTGCAAAAGTTATGCATAACACATGAAGTTAACTAATATGTTAACTGGAAAACCAGAAGTTATCGCTGGATTATTAGGCATAATTTCTACAGTTAATTCTAATATATAAATCATGACTACAGCAGCTACGATCATGTGAAACTCTAACATACTACATGTATTAATCAACATGAAGCTTGATATAGCTAAGGATTTTGACACTGTTTGCTGCGACTACATGCTGGATCTTATGCAACACTTGGGTTGTCCTCAAAGATGTGTGCTCTGATGACAAGGCCTCTTACCGAGTCATCCTTAATAGAATCCCTAGAAATGACATCTCCCATGGGTGAGGTCCTCGGCAGGGTGACCCCCTATTGCCTCTCCTCTTTGACATTGCCATCAAACTTCTTCAAAAATCCTTGAAAATGCCATGGCCGCGTGGTTGCTACACGAAATGCCCGGAGGCCTCCGTGATCCCAGGGTGTCCTTATATGCGGATGATGCTGCCATTTTCTTGACACCCACTGAGCATGATATTTCAAACCTGGCCAATATTTTTCAGAATTTTGGGGAGGTGTCCGGTGTGGTGAAAAATGTGGCGAAAAGTTGTGTTGCTCCTATTCGCTACGATGAGGTTGATCTAGAGGCGGCCTTACCAAACTTCCATGCGACTACCATTCAGTTTCCCCTGAAGTACCTTGGTCTGCCCCTTTCGCTCAGCAGATTAAGATGGGCTGATCTCCAACCTTTTATCGATTAGGTGATTTCCTGTCCAAACCCCTAGAAAGGCTGGTTTCTAAATCGGGCGGGTTGCATGGCTTTGGTGAATTATGTCCTCTCCTCCTTGCCCATCTTCCTATTATCAGCTCTAAAAGCTAACAAAGGCATCCTTAAGTGTTGTCGGATTGATGACAAGTACGCCATGAGGGGGTCCTCAAGGCGTGTAGAAGAGAGGGGTGTGAGATGTACGGTGTTCCGGGACGGTGAGCACACAAGTTTACCCAGGTTCGAATCCGCCGGCTTTGGACGGATCCTACTCCTTCTAGCAATCCAGTAATACGGCAGAGCCGGATATGGGTTACAAGGTTCGCCTGTACGAGTTGAGATTGTAGACTATGAGGTAGGTGCCCTAAAGTCTCTCCCTAGGACGGCTTAAATAGATATCCGGCCTAGGGTTTACAGGAGAGATCTATCCGGGTACGACTAAGAGTCGGTTACATAGTACATCTTGAACTACAAGTAACACTATGGGCCTAAGTCGCTAAGTCTTCTAGGCCTTCCCGTAGCCGGACTGGACTCCGTCTCTTCTCCCTGACTAGGCTGCCCGTGAAGCAAAGCTCTAACCCGAAGTGGGCCACCCTGGTCAGTGAGGAACTGTGAGGATACCCGGAAAGTATATCCCCAACATTAAGGCCTTCACGAAGATCAGTTGTGGTATGCTATGGGCTTGCAAGGAAGTCGTTAGTGGAGGAAAGTGCAAGGTCAACTGGTAAAAGGTTTGTCGCCCCAAGGAGCTTGGTGGTCTGGGAATCCTCGACTTGGAAAAGTTATACTACGCCTTAAGGCTCCACTGGCTTTGGTATGAGTGGACAGCCCTAGACAAGCCTTGGGTAGGCTTTGAAACCCCGAATGATGCCGCTGATAGAGAACTCTTCAATGCTGCCACCCAGGTTACCATTGGTAACGGGACTAAAGCCTTCTTCTGGTCCTCCTCCTGGCCTGATGGATCACCACCAAAATATCTGGCTCCTCTGATCTTCAAAGCTTCTAGGAGAAAAAACAGGACGGTGCAGGACGCTCTAGAGGGCCAGAAATGGATGTCTGACATCAATCTGAACTCATCTCTCGACCATTCAAATCTCTCCCGATGCAGCAGACTCCATAACCTGGACCTTGACGCCCAACGGATGTTATTTGACTAGCTCCGCCTACAAGGCCCAGTTCCTAGCCTCTCTGTCCAACTCCTTTGGGAAAGTTTTCTAGAAAACTTGGGCCCCTACAAAATGCCGCTTCTTCGCTTGGCTCACTGTGCAAAACCGCCATTGGACCACTGACCGACTGGAGAAGAGATGGTAGCCACACTAGCCCACTTGTCAGCTATGTAAGTGCAATCCTGAAACGGCTTGTCACATCCTTTTTGAATGCCATTTTTCCAAAAGGATCTAGACTGCTACGGCTACTTGGCTATCCTACCCTGACCTCCCCTATGGTGTGGAGACCCAAAGATCCAAGGTGCTGGAGTACTAGCTTGCCCTCGCCAAGACCACTTCCTCGTCTCCCAAAGGGCTAAGGACCGCCATCATTTTAATTGCTTAGGAGATATGGAAAGAAAGGAACGAAAGAGTCTTCAACAATTTGATGCTCATCCGAAAACACCGACGCAAATAGTGCTCGGGGTATGTACAATTTTCGTTGAAATACATCTGCATCAACCGATTGTGGCCATCGATCCTATCCCTCCACAACTTGAATCGACCAAAAACCAAGCCACCGCACTTTGACTTTTTGTGAGCTCGCCAAGCCAATAGAATTGCTATGTTCTCGTCTTCTTCCATATCAAGTTCATCATCAGATGAATCATAGATCCTCTACAAACACGGAACGATTAAAGTCACTTCATCTACCAACTAAACTTAAAAACTATAGAAAAAATGGCGCAGCGGAGGCGGAAACACACCTACCGGCCATTTCGGCGAACACCTTGCATGCGTCATGTTTATTCTCGGCTTGAGGAGGACATGGTCGCAGTCGAGGTTTGGCACGGCGGCACGGAAGCGGCAATAACCATACCGACATGCAGAGGCGCCCGCGCTCGCTTTCCGTCGGGAAAAGGCGCGACGACAACGATAGCTCTCTCCGTTTACGGCCGCGGCGTGCTTAGGAAAGCTATGGGAAGGTCCAGCGGGGGCGGAATTATTGCGGGGGGGCGCGTTTGGAAGCACTGATGACTGCAAGTGCATAGATCATTTGTAGCTAGTTTCGAACTAAAGATATCGATCCCACAGGAAGCAGTAGGCGAAAGACTAAAATGCTTTTAACTACAACTAAGTGAAGTACTTTAGGATAAACTTTAAGATGCAAGAAAAGTAGAGTTGTTTTGGGGTTTTCGGTTGAATGATGCAATTTAAAGTAAAGCAAAACTTAATGCAGAAAGTAAGAATCGCGTGTGTACAGAACTTGGAACTGCAATAGGGAAAAAGGCATTCTCAGGGAGTAGTGGATACACTGCTAGCAATTTAGACTAAGCAATCAATATTATTATAACAAATATTCTCATGATATGTATGTATGTGGGAGGAGCTCCATATATGGACAAATAGGCAGCAACCACTGCTCACATCATCCTTCATAACCATAGCTGACAGATAAACGACATCAATCGTATTATCCCGCTATTAAGGGATTTCTCCCGTGGCATGGACATGGCTTTATGAGTTCTCCTTGATTCCCCAAGTTAGTATGTAAAGAATGACAACAACGTTATAGTCACAATAAGTGCTATCATCCCTCTATCTACCAACAAGTAATCCCCTTCATCGAGTCCCCATAGGAGGCAAATATTAAGGAGGTGCATAACTCCCAACATCAAGATGAAGACAATTAACACATACACATAATGATGTATAACATAATAATCTCTATCTCATCTCAATCATATGCTAGGGTTTCTCCATCTCCCCAAGAACTAGAGATCTACTCAGACATGGAGACAATCAACATCACGGCAATGGTAATGGAAATAATTGTAAATGAATAGTTCTTGTATAAATCCACAACGAGTACGGAAATTACAACAAGATCTAGATGGGGTGAAGATGGGATAGATGGAGATGGTGGTGGTGCAACAGTTGATGAATATGGAGATCGATGCCTTGGCCTCTCAGATCTGCGTAGGGCGATGATGGATCCCTTGGGAAAGTTCCCCCTCCAAATGCCTTCTGGAGGTGAGGTTTCGGCGATTTCTGGGTGATCTGTATGTCGTCTCCCCGATCTAGTTGCACGGGGTGAAACTATTTGAGGAGGCGGTGGTGGCGCCAACTATACAACCGGAACTATACGATCGGAAAAAGTATTTCGGTCGTATAGTTGGTCGTTGAACCATTTGTATGCCTCGATTGCTTCGGGTTTTCTTTTGATGTTATTGATATTTCCCAAATAAGCATTTTACGTTGTTTTTTACTCCTTTTCTCCCCAATACAACTGCTCCAAGAATTGTGTCCATTGGATCCATCATCTGTCTTGATCCTGGTGAAAATAGACATAAAATGTGCATGAGAGCGCCATAAAATATCAAGATCCTACATCTACAATGCAAAATAATAATATAAAACATCATGCAAATATCCACTCATCAACTTCCCCAAGCTTAGACTCTTGCTCGTCCCGATCAAGTTTAGCTTAATGGATGTGATCCTCATATTCATGAAGCTGAGTCGATAAAATAAATGAGGCAGTTGCACCATGTGTTTATCATATATGATACATAGGAATAAGTTCATGAATAGTACCTTACCCAAACCATCTGAATAGTATTAGCAGGCTTCCACACCTTAGCATTTAACAGTTCACAAAAGATCACTCTCACAATGATGTAAATGTATTTAGTTCAACCGAATGAGTTAGCAAGGTAGTCCCAAGTGTTTTAGGATTAACATATTCACTTGGGATTCAAAATCTCAAAGTGTCTCTTTGTCATACTACAATATAGTGGTGTATGCCTATTTGCTCTTTGCACACTCGCTATTTTTCTTCTTTCTTTTCTTCTCTTGTGTGTATATGCTCACACTTTTGTTTAAGTGTTGTGCAAAGGAGCTAGCCATACATTCCATTTCATGTAGGAATTCAAAGTTTAACAATCTCAATTATCAAATTCCAATTGTATATGACGCATTTTTATGACTTGAAGATTCTACCTCAACTTGTTCTCACTCTATTTTGATAGTGCTCTTCATTTTCCTTTGTTCAAGTTTCCTTTTTTAACTTAACTGCATAGATAATTTTTCTTTGTAAGTCAAACCGTAGACTTACAACATATTGACCAAATTATCTTTATATGTTCCATTAATATCAATGGTGTGGAAGACTCCTATTGCTATCGTCAAGTGCAAGTAAAATAGCCATTCATATATCCAATAGGACAAGCACAACTCAATAATGCTCCATATATGATAATAAACTCGAAATTTCACAAATGGGATCGAGTACTCCTTAAGGAAATTTGAATGATGCAAACTTTATTTCTAAACTCGAACTAATGCAAAACTAAAATAGCGATATAAAACTTATAAGATAGATTACAAGGTCTTAAAAGATCTCCCCAAGCTTGGAATCAAGCCAGGCGGGATCAAATAACTCCTTGTTGGTACCTATTCCTCCTTCTCTATGGGTAGAGTATTGCCTTCTTCCTCTATGTTGCAAACCTTAGCCATGCTTGCGAGGCGAATGTTGAGCTCGGCCATGTCATATTGAAGCTTCAAAATTTTCTTCTGGAGGAATTTATTCTTATCTGTCAACTCAAAAACAGTTTTAATCAAGAAACCAACTCTACCATCGATGTCATCGACCATTTTCTCAAGATCTTTGCTCATCATCCGGTAGGATTCAATCCCTTCTCCAATTGTTTCGACACATGCCTTTGAAGCTTTTTCTAACTCATAGATCTTATCATGAATCTCAGCTTGCCGCACCTTCTTAGGCTTAAGAGGCGACGAACCGAGAGGAGGTTTATAACAGGATCCTATGTTGTGACGATAGGGATTAGAGAGATACTAATCCTTGCTCTTGCCCTGCTCCGCTTGCCTCGTCATCTCCATCTTTTGCGGGAACATGTCCTCCCAATTTGGGCGAGGCTTGATCCCTAGGCTGGATGATGACGATGATCATTTAGGTTCTACTTCTTCGATCCTCTTCACGGGCTTCTCTTCTTTCTTCCTCCAGATCTGGTTGACATGGAAGTGCTGCATGGCTTCGCTGCACAAATGTTGTTAGAGGAGCTTGTATAAGGATGGCGAGGATTTTTCGAGGCTGGAGGTTGTGTCAACACCCGGATTTTTAATCCCAGATGCCCGTTATGCCATACCTCGCAATCTCAGGATTACCATTTTTGTGAGACATAACGGATTGGATATCACAGTACATCATCCATTACAAACCATACATAAGGTCTTACACAAATAAGGATCTCATGATCTAGTCTTTAATACAACAAGCAGCGGAAATAAAAGATAAGCGTAGCGGTGGGGTCCATCTTTAGGGGCACAGGCAATGCTGACGAAGGCAGATAGTCCTAGTTATCATGGCCGTCCTACTGGCCATCATCTTGATAGTCTCCTTCATAGTCTGGCCATGTGAATAGCCAGGGACAAAAGCCATGAGTACTCTTTAAGTACTCGCAGACTACCACTAACAAGTAGTATAATTCTAAGTTAAAGTGCTAAATCTAAGTTTAACTATAAAGTTAAGTTTGAAACCTAAGCTGAGTTCTGAAGCAAAGAAAGATAAAGTAAAGTTCTAGAATCACTTAAGTTGGGAAGCTATTGTCATAAACACAACCCTGTTGTGGTCAAGTCAAGATTCATCATTCATTTCATAAGTCATTTTGAAAACATCTGACAACAAAACAGTATGGCCATTCCAACTGTCCATAACCGCGGACGCGGCTATTCAAATAGTTTGACACTCTGCAGAGGTGGTACACTTTCACCACAAGATTCGATACATCTGTTAGGGATAACCCTGAATCATCATACTTAGTATGCAGATAATCAAGCATAACCTTCCCTTTACACACCCTAGTATAAGCACCTCTCCTATGAGCATGGCCTCCCAACCATGACCATCAATCATATTGGGCACTTCATAGGTGGACAACATTGAGAGGTAGCCTCAACTCAAACCTCTCCCACGAGGGAACTAATACTAATGCATATAAACTTCCGGCTAAGCCTTACCCAATTCAGGTAGTGTGGTTGTACGGTAAATTTGGAATGGTATCGCATCCGAATCCAACCATCAGTTTTATAAAAGGGTTAAGGCTCATGCCTCATCATTTTCATCATCATAAACCATTTGTGTTTCTCAACACATGTCAAAATATCTCAATAGAATGAATCATCATTCCAAGGTTTTCCCATCTAAAGTGACTCAAGTTTTTGATCTACTCTAAACTACTAAGTTAAGAGTGTTCAATAAGGTGGAAGTGATGGGTTCAATCTCATGCCATATAATGACATCTAAAGGTTTCTAAATAGGTCAAGTTTTATACTCTTTATGCTACCTTCAAAACAAGTAAAGAACTTGGTGTAAACTAAGGGAGGTAAAACTTGTAAACAAGACTTGAGGTACTAATAGTCAAAGGGGTGTGATCAAAGCATGCCTAAGGCATCTTTGCTAAAGCATCTAGTTTGATCCTAGCTTGCTAAGTACTAAACTTGCAAGGGTTAGATTGCATTGTTAATGGTGGCTTGGAAGTACAACTTGCAAGGGTAACTTGGATAGGGCTAGCTTGCCTTGGTTGGTGTAATGGTTGAAGTTTTCCTCTTCTTCTTGGTAGAACTCCTCCTCCTCGTAGACTTGGTCGGTACTATCGTCTATAAATACATACGGAGCACACAATCACCAAACAATACTTCACTAGTTTACTTAGTATTCTATGGCACACAATTGATGATCTATTATCATCACAAGCATCACAATTTTTATTCAATAGTTTCCTCCTTTTATTTAGAAAAGTAATTTCTACTCATTGAAATATTAACTAAGATTTAATATTCACCATTTTAAAATATGGGATCATGTTGACACATGTCATCACCACATATTCTAACATGTGGGAATGAGATTTAAAGGTTGGATCATAATTACTTTGGTTTAAGTTCATTATTTACTGATTTAAAGTGACTAGAAATGCCTATATAGCATTATTTTGGTACTAGTCCAAAGTCACTGCATGTAAACCTTAATATTATTACATATTTAGATAGATATGATGAATTGTGATTTTTTTAGAGTTGTAATCAACTCAAAAGCTAACTTGGTTGATTTTATAAAAATGTTCCAAGTTGCAAATACTTCTGTTTTGTTATTTTTATTAGGAGAGATCTATAACTCTAATTGAATTAAATCCAACGGGCTTGGATAGATCATTTCCATACCTCTTAGACAAAATTAGTTTCATGCAATTTGGATTTATAAAACTCTCTGAATTGATTTTTAAATTAGTGGACAGAAACTAGATTCAACTTAAAAAGAAAAATCCAAATTTGAATGGCTGGGCTAGCGCGGAAACGAACATGGGGCTGCGTGAAAGGGCTCAGCTGACAGGGGGTCCTGCTTGTCAGTGGCTCTTAACACGCGAAACGCTACGCGCGCTGTGGGTCGTAGGATTAGAAGTGGGATCTATGGTCGAGGGTCGCCGACGACAGGTCGCAGTAGAGTTTACCCTAGCGGCTCGGTGGGGGTCTACCGGGGACGTACCAGGGCTCCAGCGAGGTAGGTGAGGCGGGCAAACGAGCTGGAAGACGATGGCGAGGCGAGGCGCGGTTGCGGCGGAGCTTGGGGTGCCCTAAATCGCAGGCGCCCTTCTCATCCTGCTGCGGCGGCTCCGGCTCCAATTCCGGTGAGGCAGAGCTTGATTGGCTCCGGCGAGAGAGGGGAAAGGATTAGTGAAAGGTGGGGAGTGAGTGGGTGTGGAGAAATGATGCTGGGGAGGCCGGCTTATATAGGCCCGACGGTGAGACCGAACGGTGTGGGCAGGCGACTCCGGCGAGGGCGGCACAGGGGCCTAGCGGCGTGGCTCGAGGTAGGGCGGTGGCCTGTCTCCTGGCGGTGCGCTGAGGCTTAAAGGCGCGGCAAGGCGGGCTCTGTGCTGGTTGGGAGCGTTACGCGCTCTAGGCAGCAGAGGCGGTGGGTTCGACGGCGAGCGGTGGCTGGGGTGAGTTGGGCGGCCAGCGGGGGTGTCTGGGGTGTTCCCTAGGTCATGGCGGAGCGGTAGGCGTGGGCTGCGGTCAAGGGGAGGTTTGTGCACGCGGGGACAGGGCGCGCTCTGCGGGCGGCGTCGGCATGGTCGACCAGCTCCGGGCGCGGCGGTTCCTGGCCGTTCTGCTCTCTATATCTAGGTTGGGGCTGGTTGGACGGTGGCGGTGGACCACTAGCTAGCTTGTAGACATGGCGAGAGAGGGGGAAGCGGTCTGCTGCGGCGAGTGCCTGGTCGGCCGGCGAGGGGTGGCTCGGCATGGCCTTGCAGTGCAGCTAGGAGGTAGAGGAGGTGTTGGTGTTGGTCTGGTTAGGCTTGAAGGAGACAAGGGTGATCAAAGCACTTCAAATTGCTAAACAAGATCAAGCCCAAAATTGTAATAGTTAGGCCACTTTGATCTTTGTCCACAAGGTGTTTGATAGAATGGCCGAAAGAGAAAAACTTTCGAATTTTGGTTTCAAAATTTCTGGGTGTTCTCCACTAGTGCTAGGTAGTCTCTGGTTGCAAGGGTTTTGAAAGTGGAGCTCAAATAGATGGTTTTTGACATAGGGGTGATCTGTGCATATGCATTGGATTCAATTTTCACATGCCATTTAAAATAAGCAAAAGAATGTTTTTAGCAGATCAAAAGGTGGGCCTTGGTACCTCATTATGTGTACTAGCAAGGGGTGCAAAGATCATGAATTGTTTCTGTTAAGAAATGAGTGCTAGGAACACTCAAAGTAGTGTAGTGGATTAAAATGGCCAAAATGACCATACCTCCTTTTTAATTGTTTTTGATCTGGTTTTCTTTGGGAAAAGTTTGGGAATGATGTAGATGATGTTTAAATCACCTAAGAAAAATTTTACAACCAAAGAATCACAGAACCATGGCAATTCAAATCAATTCCTAAATTAAATGCTCATACACATGAATGCTTTTATTTTTAATTTGGAAAAGTTTTTGTTAACCCTAAATTTTGATGATTTAGATCTTGATAAGCTTGGATTGAAGTTTTGGGATGTTACAAACCTTCCCTCCTTAAACAAAATCTCATCCCGAGATTTACAAATAAAACTAGGAACTAAAGAGATCTGGGAACTCTGTCCTAATGTAATCTTCGCGCTCCCAAGTGGCTTCCTCCTCGGTATGGTTGCTCCACTGAATCTTGAGAAACTTGATGCTCCTGGTTCTGGTGGTTCTGTAGGCTTCTTCTAAGATACGGATGGGTACTTCTCGATAGGTCAGGTCATTGTTGATTTCCACAGCTCTGTGATCGATGTTCTTGAAAACTTTAGTCTTCTCAGGCACTTCCAAGCATTTGTGAAGTAACGAGATATGGAACACATTGTGGAGGGCTGACATCTCTTCAGGCAAATCCAGTTGATACGATACTTCTCCTCGACGGTTCAGAATTTTGAAAGGTCCGATATATCTGGGGGCTAACTTTCCCTTCAGACTAAAGCGTTGAGTTCCCTTCAATGGTGAAACCTTGAGATATACAAAATCTCTGACATTGAAAGTCAGGTATCTCCTTCTCTTGTCAGCATAACTCTTTTGTCTAGATTGGGCGGTCTTGAGGTGCTCACGGACTTTGTGAACTTTCTCTTCTGCTTCTCTGAGAATGTCGGGTCCAAAGATCTGACTCTCTCCTACTTGCGACCAATTCAAAGGGGTACGACACTTCCTTTCGTATAGGAATTCAAATGGTGCCATCTACAAACTAGCTTGATAACTGTTGTTATATGAGAATTCTGCGAAAGGCAGGCAGTCTTCCCATTTTGATCCGTATTCCAACACACAAGCTCTAAGCATATCCTCTAGGATCTGGTTGTCTCTCTCAGTCTGTCCATCTGTTTGCGGGTGATACGCGGTACTGAAGTTCAACTTGGTTCCTAATCCTTCTTGAACTTTCTACCAAAATCTCGAGGTAAACTGGGTTCCTCGATCTGATACGATGGTCTTGGAGGTTCCATGTAGACTAACAATCCTAGCAATGTATAGCTATGCTAACTTCGCACTCTGGTAGGTAGTCTTGACAGGTATGAAGTGAGCTACCTTGGATAGTCTATCAACTATGACCCAGATTGAGTCATTTCCCCTACTAGAAGTAGGTAAACCGGTGATAAAGTCCATTCCGACGGAATCCCATTTCCATTCCGGAATCTGCAATGGTTGTAACAGTCCTGTAGGTCTCTGATGCTCTGCTTTGACTCTTTGACAGATGTCACATTTGGCGATGTAGCTTCCGATTTCTCGCTTCATCTTGTGCCACCAAAATTGCTCTTTCAAATCCTGATACATCTTTGTTCCTCTGGGGTGGATAGAATAAAGAGTATCATGAGCTTCCTTCATGATAACTTCCTTCGCCCGAATCACTTTGGCACACGATACGTCCTTTGTACCACAAGATTCTTCTTCCGTCTTCGGTGAATCCAGGTACCTTTCTTGTACCAATACGACGTTTGATTCCGTCAATACTTTCATTCCCCTTCTGGGCTTCCTTGATTTGGCTAATCAAAGTGGGTTGAAGTTCAATGCTAGCCAAGAATTCTTTGCTAACTAATTCAGTCCTGAACTGCTCCAACTCTTCGTACAAACTTGGTTGCTTGTCCTTGATCATGGTGTTTAGCCTACACGGCAATCTGCTAAGAGCATCCGCTACCATGTTGGCTTTGCCGGGGTGATAGTGAATGTCAAGGTCATAGTCCTTGATTAACTCTATCCATCTCCTTTGCCTCATATTCAGCTCCTTCTGAGTGAAAATATACTTTAATCTCTTGTGATCTGAGTAAATCTCACAGCGATTACCCATCAGATAATGACGCCATGTCTTCAATGCTAGAACCACAGCTGCTAGCTCAAGATCATGGGTCGGATAGTTCTGCTCATGCTGCTTCAGTTGTCGAGACAGATACACGATGACTTTGCCTTCTTGCATCAATACACATCCTAGACCAATCTTGGATGCGTCACAATACACATCAAACGGCTTCTTGATGTCTGGCATGACCAATATTGGGGCTGATATCAATCTCTTCTTCAGCTCCTAGAAACTGGCTTCACACTTGTCTGTCCATTCAAACTTCTTGTCCTTCTTCACAATTGGGTCATTGGTCGGGCTATGCTCGAGAATCCTTCTACGAACTTGTGGTAATATCCCTCTAATCTGAGAAATGCACGAACTTGGGTTTGAGTGGTTGGGGCTTCCCATTCTTTGACATCTTTGATCTTGGCGGGATCAACAGAGACTCCTCCGGCAAACACAATATGTCCTAGGAATCCTACTTCTTTCAGCCAAAACTCACACTTGCTGAACTTGGCATATAACTGATGCTCTCTCAGGGTTTCTAGGATAATTCTCAGATGTTGCTCATGCTCTTCTTCTGACTTGGAGTAGATAAGGATGTCGTCGATAAACACAACTACATACTTATCTAGGAAATTCATCAAGATCTTATTCATGAGATTCATGAAATAAGCAGGGGCATTGGTTAATCCAAAAGACATAACCGTATACTCGTATAAACCATAGTGAGTAGTAAAGGCGGATTTTGGAATATCCGTTGCACGAATCTTAAGTTGGTGATAACCAGTCCTAAGATCAATCTTTGAGAATACCTGGGCTCCAGTCAACTGATCAAATAGATCCTCTATCTTTGGCAAGGGGTACTTGTTCTTGATGGTGACGTCATTCAACTTTCTATAATCTGTACACAGACGGTTGCCTCCATCTTTCTTGTCGATGAATAACACCGGTGATCTCCATGGCGATGCGCTTGGTTGAATCAAGCCTTTCTCTAACATGGCATCCAACTGCTTCTTCAGTTCCACTAACTCTGAGGGGTTCATGCTATAGAGTCTCTGGGCTATGTGAAGGAAATATGCCCTGAGAGGCAATAATAAAGTTGTTATTATATATTCCTTATATATGATAGATGTTTATTTTACATGCTAGAAATGTATTGATTCGGAAACATCAATACATGTGTGTTTAATAAACAAAAAGGGTTCCTAGTCATGCCTCTCTTATAGACTAGCTTGTTGATTAACAGGATGATCAAGGTTTCCTGATCATGGACATTGGATGTTGTTAATAACAAGGTCACACCATTGGTGGAATGATGTGATGAACATTTATCCGAAGTATAGCATTACGATCAAGTCATTATGTTTATATTTCTATAACATCATACGAAGTAATCTTTATCCTTAGACCATGAGATCATGTTAATTGCTAACACCGGAAGAGTATCTTGATAACATCAAACGTCACATCGTAACAGGGTGACTATAAAGACGGGTTCAGTACTACGAAGGTGTTATGTTGAGGCTCATGGATCAAGAGTGGAATTTGTCAATCCAGATGATGGATAGATATACTCTGGGCCCTCTCGGTGATATCACATTAGGATAGCTTGCAAGCAAGTGATGTGATCACTAGAATGTTATATCACGGAACGAGAAAAGAGTGCATGTCAAGAATTGAGATCAAACTAGGTATGGAGATACGATGATCAAATCTCGGACATGTAATATATCGAGAGACAAAGGGATTTAGTTACAAGCGTTAAAGGTTCTCACGATCACAGGAGTCATCGTTGAATGTGTAGGAGTCAGTACGGATCTCCGTGTCCTGGCCGCTGATTATTGATCGGAGAAGGGTCTCGATCATGTCTGCATTATTCGCGAACCGTAGGGTGGCACACTTAAGAGTTACCGGACACCATTTTGGAGCACATATGTTTCAGACGAAAGAATTGCAAAGCGCAGGAATTCTTTCAATAGAAACCGGAATTGTTTCGGTGAAATTGCGTAAGGTGGTTCTGCATGTGATATTGAAATATTGCAAGGCTATATGTGAATGTTTGTTAATTAAAGTAATTAACAAAATTCTGAATAAATTTAATAAAAAGAGTTTTATTAAATGAGAGAGCATTAAATTTGGAGAAATTTAATGCATTTAAAGTGGAGACTTTAAAAGGGAATGTGAAGAGGCATTTTAATGTGGAGGGTTACCACCACATGAATGGGGAGGTGAGGGTCACCCCCATGCGCCGCCATGGAGAGAGGGGCACCCCTCCTCCTATAAAAGGCCATCCATTCCTCCTTCATCCTTACACCTCCTTGTGAAGGATCTCTCTCCCCCTCTAGAATTATTCCCCCATGGTCTCGGATTAGCGAGATACATGTTCCCGGTGGCATTTCGTCTGGAAGGAGTTGCTACTTCCGTTGGATCGCTGGAGCGAGGAGGTGGAGGTTGTCCGGTGGCTTGAACGCAAGTGGAAAAGCGGATGCGCTGCTGAGTTGTGGCGCTCGGACTTCCTCATGATCTTGAGATCGGCAAGTGTACAACTACATCAACCACGAGTTCCTACTCGTTAACAAAGCTCGTTGTCTATGAGGGTAAGTTCTCGTTGGATGTATGTCCACCCGTTGCTTTGTACCTAGTAGATAGATCTTGGCGTGTAGTTCACACCATAGGAAATTTTTTGTTTTCTATGTTGCGTACCCAACAGTGGTATCAGAGCCTGATCTATGCGTAGGTGCTTAGCACGGGTAGTACACATATGGTTGATATGTGGGCGATGATGATCATGTTATTTCAACTTGGATATTGGTGGCATAGTGGGATAAAGCGGCCCGGACCAACCTTACATGTCATCGTACATGAGACCGGTTCCACGACTGACATGCAACTTGTTTTGCATAAGTGGCTGGCGGGTGTCTGTCTCTCCTACTATAGCCAATATCTGATTTACAACGAGTTTCTAATAACTTAGTTATCCTCGTTGTGGTTCATGTTTGTAGGTAAGAACGGTTCTATCTCCGAAAGCCCTAAGACACGTAAAACTTGTAATTGATAAATTAGAGGCGTCTAGTTTAGATCGTTGCTGGGCTAGTGTGTTGATATGGTATTGTTGTAAGTAGATGTATGGTGGATACTCTTACAACACACTCAACATGTAAGTTCCATAGACCTTGGCCTTACACACAAAGGAATGATAGAGATCATACCATGATGCAAGTGATAGAGATCAAATGCATGGACCATATCATCTCACTTTACACATTAGATGTTAGCATCTTATACTGCTAGTTTAGCGCGTTTGATAGCATTATAAGATGATCCCTCTTTTAGATATCAAGATAAAAATGTGTTCTTCCTTGAGTATGCACCGTTCTATGGATCGTGTTTCGAGACATCACGTGATGATCAGGTGTACTCGAATCTACGCTTTCATAGGAACGGGTGTAAGACAATTTTACACACGCGAATACTAAGGTTCTTACTTGGCGAGCCTAGCATGTATAGACATGGCCTCGGAACATAACCAAAAGGTTAAGCATGAGTCATATGGTTGATATGATGCCCATATAGATGCTCGCCTTTGAAGCTATATCAACTCACATGATGATCGGACTTGGTATAGTGGATTTGGTTCATGTAATCACCAAAAGGACACGAGGGATGTCGTTTTTGAGTGGGAGTTCATTAGTAATTTGGATTAGTTGAACTCAATCTATCATAAACTTAGTCTAAATAAAATTTACAAATTCTGTTGTAGATGGCACCACCTGCTTTTAATTTCAATGTGTTCATGGAGAAAGAGAAACTTGCTGTGAATGGTAGCAACTTCACCAACTGGGCTATGAATTTGAGGATTCTTCTCACTGCTGCACAAAAGCAATATGTGCTAGATGCGCCGCTAGGCCCCCCACCAGCTCCTGATGCCCCTGACGAGGAAAGAATGTCTATGTGACTCGTCAGGAGGACCACAACTTAGTTCATTGTGGCATACTGTATGGGCTAGAGCCAGAACTTCGAAAGCGTTTCGAAAATGGCAATGCCTTTGATACCATGGGAGAATTGAAAATGATTTTCGATACCCATGCTGCCTTAGAGAGTTATAATGCTACAGAAAAGTTCTTTAGCTGCATGATGGAGGAAAACAACTCTGTTAGTGAGCACGTACTCAAAATGTCTGGGTACGCCGATAAGCTTGTGTCCTTGGGAATAACGATTCCCATTGACTTAGGCATACATCACGTTCTCCAATCTCTGCCACCTATCTACAAGAGCTTCGTGATGAACTGTAATATGCAGGGCATGAAGAAGTCTCTTCCCGAGCTTCTATCAATGCTTAAGACTGTAGAAGTGGAGATTAGGAAAGAACATCAAGTGTTGATGATCAATAGGACCACCGGTTTCAAGAAGGACAAGAAAGGCAAACACAAGGGAAAGAAGGGTGGCAAGTCTGTTGCCACGCCTGAAAAGAAACCCCGGGTTGGCCCTAAGTCTGACACCGAGTGCTACTATTGCAAGGATCGACCATTGAAGCTTAATCGCCCAAGTATTTGCGAACAAGAAGTCCAGCAAGGCAAACAAAGGTATATGTGATATACATGTTATTGATGTGTAATTGACTAGTACTCGCAATAGCACCTGGGTATTTGATACCAGATCGGTTGCTAATATATGTAACTCGGTTCGTGCTTTAACAAGCGGCTGACTAGCAAGGGATGAGGTCAGGATGCAGGTCGGCAATGGATCAAGAGTTGATGTGATCGCCGTCGGGACACTACCTCTCCATTTGCCATCGGGATTAGTTATAAACCTAAATAATTGTTATTTGGTGCCTGCACTGAGCATGAACATTGTATCTGGATCGTGTTTGATGCAAAGTGGTCATTCCTTTAAATCTGAGAACAATGGTTATTCGATTTATAAGAATGATATATTTTATGGTCATGCACCTATGTTGAATGGTTTATTTCTATTGGATCTCGATAGTAATATTACGCACATTCATAATGTTAATGCTAAAAAGATTAAAATTGATGATGATATGTCTACATATATGTGGCACTGCCGTCTAGGTCATATTGGCGTTAAACGCATGAAGAAACTCCATTCTGATGGACTTTTGGAATCACTTGATTTTGAATCATTTGATACATGTGAGCCATGCCTTTTGGGCAAGATGACTAGAACGTCGTTTTCCGGTTCAATGGAACGGGCGACAGATCTATTGGAAATCATACATACTGATGTGTGTGGACCAATGAGTGTGTCGGCGCGAGGTGGATATCGTTATTTTGTTACTTTCACGGATGATTTGAGTAGATATGGATATATCTATTTGATGAAACACAAGTCTGAAACTTTTGAAAAGTTCAAGGAATTTCAGAATGAAATGGAAAATCATCGTAATAGAAAGATCAAGTTTCTACGGTCTGACCATGGAGGAGAGTATCTAAGTTACGAGTTTAGCACACACACGAAAGAGTGTGGAATAGTTTCACAACTCACGCCTGCCGGAACAACACAACGTAATGGTGTGTCGGAACGTCGTAATCGTACCTTATTGGATATGGTTCGATCTATGATGTCTCTGACTGACTTACCTCTGTCATTTTGGGGTTATGCAATCGAAACATTTGCATTCACTTTAAATCGGGCACCATCTAAATCCGTTGAAACGACACCGTATGAATTATGGTTTGGAAACAAACCTAAGCTGTCATTTCTTAAGGTTTGGGGATGCGATGTTTATGTGAAGAAACTTCAACCGAATAAACTCGAACCCAAAGCGGAAAAATGCGTCTTCATAGGATACCCTAAGGAAACAATTGGGTATACCTTCTATCACAGATCCGAGGGCAAGGTTTTTGTTGCCAAGAATGGATCCTTTCTTGAGAAGGAGTTTCTCGCGAAAGGTGTGAGTAGTCGAAAGGTAGAACTCGAAGAGTTTATTGAACCTTCTCTTCATGGAATGGCGAGTGGCGCAGCACCGGAAGTTGTTTCGGAGTTGACTTCACCTGATGAAGAGAGAGCTAATGATAATGATCATGAAACTCTGAAAGAGGACACTACCGAACCTTGCAGGTCAAGCAGGACACGCAGCCCTGAACTGCATTTGGCAATCCTGTTGTGAATTTCATGGTTGATGAAATGGATGACCCTACGACGTATGAAGAAGCGATGATGAGCCCGGATTCCAACAAATGGCTAGAAGCCATGAAATCCGAGATGGAATCCATGTACGAGAACCAAGTTTGGAACTTGGTGGACTTACCTCACGACCGAAAGGCCGTTGAGAATAAATGGATTTTTAAAAGGAAAACTGATGCTGATGGTAACGTGACCATCTATAAGGCTTGACTTGTCGCAAAGGGGTTTCGACAAATTCAAGTAGTTGACTAAGATGAGACATTCTCTCCCGTAGTGATGCTTAAATCGGTTAGGATTATGTTAGCAATTGCTGCATATTTCGATTGTGAAATATGGCAGATGGATGTCAAAACTACGTTCCTCAATGGTAAGATTGAAGAAGAGTTGTATATGATACAACCTAAGGGTTTTGTCGATCGTAAGGATGCTAATAAGGTGTGCAAACTTCAGCGATCCATCTATGGACTGAAGCAAGCATCACGAAGTTGGAATCTCCGCTTTGATGAGGTGATCAAAGAGTTTGGATTTGTCCAATCTTATGGAGAGGCTTGTATTTACAAGAAAGTGAGTGGGAGCAATGTGGCATTTCTGATATTATATGTGGATGACATATTATTGATTGGAAATGATATAGATCTTTTAAACAGTGTTAAAAGTTATCTAAACAACAAATTTTTGATGAAAGACCTTGGTGAAGCGTCATATATATTAGGCATTAAAATCTATAGAGATAGATCAAGGCGCCTAATTGGGCTATCGCAGAGTACATACCTTGATAAGATATTAAATAATTTTAATATGGACGAAAGTAAGAAGGGGTTCTTACCTATGTTGCAAGGCAAGACATTGGGTAAGACTCAAAGTCCGGCTACGGCGGAAGAAAGAGAGATGATGGATAAGATCCCCTATGCCTCGGCCATAGGCTCTATTATGTATGCCATGCTATGTACAAGACCGGATGTGGCACATGCTATTAGTTTGACTAGTAGGTACCAATCTGATCCAGGTTCGAACATCGGATAGCGTAAAGAACATCCTCAAGTACTTGAGAAGAACTAAGGATATGTTTCTCATATACGGAGGTGAAGAAGAGCTAGTCGCTAAGTGTTATGTCGATGCTAGCTTTGACACCGATCCGGATGACTCTAAGTCTCAATCCGGATACGTATTTCTCTTGAACGGAGCAGCAGTTAGTTGGAGGAGTTCCAAACAACCTATGGTGGCTGGATCAACAACGGAGACGGAATATGTTGTCGCTTGAAGCTGCAGAGGCGCTTTGATGAAAGAGTTCATTACAGAACTGGGTGTGGTTCCCAGTGCGTTGGACCCGATGGTGATCTATTGTGACAACAATGGAGCCATAGCCAACGCAAAGGAACCAAGGTCTCACAAGAATTCCAAACATATTAAGCGCCGGTTTCACTCCATCCGCGAGCATGTCAAGGATGGAGATATAAAGATTTGTAAAGTACACACGGACCTAAATGTAGCAGATCCGTTGACTAAAGTTCTCCCTAGGGCAAAACATGATCAACACCAGAACTCCATGGGTGTTAGATTTATCACTATGTGAACTAGATTATTGTCTCTAGTGCAAGTGGGATACTGAAGGAAATATGCCCTGAGAGCCAATAATAAAGTTGTTATTATATATTCCTTATATATGATCGATGTTTATTTTACATGCTAGAAATGTATTGATTCGGAAACATCAATACATGTGTGTTTAATAAACAAAAAGGGTTCCTAGTCATGCCTCTCTTATAGACTAGCTTGTTGATTAACAGGATGATCAAGGTTTCCTGATCATGGACATTGGATGTTGTTAATAACAAGGTCACACCATTGGTGGAATGATGTGATGAACATTCATCCGAAGTATAGCATTACGATCAAGTCATTATGTTTATATTGCTATAACATCATACGAAGTAATCTTTATCCTTAGACCATGAGATCATGTTAATTGCTAACACCGGAAGAGTATCTTGATAACATCAAACGTCACACCGTAACAGGGTGACTATAAAGATGGGTTCAGTACTATGAAGGTGTTATGTTGAGGCTCATGGATCAAGAGTGGAATTTGTCAATCTAGATGACGGATAGATATACTCTAGGCCCTCTCGGTGATATCACATTAGGATAGCTTGCAAGCAAGTGATGTGATCACTAGAATGTTATATCACGGGAACGAGAAAAGAGTGCATGTCGGTAACGAGATCAAAATAGGTATGGAGATACCGATGATCGAATCTCGGACATGTAATATATCGAGAGACAAAGGAATTTAGTTACAAGCGTTAAAGGTTCTCACGATCACAGGAGTCATCATTGAATGTATAGGAGTCAGTACGGATCTCCAGGTACCGCTGCTGATTATTGATCGGAGAAGGGTCTCGATCATGTCTGCATTATTTATGAACCGTAGGGTGGAACACTTAAGAGTTACCGGACACCATTTTGGAGCACATATGTTTCAGAAAAAAGAATTGCAAAGCGCAGGAATTGTTTCAATAGAAACCGGAAATTGTTTTGGGTGAAATTGCAGAAGGTGGTTCTGCATGTGATATTGAAATATTGCAAGGGGCTATATGTGAATGTTTGTTAATTAAAGTAATTAAAAAAATTCTGAATAAATTTAATAAAAAGAGTTTTATTAAATGAGAGAGCATTAAATTTGGTGAAATTTAATGCATTTAAAGTGGAGACTTTAAAAGGGAATGTGAAGAGGCATTTTAATGTGGAGGGGTTACCACCACATGAATGGGGGAGGTGAGGGGTCACCCCCCATGCGCCGGCCATGGAGAGAGGGGGCACCCCCCTCCTCCTATAAAAGGCCACCCATTCCCTCCTTCATCCTTACACCTCCTTGTGAAGGATCTCTCTCCCCCTCTAGAATTATTCCCCCATGGTCTCGGATTAGCGAGATACATGTTCCCGGTGGCATTTCGTCTGGAAGGAGTTGCTACTTTCGCTAGATCGCTGGAGCGAGGAGGTGGAGGTTGTCCGGTGGCTTGAACGTGTGTGCGAGTGTGGATGCGATGCTGAGTTGCGGCGCTCGGACTTCCTCACGATCTTGAGATCGGCAAGTGTACAACTACATCAACCACGAGTTCCTACTCGTTAACAAAGCTCATTGTCTACGAGGGTAAGTTCTCATTGGATGTATGTCCACCCGTTGCTTTGTACCTAGTAGATAGATCTTGGCGTGTAGTTCACACCGTAGGAAATTTTTTGTTTTCTATGCTGCGGACCCAACGCTATGGGTCCGGTTCTGGGGATTAGTTCGATAGTGAACTCAATATCCCTTTCCAGGGGCATACCTGGGAATACGTCGGGGTATTCACAGACTACTCTGACTTGGTCTATGGTGGGCAGGGTTACACTCTTGTTGCATTTGAATTGACGAGGTAAGGTTTCAGAGATATGCCCTACTGTTACTCCAGAACTACTGGTCATGGTGATGGCTTTCTTAGCACAGTCTATCAGTCCTTTATGCCTTGACATCCAGTCCATACCTAGTACTACTTCCAATCCTTTGGTTCCAAGTACAATTAGGTTGGCATAAAAATCTATCCCATGTATTCTGATAGGCACAACTTTGCAAATTTTTCTAGCTTTTGTAGTTGAACCGGGGATTTGAACTATCACGACATGCTTCAGGTTGGTTGGATGAATCTTACTAGTGCATGCAAATTCTTCGGTGACAAATGAATCGATGCTCCCGAATCAAACAATACTCTTGCTAAAACTGAGTTGACAGAAAACATACCCAGCACTACATCTGGCGCTTCCTAGGCTTCTTCTGCGTTCATGTGGAAGAGACGACCGTTGCGGTTGTGAGGGTTCCCTGGGGTAAATCTTCTTCCTGGTTGAACACGACGTTGTTGCTGAGCTGGGGCATTCACAGTGGCATTGGCTGCAGTCTTCTTGGGACACTCATTGGACTAGTGACCCTTCACTCCACACTCGAAACAAGTGATCTGGGACTTGTCCTTGGCTGCATGACAGCACAAAGATTGCCGATTGGTGCAGTGTTGTTGTTGTTGTTCTTGGGAGGTGCACGGTTGAAATTGTTGGCATTGCCGGAGTTGTGATTGTTTCCTCCGGACTTCACATTGCCTCCACTACGGTTGGGGTAACTTGGGCGAGACATTGGGGGTCGGTTGTTCCTTGGTGCATACCCTGGTGAGGGGTTGGGACGGTACTTCTGGTGACTGCTGGGTCCTGATTGCTGCATCATACAACGTTTGCGATTGTCGTTTGCCTGGTTAATCTTCCCTTCCATCTGAATGGCAGAGTCGACTAGCTCTTCGAGATCCTAGAAATGGATGTTGATGAGGACAGTCTGCATCTCATCATGCAGTCCGTTCAAGAATCTCTCCTTCTTCTTGGCCTCCGTGTTGATCTCATCAGGTGCATATCTGGCAAGTGACAGGAATCTGTCACGGTACTCCACCACAGTCATTCTTCCTTGCTTTAATTCGCGGAATTCATCTCTCATCATGTTGACTAGACCTTGCGGCACGTGGGTGTGACTGAACTTAACTTTGAATGCTTCCCATGTCATCACTTGACCATGGTTCATATTGTGGATGCTATTCCACCAAGCTCTTGCATCTCCCGCCAGATAGTGGGTGGCGAAGAGAACTTTCTCAGTTTCATCAACTCCTGCAACTTCGAGGTTGTTTTCCATGGTCTAAATCACCGTCAAAGATCTAATGGGTTTTCGATTGGTTGAAGATTGGGGATTGGTATTCTGAAATTTTTGAGTTTGGATCCATGGTGATCCTGATTTCCATGCCCTTGGTTGTTGAGAGCCATTTGGGCGATCTGCTGCAATGTTGCTAAGTTGGCTTGGCGCCGCCCGCTTGCTTCACGTCATGCGATGAGATTCGCAAGATCTCGCAGCATTGGGTCTTATGAGCTGCTCCCTCCTTGGTTTCCATGAGTCATCCAAGATTGAGATAGATATAGGGTAAGAGGGAAATTCTAATGTTCATGGTGATGGTTTTGGGTTTTCAAAGCTAAAACTTTGAGTTAGACTCAGGTTTTCAACTAACTTCATTTTCATTCATGCAAGCAAGCACACGATACAACACACACCACAACAAAGGAAAGGATGGTTTGAAGAACCATTACGCAAGCTACTGATACTTGGGACCGATACAACTCATGCTACGACAAAGGTTGCTCTAGTGCATCTACTCATTGTCGATGAAGTCGAGTCCTCATCATCGGTAGAAGTCCACAAAGATCCTCCTCTAGAAAGTCATCATCGTTGCTGAGGTAAGAGTCCATGTCTCCCTGGATGTCTTCACCCTCATCTTCTTCTTCCTTGGCGGCAAGCTGATCTTCCTGCTCCTTGACGGTCTTCTCGAGGTCGGCCACCTTCTTGCGAAGACGGGCGATGGTGCGATCCTTCTTGGCACGCTGGCAGCAAAGAGACTGGCGGTCCTGGACGAGTAGTGCAAAAGTCTGGGCCTTCTGGTCGGCAATGGCACGGTTCTGGTTGGCTAACTCCCTGACATTGTCCAGTTCATGTTGTCTGTCGTGAAGCAAGAAGTCAAGATTCTCCACTTGACGCCTCAACTCTGGGTGACTTGGCATCTCCATCGGCATTCCCATGAAGTCACGTCTTGCATAGTGAGCAAAATGGGTTCCTTGGATCTTGTTGACGTTGAGGGCACGTAGACGAGCGAGAGCTTCATGCATTGCCCTGGCTAATCCATCTAGCCAGTTGATCTCTCTCACAGAGAACTGAATTCTCCCGGAAGTTGGTGCTTCGATGCTTCCCCTAAGATCTGCGGTGACTAGCCACTGTAGGTCTCCTCCTGGGGGTCCTGGAAGTTGAGCTCCAAGAAACTCCGGATGTGGGCGTCCTAGTAACTCCGACAGTGAATCCAGATCCCTCTCGAAGATCAACTGACCTCCGTTTCCCAACTGGTAAAACTTGCTGAACTGAGTCTCCATCTACAAGAATTAAGGATGAGGAAGTTAGTGAAGTGATCAAGTGTGTCAAATTTTAAGTAGTAATGTAAGAATTTTGAGGAACATGAATTTTTGAGAAAGAATGAGTTCACAAGGATAAGAGAGGAAATAGTTTTTCATAAATACTCACTTTGGTTTTGAAACTAAGTTTTTGTTTGGACGTCCATTCTAACTAGGGTCTCCTATGGTCAGGATGGCTCTGATACCAACTTGTCAACACCCGGATTTTTAATCCCAGATGCCCGTTATACCATACCTCGCAATCCCAGGATTACCATTTTTGCGAGACATAACGGATTGGATATCATAGTACATCATCCATTACAAACCATACATAAGGTCTTACACAAATAAGGATCTCATGATCCAGTCTTTAATACAACAAGCAGCGGAAATAAAAGATAAGCGTAGCGGTGGGGTCCATCTTCAGGGGCACATGCAATGCTGACGAAGGCAGATAGTCCTAGTTATCATAGCCGTCCTGCTGGCCATCATCTTGATAGTCTCCTTCATAGTCTGGCCATGAGAATAGCCAGGGACAAAAGCCATGAGTACTCTTTAAGTACTCGCAGACTACCACTAACAAGTAGTATAATTCTAAGTTAAGTGTTAAATCTAAGTTTAACTATAAAGTTAAGTTTGAAATCTAAGCTAAGTTCTGAAGCAAAGAAAGATAAAGTAAAGTTCTAGAATCACTTAAGTTGGGAAGCTATTGTCATAAACACAACCCTGTTGTGGTCAAGTCAAGATTCATCATTTATTTCATAAGTCATTTTGAAAACATCTGACAACGAAACAGTATTGCCATTCCAACTGTCCATAACCGTGGATGCGGCTATTCGAATAGTTTGACACTCTACGGAGGTGGTACACTTTCACCACAAGATTCGATACATCAGTCAGGGATAACCCTAAATCATCATACTTAGTATGCAGATAATCAAACATAACCATCCCTTTACACACCCTAGTATAAGCACCTCTCCTATGAGCATGGCCTCCCAACCATGACCATCAGTCATCTTGAGCACTGCATAGGTGGACAACATTGAGAGGTAGCCTCAGCTCAAACCTCTCCCGCGAGGGAACTAATACTAATGCATATAAACTTCCGGCTAAGCCTTACTCAATTCAGGTAGTGTGGTTGTATGGTAAATTTGGAATGGTATCGCATCTGAATCCAACCATTAGTTTTATAAAAGGGTTAAGGCTCATGCCTCATCATTTTCATCATCATAAACCATTTGTGTTTCTCAACACATGTCAAAACATCTCAATAGAATGACTCATCATTCCAAGGTTTTCACAATTCATTTTCACCAAGTGTTCCCATCTAAAGTGACTCAAGTTTTTGATCTACTCTAAACTACTAAGTTAAGAGTGTTCACTAAGGTGGAAGTGATGGGTTCAATCTCATGCCATAGAATGACATCTAAAGGTTTCTAAATAGGTCAAGTTTTATACTCTTTATGCTACCTTCAAAACAAGTAAAGAACTTGGTGTAAACTAAGGGAGGTAAAACTTGTAAACAAGACTTGAGGTACTAATAGTCAAAGGGGTGTGATCAAAGCATGCCTAAGGCATCTTTGCTAAACAATCTAGTTTGATCGTAGCTTGCCAAGTACTAAACTTGCAAGGGTTAGCTTGCATTGTTAATGGTGGCTTGCAAGTACAACTTGCAAGGGTAACTTGGATAGGGCTAGCTTGCCTTGGTTGGTGCAATGGTTGAAGTTTTCTTATTCTTCTTCTTGGTAGAACTCCTCCTCCTCGTAGACTTGGGCAGTACTATCGTCTATAAATACATACGAAGCACACAATCACCAAACAATACTTAACTAGTTTACTTAGTATTCTATGGCACACAATTGATGATCTATTATCATCACAAGCATCACAATTTTTATTCAATAGTTTCCTCCTTTTTATTTTAGAAAAGTAATTTCTACTCATTGAAATATTAACTAAGATTTAATATTCAACATTTTAAAATATGGGATCATGTTGGCACATGTCATCACCACATATTCTAACATGTGGGAATGAGATTTAAAGGTTGGATCATAATTACTTTGGTTTAAGTTCATTATTTACTGATTTAAAGTGACTAGAAATGCCTATATAGCATTATTTTGGTACTAGTCCAAAGTCACTGCATGTAAACCTTAATATTATTACATATTTAGATAGATATGATGAATTGTGATTTTTGAGAGTTGGAATCAACTCAAAATCTAACTTGGTTGATTTTATAAAAATGTTGCAAGTTGCAAATACTTCTGTTTTGTTAGTTTTATTAGGAGAGATAACTCTAATTGAATTAAATCCAACGGGCTTGGATAGATCATTTGCATACCTTTCAGACAAAATTAGTTTCATGCAATTTGGATATATAAAACTCTCTGAATTGATTTTTAAATTAGTGGACAGAAACTAGATTCAACTTAAAAAGAAAAATCCAAATTTGAATGGTCACTAGCTGAAACGAACATGGGGCCCGGTGGTGCCCGTATGGCGTGGGTTCAAATGTGGGGGTCCCGCTTGTTAGTGGCTCTTAACACGCTAACGCACGCTGATGTGGGCCGAGGATTAGAAGTGGGATCTATGGTGAGGGTTGTCGACGACTTAACAAAGTGTCGTCGGCGAGAGTTTGCCCTAGCGGCTCGGTGGGGTCACCGGGACGCACTGTGGCTCCAGCGAGGTAGGTGAGGCGGGCAAACGAACTGTAAGACGACGGCGAGGCGAGGTGCGGTTGCGGCGGAGCTTGGGGTGCCCTAAATCATAGGCACCATTCTTCTCCTGCTGCGGCGGCTCCGGCTCCAATTCCAGCGAGGCAGAGCTCGATTGGCTCCGGCGAGAGAGGGGAAAGGATCAGTGAGAGGTGGGGAGTGAGTGTGTGTGGAGAAATGATGCTGGGGAGGCCGGCTTATATAGGCCCGACGGTGAGACCGAACGGTGTGGGCAGGCGACTCCGGCGAGGGCGGCACAGGGGGCTAGCAGCATGGCTCGAGGTAGGGGCGGTGGCCTGTCTCCTAGCGGTGCGCTGAGGCTTAAAGGTGTGGCAAGGCGGGCTCTGTGCTGGTCGGGAGCGTCACGCGCTCTGGGCGGCAGAGGCGGCGGGTTCGACGGCAAGCGGTGGCTAGGGTGAGTTGGGCGGCCAGCGGGGGTGTCTGGGGTGTTCCCTAGGTCATGGCGGAGCGGTAGGCGCAGGCTGCGGTCAAGGGGCGGTTTATGCACGCGGGGACAGGGCGCGCTCTGCGGGCGGCGTCGGCATGGTCGGCCAGCTCCAAGCGCGGAGTTTCCTGGCCGTTCTGCTCTCTATCTCTGGGCTGGGGCTGGTTGGACGGTGGCGGTGGACCACTAGCTAGCTTGTAGACATGGCGAGAGAGGGGGAAGCGGTCTGCTGTTGCGAGTGCCTGGTCGGCCGGCGAGGGGTGGCTCGGCATGGCCTTGAAGTGCATCTAGGAGGTAGAGGAGGTGTTGGTGTTGGTCTGGTTAGGCTTGAAGGAGACAAGGGTGATCAAAGCACTTCAAATTGCTAGACAAGAGCAAGCCCAAAACAGTAATAGTTAGGCCACTTTGATCTTGTCCACAAGGTATTTGCCGAAAGAGAAAAACTTTTGAATTTTGGTTTCAAAATTTTTGGGTGTTCTACACTAGTGCTAGGTAGTCTCTGGTTGCAAGGGTTTTGAAAGTGGAGCTCAAATAGATGGTTTTTGACATAGGGGTGATCTATGCATATGCATTGGATTCAATTTTCACATGCCATTTAAAATAAGCAAAAGAATGTTTTTAGCAGATCAGAAGGTGGGCCTTGGTACCTCATTATGTGTACTAGCAAGGGGTGCAAAGATCATGAATTGTTTCTGTTAAGAAATGAGTGCTAGGAAGACTCAAAGTAGTGTAGTGGATTAAAATGGCCAAAATGACCATTCCTCCTTTTTAATTGTTTTTGATTTGGTTTTCTTTGGGAAAAGTTTGGGAATGATGTAGATGATGTTTAAATCACCTAAGAAACATTTTACAACCAAAGAATCACAGAACCATGGCAATTCAAATCAATTCCTAAATTAAATGCTCATACACATGAATGCTTTTATTTTTAATTTGGAAAAGTTTTTGTTAACCCTAAATTTTGATGATTTAGATCTTGATAAGCTTGGATTGAAGTTTTGGGATGTTACAGGTTGTAGCTCTGCAAAAACTTAATGAAAAAGGTTAGATGCGATCAGATTTAAAAGGGTAGGTCAAAAACCCTAGCCGCCTTTCGTAACGAGCAACTATACGAGCGCGGCCCGTATAGATCCCGACGTATAGTTATGAACCGACTATAGATTATATCTACGGTGGAACCAATTATACGGCCGCAACTATACGGGCGAGAATTTTTATTCCCGCCGTATAGTTGGTCGTTAAACCATCAGTACACCAAATAAAAAATTTGGAGATAGGTCGATATCTATATGACCACAACTATACGGGCAGAATTTGTCTTTCCGCCGTATAGTTGGTCGTCAAACTATCAGTACCCAGAAAAGAGTTTTGTTAAAGGCATCAATATCTATACGATGGCAACTATACGGGCGTAATTTTAATTCCTGCCGTATAGTTGGTCGTTAAACTATCAGTACCTTTCGTGGACGGAAGGGGCGATGTCGAGACAACTATACGACCGCAGCTATACGGCCAAAACTTTTATTCCTGCCATATAGTTGGTCGTTAAACCCTCTGGATCCACCAAAATTTTCCTACTTTTCCAAGGATTCTTTATTAATCTGAAACTTAACGAAATATCAAGTTTTGATAGAAAAATGACAGCTTAAATTTTTGACCAATTTTGGCATTATCAATCTTCCTTCTTCTTCGCTAGAGCATAAAATGTTCCTTATTTAACACAATGCTCAAATAAAACTTTAATTAAAATTTTAAAAATTCACTCAAACCTTTACTTTGCATGGGTTGCCTCCCATGAAGCACTCTTTTATTGTCAATAGCTTGACTGTAGTGTTGCTCATTCCTTGTATATCTTTTCTTAATCACTTCTTCTGGGGTGATTACTTCTATGGTGACTGCACTTATATCTTCTTTTACTCAATAATGGTTCAAGTGTTTTCCATTTATCACCCATACCAGAGAGGGTGTTTTTCCCTGGAGCTTCACTACTCCGGATGAATAAGCTTCTTCAACTATATATGGGCCTTCCCACTTTGATCTGAGCTTCCCTGCAAACAACTTAAGACGAGAATCATAGAGCAACACTTTGTCTCCACTTTTAAAGGTCTTATTCTCTATTTTTCTATCATGCCATCTTTTCACTTTTTCCTTAAACAACCTAGCATTCTCATAGGCCTCACTTCTAAACTCATCTCAAGCATGTATATCAAATAAATGTTTTTCTCCTACTTCTTTAAGATCATAATTTAAGTTCTTGATTGTTCAAAAAGCTTTGTGCTCCAATTCTAAAGGTAAATGGCATGCCTTACCGTACACCATCTTATAAGGTGGCATACCCATTAGATTTTTAAACACAGTACGATATGCCCATAGAGTGTCATTTAACTTGTATGACCAATCTTTTCTTGATTTGTCCATCGTCTTCTCGAGTATGGTCTTTAATTCTCTATTAGAGAGTTCCACTTGACCACTTGTTTGAGGATGATATGGTGAAGCAACACGGTGAGTTACTCCATATTTGCTGAGGATTTTCCTGAAAGTTTCTTTCATAAAATGAGAACCACCATCAGTTATTAAAAATCTAGGAACTCCAAACCTGGAAAATATGACATCCTTGATCATCTTCACTGAGGCGGCTACATCTACATGACTTGTCAGAATAGCTTCAACCCATTTAGTAACATAATCAACAACAAAAAGAATATGAATATAACCATTTGATTCTATAAAAGGTCCCATGTAATCCATTCCCCATACATCAAAGGGTTCAATTATGAGACTATAATTCATTGCCATTTCTTATCTCCTACCTATATTACCTCTTCTTTGGAAAGCATCGCAGTATTCCACATACATGTGTGCGTCCTTGAGCAAGGTGGGCCAATAGAATCCGGATTGAAGTACCTTCGCTGCAGTTTGCTTACCTGCATGATGTCCTCCATACGGACTGTCATGACAAGCTTGCAATATTGCATTCATTTCATGGTTAGGAACACACTTCTGTATCATTCCGTCAGGTCCATGATGATATAGATACGGATCATCCCAAAAGTAATATTTAAGATCATTAAAGAATTTCATCCTTTGATTTCGTGTCATACTAGGAGGCTTAAATTTTGTTGCGAGATAATTAGCATAATCTACATACCACGGATCGGCAATTTCAAAATTTGCTAAATATTCTCTCGGAAATGATTCATTTATAGGTACGGGGTTAGTAATTATTCCCTCCATCCTAGAGAGATGATCTACTACCGGATAATCCTTACCCCTCCTATCTACTATTTGAAAATCATATTCTTGTAGTAATAAAACCCACCTAATCAACCTAGGCTTCGCATCCTTTTTCACAAGGAGGTGACACAAAGCTTGGTGATCCGTATGAACTATTACCTTAGAATTAATGATGTAAGATCTAAATTTGTCACAAGCAAAAAATTAAAGCTAGGAACTCTTTTTCTATAGTAGCGTAATTTTTCTGAATCTAATTAAGAGGTCTACTAGCATAATAAATAACATTTAAATTCTTTCCGTCTCATTGTCCTAACACAGCCCCTAAAGCATAGTCACTAGCATCACACATGATTTCGAAAGGTTCATCCCATTTTGGAGATTGCATGATAGGTGCTGAAACTAATTTATTTTTAAGGTTCTCAAAAGCTACAATGCAGTCATGATCTAAGTAGAATGGATTTTCTTTATCAAGAAGGTTGGTGAGAGGCATAGCTATTTTAGCAAAATCTTTTATAAAATGCTTATAAAAACCTGCATGTCCCAGAAACATTTTTAAGTTTTTAATGTCCTGGGGTATTGGAAGATTTTCTATAGCATTTATATTAGTTTTATCTATTTCTATTCCCTTCTCCGAAACCTTATGCCCGAAAAATTTACCTTCTCTTTCCATGAAACGACATTGTTCCCAATTCAAAACCAAATTTGATTTCCTGCATCTCTGCAAGACTTTGGTTAGATTGTAGAGGCAATTATCAAAGGTTGTTCCACAAACAACAAAATCATTTGTTAGAACTTCCATAGTCTTCTCAACAAAATCATCAAAGATTTTTAAAACACATTCTTGAAAAGTTGCTGCTGTGTTACATAAGCCAAACGGAATTAGTCTATAAGCATATGTGCCATAAGGGAAAGTGAAAGTTCTTTTCTCTTGATCTTCTGGTTGTATGGCAATTTGAGAATATCTAGAATAACCATCAACAAAACAGAAATAAGAATTATTACTAAGTCTTTCTAAAATTTTATCCATGAATGGTATAGGTTTATGATTTTTCTGTGTCTCGCGGTTGAGCTTCCTAAAATCGATGCACATACGATATCCAACAATACACCTTGTAGGAACTAGCTCACCATCCTCATTCTTAGCAGCATCACGACCACCTTGCCTTGGTATGCAATGAGCTGGGATAACCCACTTACTATCAGAAATAGGATATATTATGCCAGCATCTAGTAAGCGTATAACCTCTTTTCTTACTACTTCCTTCATTTTCGGATTAAGCCTTCTTTGTGTATCCACTATAGGTTCAGCATCATCAAGCATGGTAATCTTATGTGTTACAATAGATGGATCTATTCCTTTAATATCACTTAGAGTATATCCAAAGGCTTCATGATGCTTAACCAACACCGAAATGAGTTTATTTGTTTCATTCTCTGATAAATTTTTGCTAATAATAACAGGACATTTATTTTCATTATCTAAAAACTCACACCTCATATTGTCTGGAAGTTGTTTCAATTCAATTGGTGGAGGCTCTTCGTCTCCTTTTCTTACTAGTTCTTCATAGTCATGTTGATTTTGTACTTCTGGAACTAAATCATGGTAATCATCCATGTATTATCTCTCCTCATCATCTGGTGCTTCCTCCCAATTAATTAGGCTCCTCTCTAATTCATCTTGTGGAGTGCTAAAATGAATTGCGGCCATGACATGGGTATGATTACTCGGGTGCTTATGATTTGCTACCCTATATTGGGTAAAAGGCTTACGGCCCATGAAGGTTTCATATGACAGCCCAAGGAAGCAACCGACAAAGGCTTTGACTGTATTAGGAAAGAGACTGTGAACCGACATCGTGTTGGTATTGTAAATACGCGTGTATGAAACCTATCCACATACAACTTTGAGACCCGGCCTATTAAATATAGGACGGGAAAAGCCCAAGCGAGGGTACCGAAATCTAGAGGACAACTTGTAATAGTGCAATTACTCAATATTCAGTCGACTTTTATTCCATTGTTTCCCTAACATTTGATGAAATCCCCAGCATTCTCTTTTCTGCGAAACCCCAAGTCCATCACCATGGGCATTGCCAAGGTTACCCCTCGTCAATTGGCGCCGTCTGTGGGAAACCTAAACACTGGAATCACGGATTCTGCAGACTGCTCTCCACCAAGCATCAACTCGACGAAAGCAGATCCACGCCCGCCTACCCTAGTATTGGTACCCGCCGATTTCAATGGCGGATCCAATCTAATCATCGGAGGTTTCCACTTCCAAGTAGACGACTCACAAGAATCGCACCCTTCAACCCTGATCACATCAGAACCGTCGGTCGAAAAAACTACACCTACAGATGTACCAGCATCTTCCGTCGGATCCTCCATGGAAGTCATATCATAGATTGAAGCAGGTGATGAAAGCGAGCAAATCGAGATGGACCTGGGGGACCTTGATGGTCTTTACGACAATCTCTCCTTCGGATCAGATCCACAGTTAACCTCACCATGCGAAGCAAGCCCAGCAAAGTCGGAACCCGAAGAAAGCAGCAAAAGCATTGACTTCGGGATTCGGATGGCAGAAATCTATCTAGAACAAAAACTGATGGACCTCACCGGCTCATCCGACAGTGTCTCCATCAGCGCAAACGATGACGTGACCAGTCCATATGTCACCCAGCATCAAGTATGCGTGATCATCAGAGATGCTACGACCCAGCAAGACTCCAATGGTAACCCAATTTTTAATCCCGATGATATTCTCTCAAGCCATAATGCAGGAAGTCACAACAACGAAGGAAGCCGAGGAAACGGGGGAGACCCAACAGTCAACCGTGTAAATCAGGAAGAAGAACAACCATGCGGAGGTGAGAGGCAAACTCTCAGCTTGCCAGCCAGTGCATGGGAAAAGGCAAGAGCAGCAATTTCGGGTGCGGTCCCAATGACAATGAATGCTACTCAAGAAGATCTATTGGCATACCAATATCTGCTTCATCGCAAAAAGAGAGACCTACTCAAGATGCAGAGGCAACTCGACGAAAGGAAGAGGGTAGCCGACGAATCTAGCCTACGACGAGCGCAGTTAAGCTCCACCCGAGGATCAAGGAGCGTAACAGGAGGAGCATCGCCAAGGAGAGGAATGTCTAGATTGCGAGATATCCCCAAAGAAGAGAGGAGCGGACTAATCCGAGACCTTGATCTGTCACTCATGTACATAGACCAGGCTGGAAATATCAAGGCAAAAATAGCTCATGCAGCCATTGTGGCTGCGCAAACATATCTAATTACAACGCATCCCGCACCCGACGATCCTCGTGCGGCCCTTCACTGCTCTGCCCTAATGAATCTCGGCATGGTAGGAGAATCTCTCGTGCAAGCAGATAAAGGAACCACGCAACAACCCGACAGATCCCCGCGCCGTCGCAGCAGCCCTCGGCGTGGAGGTCATACCCGACGATCACGTTCGCCACATCGGGTCCACTTTTCAGAATCAGAACCGTGAAACGATGCAAGAAACGACATCACCTAGCGATGGATCGAACGATCCAGAGAAGAATGCTGCACCCGAAGATACCATGACGGTGAAAGCGAGGAAGAACAAGAACTATGCAGATCTAGTTGCTTTACCCGACGGGTTCGCAAGAATATGGTACCAAAAGATTTTAAGTTACCCCAAGATCGCCAAAAGTATGATGGCCTCCAAGAACCTGAAGCTTGGCTGATAGATTATTTGGCAACTGTCAGACTACAGGGCGGATCCAAAGCTACAGCAATGCAAAGCTTGCAGCTACACCTAACTGGTGCGGCACGCTCCTGGCTAAAACAACTACCCGAAGATTCTATCGGCAGCTAGAACGATCTTGAGGACAAGTTTATCAGGAATTTCCAGTCCACATTCAAGCGACCCACATCTTTGGAACAATTGCGGGCCTGCAAGCAAAAACCGGGGGAGTCAATACAGGCTTTCGTCCAATGGTGGAACATCATAAAAAATTCGGCTGAAGCCATATCCGACGAAAGAGCAATCGACGCCTTCAACGATGGACTTCGTCGGCAGAAGTTCATTGAAGAACTAGGACGGATCAAGCCAACGACAATTTTGTAGCTGATGGACATAGCCAATCGATGGGCTGATGGAGAGGACACATTACACAACAAAAGAGCCCGCTCACCCGAAGACGACAGAGACAGGCGCAATAATGATCGGAGACGACGAACCAATGATGGATACCATACACCTAGCTACGTTGTAGCAAGTTTCTCTGGAGGGGACAACCGGCGAAGTGACGATTACAACAGGGAATACCGCGGCAATAGGGACAGCATCGGTGGAAGCCAGTCGTAGCAACGATATCAGACGGCGAATCGAGACCCACCTATGTCAGCGGGACAAATGTTGGAAGGACCCTGCAATATGCACTACTATGTCAAGTCAACAGGGAAAAGGCGATCAAATCATCTCCTAAAAGACTGCCAAACATTCTTGAAAAGGCAAGAACTATGCAATGCAAGGGTAGCAGAAGTAGCAAACCGAGGCTACGCCACTGCACCTGGCACTGTGGCCATCGGCGCGTGATGGCCCAAAATATATGGAGCTCGTTGGGGAACCCCAAGAGGAAGGTATGATGAGCACAGCAGCAAGTTTTCCCTCAGTACGAAACCAAGGTTATCAATCTAGTAGGAGCAAGTAAACACCCCAAAAGTGTTGCTAACTGAGCGTTGGCAGGGCGCACTACCGGTGCCAGCAGCAACATGGAGACCTGCACAACACAACCATAGAACTTTGCCCCCAACTTACGATGAGGTTGTCAATCTCACCGGTTTTGCTGAAAACAAAGGATTAAACGTATTGAATGGAAGGAAGTAATAGTTTGTAGAAAGTAAACACAAAGCAGTAAACAGTTGATTGTAGATAGAATGTAAAAGAAAGGACCGGGGTCCATAGTTCACTAGAGGTGGCTCTCCTTAAGATAGATGACATGTTGGGTGAACAAATTACAGCGGGACAATTGACAAACATCGAGAAAGCATACAAGCATATACTAATCATCTTGATTCCTTTGAGATTCGATTGGGCATTACAACATTCTACATAGACCGCCATCCAACTACATCTATGACTAATAATCCACAAAGCTGGGATTCGATTGGGCATTACAACATTAGACACAAAGCTGGGATCATAGTACTTCAATCATAACATGAAATACAAAGTTCTAGCAATAAGACAAAGAAACTATGTTGCAACATGAAAAGGCACAAACAAAAGATTCATGAATAACAATGCTTTGCAAGACGTTTGTTTGTTTCACATAAAGAAAACATAGCATAATAGCATTCAGCTTGTCCCTCATAGAGTAGCAAATATAAATGCATATGACACCTTCAAACTTCATAAGAGTGACCAGATACAAATAGTTTAAAACAAGCAATATCAACTTATGCATCAATCAACTAGTCTTGGGACAATGCACATAGAACTAAGAATGGCCACTATGCTCTCAAAGTAACTGCATAAAGATAGAAGGTGGAGACTCAATATATAAGTGGAAGAAAGGGCCTTCAAAGAAGGAAGTAGGGATTCAAGTCTCATAAAGAGCTTCCAAAAATTATGGTACTTAATAGCTTTCATCTCTCATTGCCCCTATCATAAGCATATTGAAGGTGATTAAGGTTAAAGTGACACAACTAAGAGGATATGCTTGACAAGTTATAAACCGAAATCTCATGCCCCTTACTTACGAAGACCGAACCTCATGCTACTAAACTTTAGTCACAAGTAAGCTGTTGTCATTGTAAGTACATATGTATCATAAAGAACCGCCAACGGGGTACCCCTTGCACATGATACAGGAGCTATCCCATAATCAAAATGACAAGGCAAGCAGACAATGAGCATCTCAGCGATCTTTTTATTTGCTATTTGCATAGGTTTTTATTGAGGATGCTTCATAGAGTGCTCATTATGGTGATGCTGCAAGTTTCCACCATGATTAGGCATGGCTTAGGCTAGCGCCCAGCGCTTTCTCTAACACACATACAAACTCCATGATCTTACAAGTTCCACTTTTATTTCACACCGTCGGGATCCATAAGCAAAAGAACATGATATCAACGGGGTACAAAGTACAGGTGCAATGTTGATAGCGTTCCCCATGATACATGGTTCTGCTAACTTCAACTTATAAAGAGCAAGCATATACGCAACAAAGAAGGACCCAATGGTTCAAGTTTATTAAGGGCAAGAAAAGTAAAGTGTGCCATCAAGTTCATGAGAGCCTTAATCACTAGTTTTCTCATAACAAGTTTAATTTGGAAGATAGACAAAAACATGAATATACTTGGAATAGCATAAGCTAGTAGGTAGGTATGGTGGACTCTTTGGAATAACTTGGTTTAAGGAGTTGGATGCAAGACTGGAACTCATACTTGATTGTGGAGGCTAGCAAAAGACTAGGAGTGACAAACTAAGAGAGCAATAATGGCCATAATCATGAAGAGTGACAAAACATCATTGATCAAAGCATAAAGTGATACTACAAGTTGAAAACTAAAGGATCATAAAGGCTAAGGTGATTTTGGATAGTCATAACATGGTGTGAGCATGCGCCAAGTCAACCCAAATAAAGCATCAAAGGAGAATACCACTATATTATGCTTTAATATGCTAAAACAATGCATGATTCATCCAAGGCACATTAAGCAATCTCAATTTTTATAACAAGTCATGCTACAGCAAAGAATACTAAGCATAAAGCCAAAACAATATCAAGCATGACATGACAAAGCATAGGCCACAGTCAAAAACAAACTCACTTTACCACTTAAGCATGAACTTTCCTACTCTTTTCCAATCCAAACCAAACTATTTGAAAACCAATGTATGAAAGAGGGGGTCCAACCAATTTATTCAGAAAACTAAGCAAACAAAGCAAACGAAAAACCAAAACGAAAATGAAAAAGAAGACGCTCCAGGAACAACACAACTGTGCATGAAACAATAAAAATGAAGCGTTTGGAAGAAACCTAGGATTTTTTATTGATGAAGAAGGGGATGTCTTAGGCATCCCCAAGCTTTGACGCTTGTACTTCTTGGATATTTCTTGGGGTGACACGCGTGGCATCCCCAAGCTTGAGCTTTAGTCCATCCTTCATCTCATTACTCATTCCTTCCATTCACCTGAAATTCTTCCTTCATACAAAACTTCACACAATCTTTATTAGCAACATTAGTGCACTCAAGATAGTAGGTCTTTAGGTTCAGTTCTAACACCAATAAAACTTCCATTAAAACACAATCTACTGTAGCACTTCCCTCAAAAATCTGAATTCCCCAAAAGAACTCAAAAAGGAACCAACAAGAAGCAAATGCAGAAAATGGCAGAAATTTGTCAAAACAGTCAACTTATAAAGCGCAAGCATATACGCAACAAATAAGGACCCAATGGTTCAAGTTTATTAGAGGCAATAAAGTAAAGTGTGCCATCAAGCTCGTGAGAGCTTTAATCACTAGTTTTCTCATAACAAGTTTAATTTGGAAGGTAAACAAAAGCATGAATATACTTGGAATAGCATAAGCTAATAGGTAGGTATGGTGGACTCTTTGGAATAACTTGGTTTAGGGAGTTGGATGCATGAGTGGAACTCATACTTTGTTATGGAGGCTAGCAAAAGACTAGGAGCGACAAACTAAGAGAGCAATAATGGCCATAATCATGCAGAGCAACAAAACATCATTGATCAAAGCATAAAATGATACTACAAGTTGAAAACTAAAGGATCATAAAGGCTATGGTGATTTGAGATAGTCATAACATGGTGTGAGCATGTGCCAAGTCAACCCAAATAAAGCATCAAAGGAGAATACCACTATACTATGCTTTAATATGCTAAAACAACGCATGATTCATCCAAGGCACATTAAGCAATCTCAATTGTTTATAACAAGTCATGATACAGCAAAGAATACTAAGCATAAAGCCAAAACAATATCAAGCATGGCATGACAAAGCATATGCCACAGTCAAAACCAAGCTCTTTTTACCACATAAGCATGAACTTTCCTACTCTTTTCCAAACCAAACCAAACTATTTGCAAACCAATGTGTGAAAGAGGGGGTCCAACCAATTTATTCAGAAAACTAAGCAAACCAAAGCAAATGAAAAAACAAAACGAAAACGAAAAAGAAGACGCTCCAAGAACAACACAACTGTGCATGAAACAATAAAAATGAAGCGTTTGGAAGAAACCTAGAATTTTTATTGATGAAGAAGGGGATGCCTTGGGCATCCCCAAGCTTTGACGCTTATACTTCATCGATATTTCTTGGGGTGACACGCATGGCATCCCCAAGCTTGAGCTTTAGTCCATCCTTCATCTCATTACTCATTCCTGCCATACACCTGAAATTTTTCCTTCATACAAAACTTCACACAATCTTTATTAGCAACATTAGTGCACTCAAGATAAATAAGTCTTAAGGTTCAGTTCTAACACCAAATAAACTTACATTAGAACACTAGCTACTGTAGAACTTCCCTCAAAAAGCTCAATTCCCCAAAAGAACTCAAAAAGGAACCAACAAGAAGCAAATGCAGAAAATGGCAGAAATCTGTCAAAACAGACCAGCAGGTAAAGAAGAATTTTTTCGAAGACCTTCTGTTGCTCAAATCAAAAAGTGTTGAACTAACTAAAGTTAGATAACAACCTGGGGCAGAATCACAAAAATTCACGCCTCAAAAGTACGTACAGAGATTTTACACGAATTTTTACGGTGAAGCACAGAAATCTGTTTTGGGACAGCAACTTTCCCAATCATTACTTATCTCTCATTAGAGGTTACTCTTGGCACAAAAATAAAATAAAAAGGATAAGGAGCGGTTATTACTGAAGTAATAACTTCCAAGAATCATCTAAAACTTTTGGGTTATCTCCCAATAAGTACTTTTCTTTAACGCCTTTAAGTTAGGCATAAGAAGCAAGAAAAAGAATCAAGTGTTCTCAAATGAAGAAGCATTAAGAGCAAATTTTGTTTTCATAGGATAGGCAAAAGAAATCTTCTCTCTCTTCTTAGGGAAGTGTTCTATACCTTTCTTGAGTGGGAGTTGATATTTAATGGTGCCTTCTTTCATATCAATAATGGCACCAACAGTTCTAAGAAAAGGTCTTCCCAAAGTAATAGGACAAGAAGCATTGCATTCAACATCCAAAACATAGAAATCAACGGGGACATAGGCATTGTTAACCATAATAAGAACATCATTAATACTCCCCATGAGTTTCTTTTTAGCATTATCATCAAGTGGGACATTCAAATAACAATCTTCAAGCGGTGGCAAATCAAGCATATCATAAATCCTTCTAGGCATAATAGAAACACTACTATCAAGATCACATAAAGCTTTGAAATCAAAGTCATTCACTTTCATATTAATGATGGGTTCCCAACCATCTTCTTGTTTTATAGGAATAGAAGCTTTATGTTTCATATTTTCTTCTTTAATCTTTATGAGAGCATCAGTAATGTGTTTTGTAAAGGCCATGTTCATAGCACTAGCATTAGGACTCTTAGCAAGCTTTTGTAGGAACTTAATAACTTCAGAGATATTGCAATCATCAAGATCAAAATCAAAATTATCATCTAGAGTGGTAGAACTATTACTAGCCTTAACACTAGTGGTAGTGATAGTAGAAACACTAATGTTTCTAGCAATTTCATCTTCTCTTTCCCACTTAGCATGTAATTCAGCTAATAGTCTAACATTTTCATCAATTCTTACTTGTATGGCATTAGTAGATGCAAAGGGATTATCAATAGTTTCAGGTTTAGCAGCCATTTTATTCAAAGAAGATTGAGCTTCAGCCAAAGATGCTATATTTCTTTTAGTATTAGAGAGTTTTTCCTCAATAGTTTTATTGAAAGCAGTTTGTTTACTAATAAAGTCTTTAAGCATAACTTCAAGTTCAGAGGGAGCACTCCTATTGTTGTTGTAGGAATCTCCATAAGCATTATCATTGTTGGGAGGATATGGCTTATAATTGTTGTTACCAAAATTATTCTTGTAGGCATTGTTGCTAAAATTATTATTTCTTAGAAAGTTCACATCAACTTGCTCTTCTTGAGCAACCAAAGAGGCTAAAGGAACATTATTTGGATCAATATTGGCTTTCCCGTTAACAAGCATAGACATAATATCATCGATCTTATCAATCAAGGAGGAGGTTTCCTCAACAGAATTTACCTTCTTACCTTGTGGAGCTCTTTCAGTATGCCATTCAGAATAGTTAACCATCATATTATCCAGAAGTTTTGTTGCAGCACCCAAAGTAATGGTCATAAAGGTACCTCTAGCAATAGAGTCCAATAGGTTCCTTGAAGAATAGTTCAATCTGCATAAAAGGTTTGATGATCATGCAAGCAGTCAGTCCATGAGTGGGACAATTCTTTACCAAAGATTTCATTCTTTCCCAAGCTTGAGCAACATGTTCATTATCAGATTGTTTAAACTTCATTATTTCACTTCTCATAGATATAATCTTAGCAGGAGGATAGTACTTTCCAATAAAAGCATCTTTGCATTTAGTCCAAGAATCAATACTATTCCTAGTTAAGGAATTCAACCATTCTTTAGCTTTTCCTCTCAAAGAGAAAGGAAACAATTTTAGCTTAATAATATCTCCATCTATATCCCTATGATTTTGCATCTCACAAAGTTCAACAAAGTTATTTAGATGGGCAGCAACATCTTCATTACCAACGCCAGAAAATTGTTGTTTCAATAAACCTACCATCATAAAGTAAACAATACGATTGAGTAAAGCGGGTTTAACAAAGTTATTTAGATGGGCAACAGTAGCTTGTTTCAAGAACAGGTGGAGCAATAGGTGTGCTCATAAAATCATTGTTGTTGGTGCTAGTGAAGTCACACAACTTAGTGTTTTCAAGAGTAGTCATTTTTTTGTGTTTTTGATAAAGAAAGCAAACTAGTAAAACTATTTTTTTGTGTTTTTGATAAAGAAACAAGCAAACAAAACAAAAGTAAACTAAGAAAAACAAAAATAACAGAGTAAAGAGATTGGTTATGAGGGACTCCCCTTGTGAAGATGTCCTTGACTCCCCGACAACGGCGCCAGAAAAGTAGCTTGATGGCCCAAAATATATCGAGCTCGTTGGGGAACCCCAAGAGGAAGGTATGATGAGCACAGCAGCAAGTTTTCCCTCAGTATGAAACCAAGGTTATCAATCCAGTAGGATCAAGGAAACACCCCAAAGGTGTTGCTAGCTGAGCATTGGCAGGGCGCACTACCGGTGCCAGCAGCAACGTGGAGACCTGCACAACACAACCACAGAACTTTGCCCCCAACTTACGATGAGGTTGTCAATCTCACCTGTTTTGCTGAAAATAAAGGATTAAACGTATCGAATGGAAGGAAGTAATAGTTTGCAGAAAGTAAACACAAAGCAGTAAACAGTTGATTGTAGATTGAATGTAAAAGAAAGGATCAGGGTCCATAGTTCACTAGAGGTGGCTCTCCTTAAGATAGATGACATGTTGGGTGAACAAATTACAGCGGGGCAATTGACAAACATCGAGAAAGCATACAAGCATATACTAATCATCTTGACTCCTTTGAGATTCGATTGGGCATTACAACATTATACATAGACCGCCATCCAACTGCATCTATGACTAATAATCCACCTTCAGGTTATCATCCGAACCCCCTCTAGTATTAAGCTGCAAGCAACAGATTATTGCTTTACAAATTGCATGTAAAGTAAACAATACGATTGTTCTATGAACAAAGGATTGTTGTTTTCTCCCTAGTAGCAACAACACATCTAGTACCTTAGAGATTTCTGTCACTTCCCCAGATTACCAGAGGCATGAACCCACTATCGAGCATAAATACTAACTCTTGGAGTTGCTAGCATCTACTTGGCCAAGATAGCTACTAACAACGGAAAGCATGTAAGATCACAAATAACAAAGACATGATAGAATCAATAATCAATCTGAAATAGCATCTCAATATCCATCGGATCCCCGCAAACACAACATGCAGAATTACAAATAGATGATCTTGATCATGAACGGAGCTCACAAGATCTAGACATGATAGCACAAAGGAGGAGAACCAGCCATCTAGCTACTACATGAACCCGTAGTCCAGAATGAACTACTCACGCATCACACCGGAGGCTTGCATGATGATGAAGAGGGCCTCTAGGGTGAATTCCCCTCTCCGGCAGGGTGCCGGGAAGAGCTTTAGATCCCTCCCGATCTAGGGATGGAGATGACGGCGGCTACAGACTCTTTCGTGGATTTTTGATTGGGTACTTAGGGTTTCTGTATCAGAGGCAATATATAGGCGGAAGGAGAGGCCGAGGGGGTGCCTGGGCTGGCCACACCACCCCCTGGCGCGGGCCAAGCTTGGCCACGCGGCCAGGTGGTGTGGCCACCCTCTGGCCCTTCTCCGTATCGTATTCTGACTCCAACTGTCTCCTGGTAAAATAGTGACTTTGGCTTTTGTCCCGTCCAATTCCGAGAATATTCATTTTCTGACTTCCTGAAACCAAAAATAGCAGAAAACAGGCAGCTGGCATTGTGTCTCTTGTTAATAGGTTAGTCCAAGAAATCATATGAAAAGTACTCCAAAGTGTGGACAAAACACAAGAAAGTAGATAAAACCAAGCATGGAACATCAAAAATTATAGATACATTTGCAATGTATCAGCGCGCCACCACCACCACAGGGGCATCCGCCAGCAAGGCAGCCGCAAAGTACAATGCACCAAGACGACGAATATCCCAGGTCGAAAGGAACAGTGGTAATGATCCAGAAGGGACCAGCCTCTAACAGAACACAGAAACTGATTACTAGGCAAGTAAACATGGCAGTAACAATGCCACCTCCCACACCATAGTACATCCATTGGTCAGAACAAGAAATTACCTTCAGCAGAGCTGATCATCCATTGCGGGTCCCCCAACCAGGCCAATTGGTACTAATAGTTGAAGCGCAAATCAGCGAGTTTGATATGAGCAAGGTTTTCTTGGATGCAGGAAGCAGCATAAACCTGATCTACACCAAAACTCTACGGGCCATGAACTAGTCAATGATGAATCTAGTATCTACAGGCACGACTTTCCACAGGATAGTTCAAGGAAAAGCCGAAATTCCATTGGGTAAAGTCCATCTCGACATAGTCTTCGGGTCAAAGAATAACTTCAGACGAGAAAAGCTGGAATTTCAAGTCATGGACTGGACATCTCAATACCACGCGATCCTGAGACGACCAGCTTTCGCTAGGTTCATGGTAGTACCTCACTACGCATATCTAGTTCTAAAAATGCCAGCCCCCAATGGGGTCATAACGGTCAAAGGAAGTTTCAGTCGTGCGGATAACTGTGATCGGGAATTCAACAAAATCTCAGAATCTTTCGGAAGGGAGGCGGGACTTGGACAACTGAAAATAGCGGATGAGGAGACGATACACGAAGGGCACACCCAAAAAAAGAAAACATTGGAAGAGCAAGCGCGCAACGGTCACACAAAAGCAACATATGCGGCCTCCAATATAGGTCCCGCATAGGAAGACCCACTGATCGACAAGACGAGAGAACCACGACATGGTGCATTATGAAGAACCCCAAGAACAGAAGCCGAAGTTCCTCAAGAAAATCTTCACTTAGATGTACTTTATATTCAATAAAAGGCCAACGGCCAGGCGATCATGCCCTCGCAATGTACTTCCATCCATGCTTATCAATAAATGAAGAAAGTATTCCATGACATACAAACTTCTATGGTGCGCGAACATTAGTTCGTCGGGTCCTCAAGCAAAATAATACAACATACAATCAAAATCTCGTATAAAACATACGACCTTTTTGATAAATGTCTATACAATATTTCGTCTACGAAGTACAAGGTTGCACAAGCACGCAGTCAGATCTCAAAATTAACAAAAAATTCTTCGTCTGCTTCTAAGCATCTACGCACAATCCTAATGGCGGGTCTATGAGCGCCGGCATAATGAGGCGCCATATAAACAAGGTCGCCATCAGAAGGAAGAGGTAGACCCGAAGATACAACATCTAGATCTAACGTCAGATGATGCGCATGCACCCACGAGAGTGCGAGCTTGGCACCCGCCACAAGCTGAAGCTTCACGTAATGGTGAATCCTTTCACCTTGTCGAAACTTTGCAACCAACTCCGCTAAGGTATGAGCCGTGAGAGGATACACTTAAGGGTACGATGAGAGCGATCATTCGTAAGACAAAATCACAGTAGAGAAAGAGAAAGCCGGAATCGTTCCGCGGAGAAATCTGAAGATGTTCGGAGAAAGAATAAAGGACCGGAATCATTCCGGGAATTCAGAAGTTGTTCGGAGGATATAGAAAGAGGAACCGAAAGGTGTTTCGGGTTGAATCAGGTTTTGTAATATGTATTTATATATTAATTAGTGTAATTAATATTAAATATAATATTAAAATCTAATTTGAAGGGGTATTCCACTAATGGGCCAAACTTCCTAGAGAAAAAGGGCCCATGAGGGAAAACCGAAGGAGGGAAGGGCCAAGGGCCAAAGGGCCAAGGCCCAACCGCCACAAGGGGGACCACCCGGCCTAGGGCTATGTGCGGGGTAGTGCCTACCCCTGGCCGGCCGGCCCATGGTGCCCTAAGGGCCCATGCGCCTCCCCCTCTCTTCCCCTTGTTTAGTCCCACATGGCTTAGCCTTTGAGAAAGGCATACCCCTTAGCCTATATAAAGGGGTGCCCATGGGTGGGATTGAAACACACCAATACACCAATATTTGGAGAAGTCCTTTGGTTGACTTCCTCCTTCCCTCTCTCTAGCCCTTGTGACCATGGCCCCAAGTTTGGGCTATGCGAACAAGGCACACCTGCAGCACGCCGTTGCGCTGCAGGGATTCCTAGCCGGATATCAACTTCTGCACTCCCGGCGGGATCGGGGAGCCGGAGGTCTCATCGTGCACCGGATGTGTACGAAGACACGAGGCGCAACCCTTGGGGCGCTTAAATGTCGTGATCCGGAGCTGCTGCATGATGAAGAAGGAGCAAGGGGTGACCTGCGAGGAGCTTCGCGACCTTGAGGTTGGCTACGAGTACGACTACATCAACCACGTTCCCCTCGGAACGTTAACCGCGTACGGTCTACAAGGGTATGTATTCTCTATGCATTGGCCATTACTGCATTACTACATAGATAGATCCTAGGCAGTTTTGGGGTTCCATCGTAGGAAAAAATTTGTTTTCTGTTGCGGATCCCCTTTAGTGGTATCAGAGCCGATCTATGCGTAGGAGTGATGTACGGCCAGTACGCACATGTATTGTGCGGGCATTGATCCCTTAGTTGTTACCCCCTAACATGTACTTGTTTATATCGCGGTATTGTTTGATGAAGCGGCTGGACCAACCTTCTGGCGTATTAAATATGCGAGACTGGTTCCATGCTCAACATACGGCTTGTACCGTATAAGTGGCTAGCGGGTGTCTGTCTCTCATTCGATAGTTGATATAGCATTTACAACAGAGAGCCCCGAAAGGGGTGTAATAGAGACAACTGATGGATCCTTGTTGTGGTTGGAAAGTTCATAGATTAGAAACGGTTCTATTGCAAAAGCCCTAATAACCACGTAAAACTTGCAATAGATAAAGTAGAGGGGTTTAACTTTATTTTGCAGGGGGCATGTGATTATGATATGGCATTGGTCGTTGCGAAGGTAAAGTAGTTTACTTTTCTGTTACTAAGTAGTATAGTAATAGTCATCGTTCCGTTAAACGACCTGGTGGAGGCATCGTGGACTTGGCATCAAACCAAGGGCAAGATGGAGATCATGCCGGAGCGCTTGATGGAGATCAAGGCGCAAGAAGGACCATATCATATCACAATATACATATGATGTTGATTTCTGTTTTACATCTGATTGTGTGCTAGTATTTAGATATTCAACGGTAGCAAATAAGATAATCCCTATTTAATTCCAATGTTCCGTGTTCCCCTTGTGTGTACACCACCAAGAAAGTTTTTCGTTATGAGGCGCCCTGCGGTGAGTAGGGGTCAAACATATCTATGTTCGCATATAGTGGGTGTAGTCCATGTTGCACAGCGAATACACACAAGTTAGATTTAGAGAGCCTAGCATGTGCAGACATGGCCTCGGAACACAAGAGATCGAAAGATCGAGCATGAGTCACATGGATGATGTGATTGACATTATTGAATGTCTACCTTTGATGCTGCACTGATGGCCGTGGCGATCGGGGGAGGTGCAGAGGATAGGGATCATGTGATCACTAAAATCGTCCAGGGGATGACAATTTTAGTGGAGACCAATTATAAATTGATCTCTTATTATAAACTTAGTCTAGATGTCTGTTTGCAAATATCTTAGTAGATCATGGCCTATCCCATTGAGGTCCTTTGCAACCATGGGAATATATTGCTTAATTTGGAACTTAGCAAAAGGGTCCAACTTCATAAATTAATACCCACGCCTGAGGGATATCCTCGTAAAAGGTGATCTTCTCTTCTTGATACAATAACCATTAGGAGATAATTCGATGACTCTAGAATGTTTGTGTTTTCTCCATAATCATCCAATAAGCCATTCTCCATTCGATGGAGAGTTGGGCTACATTTTGTATTCTACAGAATAAGGCACATAGAGAATGAGCCATTGGATGGGTTTTCCTCCATCATGGATGAAAAGAAATTGTTTGGAAAAATCACTTGGCGATCTTGCATTAGAGTTTGAGAACTTTTAGAAGGGCTTGATTGCAAATGGAGGTCATGGATGAAAAGGTATATGTAAGATATACAAATTATAAATTTGGTTCTTGCAAAACTCGATGCAGTTCGCAAAGTATTTGAAACTTGTCCCGTTTTGTGAAAATAGGAGGATCTGCTTGAGAATTGCTGGTTTTGAGGAAACGTGACTTGATGACGGCAAGCAAAATAGTTGATGGCCGACATCACCTCTTCCCTCAAAGTTTGTCATTTGGAATAGTGGACTTGAATATAATTTGTAATTCCTATTTGTGTGTCTTGCTTTTGGCAAGACGATTATTCATATGAACATGTTACAAGCTAGTTTGTACTATTTTTATGAACAATACCGTTATGGTCACATTACGATTACAAACAAGTTATTCTCAACACTATGTTAATAATAATAATTTAAACATTTATAAAGGATTAGAATGCTAAAATATATCCAAAGTTTAATAATGAAATGACACTATAGTTTAAGTCATTTTGGTTATTGCATGTTCTTCATTGTTTATGAAGATCGGGGTCCTAGATGCTTAATCTAGAGACTTTGCAAAACCATGCCTCTTGGGAAGAATGACTAAAACTCCGCATTCTGGTAAAACGGTGATATGCGAAGAAATGTTGAATCTTATACATAGTGATGTATCGTATTTTCAACAAGTAGTGGAAATCATTTGTTGTAGACTTAAGTGAATAAGCGTATTTACTTAATGAAACATGAGTTCGAAATGATTTGAATTGTTCAAATGAGTTCACAACAATAGGAGGATATTGAAATTAACAAGAATACGAAGTCTCCTCGATTTGATCGACATGACTAAGGTATTCAAGTTAAGTTTAGCATAAAAGGGATTTGTGAAAGATGTTTCACAAATTATGATAATTGGACGAATTCAAACTGTGTTGAAAATGTCTAAACATCATAATCATTTTGTATTAGATACATATTATCTCTTATCGGGGTTATAGTTATCGTTTAGAGTTAGAGATCAAAATAAGCAAACACTCATTTGAAATACAAAGATTTGTGGAAACAACACCATAAGTGTTATGGCAAGTTCGAATTTCTGGAGATTTCGACAAGTCAAAATCGTGGCGAATAAACAAGTATTTGTAGAGCATTCTTAGGAAGATATGAATGCATCTTCCACAAAAGGGGCAAACCTGTTGCTGTCCAAAGTTGACGTGTCTTGATGAAGATACAGGTGGAAGAAAGTAAAAGATCAAAACAAGGTATTTGACCTTACCTCCAGATTGTTGAGTGGCGCAATGGAATTTGTTTCGTGAATCCAAACTCTGAAAATAGAGGAGAAACCAATGATAAAGATCATAAATTTTCAAATAAATACTTTTACGAAAGAAAGTAGGATTCAACTATATATTCTACAAGTTTGTGGAATTATATTGTTGATTCACTTGTCATGTTTTGAACAAGACATTGATGTCTACATACTTCTATTATTGTAGACAGTTGTTGGGCCTCCAAGTGCAGAGGTTTGTAGAACAGCAGCAAGTTTTCCCTTAAGTGGATCACCTAAGGTTTATCGAACTCAGGGAGGAAGTGGTCAAAGGTATCCCTCTCAAGCAACCCTGCAATCAAGATACAAGAAGTCTCTTGTGTCCCCAACACACCCAATACACTTTTCAGGTGTATAGGTGCACTAGTTCGGCGAAGAGATAGTGAAATACAAGTGGTATGGATAATTATAAGTGGTACCGATGCCAGAAAATAGCTTGACGGGAGGAAAAGACTAAACGTAAAAATATGGAAGCAAGCAAACATGTAAAAGATCTAGTTGCAAATGGTGTTTCAATGCTTAGAAACAAGGCCTAGGGATCATACTTTCACTAGTGAACACTCTCATATAAATATCTTCTCTTCATTATACTACTATGAACTACTCTCTGGTTGGACACTCTAATCCATGGTAGGGTTATAACAGCACACCTCAAAGTCTGCTTTCCCCATCTAGATAACCCCACACTGTCACCTTGAGCTCTAGATGGTTCCAACAAACACCACAATTTCATAGAAACATCCAACTCCAAATATAACTCGTAACAAGTATTTGTAATCTCTAGCCTAAGTGCCACCATGGTGTACACGTTGTCACTTTCACACACATGGGGAGAGAAGAGATCTATTAAAACACTTGAGTAGCAAGGTAGATCTACTTGATTACAAAGCTCATGATCACAATATGATCATGCATAGAGAGAGAGATGAACACATAGCTACGGGTAGAACCCTTAGCCTCGAGGGGAATCAGCAACGGCGATGGAGATTGTGGTGGAGATCGATGGAGATGGCTCAGGGGCACTTCGTCCGTGAGGTCTTGAACAGAGACTTTCTGTCCCTTAAATCTCCCCTTCGGTGGCGGCGGCGCTTCGAAACTTTTCATGGCTGGAGGCTATTCGATTTAGGGTTTTCATCCTAGTGGCTTCTTATAGGCGAAGGGGCAAGGTCGGTGGTCGGCCAGGGGGGCCCACACCATGCCCTGGCGCGGCCTAGGGCTTCCCACGCCAAGGGGGTGTGGCCGCCCTGTGGCTTCCCTTCGTCTCTCCTTCGGACTCCATGTATCTTCCGGTAAAATATTGACTTTAGCTTTTGTCCCGTCCAATTCTGTGTATATTCATGTTCTGGCTTTTCTGGAACCAAAAGCAGCAGAAAAAACAGGCAACTGGCACTGTGGCATCTTGTTAATAGGTTAGTCCAAGAAAATGTGTAAAAGTACTCCAAAGTATGGACAAAACATAAGAAAGTAGATATAAAACAAGCATGGAACATCAAAAATTATAGGTACGTTAGGAACGTATCAACATCCCCAAGCTTAACTCCTGCTCGTCCTCGAGTAGGTAAGTGATAAAAAGAATAATTTTTCAGGTGACATGCACCATCACAAACTTGATCAAAGTATTTGTAGAATATTGATAGTTGGGATCATAGTACTTCAACATAGCATGAAATATGAAGTTCTAACAATAAGACATAGCAACTATGTTGTAACATGAAAAGGCATAAACAAAAGATTCATGAATAACAATGCTTTGCAAGACGTTTGTTTGTTTCACATAAAGAAAACATAGAATAATGGCATTCAGCTTGTCCCTCATAGAGTAGCAAACATAAATGCATAGGACACCTTCAAAGTTCATAAGGGTGACTAGATACAAATAGTTTAAGAACAAGCAATATCAAAGTTATGCATCAATCAACAAGTCTTGGGACAATGCACATAGTACTAAGAATGGCCACAATGCTCTCAAAATAGGTGCATAAAGATAGAAGGTGGAGACTCAACATAAAAGTAAAAGAAAGGCCTTCATAGAAGGAAGTAGGGATTCAAATTTCATAAAGAGCTGCCAAAATTAAGGTACTTATTAGCTTTCAGCTCTCATTGCCCCTATCATAAGCATCTTTAGGTGATTAAGGTTAAAGTGACACAACTAAGAGGATATGCTTGACAAGTTATAAGTTGAAATGACATGCTCCTTACTTACGAGTACCAAACCTCATGATACTCAACTTCAGTCACAAGTAAGCTCTTGTCATTGTAAGTACATATGTATCATAGCGAACCGCCAACGGGGTACCCCTTGCACATGATACAGGAGCTATCCCATAATCAAAATGACAAGGAAAGCAGACAATGAGCATCTCAGCGATCTTTTTATTTGCTATTTGCATAGGTTTTTATTGAGGATGCTTCATAGAGTGCTCATTATGGTTATGCTGCAAATTTCCACCATGATTAGGCATGGCTTAGGCTAGCAGCCCAGACGTTTCTCTAACACACATACAAACTCCATGATCTTACAAGTTCCCCTTTTATTTCACACCGTCGAGATCCATAAGCAAAAGAATCATGATATCAACGGAATAATAAGTGCAATGTTGAAAGCGTTCCCCATGACATGGTTCTGCTAACTTCAACTTATAAAGCGCAAGCATATACGCAACAAAGATGGACGCAATGGTTCAAGATTATTAAATGCAAGAAAGGTAAATTGTGTCATCAAGTTCGCGAGAGCTTTAATCACTAATTTTCACATAACAAGTTTAATTCGGAAGGTAGATAAAAACATGAATATACTTGGAATAGCAAATGCTAATAGGTAGGTATGATGGACTCTTTGGAATAACTCGTTTTTATTTGGAGTTGGATGCATGAGAGGAACTCATACTTGCTATGGATGCTAGCAAAAGACTGGGAGCGACCAACTAAGAGAGAAATAATGGTCATAATCATGCAAAGCGACAAAACATTATTAATTAAAGCATAAAGTGATATTACAACTCGAAAACTAAAGGATCATAAAGGCTATGGTGACTTGGGATAGTCATAACATGGTGTGAGCATGCGCCAAGTCAACCCAAATAAAGCATCAAAGGAGAATACCACAACACTATGCTTTAATATGATAAAACAACGCATGATTCTTTCAAGGCACATTAAGAAATATCAATTGTTTATAACATGTCATGCTACAGCAAAAATCACTAAGCATAAAGCCAAAACAATACCAAGCATGACATGACAAAGCATAAGCCACAGTCAAAAACAAGCTCTCTTTACCACTTAAGCATGAACTTTTCCTACTCTTTTCCAATCCAAACCAACTTATTTGAAAACTCATGTATGAATGAGGGGGTCCAACAAATTTATTCAAGCAAACTAAGCAAACCGAGCAAATGAAAACTAAAATGAAAACGAAGATGCTCCAAGAACAACACAACTGTGCATGAAACAATAAAAATGAAGTTTTTGGAAGAACATGAGATTTTTATTGATGAAGAAGGGGATGCCTTGGGCAACCCCAAGCTTTGACGCTTGTACTTATTGGATATTTCTTGGGGTGACACGGGTGGCATCCCCAAGCTTTATATTTAGTCCATTCTTCATATCATTACATCATTCTTTCCATACACCTGAAATTTTTCCTTCATACAAAACTTCACACAATCTTTATTAGCAACATTAGTGTACTCAAGATAATAAGTCTTTGGGTTCAGTTTCAACACCAATAAAACTTCCATTAAAACACAAGCTACTGTAGCACTTCCCTTAAAAAGCTCAATTCCCCAAAAAGAACCCCAAAAAGGAATCAACAAGAAGCAAATGCAAATAATTGCAGAAATCTGTCAAAACAGACCAGCAGGTAAAAACCAATTGTTTCGAAGACCTTATGTTGCTCAAATCGAAAAGTGTTGAAGTAACAAAAGTTAGATAACAACCTGGGGCATAAGCAAAACAAATCACAGCTCAAACCAACGTACAGAGATTTTACACGAATTTTTACAGCGAAGCACAGCAATCTGTTTCGCGACAACAACTTTCCCAAGCATTACTTATCTCTCATTAGAGGTTATTCTTGGCACAAAAAGCAAATAAAATGGATAAGGAGCGGTTATTACAGAGTTAATAACTTCCAAGACTCATCTAAAAGTTTTGGGTTACCTCCCAATAAGTACTTTTCTTTAACGCCTTTAAGTTAGGCTTGATAGTTTGAGAAGATGCTCACATAAGAAATATAAATTAAAGTAAAAGAGAGCATCAGGAAGAAAATTCAAAACACATTTAAGTCTAACCCACTTCCTATGCATAGGAATCTTGTAAAGAAAAAAGTCATGAAAGCACAAAGCAACAAGCATAGGAAAGCAAAACAAGTGTAACTTCAAGACTTTCAACATAAAGAGGGGAAGCTTAATATTATTGAGATGCATAAAACCATGGTTACCTCTCTCATAATAACTTTCAGTAGCATCATGAATAAAATTAACAATATAACTATCACATGAAACATTCTTATCATGAGCCACATGCATAAAAGAATTAATACTCCCCACATAAACATAGTCATTCTTATTAATTGTAGTGGGAGCAAATTCAGCAAAATAGCTATCATTATTATTCTCATCACCATAATCATCAAATATAGGAGGAATGTTGTAATCATAATTAATTTCCTCCTCAATAGTAGGTGGACTGAAAATATCATATTCATTATTGTAATCATCATATATTGGAGGTATAGTATCATCAAAGTAAATTTTCTCCTCCATGCTTGGGGGACTAAAAATATCATGCTCATCGAAACCAGCTTCCCCAAGCTTAGACATTTCCATAGCATTAGCAATAATGGTGTTCAAAGAATTCATACTAATAACATTGCTATTAGCATGCAAATAAAGTTCCATAGGTTTTTTAATTTTCTCTTCAAACACTTCATGTCCTAACTCAAGATAAATACTATAAAGCTCTCTAATTTTGTTGTTGTTTTCCATTAAGCATAACTAGTGAAAACAAGAAACAAAAAGACAAAATTGCAGAATCTAAAGGAAATAACTTTGAGCACTCACACCAAAGGATGTGAGTACCTTTTACCTTACCTCCCCGACAACGGCGCCAGAAAATAGCTTGATGTCTACGCACTTCTATTCTTGTAGACAGTTGTTGGGCCTCCAAGTGCAGAGGTTTGGAGAACAGCAGCAAGTTTTCCCTTAAGTGGATCACCCAAGGTTTATCGAACTCGGGGAGGAAGTGGTCAAAGGTATCCCTCTCAAGCAACCCTGCAATCAAGATACAAGTCTCTTGTGTCCCCAACACACCCAATACACTTGTCAGGTGTATAGGTGCACTAGTTCGGCAAAGAGATAGTGAAATACAAGTGGTATGGATAATTATAAGTGGTAACGGTGCCAGAAAATAGCTTGACGGGAGGAAAAGACTAAAGGAAAAAAGATGGAAGCAAGCAAACATGTAACATATCTAGTTGCAGACGGTGTTTCAATGCTTAGAAACAAGTCCTAGGGATCATACTTTCACTAGTGAACACTCTCATATAAATATCTTCTCTTCATGATACTACTCTGAACTACTCTCCGGTTGGACACTCTAATCCATGGTAGGGCTATAATAGCACACCTCAAAGTCTGCTTTCCCCATCTAGATAACCCTACACTATCACCTTTAGCTCTAGATGGTTCCAACAAACACCACAATTTCATAGAAACATCCAACTCCAAATATAACTTGTAACAAGTATTTGTAATCTCTAGCCTAAGTGCCACCATGGTGTACACGCTGTCACTTTCACACACATGGGGAGAGCAGAGATCTATTAAAGCACTTGAGTAGCAAGGTAGATCTACTTGATTACAAAGCTCATGATCATAATATGATCATGCATAGAGAGAGAGATGAACACATAGCTACGGGTAGAACCCTTAGCCTCGAGGGGAATCAGCAACGGCGATGGAGATTGTGGTGGAGATCGATGGAGATGGCTCCGGGGGCACTTCCCTGTCCCGGCAGGGTGCCGGAACAGAGACTTTCTGTCACCCGAATCTCCCCTTCGGTGGCGGTGGTGTTGCGGAACTTTTTGTGGCTGGAGGATGTTCAATTTAGGCTTTTCGTCCCAGGGGCTTCTTATAGGCGAAGGGGCAAGGTCGGTGGCCGGCCAGGGGGGCCACACCATGCCCTGGCGTGGCCTAGGGCTGCCCGTGCCAAGGGGTTGTGGCCACCCTGTGGCCCCCCTTCGTCTCTCCTTCGGACTCCATGTATCTTCGGGTAAAATATTAACTTTGGCTTTTGTCCCGTCCAATTCCGTGTATATTCATTTTCTAGCTTTTCTGGAACCAAAAACGGCAGAAAATAGGCAACTGGCACTGTGGCATCTTGTTAATAGGTTAGTCCCTGAAAATGTGTAAAAGTACTCCAAAGTGTGGACAAAACATAAGAAAGTAGATATAAAACAAGCATGGAACATCAAAAATTATAGATACGTTAGCAATGTATCAGACATATCTACGAATTACAAAGAAGCGTGATGGACCTAAGTGCGAGAAATTACTAGGAGTCATAAAATCCTATATTAAGTTACATTTAAGATTGCAAAGTAACATGTTAATTGATCTTATTAAAGTAAAGAAGTTTACTTGATATTTCTGAATGACTGCAAAGTCATAAGAAGGAAATAAAACTTAATGAATGACAAAAAGCTCGATTTGTCACAAGTTTGGACAAATTCAAGGAATTGCCTACAACAATAGTGATGCTTAAGTCTTTTGGATTTACACTAGAAATATATGGATATTGAAGTCTCGTAATTGGAATTCTCAAATTGATAATGATCAAAGAATTTTGGAATGTCCAAGATTATCGAGAGGACTGATACATTGCAAATGTATCTATAATTTTTGATGTTCCATGCTTGGTTTTATCCACTTTCTTGTGTTTTGTCCACACTTTGGAGTACTTTTCATATGACTTCTTGGACTAACCTATTAACAAAACGGTGCCTGTTTTCTGTTGTTTTTGGTTCTAGGAAATTCAGAAAATGAATATGCTCGGAATTGGACGGGACAAAAGCCAAAGTGCCTATTTTTCCGGAAGTCATCAGATGCCAGAATGCGAGATGGAGAAGGGCCAGAGGGCGGCCACACCACCTGGCATGGCAGCAGCTTGGCCCGTGCCGGTGGTGTGGCCTAGGCACCCTTGGCCTCTTCTTCCGCCTATAAGATGCCCTCGGACGAAAACCCTAAGGCAGATGAAAAATCCACGAAGAGTTCAGAGTCAGCCATCTCCATCCCTAGATCGGGAGGGATCTGAAGCTCTTCCCGGCACCCTGCCAGAGAGGGGAATTCACCCTGGACGCCTTCTTCATCACCATGCAAGCCTCCGTTGTGATGCGTGAGTAGTTCATATTTGGACTACGGATCCATGTAGTAGCTAGATGGCTGGTTCTCCTCCTTTGTGCTTTCATGTCTAGATCTTGTGAGCTCCGTTCATGATCAAGATCATCTATTTGTAATTTTGCATGTTGTGTTTGCGGGGATCCGATGGATATTGAGATGCTATTTCAGATTGATTATTGATTCTATAATGTCTTTGTTATTTGTGATCTTGCATGCTTTCTGTTGTTAGTAGCTATCTTGGCCAAGTACATGCTAGCAACTCCAAGAGTTAGTATTTATGCTCGATAGTGGGTTCATGCCTCTGGTAATCTGGGTAAGTGACAGAAATCTCTAAGGTACTAGATGTGTTGTTGCTACTAGGGAGAAAACAACAATCCTTTGTTCATAGAACAATCGTATTATTTACATTACACGCAATTCGTAAAGCAATAATCTGTTGCTTGCAACTTAATACTGGAGGGGGTTCGGATGATAACCTGAAGGTGGATTATTAGTCATAGATGCAGTTGGATGGCGGTCTATGTATAATGTTGTAATGCCCAATCAAGTCTCAAAGGAGTCAAGATGATTAGTATATGCATGTATTGCTTTCTCGATGTTTGTCAATTGCCCCGTTGTAATTTGTTCACCCGGCATGTTATCTATCTTAAGGAGAGCCACCTCTAGTGAACTATGGATCCCGGTCCTTTTCTTTTACATACAATCTACAAACTGTTTACTACTTTGTGTTTACTTTCTGCAAACTGTTACTTCCTTCCATTCGATACGTTTAATCCTTTGTTTTTAGCAAAACACGGTGAGATTGACAACCTCATCGCAAGTTGGGGACAGAGTTCTGTGGTTGTGTTGTGCAGGTCTCCACGTTGCTACTAGCACCGGTAGTGTGCCCTGCCAAGGCTCAGCTAGCAACACCTTTGGGGTGTTTCCTTGCTCCTACTGGTTCGATTAAACCTTGGTTTCATAACTGAGGGAAACTTGTTGTTGTGCTCATCATACCTTCCTCTTGGGGTTCCCAACGAGCTCTACATCAACACTGAGCCATCAAGCATTTTTCTGGCGCCTTTGCCGGGGAGTCAAGGACATCTTCACAAGGGAAGTCCCTCATAACCAATCGCTTTACTTTGTTATTTTTGTTTTGCTTAGTTTCTTTTTGTACTGTTTGCTTGTTTTGTTATAAAAAACACAAAAAATTTAGTTTTACTAGTTTCCTTTCTTTATCAAAAACACAAAAAAAAATGACTACTCTTGAAAACACTAGTTGTGTGACTTCACTAGCACCAACAACAATGATTTTATGAGCACACCTATTGCTCCACTTGTGCCTGAAGATACTTTCTTTGAGATAAAACCTGCTTTACTCAATCTTGTTATGAGAGAACAATTTTCTGGTGTTGGTAATGAAGATGCTTCTGCCCATCTAAATAACTTTGTTGAACTTTGTGAGATGCAAAAGCATAGGGATATAGATGGTGATATTATTAAGCTTAAATTGGTTCCTTTCTATTTGAGAGGAAAAGCTAAAGAATGGTTGAATTCCTTAACTAAGAATAGTATTGATTCTTGGACTAAGTGCAAAGATGCTTTTATTGGAAAATACTATCCTCCTGCTAAGATTATATCTATGAGAAGTGAAATAATGAAGTTTAAACAATCTGATAATGAGCATGTTGCTCAATCTTGGGAAAGAATGAAATCTTTGGTAAAGAATTGTCCCACTCATGGACTAACTGCTTGGATGATCATCCAAAAAAATTATGCATGATTGAACTATTCTTCAAGGAACCTATTGGATTCTGCTGCTGGAGGTACCTTCATGACCATTACTTTGGGTGCTGCAACAAAACTTCTGGACAATATGACGGTTAATTATTCTGAATGGCATACTGAGAGAGCTCCACAAGGTAAGAAGGTAAATTATATTGAGGAAACCTCCTCCTTGAGTGATAAGATTGATATTATTATGTCTATGCTTATTAATGGAAAAGCCCATATTGATCCAAATAATGTTCCCTTGGCCTCTTTGGTTGCTCAAGAAGAGCAAGTTGATGTGAACTTCATAAGAAATAACAATTTTGGCAATAATGCTTATAGGAATAATTTTGGTAACAACAATTATAAGCCATATCCTCCCAATAATGGTAATGCTTATGGAAGTTCCTACAACAATAATAGGAGTGCACCCTCTGAACTGGAAATTATGCTTAAAGACTTTATTAGTAAACAAACTGCTTTCAATAAAACTATTGAGGAAAAACTCTCTAATGTTGAAAGAAATATAGCATCTTTGGATGAAGCTCAATCTTCTCTGAATAAAATGGCTGCTAAACCTGAAACTAATGATAATCCCTTTGCAGCTACTAATGCTATACAAGTAAGAATTGATGAAAATGTTAGACTGTTAGCTGAATTACATGCTAAGTGGGAAAGAGAAGATGAAATTGGTAGAAACATTAGTGTTTCTACTATCACTACCACTAGTGTTGAGGCTAGTAATAGTTCTACTACTCTATATGATAAATTTGATTTTGATCTTGATGGTTGCAATATCTCTGAAGTTATTAAGTTCCTACAAAATCTTGCAAAAATTCCTAATGCTAGTGCTACGAACATGGTCTTTACAAAACACATTACTGATGCTCTCATAAAGATTAAAGAAGAAAAGATGAAACATAAAGCTTCTATTCCTATAAAACAAGAAGATGGTTGGGAACCCATCAATAATATGAAAGTGAATGAGTTTGATTTCAAAGCTTTATGTGATCTTGATAGTAGTGTTTCTATTATGCCTAGAAGGATTTATGATATGCTTGATTTGCCTCCACTTGAAGATTGTTATTTGAATGTTCCACTTGATGATAATGCTAAAAAGAAACTCATGGGGATTCTTAATTATGTTCTTATTATGGTTAACAATGCCTATGTCCCCGTTGATTTCTATGTTTTGGATGTTGAATCCAATGCTTCTTGTCCTATTACTTTGGGAAGACCTTTTCTTAGAACAGTTGGTGCCATTATTGATATGAAAAAATGCACCATTAAATATCAACTCCCACTCAAGAAAGTTATAAAACACTTCCTTAAGAAGAGAGAGAAGATTTCTTTTGCTTCTCCTATGAAAATAAAATTTGGTCTTAATGCTTGTTCATTTGAGAACACTTGATTATGTCTTGCTTCTTATGCCTAACTTAAAGGCGTTAAAGAAAAGTACTTATTGGGAGATAACCCAAAAGTATTAGATGAATCTTGGAAGTTATTTCCTCTGTAATAACCGCTCATTATCCTTTTTATTTGCTTTTTGTGCCAAGAGTAACCTCTAATGAGAGAGAAGTAATGATTGGGAAAGTTGCTGTCCCGAAACAGATTTCTGTGCTTCACTGTAAAAATTCGTGTAAAATGTCTGAACGTCTTGTTGAGGCGTGAATTTTTGTACTTCTGCCCCAGGTTGTTATATAACTTTCGTTAGTTCAACACTTTTTGATTTGAGCAACAGAAGGTCTTCGAAAAAATCGTCTGACCTGCTGATCTGTTTTGACAGATTTCTGCCATTTTCTGCATTTGCTTCTTGTTGGTTCCTTTTTGAGTTCTTTTGGGGAATTGAGATTTTTGAGGGAAGTTCTACAGTAGCTAGTGTTTTAATGGAAGTTTATTTGGTGTTGGAACTGAACCTTAAGACCTTTTATCTTGAGTGCACTAATGTTGCTAATAAAGATTGTGTGAAGTTTTGTATGAAGGAAAAATTTCAGGTGTATGGAAGGAATGAGTAATGAGATGAAGGATGGATTAAAGCTCAAGCTTAGGGATGCTACGCGTGTCACCCCAAGAAATATCCAAGAAGTACAAGCGTCAAAGCTTGGGGATGCCCAAGGCATCCCCTTCTTCATCAATAAAAATCACAGGTTTCTTCCAAATGCTTCATTTTTATTGTTTCATGCACAGTTGTGTTGTTCTTGGAGCGTCTTCTTTTTCGTTTTCGTTTTGGTTTTTCGTTTGCTTTTGTTTGCTTAGTTTTCTGAATAAATTGGTTGTACCCCCTCTTTCATACATTGGTTTTCAAATAGTTTGGTTTGGATTGGAAAAGAGTAGGAAAGTTCACGCTTATGTGGTAAAAAGAGCTTGTTTTTGACTGTGGCATATGCTCTATCATGCCATGCTTGATATTGTTTTGGCTTTATTCTTAGTATTCTTTGTTGTAGCATGACTTGTTATAAACAATTGATATTGCTTAATGTGCCTTGGATGAATCATGCGTTGTTTTAGCATATTAAAGCATAGTATAGTGGTATTCTCCTCTCATGCTTTATTTGGGTTGACTTGGCGCATGCTCACACCATGTTATGACTATCTTAAGTCACCATAGCCTTTATGATCCTTTAGTTTTCAACTTGTAGTATCACTTTATGCTTTGATCAATGACGTTTTGTCGCTATGCATGATTATGGCCATTATTGCTCTCTTAGTTTGTCACTCCCAGTCTTTTGCTAGCCTCCACAACCAAGTATGAGTTCCACTCATGCATCCAACTCCTTAAACCAAGTTATTACAAAGAGTCCACCATACCTACCTACTAGCTTATGCTATTCCAAGTATATTCATGCTTTTGTTTACCTTCCAAATTAAACTTGTTATGAGAAAACTAGTGATTAAAGCTCTTACGAACTTGATGGCACACTTTACTTTTATTGCCCTTAATAAACTTGAACCATTGTGTCGTCTATGTTGTATATGCTTGCACTTATTTGTTGGCAATTAGCAGAACCATGTTGTCATGGGGCACGCTTTCAACATTGCACTTGGTACTTTGTACCTAGTTGATATCATGCTCTTTTGTATATGGATGTCGTCGGTGTGAAATGAAAGGGGAGCTTGTAAGTCGATGGAGTTATGTATATGCGTTAGAGAAACGCCTGGGCCGCTGGTCTAATCCATGCTGACATGGTGGAAACCTGTAGCGTAACCATAATGAGTTGTCTATGAAGCATTCTTCTTATAAAAAAAGAGTCCTATATTGAGAAAAAAGAGAAAAGAGAAAAAAGAGATTATGAAAAGAGGAAAGAGAGAAAAAAGCACCATATTCCCATGGTAAATAAGAAGATTGTTGAGATGCTCGTTGTCTGCTTGCCTTGACATTTTGATATGGGGATTCTTCCGTATCATCGGGCAAGGGGCACCGCGTTGGCGGTTCTCTATGATACACATGTACTTACGATGACAAGAACTTACCGGTGAGTAAACTTGAGTAGCATGAGGAGCGGCCCTCGTATACAAGGGACATGATATTTCTAAATTATACTTCGTCAAGCATGTACACCATAGTTTGTTCACTTTAACCTTAATCACTTCAAGATGCTTATGATAGGGGCAATGAGAGCTGAAAGCTATAAGTACCATAATTTTTGGAAGCTCTTTATGAGACTTGAATCCCTACTTCCTTCTATGAAGGCCTTTCTTCCACCATTATATTGAGTCTCCACCTTCTACCTTTATGCACCTACTTCGAGAGCATAGTGGCCATTCTTAGTTCTATGTGCATTGTCCCAAGACTAGTTGATTGATGCATAACTTGATATTGCTTGTTTTAAACTATTTGTATCTAGTCACTCTTATGAACTTTGAAGGTGTCCTATGCATTTATATTTGCTACTCTATGAGGGACAAGCTGAATACTATTATGCTATGTTTTCTTTATGTGAAACGAACAAACGTCTTGCAAAGCATTGTTATTCATGAATCTTTTGTTTGTGCCTTTTCATGTTGCATCATAGTTTCTTTGTCTTATTGCTAAAACTTTGTCTTTCATGTTATGATTGAAGTACTATGATCTCAGCTTTGAATGTTTTACAAATACCTTGATCAAGTCTTTGATGGTCCCTGTCACCTCAAAAATTATTCTTTCTTTTTATCACTTACCTACTCGAGGACGAGCAGGAGTTAAGCTTGGGGATGTTGATACATTGCAAATGTATCTATAATTTTTGATGTTTCATGCTTGGTTTTATCCACTTTCTTGTGTTTTGTCCACACTTTGGAGTAATTTTCATATGACTTCTTGGACTAACCTATTAACAAGAGCCACAGTGCCAGCTGCTTGTTTTCTGTTGTTCTTGGTTCTAGGAAAGTCAGAAAATGAATATGCTCGGAATTGGACGGGACAAAAGCCAAAATGCCTATTTTTCCGGAAGTCATCAGATGCCAGAATGCGAGACGGAGAAGGGCCAGAGGGCGGCCACACCACCTGGCCGCGCGGCAAGGCTTGGCCCGTGCCAGGGGGTGGTGTGGCCAGCCTAGGCACCCCCTCGGCCTCTTCTTCCGCCTATAAGATGCCCTCGGGACGAAAACCCTAAGTACCCGATCAAAAATCCACGAAAGAGTCTGTAGCCGCCGTCATCTCCATCCCTAGATCGGGAGGGATCTGAAGCTCTTCCCGGCACCCTGCCAGAGAGGGGAATTCACCCTGGAGGCCTTCTTCATCACCATGCAAGCCTCCGGTGTGATGCGTGAGTAGTTCATATTTGGACTACGGATCCATGTAGTAGCTAGATGGCTGGTTCTCCTCCTTTGTGCTTTCATGTCTAGATCTTGTGAGCTCCGTTCATGATCAAGATCATCTATTTGTAATTCTGCATGTTGTGTTTGCGGGGATCCGATGGATATTGAGATGCTATTTTAGATTGATTATTGATTCTATCATGTCTTTGTTATTTGTGATCTTGCATGCTTTACGTTGTTAGTAGCTATCTTGGCCAAGTACATGCTAGCAACTCCAAGAGTTAGTATTTATGCTCGATAGTGGGTTCATGCCTCTGTAACTGGGAAGTGATGAAATCTCTAAGGTACTAGATGTGTTGTTGCTACTAGGGAGAAAACAACAATCCTTTGTTCATAGAACAATCATATTATTTACATTACACGCAATTCGTAAAGCAATAATCTGTTGCTTGCAACTTAATACTGGAGGGGGTTCGGATGATAACCTGAAGGTGGATTATTAGTCATAGATGCAGTTGGATTGCGGTCTATGTATAATGTTGTAATGCCCAATCAAGTCTCAAAGGAGTCAAGATGATTAGTATATGCATGTATTGCTTTCTCGATGTTTGTCAATTGCCTCGCTGTAATTTGTTCACCCAGCATGTTATCTATCTTAAGGAGAGCCACCTCTAGTGAACTATGGATCCCGGTCCTTTTCTTTTACATGCAGTCTACAAACTGTTTACTGCTTTGTGTTTACTTTCTGCAAACTATTACTTCCTTCCATTCGATACGTTTAATCCTTTGTTTTCAGCAAAACACGGTGAGATTGACAACCTCATCGCAAGTTGGGGACAGAGTTTTGTGGTTGTGTTGTGCAGGTCTCCACGTTGCTACTAGCACCGGTAGTGCGCCCTGCCAAGGCTCAGCTAGCAACACCTTTGGGGTGTTTCCTTGCTCCTACTGGTTCGATTAAACCTTGGTTTCATAACTGAGGGAAACTTGCTGCTGTGCTCATCATACCTTCCTCTTGGGGTTCCCAACAAGCTCTACATCAACACTAAGCCATCAAGGACCTAGATTTGAGTGGCAGCAAATCAGCTTGGCTAATTCATAATATGTAGCTGACATATTTTGAGTGGGAGCTAAGTGAAATCCCTGGATCTCAAACATGAATGTCATATTTGAGTGGGAGCTAAGTGAAATCCCTGGATCTCAAACATGAATGTCATATTTGAGTGGGAGCGTGAAATCATTCTGGGATATGTGGACGACATATGTGAATGATGTGTTTGGTGTTAATAATATTTAAGTTAGATAAATAAGGATGAAGTTGAAGTTATTAAACAATAAGATCTATCGAGATAGATTGGTAAGTTTAATAAACACTAAATGCCAAATGCTTCCTGGACTTGATTCTGAAAGATGTTCAGAATGTCCTAAGGCAATATTCTGAAGAAGCTCAGATTGGAACAAGGTGAGATAGTAGTTCTTACTATATGAAGCATTGAGTTAGTGTTGCAACTATGGTTGAAATAAAGAGATGCGTTGCATCTCCTACGCCTCAGTCATAGGTTCTCCCATATAACCATGTTGTATACTCGACATAAAGTGACCCAAAGTTCTGGTTGGTAGGACAAAGTCTTAACTGAAAGAACGTGTCTTTAAGTGATTCCTAAGCTGATCACTGAACCAGAATTAAGTTTGTACATAAATGGCAAGAAGCAATGTAAGTGGCATAAATGCATTTCTTGCACTAGGACCTACATATATATAGAAGTATAAAGGCTCCATCTGATGTGATGTATAATGTTATGGTGGGGCTAGTTCACTTTTAACGTAGAATGATGTGTCCCAGGGCCCAGTGCCCATGAGAAAGCCCTCGAGGTTGATCTAAAGTCACTGTAAGCTCCTAGAATCTGGCCTCGTTCTACTGCCATGACTACATTATATACACAAAGGATAGCAAAGTGTGTTTCGAAGTTTAGATGACAAAAGTGAAAACAACCGTCATTATAAACACTAGAAACAAAGTCTCACTTTGTCGCCAAACAAATACTTCGACCCATTATACGATAATGGTGTGAATGTCAAAATTAGGAAGACATTAACGATTTGCAAAAGACATAATGATCTGGTAAAACAGAACATGGACATGACGTTTCCCATGAGCATGCATGATTTGTAAACGCATATGGTATATGGTTTATATGAGTAAAATGCGAGCTGGATTATTTGTACTCTAGTGTAAGTGGGAGACTGAAGGATACATGCCCTAGAGGCAAATAATAAATAGGTTTTTATTGTCATATCTCAATTAGTTTATTTCATATTGTGCTAACTGTGCCAAGTAGAAACATTGGTACAGGTGTGGTATGAAACAACCAAGTCCCTAGTAGCCTCTATTCATACTAGTTCATTGGTCATGAGGATGATCTAGGTTTCAAGATCATGGGCATTTATGCCAATTGACAACAGGGTCATATCATTGGAGAATGATATGATGGACATTCCTCGAAGGATTGCAACACGATCAAGTCATATAGTTCATTGTTGCAACAGCTATACCTAGACTTTGTTTCCTTAGACCGTGAGCTCATATTACTCACTGTTTCCCGAGGCTGCTTAGACTGCATCAACCGTCATCTGGTAATACGGTGCCCATAAAGGTGTACGTTGGGTATTCCGAAGGAACGGTAGATGACATGTGACTGCAAGACCAGGATTTGTTCACCCACATGACGGGTTAAGATACATACGGTCCGCTTGGTGAGATTACATCTATAAATGTTGCAACATGTGACTTGGTCACGGGGATGTAATATCACGGTAACAAGAAAACAGAACTTGTTATTAACGAGATTGAACAAGGTATGTGATACCAATGATCGGATCTTGGACAAGTCATATCAAGAAACAAAAGGAATTGAATGCTACATTTAGCGGTTCAAACGACATTGTCATCAGGAATGCATAGGGGTCACATGGATATCCCTGGTCCCTCTGTTGATCATTGATACAGATCATGTATAGAGCATTCCCGAGCCGTGAAAGGATACACTTGAGGGTACGATGAGAGCGATCATTCGTAAGATGGAATCACGGTAGAGAAAGAGAAAGCCGGAATCATTCCACGGAAAAATCCGAAGTTGTTCGGAGAAAGAATAAAGGACCGGAATCATTCCGGGAATCCCGAAGTTGTTTGGAGGATATAGAAAGGGGAATCGAAAGGTGTTTCGGGTTGAATCAGGTTTTGTAATATGTATTTACATATTAATTAGTGTAATTAATATTAAATATAATATTAAAATCTAATTTGAAGGGGTATTCCACTAATGGGCCAAACTTCCTAAGGAAAAAGGGCCCATGAGGGAAAACCGAAGGAGGGAAGGGCCAAGGACCAAAGGGACAAGGCCCAGCCGCCACAAGGGGGCCCACCCATCCAGCCTAGCGCTGTGGCATGGGGTGGGGCCCACCCCTGGCCGGCCGGCCCATGGTGCCCTAAGGGCCCATGCGCCTCCCCCCTCTCTTCCCCTTGTTTAGTCCCACATGGCTTAGCCTTTGAGAAAGGCATACCCCCTTAGCCTATATAAAGGGGTGCCCATGGGTGGGATTGAAACACGCCAATACACCAATATTTGGAGAAGTCCTTTGGTTGACTTCCTCCTTCCCTCTCTCTCTAGCCCTTGTGACCATGGCCCCAAGTTTGGGCTGTGCGAACAAGGCACACCTGCAGCACGTCGTTGCGCTATAGAGATTCCTAGTCGGATATCAACTTCCGCATGCCCGGCGGGATCGAGGAGCCGGAGGTCTCATCATGCACCGGATGTGTATGAAGACACGATGTGCAACCCTTGGGGCGCTTAAATGTCGTGAGCCGGAGTTGCTGCATGATGAAGAAGGAGCAAGGGGTGACCTGCGAGGAGCTTCGCGACCTTGAGGTCAGCTACGAGTATGACTACATTAACCATGTTCCCCTCAGAACGTTAACCGCGTATGGTCTACAAGGGTATGTATTCTCTACGCATTGGCCGTTACCGCATTACTACATAGATAGATCCTAGGCAGTTTTGGGGTTCCATCGTAGGAAATTTTTTGTTTTCTGCTGCGGATCCCCTTCAAGTTTTTCACCTGCTCTATCTTTTCAGCATACAACGGCGGGTCCACCATACACACGATGGCGGAACTGGCCGCACCTACCATAGAGGAGGACGAAGCAGCATCCTAAAGTTGCGCGGAGCTAGAAGGAGCCGAAGGATCATTCAAAATCTGGCAAAGCAAAAAGATATGAAACGTTCAACGTGCAAAAGCAAGCTCATACACATATATTCAAAAGTTTCCTTCTTGTAAAAAGAAGCAAGGGGGAGCTAGATAAATTCAAGGTTCATTACAATAACAGCAAGGGGGGCACGATAAAGATTACAAAATAAATCCTATGAAGCCGTCTTTTTCAACGACAGAGTAGCACTCGCAGAAGGGACACTAGCTACACAAGCAGCAGGAGCAGCCAAAGAAGGATCGACAATCGAAGAAGGGGCATTCGGTTTCTCCGAGCCGGAGATTAGGCCCAGAAGCAACGGAGAGTATTTCCTGGCCCTCTTAATATTAGGCTTCAAGTCAATTTATTAGCCATTGGAGGTGACTAGGACAGAGGAGCTAACCTTCTCCCAGTCGACCTTCTCGCCGTGCGCCATCGCCAGTGCCATAGAAGTTTTGGCACCATTCTTCGACTGCGCCAACCTATAACCAACAAGGCGGTTGGGATCAGCACCAAAGATGGTGATGAGATCGTTCAAGTTGTTCGGCACCTCCTTGGTTGGGAAAACTTCGGCATGAAGGTTTTTGAAGGCACGGCGGGAGCGGACAAGAAGGTTGCGCCCATGAACGTTGTTAGCCTCCAAGGTGCTAACAACATCCGACAAGGGGTCAACCATCTTTCCCTCATGCAGCGTGAGGTTCTCGTCAGTCAACTCTGAAGCAAAAGAAAACAAGGGAAAAGATTGATGACAGAAGGAAGGAAATACAGTAAAGCCACACAAGAAAAAAACTTACGGGTCAAAGAGTCATTCAGGGCCTCCAGGCGCTGTCGAAGATTCTCATCTCGGATGGCGTTTTGTTTGGCCAGTTCTTCGGCATCATCTCTTGCTTTCTGCCTGGCAACCTCCAAAGCCTCCTCAGCAACCCGCAGCTTGTCCTCCAGATCTTCGGCACGTTTCATCGCCTGGTCCCGAATTACTTCGGATTCTTTGGCGGTCGCTGCATAAATGGATCATGAAAACTCGGAAAGAAACATTCACAAAGAAATCATGAAGATGAACAGGTTATACCCTTCATTTCTTCGGCTTCATTGCAAATTTTTATAAATCGAGAGGCCATGTCGACCATCTCGCACATCAAAGGCTGAAGAAGAACATCACATCAAAGGATATAAAGACAAAACTAAAGAAGGCTATAATCAGAAAAATTCTAAAGTGACTTACATCTTTCATATCCACATCAACAGGCTTTTCTGATAACACCACCCATTTACCCGTCGTTTTCTTCCTTTTTTACGGCATAGGCTTGGATGAAGTGGCAGCATCTTTTTGGATGATCTCCTCCACAGGAGACAGGAGCTTTTCCTTCGGCTCCACCGATAGCGGAGGAGATTTCTTTGTAGAGCAGCCCACAGATGTGCGAAGAGGAGATGCGGGAGAATCTTCGTCATCACTGCAAAAGGGAAAAACAAAGAATTTGGAATAAGCATCAGTAGTGGAACTACCCGGTGAAATAGTAAAAGAAGCAGTCAAATACTTACGAAGACACATCCTGCGCAAGGCGGAACAAATTCATCTGGGCGGGAGCAGCCGAGATTGGAGCAGCATCGAAAGGCTTGGAAGCAGTCGAGTCATCCGAGTCTTCGACCCTTTCCACAGCATAAGAGTGCTTTCTCTTTTCACCAACACGCTCCATGCAAAAATCTTCAGAGCCAGTTGATACGTCCATAATGTATCTATAATTTTTGATGGTTTTATGCTAATATTATGCTTTTGACACTTCTTTTTATATAAAGTTCATGATTTATTTGTACTAACCTACTAATAGTTGCAAAAGTGACAATTTTCTTGTTTTACGCTTTGATGTGTAGGAATTACCAAGAATACAAGTGGAAACCTTGTTGGAGTCAAATTGGGATTTTTCAGAAATCTGTCTGAGAACTCTTTTTTAAGATGGTCATGTTTCGGGTCGAAGACAGCGTCAAACAAAAAACTCTTCAACTACAAAGTTGTTGGAAATTTCGCGACAAACGTTCTGAACATAAAATTTAGCTGATTCTGAGACCAGACGGACCCGCTAGGCCCGATTTACTGCAGCCCAAGATGGGGGTGATGGGAATCCGAGAAGCTATATAAAGGGAGGAAACTTAATTCGTGGGAGGCACCTCCACCCACGAATTTGCAGCCACCAAAGCCACGTTTTTGCCTCCCCCATGGATCCCATCTCCATGGAGGAGGGCTCCCAAGAAGCCATGAAGGAAGGGGCGATGCTCCCCCATGATACCGGCGGCGGGGAAGGAGTCCCCCGCGTTGCCGCCGCCGCCCTCTTCACCATCTTCACCATCATCTCCATCACCTAATCCTCCTAGTATGCAGTGGTTCATCCTCCCACACACCTTTGTACCGTCCTATGTAAAAATGATGTTTGATGCTATAAGTTATAATCATATGATCTATGTCATGTTTGTGTAGTTTCTTTGTTCGTAGATTGAATGGTTGAACGTTGATACATTGCAAATGTATCTATAATTTTTTATGTTCCATGCTTGGTTTTGTCTACTTTCTTATGTTTTGTTCACACTTTGGAGTACTTTTCATATGATTTCTTGGACTAACCTATTAACAAGAGCCACAGTGCTAGCTACCTGTTTTCTGCTATTTTTGGTTCCAGAAAAGTCAGAAAATGAATATTCTCGGAATTGGATGGGACAAAAGCCAAAAATCCTATTTCACCAGAAGACTCCCGAAGCCCGAATATGAGATGGAGTGGGGCTGGGGCCCAGCCACACCACCTGGCCGCGCGGGTTGGGCCTGGCCGCGCCAGGGGGTGGTCTGGCCGCCCCAGGCACCCCCTCGATCTCCCTCTTCGCCTATAAGTTGCCTTCTGACCTAAAAACTCAGGGGGGTCGACGTTTTTTCAGAAGGAGTTCCGCTCCGCCGCCACCACCAGATTCCACGAAACAACACCAGAAACTCCATTCTGGCACCTTGCCAGGACGGGGAATTGGAGGAGATCATCGCCATCATCATCACCATCGCTTCTCCATCGACCATCCATGTTTCCCCCATCTATGAGTGAGTAATCCCCCACTATAGGCTATGGGGATGGTAGGGATTGGATGAGATCGTTCATGTAATGGCATCAGATTGTTAGGGCATGGTGCCTAGTATCTTTTATTAGTGCTTTATGACTTTGTTGCGACTTGTTATGCTCAATGCTTGTCACTAAGGCCCGAGTGCCATGATTTCAGATCTGAACATGTTATTGATTCATTATGATAGTATTGTTTATGGTCTTATCTGCAAGTTGTATACACACGTTGTTGTCCAGAACCAATGGCCCCAAAGTGACAGAAATCGGGATAACCGGAGGGAATGGCTTTGATGTGAGGATCACATGTTTTCATAGAGTGTTAATGCTTTGCTCCGGCGCTCTATTAAAAGGAGCACCTTAATTGCTAGTAGTTCCCTTGAGGCCCCGCTGCAAACGGGCTGGCAGGACAAAAGATGTTGTGCAAGTTCTCATTGCGAGCACGTATGACTATATATGGAACACATGCCTAGGATTATCTAGTACTTGGATGCTTTATCTTATTTATCTGCAATTGCCCTATGTTCTGATTGCTATGTGAATTGTCTTGTCCATGCAACGCCCGTCCATCCATCCCTATGCCTACCGCACTCGAATCCTACTATTTACTGCTATTGTTACTACTGTCTTTACTTTACTGCTGCTGCTACTTTGTTATTCCTACTACAAAACTGTTGCTACTGATAAACTGCTGTGAGCAAGATTGTTTCTAGGTGCAGCTAAATTGACAACTCAGTTGTTAAGGCTTATAAATATCCTTTGGCTCCCCTTGTGTCGAATCAATAAATTGGGTTTCACTTTCCTCGAAAATACTACGATACACCCCCTATACTTGTGGGTCATCAAGACTATTTTCTAGCGCCGTTGCCGGGGAGCATAGCTTTATTTATCAAGTTCACTTGGATTCTCTATTGTTCGCTGCTATCCATCCATCATGGGTAAGTCTCGTGATGGCAAGGTTCCTATTTTACCATCCACTACAAGAAGAGGTATGGTTCTGAACACCTCTATTGCTCTTGATTCACCATATGTTGTGAGTAAGCTCGTTACACCACCACATACACATGCACCACACACTGCTACTACTGCTGAATCTGAAACTTCTGATGCTTATGATGCTGCTTCTACTGTGCTTGATAAGAGTGGTTCATTTGGTCCTTTCCTAGATGCTACGATTGCTAGAACTATAGCTGGAAATACTGAAACTCCTAATGAAGACACTACTACACCTGTTAGTTCACCTGAGTCTAGTGAAAGTTATGATATTGAAGATGGTTATGTTGAGATGACCGATGAATTTATTAAGGAATGTAAAAACACCCATGATAGGAGCGCTGCTAAGAGTCTCCTTGAGAGGCGTACTATTAGACCCAAATTGTCTCCTATTGCTAAGTTTGCTGCTTCTCCCATAAACATTAAAGATAAAGATTATGATTTCTCTCTCGATCTATCTTACATAGCTATTGTCGAGAAAGAACCTTTTTGTGGGACTAAGAATGAAAGTGTGGTAGCACATATGAATGAACTTTCTACCATGAGTGGCTTGTTTTCTGATGATATTAAGATGCGTACTTACTTTGTTGCTAAGATTTTCCCCTTTTCACTGAAAGGAGAAGCTAAAACTTGGTTTAGTAATTTACCTCCTGGATCTATTGATAGCCCTGATTGCTTGATTAGTACTTTCCTGCAGAAATATTTTCCTCCTAGTGCTAGACATGCTATTTTGCAGAACTTTTGATTTTAAATAGGAGAAAAGAGATATTGCCCGAATCTTGGGCAAGGTTTTGTGCTTTGATTCATGCACAGGCTGGAAGTCCATTACCTACGAATGAGCTTCTTGATATATTTTATAATGGACTAACCGAAGAATCTAGGACATACCTAGATAGTTGTGATGATTGTGTTTTCAGGAATAAGACTCCCAAGGAAGCTGAGGAATTAATGGCTAAAATAAGCAAGAACTATGAGGATTGCAATCCTCCTGAACAAGCTACACCTGAAGTAATTGTACCTGAACCTACTATACCAGTGCCTATTCCAACATCAAAGAAGAGGGGAGTTATTGAATTAAATGATGAAGTGATGAAGGAAGCTAAGAAATGTCTTAAGGAGAAGGGAATTAAAGCTGCAGATGTCAAGAATTTACATCCTATTGAAGAATTATGTAAGCAAATTCCCTACTCATCCACTATCGAGGTACACTCTCTCCAACACTTTGATGAAGGTGATATCCCTTACTCTAAACCTCCTGATCAATGCTTAGAAGAATTCGATATCTTTATTGTTAAGCAAGATAATTTTAATAAAAGGGTGCAAAATCATCTAATGGAGAACACTAGAGCTATTGTTGAGTTGAAAGATATTGTGGAAAGAACCTCTAATGATGTTAAAATGATTGTTAAACACTTTCAAATGGTTCAAACTCAAATAGATCAACTCATTAAAGTGCAAAAAGACTTGCTAGTTAATGTTGCTAAAGAAAAACATGCTTATGAAATTAGAACTATAAGTGGTGCTGCTACCGAGGATCCTCTTTATCCTGAGGGGCATCCCAAAAGAATTGAGCAGGATTCTCAACAAGCTGAAAATAGTGGCTCTACTCGTAAGAAAAGGAAAAAAGAAACATAAAACTATTGTAGAACCCTCTGAACCTGCTATAGATCCTAACAGTATATCTATATCTGATGCTAAAACTGAAAGTGGTAATGAAGAAAATGAAGTTCCTAATGAGGAAAAAGTTGAAGAAGAACCTGAAAACCACACTAAGAATACTAAATACACTAAAGAAGATTTTATTGCTAAGAAACATAGTAGTGAAAGAGAACCTTGGGTCCAAAAACCTATGCCTTTCCCTGATAAGAAACACAAGTCAAAAGAAGATGAACACTATAATAAGTTTTGTGAGTGGATGAAACCTTTATTCCTGCAAATTCCTTTGACTGATGCTATTAAATTGCCTCCTTACTCAAAGTATATGAAGGATATTGTCTCGAATAAAAGGAAGATCCCTAATGAAGAAATTTCTACTTTGCTTGCTAATTATTCCTTTAATGGTAAGGTTCCTAAGAAACTTGGAGACCCTGGGATTCCAACTATCCCTTGCTCTATTAAGAATAGTTATGTTAGAACTGCTTTGTGTGATTTGGGAGCTGGAGTTAGTGTTATGCCCTTCTCTCTCTATAAGAGGCTTCAACTAGAAAAATTAATACCAATTGATATATCTTTGCAAATGGCTAATAAATCTACCACTATTCATGTTGGTATATGTGAGGATGTACATGTTCAAGTGGCTCATAATTGCTTGATATTAACTGATTTTGTTGTGCTTGAAATGCCTGAAGATGATAATATGTCTATTATTCTTGGGAGACCTTTTCTTAATATTGCAGGAGCTGTTATTAATTGTAATCAAGGAAAGGTAACTTTCAATGTTAATGACAAGGAACATAATGTCTATTTTCCCAAGAAGATTGAAAGGACTTATGGTTTGAATTCAATTGAACATGTTGAGGGCATTCAAGTTGGAGAAATATATTGTCCCATACCAAGAGAAAATTTTGAAACTATTATGATTGGGACCATTGCTATCAAGGTTGAGGTACGATAATCATTAGTGGAATACAAAGTTTTGTCTCATATGAAATTGTTTTGGTAACAAGACCTGATCAACCTTGTTAACAAAAGGATTTCATTGAACAAAACAATGTTTTCACCATGATTATCTCCGCTTACTTCTATTCTATCCATTTTAGTTTTTTGCTTATGCCTAATTTAAAGGTGTTAAAGAAAAGTACTTATTGGGAGATAACCCAAAAGTTTAAGATGAGTCTTGGAAGTTATTACTTCAGTAATAACCGCTCCTTATCCTTTTTATTTGCTTTTTGTGCCAAGAGTAACCTCTAATGAGAAAGAAGTAATGATTGGGAAAGTTGCTGTCCCGAAACAGATTTCTTTCCTTCACCGTAAAAATTCGTGTAAAATCTCTGAACGACTTTTTGAGGCGTGAATTTTTGTGCTTCTGCCCCAAGTTGTTATCTAACTTTAGTTAGTTCAACACTTTTTGATTTGAGCAACAGAAGGTCTTCGAAAAAATTCATCTTTACCTGCTGGTCTGTTTTGACAGATTTCTGCCATTTTCTGCATTTGCTTCTTGTTGGTTCCTTTTTGAGTTCTTTTGGGGAACTGAGCTTTTTGAGGGAAGTGCTACAGTATCTAGTGTTCTAATGAAAGTTTATTTGGTGTTAGAACTAAACCTTAAGACTTATTTATCTTGAGTGCACTAATGTTGCTAATAAAGATTGTGTGAAGTTTTGTATGAAGAAAAATTTCAGGTGTATGGAAGAAATGAGTAATGAGATGAAGGATGGACTAAAGCTCAAGCTTGGCGATGCCACGCGTGTCACCCCAAGAAATATCCAAGAAGTACAAGCGTCAAAGCTTGGGGATGCCCAAGGCATCCCCCTCTTCATCAATAAAAATCCTAGGTTTCTTCCAAACGCTTCATTTTTATTGTTTCATGCATAGTTGTGTTGTTCTTGGAGCGTCTTCTTTTTCGTTTTCGATTTGGTTTTTTGTTTGCTTAGTTTGCTGAATAAATTGGTTGGACCCCCTCTTTCATACATTGGTGTTCAAATAGTTTGGTTTGGTTTGGAAAAGAGTAGGAAAGCTCATGCTTAAGTGGTAAAGCGAGCTTGTTTTTGACTGTGACCTATGCTTTGTCATGCCATGCTCGATATTGTTTTGGCTTTATGCTTAGTATTCTTTGTTGTAGCATGACTTGTTATAAACAATTGAGATTACTTAATGTGCCTTGGATGAATCATGCGTTGTTTTAGCATATTAAAGCATAGTATTGTGGCATTCTCCTTTGATGCTTTATTTGGGTTGACTTGGCGCATGCTCACACCATGTTATGACTATCTCAAGTCACCATAGCCTTTATGATCCTTTAGTTTTCAACTTGTAGTATTACTTTATGCTTTGATCAATGATGTTTTGTCGCTCTGCATGATTATGGCCATTATTGCTCTCTTAGTTTGTCGCTCCCAGTCTTTTGCTAGCCTCAACAACCAAGTATGAGTTCCACTCATGCATCCAACTCCTTAAACCAAGTTATTCCAAAGAGTCCACCATACCTACCTACTATCTTATGCTATTCCAAGTATATTCATGCTTTTGTTTACCTTCCAAATTAAACTTGTTATGAGAAAACTAGTGATTAAAGCTCTCACGAACTTGATGGCACACTTTACTTTTATTGCCCTTAATAAACTTGAACCATTGTGTCGTTTATGTTGTATATGCTTGCAATTATTTGTTGGGAATTAGCAGAACCATGTTGTCATGGGGAACGCTTTCAACATTGCACTTGGTACTTTGTACCTAGTTGATATCATGCTCTTTTGTCTATGGATGTCGTCGGTGTGAAATGAAAGGGGAGCTTGTAAGTCCATGGAGTTATATATATGTGTTAGAGAAACGCCTGGGCCGCTGGTCTAATCCATGCTGACATGGTGGAAACTTGCAGCGTAACCATAATGAGCTGTCTATGAAGCATTCTTCTTATAAAAAAGGAGTCCTATATTGAGAAAAAAGAGAAAAGAGAAAAAAAAGAGATTATGAAAATAGGAAAGAGAGAAAAAAGCACCATATTCCCATGGTAAATAAGAAGATTGCTGAGATGCTCGTTGTCTGCTTGCCTTGTCATTTTGATATGGGGATTCTTCCGTATCATCGGGCAAGGGTTCCCCAGTTGGCGGTTCTCTATGATACACATGTACTTATGATGACAAGAACTTACTGGTGACTAAACTTGAGTAGCATGAGGAGCGGCCCTCGTATACAACGGACATGAGATTTCTAACTTATATTTCGTCAAGCATGTACACCATAGTTTGTTCACTTTAACCTTAATCACTTCAAGATGCTTATGATAGGGGAAATGAGAGCTGAAAGCTATAAGTACCATAATTTTTGGAAGCTCTTTATGAGACTTGAATCCCTACTTCCTTCTATGAAGGCCTTTCTTCCACCATTATATTGAGTCTCCACCTTCTACCTTTATGCACCTACTTTGAGAGCATAGTGGCCATTCTTAGTTCTATGTGCATTGTCCCAAGACTAGTTGATTGATGCATAACTTGATATTGCTTGTTTTAAACTATTTGTATCTAGTCACTCTTATGAACTTTGAAGGTGTCCTATGCATTTATATTTGCTACTCTATGAGGGACAAGCTGAATACTATTATGCTATGTTTTATTTATGTGAAACAAACAAACGTCTTGCAAAGCATTGTTATTCATGAATCTTTTGTTTGTGCCTTTTCATGTTGCATCATAGTTTCTTTGTCTTATTGCTAGAACCTTGTCTTTCATGTTATGATTGAAGTACTTTGATCCCAGCTTTGAATGTTTTACAAATACTTTGATCAAGTTTATGATGGTGCATGTCACCTCAAAAATTATTCTTTCTTTTTATCACTTACCTACTCGAGGACGAGCAGGAGTTAAGCTTGGGGATGTTGATACATTGCAAATGTATCTATAATTTTTGATGTTCCATGCTTGGTTTTATCTACTTTCTTATGTTTTGTCCACACTTTGGAGTACTTTTCATATGATTTCTTGGACTAACCTATTAACAAGAGCCATAGTGTCACCATTGCTTTTCCGCTGTTTTTGGTTCCAGGAAAGTCGAAAATGAATATTCTCGAATTGACGGGACAAAGCCAAAATCCTATTTCACGAGAAGACTCCGGAGCGAGAATATGAGAGAGTGGGGCTGGGGCCCAGCCACCACCTGGTCAAGACGGCTGGGCCTAGCGGCGCCGGGGTGGTCCGCCGCCCAGCACCCTCGGTCTCCCTCTTCGCCTATAAGTTGCCTTCTGACCTAAAAACTCAGGGGGGTTCGACGTTTTTCCAGAAGGAGTTCCGCTCCGCCGCCACCACCAGATTCCATGAAACAGCACCAGAAACTCCGTTCTGGCACCCTGCCGGGACGGGGAATTGGAAGAGATCATCGCCATCATCATCACCATCGCTTCTCCATCGACCATCCATGTTTCCCCCATCTATGAGTGAGTAATCCCCTGTTGTAGGCTATGCGGATGGTAGGGATTGAATGAGATCGTTCATGTAATGGCATCAGATTGTTAGGGCATGGTGCCTAGTATCTTTTATTAGTGCTTTATGACTTTGTTGCGACTTGTGATGCTTAATGCTTGTCACTAGGGCTCGAGTGCCATGATTTCAGATCTGAACATGTTATTGATTCATTATGATAGTATTGTTTATGGTCTTATCTGCAAGTTGTATACACACGTTGTTGTCCGGAACCAATGGCCCCGAAGTGATAGAAATCGGTATAACCGGAGGGAATGGCTTTGATATGAGGATCACATGTGTTCACGGAGTGTTAATGCTTTTCTCCGGTGCTCTATTAAAAGGAGCATCTTAATTGCCAGTAGTTCCCTTGAGGCCCCGCTGCAAACGGGATGGAAGGACAAAAGATGTTGTGGAAGTTCTCATTGCGAGCACGTATGACTATATATGGAACACATGCCTAGGATTATCTAGTACTTGGATGCTTTATCTTATTTATCTGCAATTGCCATATGTTCTGATTGCTATGTGAATTGTCTTGTCCATGCAACGCCCGTCCATCCATCCCTATGCCTACCACACTCGAATCCTATTGTTTACTGCTATTGTTACTACTGTCTTTACTTTACTGCTGCTGCTACTTTTCTATTCCTACTACAAAACTGTTGCTACTGATAAACTGCTGTGAGCAAGATTGTTTCCAGGTGCAGCTCAATTGACAACTCAGTTGTTAAGGCTTATAAATATCCTTTGGCTCCTCTTGTGTCGAATCAATAAATTGGGTTTCACTTCCCTCGAAAATACTGCGATACACCCCCTATACTTGTGGGTCATCAAATGTATTTGGTTCATTAAGTTGTATGTTGATATGGTACAGTCCTTTGGTGTCCATTATATTTGTACGCGTATGGATTAAACATCATAGGGTTTGTAGTATGTATAAAAGGAAGGAGAGAGTTTTGCCGGAGTGACAGAAACCTGAGGACGCGAACCAGAATGTTGCACGTATGGGAGTAAGAGGGTCATTAAAATTAAGGCTATGGTTGGGGAAACCTTAATGCATTGTTAGTAGTTACAGATGTTTGCTAACAATCCAATCATATAGTACATGTAATTGCAAGTAGTGAAGCGCATGTATATTTAGCCTCTCCCACATAGAAAACTGCATCGAAGACAATGAACCCGATCTATTCGCTAATTAAACTTGGACAAAGCCACCACAATTACCACCAATATTCTACACTCATGGTTCAGTTAGTTTAGTGTATTTTATTGCTACAACAACTAACTTTACTTTCTTGTTAATTATTATCATGCAAAGCTATTTCTAGTACTCGTATTATTGCTCTATTTTTATTTCCTAGATAATGCAAACGTTTAGTGTGCGTAGAGTTGTATCAGTGGTTGATAGAGCCTGAGAGAACATTTATCCTACCTTTAGCTCCTCGTTGGGTTCGAAACTCTTATTTATCAAAAAGGCTACATACAATCCCCTATACTTGTGGGTTATCAAGACCTTTTCTGGCGTCGTTGCGGGGGAGCAATAGCGTGTGGGTGAATATTGTTGTGTGCACTTGTTTGCTTTATCTCTAAGTAGTTTTTACTTTCAGTTTTAAGTTGCTCTGTATCTTAGTATGGATAGGGAATGCGAATTACAAAAATTGGTTGTACTTGTTACATAAAAATGTTTTCAAAAAGGAAAGTGATTGTAAAGATGAGTAATGGTTAAGTGGGGGTCGACCTTGAACACTTGAGTTCATGCCTAGGAAACCAAAACAAATCTTCCCATGGAAGATTTTCAGTTAAAAACTTGTAGGAATGCATGAAACATTGGAAAAGAAAGATATTTCTGGTATTGATCTTAATGCTTATTCATTCGAAAATATTTGAATCTTGCTCCTATGCCTAGCTGAAAGGCGTTAAAAAAGCACTATTGGGAGAATGCCTAACTTAAAGGCGTTAAAAAAAAGTACTTATTGGGAGATAACCCAAAAGTTTTAGATGAATCTTGGTAGTTATTGCTTCAGTAATAACCTCTCCGTATCCTTTTTATTTGCTTTTTGTGCCAAGAGTAACCTCTAATGAGAGAGAAGTAATGCTTGGGAAAGTTGTTGTCCCGAAACAGATTTTTGTGCTTCGCTGTAAAAATTCGTGTAAAATCTCTGTACATCGGTTTGAGCTGTAATTTTTTATGCTTCTGCCCCAGGTTGTTATCCAACCTCGTTAGTTCAACACTTTTCTATTTGAGCAACAGAAAGTCTTCGAAAAAATCGGTTTCTATCTGATGGTCTGTTTTGACAGATTTCTGCCATTATTTGCATTTGCTTCTTATTGATTCCTGTTTGGGTTCTCTTTGGGGAATTGAGCTTTTTGAGGGAAGTGCTACAGTATCTTGTGTTTTAATGAAAGTTTTACTTGTGTTGGAACTGAACCCAAAGACTTATTATCTTGAGTACACTAATGTTGCTAATTAAGATTGTGTGAAGTTTTGTATGAAGGAAAAATTTTAGGTGTAAGGAAAGAATAATGTAATGAGATGAAGAATGGACTAAATCTCAAGCTTGGGGATGCCACCCGTGTCACCCCAAGAAATATCCAAGAAGTACAAGCGTCAAAGCTTGAGGTTGCCCAAGGCATCCCCTTCTTCATCAATAAAAATCTCAGGTTCTTCCAAACACTTCATTTTTATTGTTTCATGCACAGTTGTGTTGTTCTTGGAGCATCTTTGTTTTAGTTTTCGTTTGCTTGGTTTGCTTAGTTTGCTTGAATAAATTGGTTAGACCCCCTCATTCATACATTAGTTTTCAAATAAGATTGGTTTCGATTGGAAAAGAGTAGGAAAGTTCATGCTTAGATGGTAAATAAGGAGCTTGTTTTTGACTGTGGCCGATGCTTTGTCATGTCATGCTTGATATTGTTTTGGCTTTATGCTTAGTGATTTTTTTTGCTGTAGCATGACATGTTATAAACAATTGAGATTGCTTAATGTGCCTTGGAAGAATCATGTGTTGTTTTAGCATATTAAAGCATAGTATTGTGGTATTCTCCTTTGATGCTTTATTTGGGTTGACTTGGCGCATACTCACACCATTTTAAGACTATATCAAGTCAACATAGCCTCTATGATCATTTAGTTTTCAACTTGTAATATCACTTTATGCTTTAATTAATGATGTTTTGTCGCTTTGCAATATTATGGCCATTATTGCTCTCTTAGTTGGTCGCTCTCGGTCTTTTGCTAGCCTCCATAACCAAGTATGAGTTCCACTCGTGCATCCAACTCCAAATAAAACCAAGTTATTTCAAAGAGTCCACCATACCTACCTATTAGCATTTGCTATTCCAAGTATATTCATGTTTTTATCTACCTTCTAAATTAAACTTGTTATGAGAAAATTAGTGATTAAAGCTCTCACAAACTTGATGGCACACTTTAATTTCTTGCACTTAATAAACTTGAACCAATGTGTCCATCTATGTTGCTTATATGCTTGCACTTTATAAGTTGTGAATTTGCAGAACCATGTTGTCATGGGGAACGCTTTCAACATTGCACTTATTATTCAGTTGATATCAAGTTCTTTTGCTTATGGATCCCGGCAGTGTGAAATAAAAGGGGAGCTTGTAAGCTCATGGAGTTTGTATATGTGTTAGAGAAACGCCTGGGCGGCTAGCCTAAGCCATGCCTAATCATGGTGGTAACTGGCAGCATAACCATAGTGGCATTCTATGAAGCATCTTCAATAGAAACCTATGCAAATAGCAAATAAAAAGATCGTCGAGATGCTCACTGTCTATTGCCTTGTCATTTTGATATGGGATAGCTCCTGTGTCATGGGGCAAGGGGTACTCCGTTGGAGGTTCTCTATGATACGCATACACTTTCAATGACAACAACTTACTGGAAACCAAAGTTGAGTAGCATGAGGTTCAGTACTCGTAAGCACGGGGCATGAGATTTTCAACTTATAACTTGTCAAACATATATTCATATTTGTGTCGCTTTAACCTTAATCACCTCAAGATGCTTATGATAGGAGCAATGAGAGCTGAAAGCTAATAAGTACCATAATTTTTAGAAAGATCTTTATGAAACTTGAATCTCTGCTTCCCTTTGTGAAGGGCCTTTCTTTTTTACTTTTATGTTGAGTCTCCATCTTCTATCTTTATGCACCTATTGAGAGAGCATAGTGGTAATTCTTAGTTTAATGTGCATTGTCCCAAAAACTTGTTGATTGATTCATAACTTTGATATTGCTTGCTCTTGGATTATTTGTATCTAGTCACCCTTATAAACTTTGAAGGTGTCCTATGCATTTATGTTTTGCTATACCATGAGGGACAAGCTGAATACCACTCTTATTATGTTTTCTGTATGTGAAACAAACAAACGTCTTTCAATGCATTGTTATTCATGATCTTTTGTTTGTACCTTTTCATGTTACAACATAGTCGCTATGTCTTATTATCAGAACTCTATTTTTCATGCTTATGTTTAGAGTACTTTGATCCCAGCTGCAATGATTTTACAATAATGATGATCAAGATTGTGTTGGATGCATGTTACCTCAAAAATTATATTGTTTTTTATCGTTTACCTACTCGAGGACGAGCAGGAACTAAGCTTGGGGATGTTGATACGTCCATAACGTATCTACAATTTTTGATGGTTTTATGCTAATATTATGCTTTTGACACTTCTTTTTATATAAAGTTCATGATTTATTTGGACTAACCTACTAATAGTTGCAAAATTGCACAATGTTCTTGTTTTACACTTTGATGTGTAGGAAATACCAAGAATACAAGTGGAAACCCAGTTGGAGTCAAATTGGGATTTTCCAGAAATCTGTCTGAGAACTCTTTTTAAAGATGGTCACGTTTCGGGTCGAAGACGGTGTCAAACGCAAAACTCTTCAACTACAAAGTTGTTGGAAATTTCGCGACAAACGTTCTGGATATAAAATTAGCTGATTCCGAGTACGGACAGGCCTGCTAGGCCCGATTTACTGCAGCCCAAGATGGGGGTGACGGGAATACAAGAAGCTATATAAAGGGAGGAAACCTAATTCGTGGGAGGCACCTCCACCCACGAATTTGCAGTCACCAAAGCCACGTTTTTGCCTCCCCCATGGATCCTATCTCCATGGAGGAGGGCTCCCAAGAAGCCATGAAGGAAGGGGGCTAAGGGGCAGTGCTCCCCCATGATATCGGTGGCGGGGAAGGAGTCCCCCGCGCCGCCGCCGCCCTCTTCACCATCTTCACCGTCATCTCCATCACCTAATCCTCCTAGTATACAGTGGATCATCCTCCCACACACCTCTGTACCGTCCTATGTAAAAATGATGTTTGAAGCTATAAGTTATAATCATATGATCTATGTCATGTTTGTGTAGTTTCTTTGTTCGTAGATTGAATGGTTGAACGTCTTTGGTTCATTAAAGTTGTATGTTGACATGGTATAGTCCTTTGGTGTCCATTATATTTGTACGCGCATGGATTAAACATCATAGGGTTTGTAGTATGTGTAAAAGGAAGGAGGGAGTTCTGCCGGAGTGACAGAAACCTGAGGACGCGAACCAGAACGTTGCACATATGGGAGTAAGAGGACCATTAAAATTACGGCTATGGTTGGGGAAACCATAATGCATTGTTAGTAGTTACGGATGTTTGCTAACAATCCAATCATATAGTATATGTAATTCCAAGTAGTGAAGCGCATGTATATTTAGCCTCTCCCACATATAAAACTACATCGAAGACAATGAACCCGATCTATTCGGTAATTAAACTTGGACAAAGCCACCACAATTACCACCACTATTCCACACTCATGGTTCAGTTAGTTTAGTGTATTTTATTGCTGCAGCAACTAACTTTACTTTCTTGTTAATTATTATCATGCAAAGATATTTCTAGTACTCGTATTGTTGCTCTAGTTTTATTTCCTACATAATGCAAACGTTTAGTGTGCGTAGAGTTGTATCAGTGGTTGATAGAACTTGAGAGAACATTTATCCTACATTTAGCTCCTCGTTGGGTTCGACACTCTTACTTATCGAAAAGGCTACACACGATCCCTTATACTTGTGGGTTATCACCAGCTGATGGAAGTGATTGCGTATTCGAAGAAGAGTCAGATGCGGAGAACTCCATCTCCTCATCCGCGTCGATCCTAGTCATAGGGAGATCTTCGGATGCAGAGGGATGGACAAGGGGCTCACAACTTCCAAGAAGAGGAGGAAGTGAGCTCAGATGATCAAAATCCTACACAAGCAGAAGACATGGAAAAAAATGCTAGTCCTTGAAAGAGTAAAAGTGCATCTGCAAATAGAAGAAAGGAAAAGATGAAGGAAAAGGAAATTTACCTTAGGGAGCCGGTTTTTCTTGCCAAAAGGCTCCACAAGACAGGTTGAAGGAACCGGGCTTTTCTTGGTCAGAGTGGTGAAGCTCCGGACCCTTTTCTCATACACCTTGAGGGTAAGGTCTTCTGAGGAAATCCTCATCGGGTCCTTCCTCCCAGTGTACGCCCACATGCCAGAAAACCGGGCTTGAAGCGGCTGGACGCGAATCCGCAAAAAGTATGCTAGGACCTGGAGACCCGACAATTCCTTGCCAACCTCATGCCACAGCTTTGAAATACAATCAACATAGGGTTGGATTTCCGCCATTTCTTCGGCCGAAGGACACTGATCCCAGGAGTCAAGTTTGCGGCAGTCTTAGGATCAAGGGGGCTAACCCGAAAGATTGGCCTTCAAGTGGTTGATCCTTGACATAAACCCACTTTTACTTCCAGCCTTAGACAGAATCAGTGATTTTGAAGTCCAAGTAATCAACATCGGATCAGACAGAGAAAATGGCACCACCAACATCGTGGACAATAGTGCTTGTGGCATTACGACGAACATAGAAGAAATGTTTCCAAAGGCCCTAATGGGGACGAATCCCAAGGAAACACTCATAGAGAGTGACGAAACAAGCGACGTGGAGAATGGAGTTGGGCGTGAGCTGATACAGCTGCACGCCATAAACAAACAAAAGACCACGAAGAAATTTGTGGATAGGAAGAGAAAGACCACGGAAGAGAAAAGAGAGGAACATTACCCTCTAGCCAGGCTCAGGATGGGAGCAGCCTCATCTCTAGGAAGCTTGAAGGAACCCTCCATCAGATGGCCGGAGTTCCGCGCCTCACGGAGTTCCCGCACCATGCACTTGGTAGGAGCCCATCCGACGGCCCTCTTCCTGGTGGCCTTCACGGCGGTAGCGAAAGTCCCAGCTAAGTTTTTGCCCATGGCACAAAAAAGGAACACAAGCGTAGAATAGGAATTCTCAAGGGGGCAAGAGTGCAAGGAAGAAGATGGAGCAGAGGAAGGTGAGGTAAAACACATCCCCTCTCCCTTATAAAGAGCAAAGGCGTGAGGTCTGAACCGTTCGATGCAAAATCGAACCGACAAAAGATCACACGATGGTGACACGTGTTGCAAGGATTTCGTAAAGGAAAATTTTTAAGAAGTTATGGCTGCGGTAAAAACGGAGGACAGCGCGTGATGTCTCGATTTTCGCGCGGAGAGGGGACGTGCAGTCAAAAATCTGCGTTGAATATGCTGTCACGCATCATCATTACTGCTGCATGGCCCCACATTCGACACGTCCTGTCAGGGTGTGTTCTTCTGAAAATCAACAGCATAAGATACGTCATCACTGACATCACAGCAAAGGTGCTGCAAAAATTGCGGCTGACCATTGGAAATATGACCCGAAAAACTAAAATCGGAGTCGAAGTAAATTCCTCCAAGAAAAGATCTGAAACTACAATCGAATATACAATATTACGACTATAGCCTCAGGGGCTACTCCTATCGGGAGCACTGGTCGTGCACCCGACAAAAATTACAGAAGCACTGGCACCATAAACTTAAGTTTTCGAGCCTATGTTTTGATATATATGTCCAAACATAGCCTCGGGGGCTACTCCTATCAGGAGTGCTGACACACACCTGATAAAGAAAAACAAAGAAAACGATCATCAACAGATACTCCTATCAGGAGTAGTTGCAAAAAACAAAAAGTTCTTCAGCCACTACAAATCAAAAAACTCTCGGATCGCACCTAACACGATAAAAATCCGAATGCCATGTTCGGAAGCATGAAGGTAAGACCACATGATTTGTTCTGTGTGGCCTGGTAATCGCACAAGAATGCGCTCTGCTAGTAAAATATATATATCAATGATACGATGAAAAATCCTGACGGACGCGTTGGGTACCTGAAAAAAATAGAAACTGGAATTCAGTATTCGATAAGACCTCAGCGGCTCGAACTAAATTACGCCAGTAGCAAATTCCAGATTCGAGCTTGGGGACTTGAATTTGATGTAGGACAACCTTGTTTTTGCCCAGAAGCAATTAACTGATTCCCGGTCCGTCGGAAGCATCAGACTCATTGTACCAAAATCCCTACAAAAATAAAAAATCAAGGAAAGAAGGAAAAAAGAAAACTTGAGACTCAACCTGAAACTGTGGTTCAGGTAGAGTCTCGGGGGCTACTGACATGGGTATGATTACTCGGGTGCTTATGATTCACTACCTATATTGGGTAAAAGTCTTACGGCCCATGAAGGTTTCATATGACAGCCCAAGAAGCAACCGACAAAGGCTTTGACTGTATTAGGAAAGAGACTATGAATCAACATTGTGTTGGTATTGTAAATACGCGTGTATGAAACCTATCCGCATACATATTTGAGACCCGGCCTATTATATATAGGACAGAAGAAGCCCAAACAAGGGTACCGAAATCTAGAGGACAACTTGTAATAGTGCAATTACTCAATATTCAGGTGACTTTGATTCCATTATTTCCCTGACATCCGACGAAATCCCTAGCATTCTATTTTCCACGAAACCCCAAGTCCATCACCATGGGCATTGCCGAGGTTACCCATCGTCAGGCCAGTTCGGCAATTGTTTTCTCTTCCTTCATATCTTCCACTTCATATGGCCTCTTCTTTAGTTTGGTGAAGTGGAATGTCATTTCCTCTTCTCCAAACATCAATGAAATAGTCGCCTTCTTATTATCAACTCGAGCTTTGATTATGGAAACAAAAGGCCTGCCTAAAAGAATAGGACATAAAGAATCTCGAGGCATATCAACAATATGAAAATCAAGGGGGTACATGAGTGATCCAATAAAGACATAGATATTTCTGATTACACCTTCCGGTTTTATATTGGTCCTATTAGACAGTTTAATAGTAGTGTCTACTGGTTCCACATCTGGATTATTTAAATTGTAGCGAAGTTCCTCATAAAGTGATGAATGCATAATATTTATAATGGAAATCGTCTCACAAATTCCGTACAAAAAAGTTTCTCCACAATATATAGGAGTCATAGGTTTAGAAGTTTTGTTACCTCGTACCTTACCTTCAATAAACTATGAAGTTTCAAGGTCTAGCATAACCACTTCATTGTCTACTATTCGTGCTTCCATAAGATCCTTTAATATAACATTATTTATATTGGTAGCTTCGGGGTTCTTTTCTGGTTTCTTTAGTCTCTTCTTTATTTGTTCTTCCTCTTTTTGCCTTTTCTTGATGATCTCTTGAATAGGTGCTGAGGATAACTCTTCCATTAGCGCTCTTGCATGCTTTTTTTCTTCGAGGGATTTATGGGGTTCCCATTCTGTAGCTACCTGCAAATGCCCTGCATAATTCTCAATAATTTTCTTTACTTAGTAAGAATCGATACCGAGGGTTTAAATCATTGCACAAGTCCTTTCATCTGTAAGGAAATCATTAACACAAGCATATTCAGAAAAACTATTTGTAATGTTCTCCTTATTTTTTAAAAATTTCGCTGCCTCCCTCATTTTTATTATTAGTTTCCAAGCTTCATCATAGGTATAAGATAGAAAACTGCCATTAGAAACAATGTCTAGATTCATTCTATTTTCAATATTAAGCCCTCCATAAAAAGTGTGAGTGATTAACCAATCGGGCAAACGGTGACGGGGGCAATTATCTAGGTAGCTTTTGTACCTTAGATATCCTTCATACAAACCCTCATCAGGATTATTTTTGAAACTGATAATAATACCTCTCATCCTATGAGCTTTGCTTTCTGAGTAATATTTGTAGGGTCCGCAGCATAGAAAACAATAAATTTCCTACGATGAGAACTATACGCCAAGATCTATCTACTAGATACAGAGCAACGGGTGGACATACATCCATGGAGAACTTACCCTCGAAGACAACGAGTTTTGTTAACGAGTAGGAACTCGTGGTTGATGTAGTCGTACACTTGCCGATCTCAAGATCGTGAGGAAGTCCGAACGCCGCAACTTAGCAGCGCATCCGCGCTCGCACACACGTTCAAGCCACCGGACAACCTCCACCTCCTCGCTCTAGCGATCCAGCGGAAGCAGTAACTCCTTCCGCATTTAAATGCCATCGGGAACATGTATCTCGCTAATCCGAGACCATGGGGAATAATTCTAGAGGGGAGAGAGATCCTTCACAAGGAGGTGTGTGGATGAAGGAGGGAATGGGTGGCCTTTATAGGAGGAGGGGTGCCCTCTCCATGTCCGCATGGGGTGACCCTCACATCCCCATTCATGTGGTGGTAACCTCCACATTAAAATGCCTCTTCACATTCCCTTTAAAGTCTCCATTTTAAATGCATTAAATTTCTCCAAATTTAATGCTCTCATTTAATAAAACTCTTTTTATTAAATTTATTCAGAATTTTGTTAATTACTTTAATTAACAAACATTCACATATAGCCCTTGCAACATTTCAATATCACATGCGTAACCACCTACGCAATTTCACCAAACAATTTCCGCTTTCTATTGAAACAATTCATGCGCTTTGGTAATTCTTTCGTCGAAACATATATGCTCCAAAATGGTGTCCGTAACTCTTAAGTGTGCCACCCTACGATTCACGAATAATGCGTACATGATCGAGACCCTTCTCCGATCAATAATCAGCACGGACACGGAGATCCAGATCGACTCCTACACATTCAACGATGACTCGTGGATCGTGAGAACCTTTAACGCTTGTAAATAAATCCCTTTGTCTCTCGATATATTACATGTCCGAGATTCATCGGTATCTCCATACCTAGTTTGATCTTGTTACCGACATGCACTCTTTTCTCGTTCTGATATAACATTCTAGTGACCACATCACTTGCTTGCAAGCTATCCTAATGTGATATCACCGAGAGGGCCCAGTATATCTATCCGTCATCCGGATTGACAAATTCCACTCTTGGTCCATGAGCCTCAACATAACACCTTCGTAATCGAACCCATCTTTATAGTCACCATTACGGTGTGACGCTTTGATGTTATTAAGATACTCTTCGGTGTTAGCAATTAACATGATCTCATGGTCTAAGGATAAAGATTACTTCGTATGATGTTATAGCAATATAAACATAATGACTTGATCGTAATGCTATACTTCGGATGAATGTTCATCACATCATTTTACAAATGTTGTGACCTTGTTATTAACAACATCCAATGTCCATGATCAGAAACCTTGATCATCTTGTTAATCAACAAGCTAGTCTATAAGAGAGGCATGACTAGGAACCCTTTTGTTTATTAAACACACATGTATTGATGTTTCCTATCAATACAATTATAGCATGCAAAATAAACATCTATCATATACAAGGAATACATAATAACAACTTTATTATTGCCTCTCGTGGCATATTTCCTTGAGCCTCCCACTTGCACTAGAGACAATAATCTAGTTTATATAGTGATAAATCTAACACCCATGGAGTTCGTGTTGATCATGTTTTGCCCTAGGAGTACTTTAGTCAGCGGATCTGCTACATTCAGGTCCGTGTGTACTTTACAAATCTTTATATCTCCATCCTTGACATGCTCATGGATGGAGTGAAACCAGCGCTTAATATGCTTGGAAATCTTGTGAGACCTTGGTTCCTTGGCGTTGCTATGGCTCCATTATTGTCACAATAGATCACCATTGGGTCCAACGCACTAGGAACCACACCTAGTTCCGTTATGAACTCCTTCATCCAAACCGCTCGTGTTGCTTCAAGCAAAGAACATATTCCGCCTCCGTTGTTGATCCAGCCACCACGGTTGTTTGGAGCTCCTCCAACTAATCGCTGCTCCGCTCAAGAGAAATACAATTCGGATTGAGACTTAGAGTCATCCGGATCAGTGTCAAAGCTAGCATCGACATAACACTTAGCGACTAGCTCTTCTTCACCTCAGATACAAGAAACATATCCTTAGTTCTTCTCAAGTACTTAAGGATATTCTTGACCGCTATCCATGTTACAAACACGGATCAGATTGGTACCTACTATTCAAACTAATAGCATGTGCCACATCCGGTCTTGTACATAGCATGGCATACATTATAGAGCCTATGGCTGAGGCATAGGGATCTTATCCATTATCTCTTTCTTTCGCCAGTAGCGGACTTTGAGTCTTACTCAATGTCTTGCCTTGCAACATAGGTAAGTACCCCTTCTTACTCATCCATATTAAACTTATTTAATATCTTATCAAGGTATGTACTCTGCGATAGCCCAATTAGGCGCCTTGATCTATCTCTATAGATTTTAATGCCTAATATATATGAAGCTTCACCCAGGTCCTTCATCGAAAATTTGTCGCTTAGATAACTTTTAACACTGTTTAAAAGATCTAAATCATTTCCAATCAATAATATGTCATCCACATATAATATCAGAAATGCCACATTGCTCCCACTCACTTTCTTGTAAATACAAGCCTCTCCATAAGTTTGGATAAATCCAAACTCTTTGATCACCTCATCAAAGCGGAGATTCCAACTCCGGGATGCTTGCTTGATCCATAGATGGATCGCTGAAGTTTGCACACCTTATCAGCATCCTTAGGATCGACAAAACCCTTAGGTTGTATCATATACAACTCTTCTTCAATATTACCATTGAGGAACGCAGTTTTGACATCCATCTGCCATATTTCATAATCGAAATATGCAGCAATTGCTAACATAATCCTAACCGACTTAAGCATCGCTACGGGAGAGAATGTCTCATCATAGTCAACTCCTTGAATTTGTTGAAACCCCTTCATAACAAGTCGAGCCTTATAGATGGTTATATTACCATCAAGATCGCTTTTCTTTTGAAAATCCATTTATTCTCAACGGCCTTTCGATCGTGAGGTAAGTCCACCAAGGTCCAAACCTGGTTTTCGTACATGGATTCCATCTCGGATTTCATGGCTTCTAGCCATTTGTTAGAATCAGGGCTCATCATCGCTTCTTCATACGTCGCAGGGTCATCTATTTCATCAATCATGAAATTCATAACAGGATTGCCGTACAGTTCAGGAGCTGCACGTGTCCTGCTTGACCTGCGAGGTTCGGTAGTGTCCTCTTTTGGAGTTTCATGATCAATATCATTAGCTCTCTCTTCATTAGGTGAAGTTAACTCCAAAACAACTTCTGGAGCTGCGCTACTCACCATTTCATGAAGAGAAGGTTCAATAACCTCTTCGAGTTCTATCTTCTGACTACTCACACCTTTCGCGAGAAACTCCTTCTCAAGAAAGGATCCATTCTTGGCAACAAAGACCTTGCCCTCGGATCTGTGATAGAAGGTATACCCAATTGTTTCCTTAGGGTATCCTATGAAGACGCATTTTTCCGCTTTGGGTTCGAGTTTATCTGGTTGAAGTGTCTTCACATAAACATCGCATCCCCAAACTTTAAGAAATGACAGCTTAGGTTTGTTTCCAAACCATAATTCATACGGTGTCTTTTCAACGGATTTAGATGGTGCCCTATTTAAAGTGAATGCAGCGGTTTCCAGTGCATAACCCCAAAATGATATAAAGTCACCAGAGACATCATAGATCGAACCATATCCAATAAAGTACGACATTACGACGCTCGACACACCATTACGTTGTGGTGTTCCGGCGTGAGTTGTGAAATTATTCCACAGTCTTTCATATGTGTGCTAAACTCGTAACTAAGATACTCTCCTCCACGGTCGGACCGTAGAAATTTGATCTTTCTGTTACGATGATTTTCCACTTCATTCTGAAATTCTTTGAACTTTTCAAAAGTTTCATACTTGTGTTTCATCAAATAGATATACCCATATCTACTCAAATCATCCGTGAAAGTAACAAAATAACGTTATCCACCTCGCGCCGACATACTCATTGGTCCACACACATCAGTATGTATGATTTAAAATAAATCTGTTGCCCGTTCCATTGAACCGGAAAACAGCGTTCTAGTCATCTTGCCCATAAGGCATGGCTCACATGTATCAAATGATTCAAAATCAAGTGATTCCAAAAGTCCATCAGAATGGAGTTTCTTCATGCGTTTAACGCCAATATGACCTAGACGGCAGTGCCACATATATGTAGATATATCATTATCAAGTTTAATTCTTTTAGCATCAACATTATGAATATGCGTAATACTACTATCGAGATCCAACATAAATAAACCATTCAACATAGGTGCATGACCAGAAAAGATATTATTCATATAAATCGAACAACCATTGTTTTCAAACTTAAATGAATAACCACTTTGCATCAAACACGATCCGGATACAATGTTCATGCTCAGTGCAGGCACCAAATAACAATTATTCAGGTTTATAACTAATCCCGACGGCATATGGAGAGGCAGCGTTCTGACGGCGATCACATCAACTCTTGATCCATTGCCGACCCGCATCGCGACCTCATCTCTTGCTAGTTGTAGCTTGTTCCGCAGCCCCTGAACCGAGTTACATATATTAGCAACCGATCCCGTATCAAATACCCAAAAGTGCATCATGAGTACTAGTCAAGTACACATCAATAACATGTATATCACATATACCTTTGTTTGCCTTGCCGGACTTCTTGTCTGCCAAATACCTGGGGCAGTTGCGCTTCCAATGGCTAGTCCCCTTGCAATAGTAGCACTCGGTGTCAGACTTAGGGCCAGCTCAGGGTTTCTTTTCAGGCGTGGCAACAGACTTGCCACCCTTCTTTCCCTTGTGCTTGCCTTTCTTGTCCTTCTTGAAACCGGTGGTCCTATTGATCATCAACACTTGATGTTCTTTCCTAATATCCACTTCTGCAATCTTAAGCATTGATGAAGCTCGAAGAGACTTCTTCATGCCCTCGCATATTATAGTTCATCACGAAGCTCTTGTAGCTAGGTGGCGTAGATTGGAGAACACGATGTATGCCTAAGTCAATGGGAATCGTTATTCCCAAGGACACAAGCTTATCGTGCATCAGACATTTTGAGTACATGCTCACTAACGGAGCTGTTTTCCTCCATCATGCAGCTAAAGAACTTTTCTGTAGCATTATAACTCTCTACGGCAGCATGGGTATCGAAAATCATTTTCAATTCTCCCATGATATCAAAGGCATTGCCATTTTCGAAACGCTTTCGAAGTTCTGGCTCTAGCCCATACAGTATGCCGCAATGAACTAAGATGTGGTCCTCCTGACGAGTTATATAGACGTTCTTTTCCTCGTTAGGGGCATCGAGTCAGCTGGGGGCCTAGCGCAGATTCTAGCACATATTGCTTTTGTGCAGCAGTGAGGAGAATCCTCAAATTCATAGCCCAGTTGGTGAAGTTGCTACCATTCGCAGTTTCTCTTTCTCCATGAACACATTGAAATTAAAAGCAGGTGGTGCCATCTACAACAGAATTTGTAAAGTATATTTAGACTAATTTTATGATAGATTGAGTTCAACTAATCCAAATTACTAATGAACTCCCACTCAAAAACGACATCCCTCGTGTCCTTTTGGTGATTACATGAACCAAATCCACTACACCGAGTCTGATCATCACATGAGTCGGTGTAGCTTCAAAGGCGAGCATCTATATGGGCATCATATCAACTATATGACTCATGCTTAACCTTTCGGTCCGTGTTCTGAGGCCATGTCTGTACATGCTAGGCTCGTCAAGTAAGAACCTTAGTATTTGCGTGTGTAAAACTATCTTACACCCGTTGTATGAAAGCGTAGAGTTGAGAACACCCGATCACCACGTGATGCCTCAAAACACGATCCACAAAACGGTGCATACTTAAGGAAGAACACATTTTATCTTGATATCTAAATGAGGGATCATCTTATAATGCTACCAAAAGCGCCAAACTAGCAATATAAGATGCTAACATCTAATGTGTGAAGTGAGATGATATGGTCCATGCATTTGATCTCTATCATTTGCATCGTGGTATGATCTCTATCATTCCTTTGTGTGTAAGGCCAAGGTCTATGGAACTTACACGTTAAGTGAGTTGTAAGAGTATCTATTATACATCTACTTACAACAATACCATATCAAAACGCTAGCCCAGCAACGATCTAAACTAGACGCCTCTAATTTATCAATTGCAAGTTTTACGTGGCTTAGGGCTTTCGGAGATAGAACTTGTCTAACCTACGAACATGAACCACAACGAGGATAACCAAGTTATTAGCAACTCGTTGTAAATCAGATATTGACTATAGTAGGAGAGATGACACCCGCCACCACTTATGCAAAACAAGTTGCATGTCACCGTGGAACCGGTCTCATGTACGATGACATGTAAGGTTGGTCCGGGCCGCTTCATCCCACTATGCCACCAATATCCAAAGTACATAGAAGATGCAATAACATGATCATCATCGCCCACATATAAACATATGTGTACTACCCGTGCAAAGCACCTACGCATATAGATCAGGCTGATACCCACTGTTGGTTCCGCAACATAGAAAACAAAAATTTCCTACGATGAGAACTATATGCCAAGATCTATCTACTAGATACAGAGCAACGGGTGGACATACATCCATGGAGAACTTACCTCAAGACAACGAGCTTTGTTAACAGTAGGAACTCGTGGTTGATGTAGTCGACACTTGCCGATCTCAAGATCGTGAGGAAGTCCGAGCGCCGAACTCAGCCAGCATCCGCACTCGCACACACGTTCAAGCCACCGGACAACCTCCACCTCCTCGCTCCAGCGATCCAATGAGCAAAGAACTCCTTCCGCATTTAAATGCCATCAGAACATGTATCTCGCTAACTGAGACCATGGGGAATAATTCTAGAGGGGAGAGATCCTTCACAAGGAGGTGTGTGGATGAAGGAGGGAATGGGGCTTTTATAGGAGGAGGGGGTGCCTCTCTCCATGGCGCGCATGGGGGTGACCCCTAACCTCCCCATTCATGTGGTGGTAACCCTCCACATTAAAATGCCTCTTCACATTCCCTTTTAAAGTCTCCACTTTAAATGCATTAAATTTCTCCAAATTTAATGCTCTCTCATTTAATAAAACTCTTTTATTAAATTTATTCAGAATTTTGTTAATTACTTTATTTCACAAACATTCACATATAGCCCTTGCAATATTTCAATATCACATGCGTAACCACCTTCGCAATTTCACCAAACAATATCCGGTTTCTATTGAAACAATTCCTTCTTTGCAATTTTCTTTCGTCTGAAAACATATGTGCTCGAAAATGGTGTCCGTAACTCTTAAGTGTGCCACCCACGGTTCGTGAATAATGCGAGACATGATCGAGACCCTTCTCCGATCAATAATCAGCATTGGACCTGGAGATCCGCATCGACTCCTACACATTCAACGATGACTCTGTGATCGTGAGAACCTTTAACGCTTGTAACTAAATCCCTTTGTCTCGATATATTACATGTCCGAGATTCGATCATCAGATCTCCATACCTAGTTTGATCTTGTTACCGACATGCACTCTTTTCTCATTCCTGTGATATAACATTCTAGTGATCACATCACTTGCTTGCAAGCTATCCTAATGTGATATCACCGAGAGGGCCCAGAGTATATCTATCCGTCATCTGGATTGACAAATTTCACTCTTGATCCATGAGCCTCAACATAACACCTTCGTAGCACTGAACCCATCTTTATAGTCACCCTGTTACGGTGTGACGTTTGATGTTATCAAGATACTCTTCCGGTGTTAGCAATTAACATGATCTCATGGTCTAAGGATAAAGATTACTTCGTATGATGTTATAGCAATATAAACATAATGACTTGATCGTAATGCTATACTTCGGATGAATGTTCATCACATCATTTCACAAATGTTGTGACCTTGTTATTAACAACATCCAATGTCCATGATCAGGAAATCTTGATCATCTTGTTAATCAACAAGCTAGTCTATAAGAGAGGCATGACTAGGAACCCTTTTTGTTTATTAAACACACATGTATTGATGTTTCCTATCAATACAATTATAGCATGCAAAATAAACATCTATCATATACAAGGAATACATAATAACAACTTTATTATTGCCTCCCAGGGCATATTTCCTTCAATATTTTGATAGGAAATTGATTGTCAATTCCGTCCAAGTCCTTGGTGCTTCTGCACAAAAAGATCTATACCAGTCGCAAACATTATTAGAGAGAGTTTGTCTAAACAACTAGGTTTAACCATATCAGGATTACAATCGTCGAATATAAAGGAACTGAGAACGTCTTCAAAGAATTGTAAGTGTCCATATGGACTCTCTTCGTTGGTTCCTGCAAATTTCTTAGAGTGCAGTAGTTCAAATAATAAAGGGTGGATATCAATTCCATCCGGATTTATGCTTTTATTGACAGTTATAGAAGCCTCCATGGGTGAACCCATTTTCCTTACTGCCTCAAGCTGGATTAAATGCTGAGTGTTGTCCATTGTTGCGGTCCTGCAACTTAAATAAAAATTAGTACAACTAAAGTAAATAACTAAAAGTAAAGTGACTTGTAGCGCTAAGCTCCCCGGCAACGGCGCCAGAAAATAGCTTGATGACTGCAAGTGCACAAATCATTTGTAGCTAGTTTTGAAATAAAGATATCGATCCCACAGGGAGCAGTAGGCGAAAGACTAAAATGGTTTTAACTACAACTAAACGAAGTACTTTAGGAATAACTTTAAGATGCAAGAAAAGTAGAGTTGTTTTTGGGTTTTCGTTTGAACGAGGCAATTTAAAGTAAAGCAAAACTTAATGCAGAAAGTAAGAATCGTGTGTGTAAAGAACTTGGAACTGCAATAGGGAAAAAGGCATTCTCAGGGAGTAGTGGATACACCTCTAGGAATTTAGACTAAGCAATCAAAATTATTATAACAAATATTCTCATGATATGTATGTATGTGGGAGGAGCTCCATATATGGATAAATAGGCAGCAACCATTGCTCACATCATCCTTCATAACCACAGCTGACAGATAAACGACATCAATCGTATTATCCCGCTATTAAGGGATTTCTCCCGTGGCATAGATATGGCTTTATGATTTCTCCTTGATTCTCCAAGTTAGTACGTAAAGAATGACAACAACTTTATAGTCACAGTAAGTGCTATCATTCCTTCGTCTACTAATAAGTAATACCCTTCATCGAGTCCCCATAGGAGGCAAATAATAAGAAGGTGCACAACTCCCAACATCAAGATGAAGACAATTAACACATATACATAATGATGTATAACATAATAATCTCTATCACATCTCAATCATATGCTAGGGTTTCTCCATCTCCCCAAGAACTAGAGATCTACTCAGACATGGAGGCAATCAACATCATGGCAATGGTAATGAAAACAATTGTAAATGAATAGTTCTTATATAAATCCATAACAAGTACGGAAATTACAACAAGATCTAGATGGGGTGAAGATGGGATGTATGGAGATGGTGGTGGTGCAACGGATGATAAAGATGGAGATCGATGCCTTGGCCTCCCAGATCTGCGTAGGGCGAAGATGGATCCCTTGGGCAAGTTCCCCCTCCAGATGCCTTCCTGAGGTGAGGTTTTATTGATTTTTTGGTGTTCTGTATGTCATCTCACTAATCCAGTTGCACGGGGTGAAACTATTTAAGAAGGCAGTGGCAGTGCCAACTATACGACCAGAAAAAGTATTCTGGTCATATAGTTGGTCGTTGAACCGTCTGTATGTCTCGATTGCTTCGGGTTTTTTCGGATGTTATTAATATTTCCCAAATAAGCATTTTATGTTGTTTTTGACTCCTTTTCTTCCTAATACAAATGCTCCAAGAATTGTATCCATCATCTGTCCTGATCCTGATGAAAATAGATATAAAATGTGCGCGAGAGCGCCGTAAAATACCAAGATCCTACATCTACCATGCAAAATAATAATATAAAACATGATGCAAATATGCACTCATCAAGCACCGACAGTGATGAATCGGAGCAGCGGCAGAGCCGAAATAGGGAAGCTGAAATGGGGTAGGAGAGGGTGTGGGCGCGGGTGAAGTTTTTGAGTGGCTGTTTAGTGTTTCGCGCGCGGTCAGAACGATAGCGGGCGCTCGACCGAACGGACCAAAATTGACGCGCCGGAGGTGGCAAAATGCCGTGCGCGGAAAATAATTTAGCGCTGCGCAACTATAGCGCGTATGTTGTAAGATGCTGAACTGCCGCGCATGTTGTATATCAGCGATTATTTTAGCACATGTGTGTTTTAACGCGACTGCTGGAGTTGCTCTTGTGTCCCATGTCGGCCCACAATCTTAGGACGTGTTTGGTATCCTGCAGATGGTGTAGCCAGGCCGGACAGGGACGAAAATGGACCGTTTGGTTGCCCACATGCCCTTTTTGCCCGCATCAGTGCGAACCTCAAAGCACCCCTTAGCCAGGCCTGGGGACAACGCTCGATTCGGTCATTTCCCTAGAGCCAGCCTCGCTACGTGCGAAAAGGGGAACGCGGTGACCGAGCTCGTGTAGGCAGGGAGATGGCGGGAGGCCGCACACGGCCTTGAAATTTCGGTGGGAGGAATTCGCTCACCGCCCTCCTGCTCCTCTCCCTATTTAGAGACGGTAGTGTTCGGTCCCCAAAATCCAAATCCACCATTCCACCTCCCCGTCAATTTCCTCCGTCAGATCTAGATTGATGTCATTTGATTCTTCTGCCTCTAGCACGAAGAAGCTGGTCCTGCCATCTTTGCCGGCGATCACGATGTCAGTTGACCGTCCTGCTTCACCCTGGAGCCAGTCTTTGGTTGTCCTTTAGGCTACTCCGGCGAAGGCGCTCATGGTGAGCTTTCCGTCAGCAAAGTCAACCGAGGCGATGGTCATATTGGCGGCAATTCCATGGACCGCAGTGACAGTCAGCACACCAGCAGCTCCTTCGTCACCTACCTCTGTGATGCATCCTCTAGAAGCTGCAGTAAGAAACCTCTAACCTTGAGCGTGGTGTGTGATGTAGTGTTATCTATGATGCTCATAGATCTATTCATGGTGTGTGTGTGTGTGATATAGTGTTATCTATGATGCTCATAGATCTGTTCATGGTGTGTGATGTAGTGTTATGTGTGATGCTCATAGATCAGTTCATGCTGTGTGAGTTAGTGTGATCATGTTTTTCTCTGTTGGCTGGACTTATGATGCTCTGCTTGTTCGTACTTACCGTTAGCATGTTTAGCACAAATTGTTTGTAGACCATAGTGAATTTAGTGTCTTGTTCATCAATGTAGGACAATTCGATGGACAAAACACCAAAACTACCTACTGAGATTGCTGAGAATGTTATCCACATTCGAGCTGCGTACATGCACACACCGAGACCAATGGTGTGGGAGCCTTCCCTATCTTTATTTGTCATGAACAAGCTTTGTGAGTTCATCAAAGAAGGGATTAGGTGTGACCACGGATTCAAAGAGATTTACATGCAATGTATATGCACCGATGTTCTTGACTTCACTGGAAAGCATGTCACCCCGACTCAGGAGTACAACCATATGAGGAAGTGGAAGAGGAAGTGGGCTCTTGTGCTCAAGCTGCAGGGTTTGGACGGCGTCGAATGGTGTCCGGACACCACGTCTTTTAGGATGGAAAACGGCAAGCGGATGGAGCTGTCGAAGGTTGTGATGCATTGTTCAATTCATGTTTATATTTTTGAAGATTTTTCACCGCTACTTACGTAACAGAATTTTGTTTTGTCACAGAGTTACCCCGTGGATCTCCTTTCCAATCCAGTGGAGAACTATGCTCAGATGAAGCTCATCTTCATCCCCAAGCCTATCATTGAGAAGCATCTCTACATGACCCACTCGCTTATCTTGGTCATGGACCACCTTGCCGATAACCCGATCCAAGGTTGGTTGTACACTTCCATGTGTGTCCGTGAAAGGAGGAAATAACTGAGGTGTTGGTTGCGTAAGAACTACATCTGAGACGGAAACCGCTATCTATAGAACAACGTAAGTCGTACTACTTACCTATCTTAGCTCTATGATGGTGCAGAGATGATCTGCGTGAACAAGAACTTGTATATTTTGGGAGGTGGTGAAACATTCCCTCCATTAGCTAGGGTTGATGCAACTATGGTAGAGGTGAGCACCTCTCGTGATGAACTTGGTGATGAACTACTTCTGTGTTATGCTCGCTTGTGTGTCGTCTGTGTGTTGTGATTGTGATTGTGTTGTCATTGTGACGAACTGCTTATATGTGTGTTGTGAATCTGTGATGAACTGCTTGTGGGTATGCTCACCACTCTAATGTGGGAGGGTACCACAGCGAGTGCACAGACTGCAACTAAACTTATGTGTTTCTGTTTTTATTGGACCAATACAGTCTACCAAATAGATGGGGTTCTTCACTCATATAAAAAAAATGTAAAAAAATGTATGCAGCCTACCAAACAAGTTGCAAAAGCTGACACAGAGACTGTATGAGTCTGACTATGTCCATCTCAGCATTACCCATACAGGCTACCAAACGGCACGAGCCATCTGCTACGTGTGCCCATGGCGCAAAGGATCCGGTCTCTTCGACACGTGTGTGCGGGGTACGGCTATGTGCAGCGGTTAACCTTCGGGAACATCCACCAATCTGATCTCCGGTGTGTGTCGAATCTTCTCGCAGCGCAGAGTCGTGCTCGCTCGCGTTCACCACGAAGCGCAACCGCAGCATCTTGCCCCGTCGCTCGGAGCACGGCGCCATGCGCCGCCCGTGGAAGCACCCCACCGCGCGCCACGGCGCCGCCGAGCTCTGTCTCCGCGAGGTCGGCGAGCTCCTCCCCCGCCGCTTCGCCCGCCGCGCCGCCGCCTCCGAGGTGCCCCCCTCCCCCATCCCTGTCCCCATCCACTCCGCTCCTCTGCTCTCCCTCCGATTGTGCTTCGATAGTTCGATTGATCCATCATCGGAGCGGATCGGCGTAGGCACTAGTCAGCGATCGGGCCCGCCGTTTTGTTACATCGGTGCTGTCTCGAGCTGTATATTGTTCGGGACTTCGGGCCGTGCTCTTCTGTCGATTTAGCTGGGATTTAGTGTTCGGTAGGTTTTGCGTGCGGATCACATCATGTAGTACTCCCTCCGATTCATAATAAGTGTACTAAATCAGCGACACTTATTATTATGGATCGGAGGAAGTACTATTTTGCTCGGTGTTTGCTCGTTAAATTAGACTCGGTGACAGACTGACATCTGGTTCCAGCTAATGGGTTGTCATGATCGGGTTGTGAGCAGCAATGGCCTTTAGTATTTGACTGAATCACAGAACCGTCAATCCAGACCGGTTGATCTTGACCTCTTGATTTGGCAATCCGAAAGGCCTGAATTGAATACATTGATCTGAATTCTGAACTGCTTATTAGCGTGTTCCTTATCAAGTTGTGAGTAGACTAAATGAGTAGTGTGTGCATTTGTTGTACTCTGCTACTTGCTAATGTAAGTGCTGTCATACAGGAGCTCGTTATGCGCCTCCAGATTCACAGGAAGCTCAACATGCACACGGGATGCGTGAACACGGTGGGCTTCAATGCGGATGGTGACATCCTCATATCGGGATCCGATGATCAGAAGGTAATGATGTGGGATTGGGACACCGGTGCAGTCAAATTGCAGTTTCATTCAGGCCATGGTGATAATGTGTTCCAAGCGCGGTTCATGCCTTACACGAATGATCGCACCATCGTCACTTGTGCTGCTGATGGCGAGGTAGATGTGTTATATTCCTGTTTGATATACATTTCATGTTTTAGATGGTGATAATAAGTTCGGAGGTTACAATCTGTGAATGCAATCAGGTGAGAGTTGCCAAGATCCAGGATGATGGAGATGTACTTACTTCATTGCTTGGTGAACATGATGGAAGGGCTCACAAGTTGGCTATAGAGCCTGGAAGCCCTTATATTTTCTATAGCTGTGGTGAGGATGGTCTTGTTCAGCATGTAAGGACCCTAACCCTCAAAATATGCCCTCTCTCACTCAGTCCGCACATGCAACATTTTGTGTTTGCATCTCCTGTGTGCACACAACATTTATTTCTGTATCTGATCCCTTATAATTAGCCATTTCCGTTCTTGTGCAGTTTGATTTGAGAACAGATACAGCCACAGAACTATTTATTTGCAGAAACTCATTGACTAAATCAGGATACTCCTCGCATGTCCATCTTAATGCAATTACAATGGATCCAAGGAATCCAAATATTATTGCAGTTGGAGGAAGCAATTCACTTGCTCGTGTCTATGACATCCGTAAATGCAAGTGGGATGGATCATCTGATTTCGCTCAACCATCTGACTGTTACTGTCCACCACATCTCATTGACAATAGGAGTGTTGGAATAACAGGGTTAGCATTCTCTCACCAGAGTGAGTTTCTTATATCTTACAATGATGAGAAAATTTACCTCTTCCCTAAAAATGGAGGGCTGGGACCTGATCCGAAATCGTCTACCAAGATTGAAGGCAATGAAGGGTCCAAATCAGCAATGTTTACATCTAGCGAATCTGTTGATCGATCTGCACCTCAGGTATATGTTGGGCACCGCAATTGTGAGACTGTGAAGGGTGTGACTTTCATTGGCCCAAATCATGAATATGTTGCCAGTGGGTCAGATTGTGGTCGGTTATTTATTTGGAGGAAGAGAGACGGGAAATTCTTACGGGCAATGGAGGGTGATGAATGCATTGTCAATTGTATTGAGCCCCATCCTCATGTTATGACGATTGCAAGCAGTGGAATTGATAACGATGTGAAGCTATGGACTCCCTCTGCCAATGAGCGAGCACAAGTGTTAAATGTCGAGGAGGTAAACCTCTTGGCTATCTATATGTCTCCTTATCACCTCACTTCCAGTTGACCTATTATTTTCTACCCTACATGTAATATTAACTTCATACTCTACCAATAAACAAATTGAAGAGCTGATTGATGATCAGGTGTTTCCAAGAAAAAAACCATTTTGCTTCACCTGTATGAACCATTTACATGAGTACATTCATCCCTATCAACAATTCATCAAGTTTTTCCCTCAAAATGTTAATCCTATGCATTTTTCAGCATTATTATTTGTCTTAATTACAGAGAGAACTTTTATGTTTTGGTGTAGATTTTATGTTGGAAACTTTGCTATTAGCATATCATCACCTAGACGTTTTAGCTCAATGCTCTTCCAAAATCCAAAATGTGTTGGATTTTGTTTCATATCGTTTTCATTCTTCTCTTCCAGTTGAAGCCCCGAAAGAGAAAAGCAAAGCTCTGGCACTTTGCCTTACCGGAGGAATTGGTCTGGCACGTGCTAGCATCACGACGGAGGCAATCAGCTGGTGAAGATTCATCTGCAGATCTGGAGGACAACACAGAACTGCTTAATCTTGTATTGCAAGCTGCAGACAGAGATAGCTTGTCTGACGACAGCGATGAGGATGAAGAAACCTCTGACTGCTCCGGAAGCTAGAGCCAAATGATCAGTTGTCCTCTGGAATATTGCAAAATTGTATATAGACAATAATAATAATTTTATGCTATTTCCATGGGTGATACTAGTATGTGTGACTCTCATCTGTGTTATAGATATATGTTTTCAAAGGATATTTTGTTGAGAAGCTCGAAATGTAGACACGGTGTGCAGAGTGTACCTGTATCTTCTGAAATTTATATTGGAGCTCCTTCTGCGGCACTTGTTATTTTGTTAATGTTTCATATTTTTTGACAAAAGAAAACAACTTTTAATAAATGTTCACCTGGTCTCATATATCTTCAAGTCTCATGCTTGCATGAGGAAGCTTGTTTTATTTATATCCCCTTTGCTAGTTAAGCTATATCTTCTTGATTCATTTCCTTTCCTGGTTAAGTTATAATAAGTCTTCTACAAATTTTTGCATTCCCCAGATTGCGCAAATGAGCAGGTGCTAGCCAGGCAGTGAATTTCCTGTTCATGCTCTTGTCATTTTTGAAATCTAATGACATCCTGTTTTGCTTCTGGATTTGGTTTTCACTTTCACCACTAAACAGCGAACTGCTGTGAAACAAGTGGTTATGATTTTCTTTGTATTCGAACTAGTAGTTTTTTATGGTAGTAGAAAATACTTTTTGTGTGAGATTGTCAAATATTGAGCACATTCTGTTTTATGCATGGGTTTCCCTGCTTAGATTGCTGGTAAAGAGAAAGTTGAGAAATAATATTCATAAGTTCATCAGTGTTATTTCGTCATTTTAGAATAATGTCTAGATGTGTGCCTTAAAGTTTTTTTGTTTTTAACTAATTTAATATATCAATGTGCAGCGGATCAACTGGAATGATGGGCCCGGTACAAATGAACAGGAATTTGCAGATGTGGGTGTGAATGCAGTCATGGAAAAGGAAAGAAGAAAAAGGAAACCTAAGCACTAACAGGTCAGTGACCCGTAATTTTATCTAAGTATATTCCTCTCATTTGAATATCATTCTTGTTAGGGCACACCATATGACAGAACAAACAGTCATTGGAAATTTACCATCAATACACAGTATAGAAGATACCTACTCTGTAAATTCCTGGCTTCCTTACTACACATTATTGCTGATTATAATACAAGTGATAAATGAAAATTTGGGGTGCAAAAAAGTCTCCCTTTTTCTTGCACAACAATAGTGTTAACTATGCATATCAAAGGTTGCATAGTTGGTTTCCCCCAAGCCGTACATTCTCAACTAATTAGCTATGTCCAAGTGTCAACTATCAAATACAATTTACAAACAAACTGAAGCCTGCTTCTACTTTTGATACTTCACACCACTATTTTCTGTGCCTATTAATTCCATTGGCAAGGATAGAACAGCTACCTAAGTTGATCATAGCTATTGATACTGAGCAAGAAACAGGAGAGTATTAGAATTCTAGACATATGTCATCTGTACATGGATATGTATTCACTTCTTCTATTTGTGATCTGGCTGAACTTCTGCTGGCCTCATATTAATGCTCATTGTGAGTGCTACCAACTGCAAGGTGTACAATAGAAAATTGAAGTCAATATGAAGTGCATAGAGGTTCATATATATCAAGAACTATCTTGTAAAACAAAAAGGGAAGATGAGATTTACAAAAAATAGTTCGACCATAGTCACAGCATGTTCAATTAGGGATCTTACCGTTGCAAATCCAGCACAGGCAAGGCTAAAACCTTTGAAATTGAAAGGTGCAGTTTCCGATAGGAACCAGGCTGTGAAACCAACGTGAGAAAAATTAAATTTAATGACATCTTTGGCTAAGCTTGTGGGCAGTGACATAAGAATTGAATAAGTATAAATTTCATTCAAGGCAGCTTGTTCTATGTTGACAGGTGCAAAAGTAAACATAATGACAGATGCTTACCTGTGAGGGGAGTAAATACTAGAGGAGATATGACATTTGCAGTTGAGCTGATTCCTGCGATACACCCTTGAACCATTCCCTTGAATAAACATTGTAAAAAAAAAATGTTGCAAAGAGTGTATCTAAAATCTTCTGGGAAATAAGCAACTTCGTTTTGTTCATGAATCAAATAATATGATGTTGTTTAGTACCTGCTCAGAAGGTCCGACTTTTTTTGATATGATGCTCCTAATCTGTTAAGAATAGATTGAGTTAAAAGATTATTGGCATGGTTGCATGAACCGAAACAAAAACTAAAGATGGGGCACTGACATGATATATTATTACTACTTACGCAAGGGCCGACCAAAATGCTTAGAATCACACAGCTTGCGGCAAGGTATGGAACCTTCAACAAAACATCAAATTTAGCATGACCTAATACCAAACAGTTGCCCATCATTACTGTAGTGCTATTTGATGAGTTACATACCCAGAATGACCATGCAATGCTGTATAGGAATCCCTGCAGCATCCACGCCAGGTCAGACTGAATTTTTAAATTTATTCTTGCAAGATAGTCATGTTAAAAAAGACTAAGAAGGACTATGCAATAATTAATCCCCTTACGTGCACGCAGCTCCCTAGAAGTGCCACAACAAGTAGCTTGTGCTCACCAAGCTTTGGCGCTAGGAGAGGCATCATGGTCAGCTGCATATAGATCATAAATTAAAAACTGCTTTTCGTGCACCCAAGTAAAATCTGAGTGAAGAAATGGTCATAAAGTGAAGACGTCATAGGAAAACATTACTAAATGAACTTGTACGGTTGTACCTGTGAGAAACTTCCTGTTATGCCAATAATAAGCAGCAAATTTGCATACTGGTTCTTGGTATAGTGGAACTGTGCCTTCAGGAAATACTGCATTTTGTAGTTGGATCACAAAAGACAGAACAAAAATAGAAGCACATTCAGGTATCAATCAAGTATAGTTGATAACTGTTTTACAAGTTTGTACTGGACAAAACGGAGTACCAATAATGTACTTCAAAAAAAAAGGGAGTACCAATAATGCGGTTTGCAGGCCTGCTTCACCAAGGCTATGGAAAAATGTGATGACCGCTGCTCTCGTGAAAGTCGAGCTGCAAGTGATTTGCAGGCAATCAGTAGGTAACCTGAGGTAAATATCATGGTGCTTTTTTCCCCGGAGAATAGATGGAGGAACTATCTATTCCATTTTCCATGAAAGAATGTATCATGGCTCGGTATTATTAATTTTACAATTGGCGTGTTTGTGGTTTTGGCAGCAGGAATGCTTATCATCATGTTGGGGTGAAGTATCTGATGCTGAAAGGAGTTGCTAACTGCTACACACCAAACACAAGGTCATCAGGAGTTGGTGAGAAGAGAGCTGATGAGTTTGGGAAGTCTTAACCTATTGACTATTGTGTTCGTGGTGCGCTAGTGACAAGAGAGGCACCCTGTGGCCTTACTTGAAAGGTCAGAGATTACTAGTACAGTACTATCAATTTTCATTCTCTCCATTAAGAGCTGGTGTGCGGGCCAATTTTCTAATCAAGTTCAGAAAGGCGTGTCACCTGCTGGTAAGAAGGGCAGCCGTCTCCGACAGGGAGGACGCCTTCCGGAGAGGCGGGAGCCTCGGCGACAACTCCTCGGTGCTGGAGGAGGGAGCGAAGAGCAAGAGGGAGGCCTCCTCATCGCGCAGCAACGAAGCTCCGCGGTCCGTCTCCTGGACGAAGGCCCTCATGTACACCACCGCTGCAATCGCCGCCAGTGTTGCCACCTGCAGAGCATATAACAAATCAAGGAACAACCCAGCTGCGATAGTGCAAAGCACGAGCCAACCAGCATGAGGCGCAGGTATATGTACCTGGAACGTAGAGGACACGGAGAGGAAGCGGGTCGCGATGGTGCCGGCGACGAAGCCGGCGGTGCAGACGCCCGAGAAAACCCCGAAGGCCGCCGCCCGCTGCGCCTCGGGCACCTTGTCGGCCTGCATTGCAGGAGGCATGCAAAATTCAGGCTCTGATCATCAATGGGTACGGGTGAGTTCGACTGGCTGAGAGAGGCGGGCTGGTTACCACGTAGGCAAGCGAGAGGCACATCATGGCACCCTCGGAGACCATCGCCGTCAGCGTCTTGACCACGTAGTAGGCGTAGAAGTACGGCCTCGTCTGGTTAAACGCCAGAATGGCTAGGTCGACGCGAAAGAAAGAAAAAAGGTTAGTTAGCAAGTACAGTATTCCACAAGTACTGGGTGGCCGTGAAAGATTAAGAATTTACCCAGTGGGACGATGGACAGGGTTGCAGGGAGTGCGAGCAACGCCTTGCGGCCGTATCTGTCGGACAGGTTCCCGACGACCGGCGTCACCACGAGTGCCCCCAGGCCGGTGATCTGCAGTGATTTTCAGGTAGAAGATGAAGTGTCACCCACTCACTAATTATGGTCCATGAGATTTGACGCTAACTTCTGTTTGTCCTTTGGCGTTCACAGTGACAGATTCTGCTAGGTCCGCCCAATGGGTTCACGCTAGAGCGACCAATCATCGGTGGTGCACGTGAACATCAAACGAAAGTTTGAAGGCACCTCGTTGACAGGCACCTCCACACTTCTAGAGCGCAAACACCGTGCAGGGTAGTATTCTCGTGCTAGTAATTGGAGATTAGGTCGCCATACTATTTTCCAGAAATATTGCTGATTTGCACGTTTTCATCGATTAAAAGGAAGAATTGTCCAATTCATCATTTAGGTGATGAAACCGTACAACCAGAGCCAAGCCCGTTTCTCATCCGTGATACACACATAGTATGTGTATTTCGGCTTGGGGTAGTAGTCTATTGTTGATACGAGCGGAGCGATTCCGCTCCTTCTCGCTGCAAGAGGCGACATAGTTCGTGTCGTCCCGTCCAACGGCAAGAAGAGAGGCTCGTGGAATTTTGCGGTGACGGTTTCCTAGCAAAGGTGCTTAGATGGTGGCGATGATGCTGTTTAAGGCGTCCCTAGATCCAGCCCCAACGTTGGCGGTTCTTCACCGAGGAGTGCAGGGTTTGTGTTTCTTGTCATGCCGTCCGTCCGGAGCTAGGGTTTCTCGCGGGTTTGGTCCACGAGGCGACGAAGTTGGCGAAGCGACATGTCCTATGTTGTGTGTGACATATGCTTTACTGCTTCCTCTGTTTTAAAATATAAGATGTTTTAGTTAAGAGCGTATCTAGACCCCTAAACGTTCTTTTCATAAAACATCTTATACTCCCTCCGACCCATATTAGTTGACTTAGATTTATCTAGATTCGGATGTATTTAGTACTAAAACTTGTTTAGATACATCCGAATCTAGACAAATTCGAGTCAACTAATATGGATCGGAGGGAGTATTTTAAAACAGAGGGAGTATTTGGCTAGCAAACCTTCTATGCAATGGTGCGACAAAAGCTCTTCGACAAGTGAGGTCGTGTGTCGCACATATTCCACCGGGCGACCGGCGGGGCCGATTTGGCGGTGGCAGATTGCATCTCTAGGGTCATGTTCGCAACTTTCATTTTGTCGGGATGTTTTTTGGCTCTTGTGCTGAAACAGTTGTTCCATCTGGGTGTCTTGTGGATTGTTGTGCGTGCGTACGTCGTAAGCTGGCTTGTTTAATGGATGGCACGTGGCGACCTTTTCAAAAGAAGTACAGTGGTAGGTTGGCTTTCGCAAGTGCAGGTTGTGTGACCCCGGCGCCACCTTGCCTAGTTGCCTTGCATCCTGTCTTATTCTCTCCTCTGCTTTTGGGGCCAAAGAGTGAGCTCTGCTTTGGGTTTGGGTTTGGTTTTCCTGTCGGGAGAAGTTTTCCTTTCTTAATGAGATGACCTTACCAGTACCAACGACTTTTCTTGTGCCTCCAGCCATATCCCCTACCTGGGAAGTAAATCACCTACGTAGCTTTTGACACTGGAGGGCGTTGTAAAATGTTGGAAAAGGTGCGTGGTCGGTGCGACGTTTACAGAGGACCGGTTGGACGGTTTGCTTCCGATCGAGGTTGCCGCCAAAAGCGAGATCTCGGGCGCGCGTGGTCGTATCGCCCTGTGACGCAGCGGACAAACCGAACGCACCGACCCAAGGCGAACCACTAGGCTGCTGCTAGCTCAAAGTGACCGACGTGACGGTGAGAGAGTCGTCAGTCTCGTCACCTTTCACCGGAAAGACGGTATTGTACTTGTCTGGGCTCTCGAACTTGAGAAAAATTACGAAAACCCGGGTCGGTTTCCTCATGAAAATCGGGGGGGTCTTCCCTTGTTCCAGACGGTGGCTAGAAGCGACCGTCTTGGACGCATGTGGATGGTTAACTGATCTGATGGGAGGGAGCTGCAAACTGCAAAGGCAGGCGTGCGTAGTGGGGCTTCCACTCTCCGTCCATGTCCCGTCCCTGTCCCTTCATGCCATCCCCGTGTTCCTTCCTACGATCCTCACCAAATGCTCAAGCGAAAAGCAACAAGAAGAAGAAGCAAGATACGGCCATACTGATCCGATATCTGCCAGGATAAGGGATTAGCATGCAGACATGCAGCTTGGCCGCCCCCTTGAGCTTGCGAGCAGGAACTAAATCTACCAGTTCGATCGCCTGAACTTGAGCGAAGCCTAGCTAAAACCTCGTGCGCAAGTGAACAGAGAAACGGATAACAGAGAGTGCGCAGGGCTGGGGGAAGTACGTACGGCTTGCTGGAGGCCTGTGAGGTAGATGGCGAGGGAGCACTGGTCTTGGCCGGGGCAGAGCGCCGCCATCGTCACGTCGGTGATCACCGGCGCCACCATGAAGGCGCCGACGCAGAAGAGGAAAGCGAACACCAGCAGATGCCCCAGCCCCGCCGCAGCCTCCTTCATCTTCAGACTTTACCAATCGATCGCACTCTCCCTTCCTCTCTCCCCCTCTATGTCTATGTAATGCTACGTGACGACGTGCCTTTCTCTCCCACTCACTAACTCACCGGCCTCTTCTCCCTCTTTATATGTTCCTCCAAGCTACTACTTACATGTGTGTCTATGACAGGAGGACATGCACACAAGGCCTAGTTAATTTAATTGATTGTAATCTAAGCACCACGGACATATCAAAAGATCGGTCCATGTGGTTTCACCGACAAGGCAGGAAAAATAAGTAGAGTAAGTAAGGGCACATAGCATATTGGAACATAATTCCTTGCAGACTAGTATAAAGAAATATAGTAGTGGCGAAGTGGAGAAACTATTAAAGCATGTCACAAACAAGAAAAGCGGTGCTTGGTTGCCTCTCAAGGGAAGAAATATGCCATCTCCCTCCACTTTCGCTCTCACACAACGTTCATCAAGACTTGACAAGGGTATTATACAGAAACCACTCTGTTCCGTTTACATGACATGACCTCAAAACGCAACAGAAGTTTACTTCTCCAGAGGAAAAATTTAGCAATTGCGTCAACCCCAGTACTTGCGATCATTCATTACTTCATACTACCAGATATGTGGAAGTTTCACAAAATATATTAAAGGTTCTAAGAGCGGAAGATAAACAATATTGTCCATACGAATCAACCAAGTTCCACCATGTGTAGCCGTGCTTACAACCTTGCAACACCCATTCTGCCCCAGTAAAGCTCTGTAGCATGAAAGAACTCGAGAAGATGTTTCTTCTCCTGCGCCTCCGGAGGAATAAGAATGGTCGAGCCCACTGAGAATATATCACTCCAGTAGTTTCGTAAAGCTCTGCAGCACAAAAGAACTTGAGCATATATTACTTCACTAGTTTTCTGGTAGCTCCCTTGGACTTCAACTGGAGCTGCTGGGCTGCAAAACAGATACAGATGCAATCAGCCACCCTGGAAAAACTGGTTTCCCAAAAATCTGAAAACCAGATTAACATGCAAGTTAACTTTCTTCCGGCAATCCATACAGGAGCATCGGTTCTCAGTTTCCCATCTTGCCTACTTCATCATCACAGGTCAAAATCTGGATCGGCTCCAGAGACTGTTGTGCCAACATGGCAACATGTTGCGATGTACTCCCTCCGTTCCAAAATATAAGATGTTTTAGCTTTTGTGAAAGGAACATATCTAGACGCATTTTAGTGTGTAGGTTCGGAGTGAACCTACACACTAAAAGGTGTCTAGATACAGTCTTTTTACAAAAGCTAAACATCTTATATTTTGGAACGGAGGGAGTACTTATCAGCACAGACATCCCAGCAGCCCAATTGCATGGAAGATGGATTGACTACGAGCACTAGAAACGTAATGCAAAATGGAATTTAGCTAATTAATTAATTAATTTCATCCATATCAATTGTACATAAGAGCATCAAGTTTTTTACGTTTTCTAGAGAAAAATCTACTCCGTACATCAATTGTCAACTAATCATGTACTCCCTCTGTTTAGAAATATAAGACGTTTTAGCTTTGTGAATCGAATGTATCTAGACGTCTTTTAGTGTAAAGGTTCGTAGTGATTCGGAGTGAATCTATACACTAAAAAGCGTCTAGATACATTCATTTCACAAAACTAAAATGTCTTATATTTCTAAACGGAGGAAGTATACATAGATATATTGTCATGGTCAAAGTAGCCCTTAAAAATTATACTAGAAACTACTCCCTCTATTCCACAATATAAACCTTTTTAGAAAGCTAAAACACTGGAAATCACGTGCACTACCTAAACTGAAGGTTTTCTCCTGGCTATTGATGCATGATCGGCTAAACACCAGAGACCTAATGTTACGTAAGAATTGGCATCTAGAGACTGGTCCAGATTGTGTTATGTGTGAGGAAGCTTTGACTGAAACGAGAGATCATTTGTTTTTTTGAGTGCAGCTTTGCTCAGCAATGTTGGTCTGCAATCGGTATACACTGGGACAGCTCTATGAATTTCTCTGCGAGGTTTACCATGGCTAAGCAATCTTTCAATGGACCGTGTTTTATGGAGGTAGTGGACTGTGCAGCATGGAATAATTGGAAAGAGCGGAATGACTCAGTGTTCCAGGGAGGGACACCCTTTTTCCTTTGGCAGATGGCGTGTACACTTCCAAAGTGATCTTATGTTACATCAATATAGAGTAAAGCCAGCTCTGGTCCAACCCTTAATAGATTGGCTCCTTGATATCTTTGTGTAACTTGTATGCTTCAGTTCCTTTTAGTCCATTTCTTCTCCCCTTCATGTAATCCCTCGAACTTTTTGTACAGTTCTTTTCTTAATGTAAAATTTACACCGTAGGGGCTTCTCCTACGGTAACGTGGTTCAAAAAAAAAGCTAAACAGCTTGCTAAAAAGGCTTATATATATTATGGAACAGAGGGAGTATTTTCTACATATGAGAAAGGTAATTGATGATATTTGTTCAAACTACACTAGAAACAAGTTAGTTCCCGATTGAGCTGATTTCCAACGAATACTTCTTCAATGCATGGAAGTAAGCTCGATTTATTTCTAGGTTTCATAAATAGTATCATGTCAGATTTCCATGAGATGTAACGGGGCAATAAAGTACTCCCTCCGACCCATATTAGTTGACTTGGATTTATCTAGATTCGGATGTATCTAGTACTAAAACATGTCTAGATAGATCTGAACCTAGACAAATTCGAGTCAACTAATATAGGTCGGAGGGAGTAGGAAATTTTGTATGTCTGCAAAAGGCAACCATTCAATGACCTTTGAGTCGAGAGCTTACCTTGTTGAGTACCAAAGAAGGAGGCCATGCCATGATGTAGGGGCATAAGCGGTCAGGGTGAAGTATAGGGCAGAGCTTATCCAGCTTCTCTGTTTCTAGGCAGAAGGATAGGAACCAGACATCATGATCCGGCTCATGGTAAATAGACAAGTAGACAAAGCCATTGACGATCGTTAAAATCTGCAGCTTATGAAGATCAAATGAACAATAAGTGAGCTCATAAATCGCCCACAACAACGGAAATGTCTTGTGCAACATCCATCGCTCGATGCCGTCCTCATCGGCTCTCCAGAACCAAACAAAAAGCGTAAGTTTTACAGTGCAGACGATACAGAGCTTCCCAGCCCTGGTCTCGCCAGCTGTAAATGCTCCTTGCCCTTGTATGTGTGGAAGCAGATCGATTCTAGAGAACTGCAATGTAGTGGTGTTCAGTACACGCGCACTGGTTTGCCTCGCTTCTATCCAATAGATCAGCCCATTCACCAGCTTTCCATTGTCAGAGCTGTACTTCTCGTCCCGAGGCTGCAACGCAGGCTCCATACTTGCAGCGTCCACCCATGGAAAAATCTGCCACTTTCTGGTTTCTGATGTGAGGACAGCGGCTTGCGCTCCGGAATTTTTGTGACAGACGCTGATAACGCGGAGCGGACCTTTGTCTTCTTCGGGGGAGAGGACATGGTACTCGACGCACGTATTTTCGCGCATCTCGTCGGGCGGTATGGGGAATAGATGCAGGGCACGTGTGAGGGGGTTGTAGACGGCTATGTGATCTGTGGTATAGCTGACGAGAACGACGTACCCATCGTGGCAGTCACTGATTACCCACTCGGGGGCGGCCCCTTCGACGTCGTCGGGAAGGCGGGTAAAGAGGAAGTCAGCGCCACGGACGGCGGCGGAGAGGTCCGGGTCGGAGCGCAGGCGAAGAGGGCGGAAAACGGGGGTGTCGGTATCGAAGATGTCGAGGAATAGGCCAAGGAGTGGGGGCGAATGGAGCTCACGGAAGCGGCGGCGGAAGGCGGGGGGTGAGTGGACGGCGCGGAGGGAGGAGCGGCAGGTGAGGGCGGCACGGACGAGGGTCGGGAGGGAGGGGAGGCGAAGGAATATCTCCCGAAGGAGGTCATCGCCGAGGGCGCATATGGTGGTCGGAACGGCTGGTGGGGATTTCGGCTTCCTAGGCAGCGGCGGCGGCGGCTCAGATTCCATGCCGCGACACAGCGATGAGTGAAGGAGGCCATTTTGTTGCAACCAAAGCTAGGAGAAGAGAGAGGGCCGTGGGCCTAAGAAAGCCAGTTAGAAAAGGGTGTAGCTAGCTCACGGACCAAGTATCCTAAAGGGCCTGCCAGTAGAGATCTAGGGCTGATTTTTTTTTTTAAAAAAAATAGAGATCTAGGGCTAAAATTATAACTCAAAACTCCCGAGCTAAGAGCCTAAGAGCAACTCTAACAACCCTGAAAAAAAGAGAGCAACTCTAACAATATCTGTAAACTCGTGAACAGTAAAATCTAAATATAGGCTTCCAAAAATGGAAAATAGGTCGCATTTCTCGCGGCGCGGCGGAACAACTGTAAAACACGAACTGCATATTCGAATTTGAAGATATCGCGGCATAGTTCATCGACCAGAGAAGGTTTTGGCGCAAATTAGTTCTAATTACATGTAGCACAGCTTCATAAAAACTACAATTTACAAAGAAAATCTACTAGCGGTGGACGCCGCCGCAACCTAGACCAAAATTCATCGCCGGAGCTGCAGGTTGAGGTGGCGTTTGGGGCGGTGTCGACCTCAGTCCGCGAGGTCGATCAGGTCCGCGAGCTCCATCTTGACGACAGAGTGTCGTGTATAGGGATCAGGTCCGTGTCGTGTATAGGGGTCTCGCCAGAGTGGCAATATTTGCATGGTCCTATAATTTGTCAGGATTTTACAGTTTCGGGCGGTTTAAAGGGATTGTTAGAGTTGCTCTAAGAGCATCTCCACTCGTCCCCCATACGGCGTCTGGCGCAGCCCGATTTTGTTCGTATGGGGGAGGCACCGGATTGGTTCACAATTTGGGAGGGCGCAGGCTCCCAGCCATGCCCCCCATATAAAAACTTCAAACGTTTGAAAATTAGAGAAAATACAAAAATACTCTGGATCTCATAGCAGTTCAAACATGTTTGTACAAAAGTTGGAAAAAACCTAAAATCTAGTCCAAGGCGGTTGTAACATCCCAGGATTAGCACCTAGAAACAGACATGACACATGTTTGTGCATTGTATTCATGCATAAGAAAATTCAGGGAATTTTTGTGTAAAACTAAAGAAGCTATAGAGGGATCGAGATCTCTCTTGCTCCGATGGAAATATCCGGGCATGTGCGATGGATTTCGACATGTATCTTGGTGTTAGAGGGGAGACATTTCAAATTTAAAGATTCAAATAATTTATTTGAATTTAAAAGCAATTTGAAATTGGATTATAAATAAAGAAATGGATTATTATAATAAAGAGGAATTGAATTCATTAATATGATATTATTATTACAAGAATTAATTAGTGTTTAATTGTTTTCCAAAAAGAATTAGTTAATATTATTTGAATATTTAATTGTTATAAAACAATAAAGAGAATTGAAACATTAAAAAAGAATAACTCAAATATTTACTTCTTAATTCTTTCCTTTATTCAATAGCAACAATATAAATCCAAGAATTTCTCAAGTAATAATAAATTACAATATATAAACAATTGTAATAAAAGAAATGAAAGCTTTATTGAATAATATATATATATATATTACATTGTTCTTACAAAAGGAAAAAAGAAAAGATTACAAAAGAAAATTAAACACTAGTCTTAAACTAAATCCTATTTTAATCTTCTTATTCTTCATCACTTCTTCATCACTTGGTCTTGTACCTGCAAACAAAGATAGAAAATAAAATACACAGAGAGGGGGTTAGTGTTAGTTTTGCTCTTAGTGATAAACAATGAAGTGCACTGTTTTCAATACATCATCGAGAAAGTTAATTAAAAAGGGACAAAATCCATCAAGTGAAGTATCTGTTCTTTTCAAAATTTAAAGCCTCTGGACAACATCATAGGCAAAAGGGGCAAGTTTCACTAGGACAGAGAATAGTAAAAGGAAGGGGGTAATCCACCAAATTCACTTGATCTCATCCATAGTTAAAGTCAACAGTGAAGCGGCTCACATACCTAATTGCATGCAATGAGGTGTCAGCAGCATAGGAGTGAGGAGAAGTTTAAATCATAGCTAGCACAAAGCAAAGCACGCTTTGCTACTCACTTCACAAGCACAATCACATTCTGTCACCATCATACACAAGAACATCACTAGTTCTTACAACCACACCACTAGATCAAACCACTTTTCACCATAGAAACTCCAAGAGATCAACAATAAGATGGTTACTTGAAGGAGGAGATAGTTTGGGTGGATAGCAAGGTCAAGCTAAGCTTGGGGCAGCAAGGCCAAGTCAGTACAGCAGTTCCAGGAGGAGATCAACCATAGAAACAAGAAGGACAAGCTACCACAGCAAGTCCAAGCATCAGGGTATATCCCAAACTTGTAGATCTAATCATTATCCATTTTACCAGATTTGTTCTCATGCAAGTGCATGATAAAGTTGGGCATGTTGGACACAACAGATAATAAACAACAAGTATAGAACATATGTTCTTGCATAGAGGGGCTTCAGACCAGTATCATAGACCAAAGAGGATCTAGGCTTAACTAGATAACTATAAATCACAGCTGCTAGCATACAGGGCACATCCCTAGAAGGGTAGCACATCTGTACCTAGCAGATTCATTTTTGCTTGAGTACAAGCTCAAGTACACTTTCTTAAACACACATAATCATCTTCCTAAAAGATTTTAGGAACCATCTATTCACTTTATTAAAAAAGAACAACAAGGGTCAACACTGTCTATCACTAGGCCATAATATGCAAAACCTCAGAAATCAAGGAAATTAAATCATCTTCCTACAAGCATATAGGAAACATTCTTCTATAAGATCAATCCAATAATCATCACAGAGAGTAGAATAATCATTATTCACCATGGTTCTACACAGTATCAAGATAGATTCCTGAGCAAAGCCATGGATCACAAAGGTACTTCACAGACAAGTACCAGGGCAATTAACCCAGCAACATCAATTCAGCAGAGATGCATCCCAACTCAAGTCCATAACAGTGAATCTACCACCAATAACAATAATAACATGGGAATCCACACAATACTAACCATGCATTACAGAGTGATCTCTGACAGAGAACATAGTAATAGAACATGATCAACAGAGTTTAGCAATACATATCAGTAGGTCATCTGCGAGAGTATTTCCCAAGAAAGTAACCAAGAGGCTAAGCTAAACACCAGTATAGGAGATGAACCCTAGAATTTAGGGATGAACCCTAAATGGGGAATTCGTGCAGTAGTCACATGACATGAGGCAGAGGGAAGAGAGAGCAAAAAGAGAGGAGTAGGAGAACTTACTCGAGGTCCTCGCGATTATACAAAAGAGGAAGCACAAGAGGAGGCTGGCGGTGGTGAGGTGTACGGCGGCACGGGGAGCACCCCAGAAGGGGCGCTGCAACCCGCACTAGCTCGTGACGGAGGCAGACGTATGCGAAGAATAGCACCACGATCACCATAGTATCATCGGGGGAGATTCGCAACATGGCAGACCCAAACCCTAGCCACAAGGTGGGGTCAGCGCGGCCAGTAGATGGCGTGTCCGTCAAATCTAACAGAACGAGCACGCACGGCATCGTCGCCTATGTTAGTGACCACCGCGACGGTGGTCAAGGTGGCCTGGAACAGCCAAAATCAAGCGCGCGGCGGCGGGGGCATCGAGTCGACCTAGGGAGGAGCGTCACGAGAGAGAAACGAGAGAAAGGGGAGAGAGTCGGGGTACTGGGCCAGGTGAGGCCAGCCCAGTACTGCCCTAGGGGCATTTGACGTAACACCCTTGAATCGGCCCTATGCAAGTTTTAGCCCTTTCCGCCAAACCCGCATAGAAACGATTCAAGGACGCTCACCAGGCACTTTCGTGCGGGTGGAAAACAAAGTAATACCATTACACAACAGTCCTCGATGGGACCCACAGAACAGATATATATACAACAGCGACTCCATGAGTCAAGAATACATATATAATATACAAATATCCAAATCACCTCGAAACGATAGAGCATCCGACTACGGACAAGATGCAAAATGGGGCTAAGATCCCTGAAGAATAACCAATGGTGTCCATAACCCTACCCAGGCCAAGCCGGAAGGGTAACCCTGCTAACAACGTCGATCTCAAACCTGCTAAAACAAAAGGGGTGCCGACAAAGGGCAAAGGAAAAAGAGGAGCGTCGATCGAGGCCAAGACATGGCGAGGTTAGAATTCGCTCGCCTACATAGGTATGGTGGGCTAAAGCGGCAATGAGCACTAAACAACCTATAGAGACTGACACGATGTTGGCGGTTATCAGAGAGGGATAAGAAAGACCTATTCGAACCCTACCTGATAATAACACCAAACATACCCATCCTGGTATTTTCTCCTCGAGACCAAACGAGGAAGTCAGACCAAGAAACTCACATAGTTGGCAGTTTTACTCATTCCATTTTAGTTGCCGCAATTACTAATCAGATATAGATAGCATGAGTCATCCTGGAGCATAAGTAGTGGGCAGTTTTAATCACCATTCCGTTATAGTTGGAACATTTACTAGTCAGATATAATTGTCCTGAGGAATCCCAAAACCTAGCAGTTGTTGGCACTTTTATCACATTCCATTGGAGTTGCAATACTTACTAGGCAGGTATAGTATGACACAGATCACCATAGATCCACCAGTTGTTGGCATTTTTAATATCCATTCCGTTATAATTGAGCTGATTACTAGTCACATATTAAGTCAAATTTATAGCACTACTTTAGTTATGCTTGTCTATGATCGAGATACTGTGCTCCAAGTCGTCCATAACCGCGGACACGGCTTTTAGAAAGTTTTACCCTGCAGGGGTGCACAAATAGCAACACACACTCGATCAACCTCGGAAAAACCAACTCAAAACCCAACGAGGCTTTCACGACAAAGCAATCACAAGATTCATAAAATATTTTAGGGGGCCACCCCACTAAGCTACCCGCAACGAAGTTGGCCGGCTCCGGAACGGACCTGTGGTTTGTGGACGGTCAGAAACGACTGGGAACCCGAAAGTGTGACTGGGCTTGTCGATACAGCGAAAACGTGTCACGATCCTAAATAGTACAGGTGCTCCACGCACAATCGTAAATAAAGCAGTAAAGCATGACATAAGTACAGGATAGTAATAAAACCCCAAACTAGTTTGTGGCCCCAAGAAATAGAAATGAATCAAGCTCTGGCTCAGGGGGGTCCATAAGGCCTCCCGTATGTGGATAGTGCGAATAGTCAAGGAACAGGTATCAAGTACTCAGGGTCCTACGGGACACAAGTGAGCGTGGAAGAACCAAATAACACCTATTGCCCACCGATGCCTCTGTGTTAGTTTTAGCTAGCAATTTAATAGTTGTTAATAAAGACATGATCATCTCCACCATTAAGCATCTCCACCATAAACATCTGCCAGCATTCCAACAACTGTGGTACTCGAAAACACAAGATCGCACCTGAGCAAGCAACTACGATTCGCAAGGCCAGCTATCTACCAAACAATAGGTATTAGGAGGTGTCCATGGCAATATAGAGGCTGCACGGGATATAACTGGGGTACGGAAAACTAAAGCATCGCGACACGGATAGCAATAGATCAACAGTAGGAAATAAAGACTATAAATGCAAAATAGGTAGAAGGGGAAGAGATGCTCGCCTGGGAAAACACTGCCGACGGAACATATCCGGAGAACTTGTCGATACTCGCATCCACTCATTGGCCTAATCCGTGAAGAAGCAAAGCACTAGAAGAACACCAGATGCAATATTTAGTACTACGGCAGAAGATCCGGCATGATTATGATATGATGCAGATGCGGTGCAATTAGGCCATATTAAGCGGAACCGGGGTTCCGACAAATAATTAAACGGTTCAAGTTGTTTAGACCCCTCCAATTTAAATGTTGTCTTATCAAGGCAAAACATGGCAGCAGTTCGCTACGCAAATTTAAATGGAGTCCGGAATAAGACAAAGATATCCCGCATATAGACTCCATATTTAATTATGCGGTGAATCGGCATAATGCCCCCAAACCACATGATGCGATGCGAATATGAACCATTTAATATGCAACAAGTGATAAAGTCATATTATAAAAATAATGGGGGTCTCGGATAGGGAATCACATTAGGGTTCGGCGAACTTGGGCTCCGAGGGGTTCGGGGTCAGTCTCAGGGTCCGGAACTGGGGTTCGGTTCGACGGGATCGTTCTCGGACAACGGAAGGAGAGCTTGGCGTTCCGGGAAGGAGGACTTGGTTTGGCGTCAGGGGCGCATCGGGTTCGCCCTGGTCGGTGTCGATCTTGTCATCGCGAAGATCTTGTCGGTTCCGCGTGTCGGGTCGGTCTTGGCGTTCGGGATGAAGAGCTTGGCGTTCTGGGAAGGAGGACTTGTCGCATCTGTGGTCTTCGGGTCCGGCGGGTGCGGTCTTGGCTTCGGATCGGGGCTTCAGAATCCATGAAAGAACATCTTGATGTTCATGACGGAGATCTTGTCGTATATTGGTCCTGGAAGTAGTTTGTTCGTGCATCACCGGTGCCCTTGTCCAGCTTTGTGCACCGAGAGGTAGCATGTGTCTTCTTTACATTTTGTTATCCCTCGGTAGCAGATCATAGTCGCAGTGGCCACCACACCAGCACAAACAACACCACCACATCGCCACTTGGTCCTGGTAAAGTACAAACAACTACAACATCGAGGCCAACACGGCTAGGAGCACGCACATACGGAGACGAGCTTGAGGCTCAAGCGGACGCAGCGCATAGAGACGGGAGCCCACAACGGCGAGCTCTCGCGCGGGGACGTATTGGGGGCGCCGGCTCAAGGAACGGGCCGAACTCGGAGAGGAGGAGCGTGATGGCGGGGCTCGTGGCGCTCTACGGGCCAGCGTTCTTGGCGGCAACCAGAGGAGGCTCGGCCTAGCCGGAGAGCGGTGGCGCGTGCTCGCGACGGCGGACGGCGAGCAGGGCCGAGGACGCGCTGGGGCCCGGGGCGGTGCTGCCTGGGAGAGGGAGGGCGGAGCGCGCGCGGGCAAAGCTCGCGCGGGCGGAGGCGGCGACGGGGAGGCAGAGGGCCGGGAAGCTCGTGAGTGGCGGCGACCAGATCGCAGCTCCCTTGGGCGGCATCACGGTGCTGCACGGCCCGACGGAGGCTTGCGGGAAGGTGCCGAGCACAGGCGGAGGGGCGCAGAGATGGGGTGCCATGCGGGGGTGGGGGGGAGCTGTGAAGCGCAGGGCGAGAGGCAGAAGGAGGCAGGTGAGGGAGGTTTCCTGGATGGGGATGTGGGGTGGAGGAGCGAGAAGGGACGCGGCATTGTCGGTCATGGGGTGGGTCCAGGCAGGGGTAGGTGGACACGGGAGTAGAGGAGCGTGGGTGGTGGGTCGGGGCGACCAGGTGGAGAGCGGGAGGCTTAGGTGGCGTGTGCGGCTGGGGATTTGGCTGGGGCACATGTTTTGTGTGTCTGCGCGGGGTGTCCGGGTGGTGTGGGGCTAGGCTGCATCACATGCGTGTGTGCGTGTGTGCACTGCGCGCGGCAAGGGTGGGTGGCGGCGGATGGTTAGAGTTAGGTGGTATCTAGGGTTTCAGGTGCTTAGGGTTCTTATTTCTGGGGTTGTAGGCTGGCTGCTGGCTAGGCCTTTTGGGCCTGGACGGTGGCTGCCTCCCCCACTGAAAACACTTTATTTTTATTTAATTTTTTAAAATATGTTATAAATATTTTTTAGACAAATAAAATATCCAGAGAGACTAGGTTTTATAATTTGAAATGAAGAAGGGGATATGTAGAAAACAAAGATGGGCTTTTATAAAATAGTTTTAGGCAACCAAAATGTAGGATGACATGGCGATGCTCAAATGCAAGGTGGCATGATGACATGAGCATGCGGTCATGATGATGCGCAACACAAAAACACAGCGATTTTCTGGTAGTGGTTTTAGAGGGATGCCACAATTCGACACCACTAACAATGGATCTTGCCCTCGAGATCCGCCTCGTGGTACCGGGAAGAAGGTCAACGATCTGGATCTGCTCGCTTCGTGTAGATGCTCGCGACACCACTAACAAGAGGTCGTTGTCTGTTATCGTCGAGAGAACACTCTAGGAACAAAGGGCGAAGGTAGAGGTATTAACAAATAAAGCCACCTCTAGCTTCCGTGGACGGAGTAAAATTGCTGGTTCCACCGATTCAATATACAAAAGCGAATGATAAGAGTAGTCGGATGGTGATCAGTCCATCGCGCATCCAAACTATTACTCTGCACACGAATCAGAGAATTATGCAACCAACTCTCGGAATCAGACTGAAGATCTCGACAAACGAGGTTCGGTACAAAGGAGCGATGCATTCTCTGCATCGGATCTGCCGTAGCTGATGTCGTCGCGTAGGAAAACACCGAAAGGCACAAAAAGGAACAAAGAGAAGCCCGACAGATGAATGATTCCTCGGAGAGCATGTAGACCGGATGTAGAAGCACCGTCACCAAAGGAGGAAGCGAAACCCTAAAGGTACGACGAAAACCCAACCACGAGAATTCCTGGACTCGAAGAAAGAGAAGAGAGCAGATTCAAAACACGCAGAGGTAAGAGGAGAACAGCAGAGGGGTAAGGAGTAAAATCAGACCTAATCAGATCTATCCAACCGATTTTGCAAAAATAGTTTTGACACTCCACTTCGGCCGTTAGCTAGGTTATCCTATGGGCTGGACTTGTGGGGTATCGCAACTGCTGGGCTCTGATACCACTCTGTAACACCCTCGAATCGGCCCTATGCAAGTTTTAGCCCTTTCCGCCAAACCCGCATAGAAACAATTCAAGGACGCTCACCAGGCACTTTCGTGCGGGTGGAAAACAAAGTAATACCATTACACAACAGTCCTCGATGGGACCCACAGAACAGATATATATACAACAGCGACTCCATGAGTCAAGAATACATATATAATATACAAATATCCAAATCACCTCGAAACGATAGAGCATCCGACTACGGACAAGATGCAAAATGGGGCTAAGATCCCTGAAGAATAACCAATGGTGTCCATAACCCTACCCAGGCCAAGCCGGAAGGGTAACCCTGCTAACAACGTCGATCTCAAACCTGCTAAAACAAAAGGGGTGCCGACAAAGGGCAAAGGAAAAAGAGGAGCGTCAGTACTGAGGCCAGTACATGGCGAGGCTAGAATTCGGCGGCTCTCGCCTACATAGGTATGGTGGGCTAAAGCGGCAGCGCAGCGGCACTAAACAACCTATAGAGACTCGATACGACTGGCGGTTATCAGAGAGGGATAAGAAAGACCTATTCGAACCCTACCTGATAATAACACCAAACATACCCATCCTGGTATTTTCTCCTCGAGACCAAACGAGGAAGTCAGACCAAGAAACTCACATAGTTGGCAGTTTTACTCATTCCATTTTAGTTGCCGCAATTACTAATCAGATATAGATAGCATGAGTCATCCTGGAGCATAAGTAGTGGGCAGTTTTAATCACCATTCCGTTATAGTTGGAACATTTACTAGTCAGATATAATTGTCCTGAGGAATCCCAAAACCTAGCAGTTGTTGGCACTTTTATCACATTCCATTGGAGTTGCAATACTTACTAGGAAGGTATAGTATGACACAGATCACCATAGATCCACCAGTTGTTGGCATTTTTAATATCCATTCCGTTATAATTGAGCTGATTACTAGTCACATATTAAGTCAAATTTATAGCACTACTTTAGTTATGCTTGTCTATGATCGAGATCTGCTCCAAGTCATCCATAACCATGGACACGGCTTTCAAAGTTTTACACCATAGGGTGCACAAATAGCAACACACACTCGATCAACCTCGGAAAAACCAACTCAAAACCCAACGAGGCTTTCACGACAAAGCAATCACAAGATTCATAAAATATTTCAGGGGGCCACCCCACTAAGCTACCCGCAACGAAGTTGGCTGGCTCCGGAACGGACCCAGGGTTTGTGTGGTCGGCTGTAAACGACTGGGAACCCGAAAGTGTAACTGGGCTTGTCAATACAGCGAAAACGTGTCATGATCCTAAACAGTACAGGTGCTCCACGCACAATCGTAAATAAAGCAGTAAAGCATGGCATAAGTACAGGATAGTAATAAAACCCCAAACTAGTTTGTGGCCCCAAGAAATAGAAATGAATCAAGCTCTAGCTCAGGGGGGTCCATAAGGCCTCCCGGATGTGGATAGTGCGAATAGTCAAGGAACAGGTATCAAGTACTCGGGATCCTACGGGACACAAGTGAGCGTGGAAGAACCAAATAACATCTATTGCCCACCGATGCCTCTGTGTTAGTTTTAGCTAGCAATTTAATAGTTGTTAATAAAGACATGATCATCTCCACCATTAAGCATCTCCACCATAAACATCTGCCAGCATTCCAACAACTGTGGTACTCGACAACACAAGATCGCACCTGAGCAAGCAACTACGACTCGCAAGGCCAACTATCTACCAAACAATAGGTATTAGGAGGTGTCCATGGCAATATAGAGGCTGCACGGGATATAACTGGGGTACGGAAAACTAAAGCATCACGACACGGATAGCAATAGATCAACAGGAGGAAATAAAGACTATAAATGCAAAATAGGTAGAAGGGGAAGATATGCTCGCCTGGGAAAAACACTGCCGGCGGAACATATCCGGAGAACTTGTCGATACTCGCATCCACTCATCGGCCTAATCCGCGAAGAAGCAAAGCACTAGAAGAACACCGGATGCAATATTTAATACTACGGCAGAAGATCCGGCATGATTATGATATGATGCAGATGTGGTGCAATTAGGCCATATTAAGAGGAACCGGGGTTCCGACAAATAATTAAACGGTTCAAGTTGTTTAGACCCCTCCAATTTAAATGTTGTCTTATCAAGGCAAAACATAGCAGCGGTTCGCTATGCAAATTTAAATGGAGTCCGGAATAAGACAAAGATATCCCGCATATAGACTCCATATTTAATTATGCGGTGAATCGGCATAATGCCCCCAAACCACATGATGCGATGCGAATATGAACCATTTAATATGCAACAAGTGATAAAGTCATATTATAAAAATAATGGGGGTCTCGGATAGGGAATCACATTAGGGTTCGGCGAACTTGGGCTCCAAGGGGTTCGGGGTCAGTCTTAGGGTCTGGAACTAGGGTTCGGTTCGACGGGATTGTTCTCGGACAACGGAAGGAGAGCTTGGTGTTCCGGGAAGGAGGACTTGGTTTTGCGTCGGGGGCGCATCGGGTTCGCCCTGGTCGGTGTCGATCTTGTCATCGCGAAGATCTTGTCGGTTCCGCGTGTCGGGTCGGTCTTGGCGTTCAGGGTGAAGAGCTTGGCGTTCTGGGAAGGAGGACTTGTCGCATCTGTGGTCTTCGTGTCCGGCGGGTGCGGTCTTGGCTTCGGATCGGGGCTTCGGAATCCATGAAAGAACATCTTGATGTTCATGACAGAGATCTTGTCGTATATTGGTCCTGGAAGTATTTTGTTCGTGCATCACCGGTGCCCTTGTCCAGCTTTGTGCACCGAGAGGTAGCATGTGTCTTCTTTACATTTTGTTATCCCTCGGTAGCGGATCATAGTCGCAGTGGCCACCGCACCAGCAAAAATAATAGCACCACATCGCCACTTGGTCCTGGTAAAGTACAAACAACTACAACATCGTGACCAACACGGCCAGGAGCACGCATAGATGGAGACGAGCTTGAGGCTCAAGCGGACGCAGCGCACAGAGACGGGATCCCACAACGGCGAGCTCTCGCGCGGGGACGTGTTGGAGGCGTCGCTCAAGGAGCGTGCCGAACTCGGAGAGGAGGAGCATGATGGCGGGGCTCGTGGCGGCGGTTGGAGCTCTACGGCAGGGGTACCGCGAGGAGGCGATGGAGGCAGAGCCGATGCAGGGCCCGGTGACAGCGAGCAGAGGCAGGGCGGCTTGGGGTCGGGGACGCCAGGCTCGAGCGGCGGCCTCGAGGCTCTGCTCTGGACGGCGTTCTTGGCGGCGACCAGAGGAGGCTCGGCCTGGCCGGAGAGCGGTGGCGCGCGCTCGCGACGGCTGACGGCGAGCAGGGCCGAGGACGCGCTAGGGCCCGGGGCGGTGCTGCCTGGGAGAGGGAGGGCGGAGCTCGCGCGGGCGATGGCGGCGACGGGGAGGCAGAGGGCCGGGAAGCTCGTGAGCGGTGGCGGCCAGATCGCAGCTCCCTCGGGCGGCATCGCGGTGCTGCACGGCCCGACGGCGGCTTGCGGGAAGGTGCCGAGCACGGGCAGAGGGGCGCAGAGATGGGGTGTCGTGCGGGGGGGGGGAGCTGGTGAAGCTGCAGGGGCCGGCGAGGAGCGGCGAAAGGAGGCGAGGTGAGAGAGGTTTCAGCCTCAGGATAGGGATGCGGGGCGGAGGAGCGAGACGAGAAGGGACGCGGTCGGCGCTGTCGGTCGTGGGGTGGGTCCAGGTAGGGGTAGGTGGACACGGGAGTAGAGGAGCGTGGGTGGTGGGTCGGGGCGACCATGTGGAGAGCGGGAGGCTCAGGTGGCGTGCGCGGCTGGGGATTTGGCTGGGGCACATGTTTTGTGTGTCTGCGCGGGGTGGCCGGGCGGTGTGGGGCCGGGCTACATCGCGTGCGTGTGCATGCAGCTGCAAGGGTGGTGGCGCATGATGGTTAGAGTTAGGTGGTAGCTAGGGTTTCAGGTGCTTAGGGTTCTTATTTCTAGGGTTGTAGGCTGGCAGCCTTTGGGCCTTTGGGCAGTGGTCGCCTCCCACTGAAAACACTTTATTTTTATTTAATTTTTTAAAATATGTTATAAATAGTTTTTAGACAAATAAAATATCCAGAGAGACTAGGTTTTATAATTTGAAATGAAGAAGGGGATATGTAGAAAACAAAGATAGGCTTTTATAAAATAGTTTTAGGCAACCAAAATGCAGGATGACATGGCGATACTCAAATGCAAGGTGGTATGATGACATGAGCATGCGGTCATGATGATGCGCAACACAAAAACACAGCGATTTTCTGGTAGTGGTTTTAGCGGGATGCCACATTTGACTAGCCCAGTTGGGCCGGGTCGGGCCGGGCTAGCCTAGTGGGCCAGGCCCATGTTTTAAAAGAAGACTTATTTAAAATATTAAATTACAAATATACCCTAGGAATAATTAAGCTCTAGAAAAAAAAGAAAAATCCTAATATATATATAATATATAAAAAAGACCACAAAAATAATATCTACCTAAGAAAAATATAACCTTACTTGTTTAAGTTAAATAAAATACAAATAAATATTAAGGACACTATAACTCTAATTGGAAGTTAATAAAACAAGGAGAAGACCTAAAAATGAATAAAAATCATTTTTGCATACAAAAATCAATCCACTATTTTATAAAACTACTAGCTAGATTTTTTACAAATAAAACTTGAAACTAATATCTAAGAACATTTAATACTTTGTGGATTTTTATAAAAATAAGAACACTTCTTAAAAATAAATAAAAACCATTTTTAAGAACTTGAATAATTATATTTTACTAGAAAAATACTAAATTATATTTTGAGTGGATAACTTTAAAATGAATGATTAAGAACACATATTCTTACATGGAATTTTCTAAAAATAAAGATAATACCTAAAAATAAATAGAATCTACTTTTGTGATTCTAAATAAATTTGAAGTATAAGAAAAATACTAGTTTGTATTTTAGTCAAGGAAATTAAGTTAGGTATTTCTAAACACTTATTCTTTTAAGCAATTTTCCAAAGATCAAAATAATATTTGAAAATAAATAAACAACCAGCTTTAAAATCTTTACTAGGTTTACTTTAGTAGAAATATACAAAATGTATGATTTGAAAAGGATTCCAAATTATAAAGTAACAAATTCCTATTTATCTATTTTATAGAAATTCTTATTTAAACTTATAACTTCATAAAATACTTTAGTCTCGAATAATCCATTAAGTCTAAAAATACTAAACTTAAAACCATAATTATGGTCTATAATAAAACCTAAGTGTAAATTATTAATACTCCTTTAGAGTCTTAAATCAATTATAACTAATAACTTCAAATTAACCTTTAGCATCATTCACTTATATTGATGGTGAATGATCTCATATCTAAAACCTTACCTAAAACGACTTTAAAGTTTAATAGGAGTTCAACAAACCCTATCATTGTATATCATAATTAGCTTTAACTCTATAATCTCCTTAGCATCTATTTGCTAAACTTAGATTCATAAAGTTATGCTCAATATATATACAAATATGTCTTCGATATTATCAAAGAAGTTCTTAACCCCGACCACGATATAAAAATACTATATTCTAATCTAAGTTATCTTTTATAGTTAAGTTTGGTCTGTTATTTAATCAACCAAAAGCACATTAACTTAAGATCGTTGAAGCGATCCAAATAGCCATCAATTGTAATCTAAGAACACCACAAATTACTTACATTGATGTAATACGTGTCTTCAAAAGTTATTCATTTTGCCACTTCAAACAAAAGTTATGATCAATCTACTAACAACCACCCAATTGAATTATAATACCCTTAAAGTGCTAATCAATCAACATCTACTAACAACTTTCATTGTATTGTACTTCCATCACTTGTCAAGTAATCTTAGAAGCTTAATACCAATTTATTTGAAAAGTTAAACTTGATTGTAACACAAATCCTTCATAAATCACCAAACTTAATCCATATTGATTCATGGGGATTTATTTTGGGATTTATACAAAATTCATATCATTATCTATGCATAATAGCATATTGCTTCTTTAAACATTAGTCCTTATCGGACCAATGATGTTGTTTCTAGATATTGGAGTTTATATCGACTAGGAGACATTGACTACATAATCTTGCAGTAAAAAAGGAAAGTTCACACTTGCTCATGTCCTTTGATTATTTTTTGTCAAATACTTGTAACTCAAATGTTGTCATCACCTACATTTCAAAAAGGTCAAACAACACTATTTTAATAATAATATGATTATAGGTTATTTACCAAATGGTAATAACCTACTATCATAGTTCCAGTGGTAAAGGAACATAATATCTAAGACTTAACAACCAATGTCGCCAGTGATTCTTGCGCCGTAAATTACGTGTTAACCATAAGATCTACAATGGCTCTAGGGAAGTGAGCTGGATCTTCTTCGTTTCGCATGGATGGATGACCATTTAGTGGGTTGGAGTACCTTTCGAGCCTCATCATGGGATGGGACCCCTTAGTCCTCGTGATTTTGATGTCTAGACTATCTGTGAGCGGCAGCTGAAGGTATAGTCGGACCTTTAGGGAGCTTACCATGGGCACAACCGTCTCATAGAGTCTTCCGGGGCCTACCAGAGTTATAGCTTGTCCGAAAGGGGCTTAACAGAGGTGTGGCACGTCCTGGAGGGCCGTGTCTTCATGCGGGGTCACAGAGAAGGTCAGTGATTGGCTTGGATCTTAGACTAGGCCCCATACCAAGGAAGTATGGACAAGCTCACGACTTGGATGTGCAACAAGGCTAAGGTCTCTTATGGGTAAAGCAATGCACCTCTGCAGAGTATAAAAAGTGTGACATGTTACTCCCTGTTCTAGGAAGGAGCTGCGAACGCTGTAGGAAAGGAACTACATGAAAGTTCTAATCAATCTGTGAAGGCTGATGGACATAGATTTTCAGAATAAAAGCAACCTTTGAAGAAATGTTTACAAAAACCTGCATAACCTACGACCTTTTGGTCTATGGTTGTAGTTAGTGCAGCAAACACTCCTTTTTAGTGAACTTGTTGAGTATGCTCGTACTCAACCATACCTTCTTAACCCTTGCTAGATTCGGGAGCACTCAATGGTGAACTTAGGAGGTGAACTACTTGAATAACTGAAGATATCCGACGGAGATCAACGGGGTCAACGTCTACGTTTGAAGTCATAGAAGTCAAGCTGAAGCATAGCATATAAATAATCTTAGAGACCAGAACCTACTTCTGTCGAGCATTGTTGTAGTAGCAGTTTCAAGCCATACTTATAGAGTAGTAGTATTTCTAGAATTGACTTCGAGTTGTTAAAATTCTGGTTCTCTTGTGTAAATTATAATCCTCATTATATCGAGGAAGTTCTTTGGATCTTCTGTAATGTGTTATGTGTAATATAAAGACATGTTCTGGACCCGCAATGTTTCTGTTGTGCCATTCCAAGGGATGTAATACTAGTGGAATGGTGTTTCATTGGTGTTATGTCAATGACTATAGTGTAATACATCATTCAGTGGTATGCTGGGTCACCGCACGGCGGTACATCACCGCTGCGTAGTCGTCATCATCGTTGTTGTGCTCATGCTTCGGTGACGGCATGGTGCTGCAGCCCTGGCCCGGATCTCTGCCCTAGCTCGAGCAGCCGGGCCCATCGTTATCGCCCTTTAGGTTAATGAATAGGCCGAGGGGGCGCGCTCGCTCGGCCTGCTTGTGCTGGTACTTGATTCGAGGCAAAGCCGAGCCATAGAATGCGCAGAAAAAAGGAAAAGTAAAAAAAAATGAACACATGTACACGCTCGCATACAGACTAGAAGCTGCTTTCCTGGGAGCATGACACATGTCGTGTGGAGAACCGCTCATGCGTATGGGAACAAACCTTCATGAAGGTCTCCCTTTTTCTAAGGATACCCCTAATGAGCCAAGCTGATTTTTGGATTTAAGCTCTTTTATTCACTCAACCTAAGAGCATCTCTAGCCAAGCCCACAGCAGCCCCTCTAGAGGGCCTTTTTTGTGTTGAGGAAATTTTCCTCCCAGCCAGCCCCCCAAGAGCTCAAAATTCGTCGACTGGTCCGAAGTTTCGCCTGAATTTCCCATAAAAAACCCAGCACATTGGTGATTGCTCGGGGCTACTGGTGGAAGGAAATCATGCACCAAAAATCCGCCCGACAGGTGGCCACACCCTGTCATTGAGCCGAATTGTCATCGTCCTCATCGTATCATCTTCCACCTCATACTAATAATGGCCTACGACAATCAGCCTTTCAGGTGAGCGGCCATTGCGGTCCACGCGGAAAATTAATGGCGTGTCACCGCTTCGTTTTCCTGCCCACGTGCCTTGCCGTTTACACCCCTCTTGCCCTCCCTATCGCCCTATAACGCCCCCCCCCATTTTCTCGGCGAGGCTACACACCCAAAATCACCGCCACTCGAATCCCAGCGACCACCCAACCCCTACCGGAGTTCCATCAATGGCCGAGAGGTACACCAACGAGCAGGTGGCGACCAATGGCTTTAGCCCGTGTTGGCTTCAAGAGTGGGAGGCACACCTCCTGTATGAGGCGGGATATCCAACACCCTCATACTTCCACTACCCATCAACATGGAAGCTTAGCACCAACAGCGTGCCAATGCTAGTGCCTCCCATCCCCATCGGCCACGAACTGCTCGCATGGATCTAGCAAACAAAAATACTTGTATGCACCAAAAACCTCGGGTTCCCCAGGGTAAATCCATTAAAAAGGGACAAATTTTAGTAGAGGGAGTTGCTACAGTTGCGAGGGAACTTTCTTTAGGAAAAAACATATTAGTATCTTATTTGCCATGGGAAGGTTACAATTTTGATGTCTATTAGGGATATCTCACTGACGAGCAGCATGTTGACCCAACCTGGGACATAGGCAACCACTAGGACTAGATCTAGTACTTCACTGACCGGCGGGCCGAGAAGCTTGCCACCTACGAAGGAGGAGGCTTCCCGCCTGCAAGGTGGAATGCTGCCGGATGGTGGTTGTGGTGGAGGTGCCTAGGTGTACGCTCGAGGCCGTCCTCGTGCATATTGAGGTTGGCAACACCCCACGCCTCAACTACCTGCCTCCGTTTCCACCGAGGGAGCACCTGGATGGCACATCGTATGTCACCATTTTCTTCTTCCTCCTTAGTGTCGGTGTCACAATCGTTGGTGTCCGTCATGGTGACACCTTTGCCTCGTTTTTCGGCCCATCTCACCCCTGCCAAGGATGATCCTGAGGAGTTGTGTTTCTTGCCATCATGCATGCGGGCATGATCTGGTGGCATTTTCATCAACGAGCGTCGTGTTCTGTCATCCCCTGCGTGGCAACTTCTGCCTTGTTAGGACGAAGAAGGGGCATGACAATAGTCACCGCCACACGAGTACCTTCGAAGTGCGCTCAAGGTGGAAGCACTAGAGGACCACGACGACATGCCCAGCTGGAGGATTGCCGTCCAGACGTGTCTCACCAACGTCCCATTGATGTCGCAACCGAATGATCTCACCTGGTTCAAGGATGAGGCCAAGTGGGAGGAGGCCGAGCGCCAGTAGCGTCTACTAGGTCATGTTGTGTGCCGCCAAGCAGCCTCGTTCAACCGTGATGACATCGTCCTCAACGATGATGATGATGAGGCTGGGCCAAGAAATGCTCCTCCATGGAGGTGCTTTGGGGAACCTGAAGAGGGGAGCAGCCGTGGTCCGCAGGCGAACAAGCCACTAAGCACCAGGGAAGACAGTGATGGTGAATACACCACCTTATATCGCTGCCTCGGCATGAATTAGGATTTTTCTGTTTTAGTTCAAATTTTATCAAATCTTGTATAAACTCTCCTGCATATCAAAAAAAAATCTCCTTAATTTATGAATTCCGTTCAAATTCGTTGGATTTTGTGTCATTTCGTCGAGCTGGCCTAGGTAGATCTCCGGCTTGGAATCTCTGCGGTGCAACGGCGTGCTCCAGGTGCGCCATCTCTTGCACGAATAGTTCTTTCTTGGGACCATGCCAACGCGTGGACACAACTATGTAGAGAGAGGAAGGAATTCTCTAAGGAAAATGCCTTAGAGAACATCTCAAATTGTGTGTTTAATCCCACCCATGGGCACCCATTTATATAGGGGGAGGGAGGTGTGCCCTCCCCTTTGGGTTTCCCATGTGGGACTAATCAAGGGAGAGAGAGGGGGGAGGCGCCATGGGCCCTTAGGGCACCATGGGCCAACCGGCCAGGGGTAGGCCCTACCTCGCGCACAACCCAAGGCTGGCCGGGTGGGCCCCCTTGAGGCTGCTACACCTTGGCCCTTTGGCACTTGGCCCTTTCCTCTTTCGGTTTTCCCTCATGGGCCCTTTTTCCCTAGGAAGTTTGGCCCATTAGTGGAATACCCCTTCAAATTAGATTTTAATATTATATTTAATATTAATTATATTAATTAACATGTAAATACGTATTACAAAATCCTATTTGACCCGAAACACCTTTCGGTTCCCTTTTGATTTCCTCCGAACGACTTCAGAACTTTCCCAGAACGATTGTGGTTCTCTCACGGAACTTTTCTGGTTTCCTTTTCTCTTTCATATGGTGATTCCAACTTATAGAGGATCTCTAGCTCATCGTACCCTTAATTGTATTTCCCCACAGCTCGAGAATGGCACAGACATGATCTCCATCAATGATCAATAGCGGGACCGGGATGCCCATAACGACCCCTGTGCATTCCATGATGATAATGTCGTTTGAACCGTAAACGTCGTTTCCCATTCCCTTTGCCACTTGAGACCTAGTTCACCCAAGATTTGATCTACGGTATCTACATACCTTTGTTTGATCTCGTTACCGATGAACTTGTTTTCTCGTTCCCATGTCGTTGCATTCTGTGACCCAGTCACACGCTTGCGAGCTTCGTTAATGCAACGCCACCGAGATGTCCACCTATGTATCTGTCTGTTACATGGATGGGAAAATCCTTTCTTGATATGTACTCCTCTACACACTCCCTTTGGGAAACCTGAGTAGCACCTTTTTGATCACCCTGTCACGGTATGATACTTGATACCATCTAAGTTCCCTCCAGAACGTTGATTTGAATTATCTCACAGTCTAAGGATCAGGTTACGAGGTTTCCTTAGTTTATCATTAATGGTGAACTTTGTAACTAGATCTCATTATGATACAACTTGTTGGGTTGTTTGTCTATCACATCATTCAACTAATGACATGACCTCATTGTTAATTGGCATAAATGTCCATGATCTCAAAACCCTAGATCATCCTCATGACCAATGAACTAGTTCGCTAGAGGTAACTAGAGACTTGGTTTTTTACATACCACGTGTGTATTAATGTTTCATATTAATACAGTTATAGCACAATATGAAACATATTATGAACATAAGAGATATATCAAACAATACGCTTTATTATTTTCCTCTAGGGCATATCTCCTTCAAGTAGGTCCTGGGTGCGCACGAGTGAGGACAAAGTGCGCAGAAAAGACTAGTGTTGGTCTGTGGGGTCGGTGTAGATATCCTATTAAGTTACCATGACTGACACCCTTGGGGCCTAGTGGATGGGGTGTTACAAGTGGTATCAGAGATGACCCTCGCAATTACACAGGCGTGTGCGAGTTAGTGGCGGGACATGTGGAGCATGATGCATGTGGCCCAGAGTGGACACAGCATGTTCTTACAGTTAAGAGCCTATCCTTCCAACCAGAACCTTGGGTCACATTACGTTGAGTATACAATATGGTTGTATGGAAGAACCTATGTCTGAGGAATAGGAGATGCAACACATCTCTTTCTTTATTTTAACCATGGTTGCATTACTGAGACTAATGTAATGCTTCATATAAGAAATAACTTCTTTCTTACCTTGTTTCATTCTAAGTTACTTCATAATCTTGTCTAGGATATTCTAAACATCTTCAAAATCAAGTCCAGGAAGCATTCAACTATGATGTTTATTAAACTTACCAATCTATCTCGATAGATCTCATTGTTTAATAACTTGTTGAACTTCATCCATATTTACCAACTTAAATGTTATTAGTACCAATCACATAATTCATATATGTCATCCACATATTTTAGAATAATGTCACGCTCCCACTCAAATATGGCATCCATATATGAGATTCAGGGATTTCAATTAGCTCCCATTCGAAATATGTCTGCTACATATTATGATTTAGCCAAGATACTTAGCTCCCACTATCCTCTCAATAATCTTGGGCATTCCAAAATTCTTTGATCATCATCAAATTGAGAATTCTAGCTATGAGATTCCAATATCCATATATTGCTAGTGTAAATCCAATAGACTCAAGCATCGCTACATTTGTAGTCAACTCCTTGAATTTGTCCATACTTTGTGACAAATCGAGCTTTACATTTCCATTAAGTTTCATTTCCATCTTATGACTTTGAAGTCATTCAGAAATATCAAGTAAACTTCTTTACTTAATAAGATCAACTAACATATTACTTTGCAATCTTAAATGTAACTTAATATAGGATTTTATGACCCCTAGCCATTTCTCGCACTTAGGTCCATCATGCTTATTTGTAATTCATAGGTATGTCTTGTTCATAAACATGACAAGTGAATCAATAATATAATTCCACAAACTTGCAGAATATATCATTGAATCCTACTTTCTTTAGTAAAAGCATTCACTGAAACTTAATGATCATTATCATTAGTTTCTCCTCTATTTGTAGAGTTTGGTTTCACGAAACAAATTTCTCTGTGCTACTCAACAATCAGGAGGTAATGTCAAATACCTTGTTTTGATCTTTTACTTTCTTCCACCTGTATCTTCATCAAGACACATCAACTTTGGACAACAGCAGGTTTGCCCCTTGTGGAACATGTATTCATAGTTTCCTAATAATATGATGCAGAGACTTGCTTATTTGTTATCATTTCAAATTATCGAAACCTCTAGAAACTCGAACATCCCATAACGCTTATGGTGTTGTTTCCATGAACCATTTAGATGTTCCTTTGTATTTCAAACAAGTGTTTGCTTATTTTGATCTCTAACTCTAAACAATACTATAACCCCGATAATAGATAATATTGGACCATATGTATCTAATACAAAATGATTATGATATTTAGACATTTCAACACACTTTGAATTTGTCCAATTATCATAATTTATGAAACATCTTTCACAAGTCCCTTTTATGCCAAAATTAACTTAATAAATACTTTAGTCATGTCGATCAAATCGAAGAGACTTTTTTATTCTTGTTAATTCTATATCCTCCTTTACTTTGAAATCTTTTAAAACAATTCAAAACAATTTCAAACATGTTTCATTAAGCAAATACTCATATTCACTTAAATCCACAATGAAGTATGAAATAATGATTTCCACTATTTGTTGAAATACGATACATCACTATGTATAAGATTCAACATTTCTTCGCATATCACTGTTTTACTAGAATGCAGAGGTTTAGTCATTCTGCCCAACGAGGCATGGTTTTGCAAAGTCTCTGGATAAATATCTAAGACCCCGATCTTCATTTAAAATGAAGAACATGCAATAACCACCATGACTTAAACAATAGTGTCATATCATAATCAAACTTTGGATATCTTTTAGCATTCTAATCCTTTATAAATGCTTTAAACTATTATCATTAACATAGTGATTAGAATAACTCATTTATAAATGTAATGTGACCATAACAATATTATTCATAAGAATAGTACAACTAGATTGTAACTTATTTATATGAATAATTGTCTCGCTAAAAGCAATACACACAAGCAAGGATTACAAAATTATATTCAAGTCCACTAATCCAAATGATAAACCTTAAGGGAATGAGTGATGTTGGCCATAAACCAGTTTGCTCGCTATCATCAAGCCACATTGCCTCAATTCCAGCAATTCTCAAGCAGACCATCCTGTTTTCACAAAACGGGACAAGTATCCAATACTTTTGTAAACTACAATGAGTTTTGCAAGAATTACATTTATAACTTTGTATATCTAACATATACCCTTTTCATTCATGAACTCCATTGCAATAAAGCCCTTTTGTGAGTTCATAACTCTAATACAAGATCACTAAGTGTTTCTCCAAAAATTCTCTTTTTCATCCACCATGGAAGAAAACTCATCCAATGGCTCATACTTTATGTGCTAGATCTTGCACAATACAAAATTGTAGTCCAACTCTCCATAGAATGGAGAATGGCTTATTGGATAATTATGGAGAAAACACAAACATTGTGGAGTCATCAGATTATCTCCTAATGGTGATTATATCAAGAAGAGAAGATCACCTTTTACGAGGATATCCCTCAGGCGTGGGTATTAATCTATGAAGTTTGACCCTTTTGCTAAGTTCCACATAGAGCAAACAATTTCCCATGGTCAAAAAGGACCTCAATGGGATAGGCCATGCTCTACTAAGATATTTGCAAATAGACATCTAGACTAAGTTCATAATATGAGTTCAATCCTAACTGAGCTCCCACTAAAATTTTCATCCCCTGGACGATTTTAGTGATCACATGATCCCAATCCTCTACACCACCCCCGATCATCACAGCCGGCAATGCAGTTTCAAAGGTAGACATTCCCCAATGTCAATCACATCAACCATGTGACTCATGCTCGACCTTTCGGTCTCTTGTGTTCCGAGGCCATGTCTACACATGATAGGCTTACCAAATCTAACTTATGTGTATCTGCAATGCAACATGGCTTACACCCACCGTATGCAAACGCAGATATGTCTGACACCCGATCGTCACGGCCTGCCTCATAATGGAGAACTTTCTTGGTGGTGCACACACAAGGGGAACACTATCATTGGAATTACTTAGGAATTATCTTATCTTCTACCATTGAGTATCTAATACTAGCATACGATAATATGTAAAATAGGTATCAACATCACATGTATATTGTGATATGATATGGTCCTTCTTACTGAGCCTTGATCTCCATCGACCGCTCCAACATGATCTCCATCTTGCCCCTGGTTTGACGCCAAGTCCACGACGCCACCAATAGGTCGTCCATCAGAATGATGACTATTACTATACTACTTAGTAACATAAAAGTAAAATACTTTACCTTCGTCACGACCATGACCATATCAAATAACATGCCCCTCCTGCAAAATAAAGTTAGACGCCTCTACTTTATCTATTGCAAGTTTTACGTGGTTGTTAGGGCTTTCGCAATAGAAATGGTTCTAATCTACAAACTTTCCAACCACAACATGGATCCAACAGTTGTCTCTACTACACCCCATTCTAGGCCCTCTGTTGTAAATGCTATATCAACTGTTGAATGAGAGACAGACACCCGCTAGTCACTTATATGGAACAAGCCGTATGTCGAGCGTGGAACCAGCCTCGCGTATGAATACGCGTAAGGTCGGTCCGGACTACTTCATCAAACAATACCGCGATATAAACAAGTACACGTTGGAGGGTAACAACTAAGGGATCAATGCCTGCACAATACTTGTGCGTACGGGCCATACAGCACTCCTACCCATAGATCAGCTCTGATACCACTAAAGGGTTCCATAGTAGAAAACAAAAAATTTCCTATGTTGGAACCTCCTAACGCCCAAGATCTATCTATGTAGTAATGTAGTAACGATCGGAGCATATAGAATACACACCCTTGTAGACCGTACATGGTTAACATTCCGAGGGGAACGTGGTTGAAGTAGTCGAACTCGTAGCCGACCTCAAGGTTGCGAAGCTCCTCGCAGGTCACCCCTTGCTTCTTCTTCATCGTGTAGCAGCTCCAGCTCATGACATCCAAGATGACCTGATATGAGGCACCCTCGAGGTTTTGTACAAATACGGTGTATGATGATGACCTCTGACTCCTTGATCCCTGCTAGGAGTGCGAAAGTAGATCTCCGCTTGGAATCCCTGTAGGGCAACAGCGTGCTACAGGTGCGCTGTCTCTTGCGCGAACAGTCCTTTCTTGGGACCGTGCCAATGCGTGGAGACAACTATGTAGAGAGAGAGGGAGGAATTCTCTAAGAAAAATTCCTTACAGAACATCTCAAATTGTGTGTTTAATCCCACCCATGGACACCCCTTTATATAGGGAGAGGGAGGTGTGCCCTCCCCTTTGGGTTTTCCATGTGGGACTAATCAAGTGAGAGAGGGGGGAGGTGCCATGGGCCCTTAGGGCACCATGGTCCAGTCGGCCAGGGGTGGGCCCCACCCCGTTCACAGCCCAAGGCTAGCCATATGGGCCCCCTTGAGGTGGCTTGGCCTTGGCCCTTGGCCCATTCCTCTTTCGGTTTTCCCTCATGGGCCCTTTTTCCCTAGGAAGTTTGGTCCATTAGTGGAATACCCCTTCAAATTAGATTTTAATATTATATTTAATATTAATTACATTAATTAACATGTAAATACATATTACAAAATCTGATTTAACCTAAAACACCTTTCGATTTCCTCCGAACAACTTCGAAACTTTGCTAGAACGATTCCGGTTCTCTCACGGAACTTTTATGGTTTCCTTTTCTCTTTCATATGGTGATTCCAACTTACATAGGATCTCTAGCTCATTGTACCCTTAAGTGTATTTCCCCACGGCTCGGGAATGGAACATACATGATCTCCATCAATGATCAATAGCGGGACCGGGATGCCCATAATAACCCATGTGCATTCCACGATGATAATGTCGTTTGAACCATAAATGTTGTTTCCCATTCCCTTTGCCACTTAATACCTAGTTCACCTGAGATTTGATCTACGGTATGTCCATACCTTTGTTGGATCTCGTTATCGATGAACTTGTTTTCACGTTCCCATGTCATTGTATTCCGTGACCTAGTCACACGCTTTCAAGCTTCGTTAATGCAATGTCACCAAGATGGCCACATATGTATCTGTCCGTTACATGGATGGGCAAATCCTGGTCTTGATATGTACTCCTCTACATGCCTCTTTGGGAAACCTGAGTAGCACCTTTTTGATCACCCAGTCACTATATGATACTTGATACCATCTAAGTTCCTTCCAGAATGGCGATTTGCATTATCTCATAGTCTAAGGATCAGGTTGCGAGGTTTCCTTAGTTTACATTAATGGTGAACTTTGTAACTAGATCTCATTATGATACAACTTGTTGGGTTGTTTGTCTATCACATCATTCAACTAATGACATGACCTTATTGTCAATTGCCATAAATGCCCATGATCTCGAAACCCTAGATCATCCTCATGACCAATGAACTAGTTCGCTAGAGGTAACTAGAGACTTGGTTTATTTACATAGCTCACGTGTATTAATGTTTCATATTAATGCAGTTATAACACAGTATGAAACGTATTATTAACATAAGAGATATATGAAACAATACGCTTTATTATTTGCCTCTAGGGCATATCTCCTTCAAGTAGGTCCCGGGTGTGCACGAGTGAGGACAAAGTGCGTAGAAAATACTAGTGTTGGTCTATGGGGCCAGTGTAGATATTCTATTAAGCTACCAGGAGTGACACCCCAGGGCCTAGTGGACATGGTGTTACAAGTGGTATCAAAGTTGACCCTCGCGATTACACGGGCGTGTGCGAGTCAGTGGTGGGACATGTGGAGCATGATGCATGTGGCCCAGAGTGGATACGCCATGTTCTTACAGTTAAGAGCTTGTCCTTCCAACCAGAACCTCGGGTCACATTACGTCGAGTATATAATATGGTTGTATGGAAGAACCTATGACTGAGGCATAGGAGATGTAACACATCTCTTTCTTTATTTTAACCATGGTTGCATTACTAAGACTAATGCAATGCTTCATACAAGTAAGAACTTCTTTCTTACCTTGTTCCATTCTGAATTACTTCAAAATCTTGTCTAGGATATTCTAAACATCTTCAGAATCAAGTCTAGGAAGCATTCAACTATGATGTTAATTAAACTTACCAATCTATCTCGATAGATGTTATTGTTTAATGACTTGTTCAACTTCATCCATATTTACCAACTTAAATGTTATTAGTACCAATCACATCATTCATATATGTCATCCACATATTTTAGAATAATGTCACGCTCCCACTCAAATATGGCATCCATATATGAGATACAGGGATTTCACTTAGCTCCCATTCAAAATTTGTCTGCGACATATTAAGATTTAGCCAAGATACTTAGCTCCCACTGTCCTCTCAATAATCTTGGACATATCCAAAATTCTTTGATCATCATCAAACTGAGAATTCCAGCTACGAGATTCCAATATCCATATATTGCTGGTGTAAATCCAATAGACTCAGGCATCGCTACATTTGTAGTCAACTCCTTGAATTTGTCCATACTTTGTGACACATCAAGCTTTACATTTCCATTAAGTTTCATTTCCATATTATTACTTTGAAGTCATTCATAAATATCAAGTAAACTTCTTTACTTAATAAGATCAAGTAACATATTACTTTGCAATCTTAAATGTAACTAGAGACTTTGTTTCTTTACATACCACATGTGTATTAACGTTTCATATTAATACAGTTATAACACAGTATGAAACGTATTATGAACATAAGAGATATATCAAACAATACACTTTATTATTTGCCTCTAGGGCATATGTCCTTCAAGTAGGTCCCAGATGCGCACGAGTGAGGACAAAGTGCGCATAAAAGACTAGTGTTGGTCTGTGGGGCCAGTGTAGATATCCTATTAAGATGCTAGGAGTGACACCCCCGGGGCCTAGTGGACGGGTATTACAAGTGGTATCGCAGCTGACCCTCGCGATTACACGGGCGTGTGCGATTTACTGGTGGGACATGTGGAGAATGATGCGTGTGGCCCAGAGTGGACACGGAAATGGCACATGTACCAACCCTGGATGCACAGACGTGTGCCAAGAGGGGACGTTCCTGGCTTATGGTTGATCAACAAGGTCATCGATCTTCTAAGGGTGGGTGTATGTGAGACCCTAGTGCATGGATTAATAAGATTGATAGGATACCCATAGCAACAAGTTGCAACTTCTTTTTCGGAAGCTCATCTAAAGGGAACTCTGAGGTTAAGCATGCTTGGCCTATAGAAACTTGAGGATGGGTGACCGACCGGGAAGTAGGTCCTGAGTGCGCACGAGTGATGACAAAGTGCGTAGAAAATACTAGTATTGGTCTGTGGGGCCAGTCTAGATATCCTATTAAGCTGCCAGGAGTGACACCCCCAGGGCCTAGTAGACGGGGTGTTACACCCACCTCATGGGCCCTCCAGGAGGGAGGGGTCCAAGGGGAAAATGAGGCACACGGGTGGGGGAGCCCCCCATCGCCGGCCGGTGATGAGTGCAATTATGATGCATATTTAAGCATACAAATTACTCATATTGTCACTCATTTCATGCTATATCTAGCTACAACTATGCCTATTATGTATGATTACTAGTTCTCATTCATTCTCATATGAATATTGCACAACAAGTAGTATTTATTAGGATTTCATTAGTTTTCCTTGTCTTTGACATGCGTGTAGGTGCTATGGAGAATAATGGACAAAGAAAGGCAAGAGGACCTAAGAGGATACAATATGGAGGAGTTACAAGCACCCGACTTAGCCATACGAGGTGTGGAAAAGTCATATTTTCCGTCATCTTATAATAAAGATCCAAGCCCATGGTGTTTTATCTCTCGTCCATACGAGTCCAACAAGCCAAAAACACCCCAATCAGAGTCCATATGAAGAAATCGTGGCCAAAACACCGTAGGCATCTACAAGCATAACGACCATTAGACGGTCTGGGTGTCTGGCCCATCCGTACCGTATGCCCATACCACCCTCCGTTGGCTCCATTTCATCAAACTGAACAACATTTGTGAAGGCCCAATGGGGATTTTCGCTACGAAGCTCCCCAGGATCATGGAACCGACCTCCAGAACACCTATTTAAGGAGGGGAACCCTAGATGCCTCCACAATGATCCACACACACACCCAACGGGCAGAGCCATGCTGTAATGCCCAGAAAATTTTCCAAAAAAAGTTCTTGTTATTTTCTTTTTTGCATCATCATAACATCATCATGCATATTTTTGCCTCTCAAAATGTTTTGTTAAAAGCCCTATTTTGTTTTCTAATTATTCCCCTCCTTTAATTTCAAATTAAAACCTGGTCTTTCCAGATATTTTGTTTGTCTCAAAACTATTTGCAATAGTATTTTAAAGATAAAATAAATAAATAAAATTATTTTTAGCGGGAGGCACCCGGCCGGGCCAAAAGGCTCAGCTAGCCACCTACTACCCGCACCGCAAACCCTAATCCTAAACCAGCCCTAAACCTAGACACAACACACACACACTCACCCACATGACACGGCACACACTCAACACCATGCACACCTGACCGAATCCAACATGACCCGCACACACCCAGTTCAGCACATGATGCAAGACGACACACAGCGACGCGGCGCACACCAGCCACACATGCACGCACATGGGAACCATCCCCACCAATCACGCACGCCTTTGTCTCCCTTTTCCTCACTAAATGAGCGCCACCGCTAGTAGCCCAGCCATGCGCCTCCGCCACCAGCAACTCTCCCTAGAGCTGTTGTGCACCTCGCGCCCCTCTCCACTCGGCCCCGCTCGCCTGGCTGCCTCCTTGCTGCCCCGAAGGGCCGCCGCCGCCCCTCGGCCTCTTCCTTGCCCCATTACTATGTTGCGTGCATCCGCCGCCTCTCTCCTCTGCTGGCCGCTATCGACCATGGCCCGTCCGCGCGCCTCCTGCGAGCTCCATCACCACCAACCACCGCCGTGCTCGTCTATGACATGAGCTTGCGCCGTCATCTCTTCTGAGCTCGCCTCTGCAGGTCCTCATTCTCCAAGATCTACAAGCCGAGGCCATGGTCGCAGCCCGATGGTGTCCTCTCCTAGCCTTCCTCATCGACATGTACCTCACCGCCTCGACCCCAACACACCGTCCTTCCTCCTCACTCCCGCACGACCTCACATTGCTGGCCAACGCCATGTCTTACTCTGCCTTCCCGCACTACATCTTGAGGCCTGCTTGCCTCCATGATGTCTGGAGTCTGTGCCGACCATACCTCTGCACCAAGCTCATGTGTGTTGGCCACCTCGGCTCTGTCCAACTCTACCCGCAAAGTGGGATTGCTGCTGTCCCTGCCTAAGTTCGCTGTCATTGCAAGTGAGTCGTGACCGGCTCATGTTCCAGCCGATGAACTTGTTTGCCGTCAAGATCTTCTCGAGGTTATGCACGCTTCGCTGCTGATGGCTCCAATATTTTCCATCTTCCACTGTGTTTAAACATTGTTTTTGGTCAAGTAATTACCAAGAAACTCTCAATCCTTGCCATTAATGACTAATAATTGAAAAGATATGAAAAACCTCTCTTTGATTTATGTTGTGCAATAAATCACGGCTTTGAATGCAAAATAAGGAGTTATAATGATGAATTTTGAGGAAGTACACACAACCAAGTAATTGGGAAGCAGTTCAGGCGTCAAGATATGCTTGACGACCGGCACGGGCTTGGACCGCCTTAAACCGTCAAACCCTACAACTTTCATGAAGACGCCTATATATTTTGACGTTCCAGCCACCGGCCAGAGAGCCACCATTCTCAGATTACATCACAACACCACCAAAGGAGATCCACACCATTGTTCATCCATTGTTCATCACTTCCGCCATCCATCCATCCACTAGCCATAGCCATTGCTTTGTACTTTAGATCTCCTTGTGATTTGGCGACCATTGTAAGAATATTTGATTTCAATCTAAGTATTTGTATGATGTTTTCTATCTCCGATCTATTTTTTATGAGTGAGTAGTTCTCACGGGCTACAAGTTGGGGAGAAACCTTGCAGCGATTATGTCCATCTAGATCATGGTAGTATTGTATTTTGTTTGCAATTGAGATTTGTATCCTTTGTTTCTTCGTCTCTTGTCTCGATCTATGGACTCGTAGGTACCCAAGATCCCATAGATTGATAAAGGCTTGAGGTGAGATACTTGGCTAGCGGCGATCTCATAGGAACCTCGGTGATAGAAAGGGTAGTACGATCTTCGCTTAGCTCCCCATTCAGGATCAACAATAACATCACCACTTAAAGCTTCGATCTGTGTTTTACACTTAATAATCGTTTGTAACCCGTGGCTTCGGTGTGCACTTGGTTGGATTAAAAGTCTATTGCTATGCCCACTACATCACGGGGGCTCTAGAATATTAGGATGTGTTGTCCACAAAAGATTATCTCCATTCAAACATTATACTTAACTATGCTTATTATTATCTTTTATCCCGTTTGATGAATAGCTGCAGGTGGATCTTCAACCCTGGCCTATCTCCATCCATTGATTCAAACCAATTATAAAATAAACTAGATTGGTCTAGTAAAACTAAGCTAAAACAAACAAACAAAGTCTTGTACACGTGTCCTTTTTATTTCCTTTTAGCATTGCTTTCTGAGGTTCGATTAAACCTAGGTCTTCTAGGAAAAAAGCTATTATACTACATTGATGAATCCGGATCGAAGGTATCATCTACCAAGACCGTCTTCATCATGGAATGTGACTGATACCTATTCCACTTAAAGAACACTTACATGGAACCGATGGCCTGAAGCTCTTGTTCACCGAATAACAAGGCTCCTTCACGAAAACCACAAGCCCTCCTTCATGGAATCCAAAGCCCTCGTTCCCGGAGTGTGAAGACCCATCCCGTCGAACCCCAAGATCTCTGGTTTCGAACCCATGTGTGACCCTTTCTAATATCCTGTTTTGATAAATATAATATAACTCATGCATATTAAAGCATTCATGCTCGCATACATATTTATTTGTTTGGGGTATTTTGTTGAATCACCTAATAATTAAATATGGAGTGTTTATGCGGGATATTATTGTCTTATCTTGACTCCATTTAATATTGTGTAGCTCATCTATACTATGCTCTTGCCATGTTAACAACATTTAATCTGTGGGGTAGCTAAACAACTTGAACATTCTATTTAGTTGTCGGGATCTCTATCTAGGTTAATATTGGTAAGTTACATCACATCTTGACTTGTCATACATCATAACATAAACATGTCGGATCTTCCACCGCAGTATTAAATATTGCATCAATTATTCTTTCTAGTGTTTTGCTTCTTCACCAGATAGAACTATGAGTCGATGTGAGATACGACACGCCTCCAGTCACCGACTTTGTCTCACAGTCGAGCATCTCACCCCCTTCTACCTATTTTTCATTTATAGTATTTACTTCCTTCCTTTGATATATTGCTATCCTTATTATCGATGTTTTAGTACCATTCCTTTATTTACCTGCTCCACTATTTTTCCTTGGTTATCCTATTGTCTTGTTTGACTAGCTAGCTTTTTCCTCGCGAGTTGTAGGCATGCTTCGTACCGCTCTCATACAGGTGGAACATGATACTTGGATAGTGTTGGTTATAAGATAATTAATTTGATGTTGTTGGTTATGGATTCACCCAATGATAAGGCCTCTACAAGGAACACCTTTGGGACTGCTTGAGCCGACCTAGGACCTGTTCGTTCTACGATACGAGTTCTGAGTTGATCGCGCTAACCAGACGCAGGGGCCTCTGGGACCCCCCACTATTGGTGCTATTTGTTTATCTAGAGGGTCACAAATTGGTTTTCCATCTGGTGCATACGCATAATATGTCCTCAGACATCGGTGAGTTAAATATGTCTTAGGACTTGATATTTTGGTGGACAACAGCTGCATTGCATACATAAACGCAGTATGGCAAAGGGGATATACCTATGGCCTCTATCTTCCTTATCCATAGATGCAAACGATGTACCTTCCTCAAGAATCGTCGTACCTCCTGATTGGGTCAATACAATAGGTGATTCCTCTGGATACGCATGTAGTTATTGGACAGTTCTTATTGTGAGATTCAGATGGCACGCGTAATATGTTGCCTAAAGGGTTGGACATGCGTTTGGGTATAGTAGTGCACCCCTGCAGGGTAAATCCATTTGAGTAGCCGTGTGTCCATGGTTATGGATGCCTCAGGAGTACAATGTCATGATCATAGACAACTCCGCTGTTTTCCTCTAATAATATGATTAGTAATTAGATTTATCAACTAAACACCTGCTTAACTAAAATTGCAATGTGTGTGTTCCACGAGTGGACTTCCTCGACTGGTTTTCGATGGAGAAATCTTCCGATGGGTTATACTTGGTTTTATATTATTGTAACCGATCTCTCTTGTCTCGTTCTAATAGCCAAAGTTATAGTGTGTCTCTACAAGTTAGACAGTGGAAGCTTTATGGCCACTAAGCCCACCATACCCATGCAGGAGAGAGCCGCCGAATTCTAAGACTCTCCACGTACTAGCCTTAGTACCGACCGCTCTCCTTGTGTTTTCCTTTTCCCTTTGTCGGCCCCCTTTGGTTTTGACAGGTGTGTGATGAACGATGTTAGCAAGGTTACCCTTCCGGCTTGGCCTAGGCAGGGTTATGGACACCGTTTGGTTATTCTTTAGGACTCTTAGTCCCATTTGGTTCTTATCCATACCCGGATACTATTTTGCTTCCTTCATGATTTGTATCTTTGAATTGTATCATTTGTATTCTTGACTCATCGAGTCGTTGTTATATATCTATGTTTCTTGTGGATCTTGTTGTGATGTAACTACTTGTAATAAAATCCACCCACACGAAAGTGTCTAGTGGACGTCTTTGAATCGCTTCTATGTGGATTTTGGTGAAAATGCTAAGATCTACATAGGGCCGATTCTGAGGTGTTACACATGCCGCTCCATCGCGCCTCCATAGCCGCCACCTCCATCACCATCTCCACCAATACACAAGAGGAAGCGGATAATAGGATCTATAAGGGCTACACATCAATCTTCATCACCATCATCATCAACACCATCTCCAACATCAATCCCTTTTGTCTACTTGGATGTAATCCAAATCCTTGTGGAATTACACTTTGTATTCAATTGTACCTTCATATTCGATTCACCACATTGTCATGATGTTGATCCCCTTCATGTATGAGTAGTTCCCTTGTTCTTGGGGAGATATAGATAAACCCTAATAATATTATGATGTGAAATAAAGATGATCTATAACTTTGGTTCATGATTATATGTTGGTTTTATCTCTAGATATTATGTGAAATGCACCATGTAATATTTGCCTTCAGGACTATCTTTGGAAAAATGATATTGTGTACGTCATTAAGTGGCATAACCGTGCTCGGTGTACTAACATATGGGCAAGGGGGATAAGGAGAGACTCACTAAGCTCATAACGATATCCACGGGGTAACCTGTAGCACCCCGATAAAACCACTACTAGAAAATCACTGTATTTTTATTTTGTGCATCATCATGACCGCATGCTCATGTCATCATGCCACATTGCATTTGAGCATCGTCATGTCATCATACATATGCGTAAAAATAATTTCCAAAAGCCCTATTTTGTTTTCTATATTAATATCCTCCCTTTTGTTTCGAATCAAAACCCCAGATCTACTTGGATATTTTATTTGTCTAAAAACTAATTACACTAGTCTTATAAATAAATAATTAAAACTTATATTATTTTTAGGAGGCAGCCAGGCCCAAAAGCCCAGCTGGTCACCTCCAAACCCTAATCCTACCCTTTCCAAACCCTTTCCAAACCCTAGCCTAACACCACCCCCACCCTGCCGCCGCCAACCACCCACACCACACCCGACTGCACCCACCTGGCCGCACAAACTCCTACACACACCGCACCTCATGCGCGGCAGCAGCAGCGCAACACATCACACGCGGTAGCAGTAGCGCAGCCCCGCCCGCTAGGTGGCCCCACCTCGCGCGCCCTCATGTTGCCTACACGGGAATCGCCCTCCTTGCGGTCAACCACCCAACCCCGCAACCCCCATGACCCCTGGCCCACCTGACCGCGATCTCTCTCTCCCCACCACCTCGCTCACGTCTCCTACCCCGCTCCTCTCTCTCGCAACCGCGACCCGGACCTACACAGGATCCCCACCTACCCGACGATGCCCCTCTTCCCCGATGGAGGTCCTCTTCCCTCTCTGTCGCTTGTGCCTCTCCCTCATGGCCGCCGGTGCCAGCCTGCCATGCTGCCCTTTGATCGATCTGCGCCACCACACCCCGCCTCTCCTTCCTCGCAGGCGCGCGCCGGCCGCCCGCGTCCCGAGCCTCGTGTCGGCCTCGCCCCTGCACCGCCGCCCTCTTCTGGAACCGCGTGTGGCCGCGCCGCTGATGACCACGCCGCCTTGTCGACCTTGACCTTGTTCACCGCTGCCCTCTCTCCCTCTGCAGGCTTCGCCTTCCCGTCACCCTCCTCGTGTCGTGGCCCTCTTCCCTGCCTCCGACCAACACCCGAGGCCGCCCCAGCTCCGGCCCTCCATCGTCGTTGGCCCGGTTGTCGGCCCTGCTATTCCTGTGCGCGATATCTGCTACCAGTGCCTCTTTTGGGTATCCTGCAGGTGTCTCATGAGTCCCATCTTAGGGACGTTTAGATCCTGGATCATGATGCCACCTGATCAAGTTGGAGCTGCTGTTGTTACTCATGTCTCTTCGTCGTGTTCGCATCGATCTTCTAGATCAAGGCCTGCCAAGATCTTCGCTATGGGTGTTCGTGATGTTGGGAACCAAGGACGCCAAGATCTTCGATGCAAAGACTTCCGTGGACCGGTACCGACACGAGAATCCAAACCCCAAGGTCATCCACACGGGACCAAAACCCGTTGCACCCGAAGATCACCAACATGGAACGCCAAGATCTCCATCCCGGACTCCAAGGACTCCCTCACGGATTACCGAGATCCCCATCATGGATCCGATGGCCGAGACCCAAAGACCGATCCCAAACCCTGAACCAAGATCACCGAGCCCCTGATATCCCCTTATTTTTATAAAATATGACATTCATTTGTTGCATATTAAATTGTTCATGATGGCATACATATTCATGTGTTTGGGGTATTTTGTCGATTCACCTCATAATTAAATATGGAGACTATATGCGGACTATTCTAGTCTTATATTGGCTCCATTTAAATTTGTGTAGCGAACCGATCCCATGTTCTTATTAAACCAACATTTAAATTTGTGGGGTAGCTAAATAACATGAACCATCTAATTAATTGTCGGGACCCCGGTCCCGCTTAATATTGCCTGATTACACCGCATCTTTGCCATGGCATGCATCATACATACATCATGTCGGATCTTTTGCCATAGTATTAAATAGTGCATCCGGTGTTTCTTTTAGTGCTTTGCTTCTTCACGGATTAGGCCATTGAGTGGATGCGAGTATCGACAAGTTTGTTGGATATCAACCGTTGGCTATGTTTCCCAGGCGAGCAATCTTCCCCTTTCTACCTACTTTGCATTTATAGTCTTTACTTCCTTCCTGTTGATCTATTGCTATCCATGTTGCGATGCTTTAGTTTCCGTACCAGTTACAAACCTTGCAGCCTCTATATTGCCTTGGATACCTCCTATTGCCTATTGATTGGTAGACAGTTGGCCTTGCGAGTCGTAGTTGCTTGCTTAGGTGCTGTTTCATGTCGTCGATGTTCCACCGTTGTTGGGAGGTTGGCACATGCTTAATGATGGAGATGATCATGAATTTAATTACAACTTGTCAATTAAAATGTTGGGAATAGATATAACTAATGCAGAGGCATCGGTGGGCAATAGCTAATATTTGGTTTTTCCACGCTCACTTGTGTCCCGTAGGCCCCGAGTACTTGATACCTGTTCCTTGACTATCGCACTATCCGCATGTAGGACCATGAATCCCCTTAGCCAGAGCTTGATTCATTTCTTATTTCTTAGGGCCACAAACTAGTTTGGGGCTTTATTACTATCCTGTACTTATGCCATGTTTTACTGCTTTATTTACGATTGTGCGTGGAGCACCTGTACTGTTTAGGATGGCGGAGTGTTTTCGCGGTATCGACAAGTCCAGTCACACTTTCGGGTTCCTAGTCATTTACAGCCATTGATGCAAACCTTGGGTCCGTCTCGGAGCCGGCCAACTTCATTGCGGGTAGCTTAATGGGGTGGCCCCCTGAAATATTTTATGAATCCTGTGATTGCTTTGTCGTGAGAGCCTCGTTGGGTTTTTATTTGGTTTTTCTGACGTTGATCGTGCGTGTGTTGCTATTTGTGCACCTCTGCAGGGTCAATATTTCTAAAAGCCGTGTCCGCGGTTATGGATGACTTGGAGCATAGTATCTCGATCATAGACAACTATAACTAAAGTAGTGCTATAAATTTGACTTTGACATGTCTAGTAATCAGTTTTACTACAACGAAATGAGTAAATAAAAGTGCCAACAACTGATGGATTTGGGATCTGGCTAATTGTATCTGACTAGTAAATATTGCAACTACAACGAAATGGTTAACTAAAACTGCCCACTTCTTATAATATCGGGATGACTCATGCTATCTATATCTGACTAGTAAGTGCTGCAACTATAATGGAATGAATAAAATTGCCAACTATGTGAGTTCCTCGGTTTGACTTCCCTTGTTTGGTCTCAAGGGGGAAAATACCAAGATAGGTATGATTGGTGTTAGTATCAGGTTGGATCCGAATAGGCCTTTCTTACCCCTGTCTAATAGCCGATAGTTGTATCAAGTCTCTTTAGATTGTTTAGTGCATGCTTCGCTGCCGCTTCAGTCCACCATACCTATGTAGGCGAGAGCCGCTGAATTCTAGCCTTGCCGTGTACTGACCTCAGTACTGACGCTGCTCTTTTTCCTTTGCCCTTTGTCGGCACCCCTTTTGTTTTAGCAGGTTTGCGGTCGACGTCGTTAGCAGGGTTACCCTTTCGGCTTGGCCTGGTCAGGGTTATGGACGCCATTGGTTATTCTTCAGGGCTCTTAGCCCCATTTTCATCTTATCCGTACTCGGATGTTGTATTGTTTTTAAGGTGATTTGGATCTTTGTATTGTATCTCTGTATTCTTGACTCACGGAGTCGTTGTTGTATATATATGTTCTATGGGTTCCATCATGGACTATTGTGTAATGGTATTACTTCGTTTTTCCACCCGCACGCAAGTGCCTGGTGGGCATCTTTGAATCGTTTCTATGCGGGTTTGGTGGGAATCGCTAATAGGGCCGATTTGAGGGTGTTACAAAACCCTTAATTGCAATGGATCTATACATGGTTGTCGAAGATCATTGCAGTGATTATTTAGAGATGTGATGACCGATGGTTTTCTAGGAACATCTTATTATGGAGCTCTCCCCACACATGTCATAACAAATAACATAGATTTATCCTAATCATAAGTAGTACCAATACTTGTGGTGGATTCTACACTCCCTAAGAAATCCTTAGTCATATCATAACTCCTTCCATAAACATTCGCTTGCTCTAGTTTACATTTGTTATTTACTTTATTCTTAGTTAGTTTAAACATCTCTCTAATTATTGCTATTCTAGTAACCTATAGAATGGGCTATTTACGAACCACGGTTTGGGTGCGAACGTGGTTGTGCCTGTGACAAAGCAGTTGCGCGGTCATGATGTTTCCATTTGTAAAGCTTCCAATGTACGAACTTTATAAATAACTACAAGTATTGCAATAACCCTGGTTGATGCAGAAAACCCAGTCATCAAATTGGCGCCATTACCGGGGAGAAAGCGCTTGGTTATTACCTACCCACTCATACATAGTCTATTTCCATTTGTTACTATTATATTACTATTGACATTTTTATTGAAAAGAACAAAAAATTATAAAAAAATCAATAAAATCATTTGCTACTAATCATGTCTTTCGAGATTGCTACTTTTGAACAGATGAAGCTCGCAATAGAGGAGAAGAAAATTGGAACTATGGGATACTTTACTACGAGGCAAAGTGTATTAAAAGAATGGATAAATTGGTTGAATGACTATCCATCAATATTATGTGCCTCATACAAGTTTGCTTTTGAAGATTGCATATCTATGGATCATATTAATTATCAATGTGAGTATAGCATTGATACCATATTAGCATCTTACAATTAAACTAATGTGCATTTTGTTGATGTGGAGGTTTTAGAATATGTGCTTTTTACTCATTATTGTGAGTTGCTAGCTCGCATGAGAAGTATAAATAAAGAAGTCTGCACCCGCCGTGTGGCTCGACACGTCTGTAGACGATGTAGCGGTGTGATCCCATAAGGGATGCGGACTCTCGCGATCATGGGGCCCATACAGAGCCGACGTGGTGCCCTGTTCTATAGATGGATGCGTTCATTTGACATGAGGAGCGGGGTTAGCATCTTAGGGCGTAGGCGGTTTCTCGCAGCCTAATCGTTGCATGGGGCTCGTACAGAGGCGACATGGCGGAGTAGACCTTAGGTGGATCTAGGTTCTTGCGGTGACTGTTCGACCTAGCAACGTAAAGCTTCTCTGGTTAGGTGTTCGAGATGGTTTCTCGAGCACGCTCTATCACCAGGTACGCGTCTTGCTTATAGGTGGATCCTGCCATCATCGACACATATACTCGTGATAGCATCGTAGGCTACACAGATCCTCATGCTTCTGTGCGGTGTCGTGGGCGCGAAGGTGCCTAGATGCTAGCTTCTTATAGCTACACTAACACTCTTATTGCGAACTTGGTTACTTCCTTTGTACGTATCTGCCTCTACCCCTTCTTTCTCGCCACCAGTCTCTTCCTCTCGCTCATCGTGTCTTCTCCGACGTACTTCGCTTTGATCGAAGTTGTTGGTGTTCTGCTATGTTTATCTACTTCTCTGCCCCTCTCGGTTGTGTTTTTGTTGCGACGCTAATGCTTATCTTCTGGATGTTTTCACAGCCATCGCCATATTCCTCATCTTCGGTTCTTCCACATGTTGGACCATGAATGGCGTCTCACTCATCGCCTCTCTCCGATTGTATCTAGTATGTAGACTCCTACCCGCGCTTCTACACTCGTTCGTTCTGTTCTCGTTCATTACGACTGCGTTTTCGTTGCCGTGATGACGCTTATTTTCTTCATTTTTCATAGTCATCATCTTCTTCATACGCTTCGGTTATTCCGCATGTCTTTGTTGTGGTTTCCTTCTCAGACAGGTTAGTGTGTCTGTGTTACTCGCTAATCATCGCATTATTTCCATTGCTTTTATGCGTTTGTCATACTATGTTTTTTCTAGACTTCATGTGCATAGCAAGTGGTGTAGTCTCTATGGTACTACTAATCTGTTTCATCTTTTTTTAGGTTGTACATCTAGTTTGGCTTTAATCTGTTGAGGAATAGACGCTGTTCGTTTGACGTTTTTCTCGACAATATTTCCACGTAAGCATTTGCGCCTTACGCGTCTTTTGTTTATCTTTGTGTTCGCGGTCCTATCCGTGTGTTTTTAACATTTTATTATGCTTACGTTTCTACTTCGATCTTACAGGACTCTATTGAAAGAACATTTAATGGTTCCCTATGTTTTGTGTGTTAGATAACAACACCGTGGAGTTTTCTCATGGGTGCTAAGTATGCAGGGAAGTGTTTTTGGTGTTTGGGGGCCGGATTATCCGCCCCCATCAAGGGCCGGATAATTCGCCTGACCCTCTTGGCAAAGACTGGCACGGCGCGAGTCTCAGACTAGGGGTAGATTTTCCCCCGGACAATCCGAAGTGGGGCGGATTTTCTTCCCCAGCCGGATAATCATGCCCTCACCTTGGGCCAGATAATCCAGCCCCCAGGAGAAGTGCAAAGGCTGGCATGGCGCGAGTCTCAGACTGGGGGCGGATTTTCCCCCGGATAGTCCGGAGCGGGGCGAATTCTCTTCCCTGGGCTGGATAATCTGGCCCTCACTTCGGCCGGATAATCTGGCCCCAAAAGCTCCAATGGCTCCATCTGAACATGGGGTATTAAAGCCTCATCATCCCCTCCTGTCAGATCTCATGGTTCATTCAAAAAAGACCAGACCTGTTGCAAAAGCTCTCTCCCTAGATCTCTCACTTCAACAACCCAAAGGGTTCGATCTTTGGGGGAATTGAAGGAGCAGACATCATTCATCGTCATCACGAATGAAGCTCTCCAACTCCTCTCCATTCACTTGGAGAATCCCTGATGGCTTAGTGTTGATGTAGAGCTCGTTGGGAACCCCAAGAGGAAGGTATGATGAGCACATCAACAAGTTTTCCTCAGTTATGAAACCAAGGTTTAATCGAACCAGTAGGAGCAAGGAAACACCCCAAAGGTGTTGCTAGCTAAGCCTTGGCAGGGCGTGCTACCGGTGCTAGTAGCAACGTGGAGACCTGCACAACACAACCATAGAACTTTGTCCCCAATTTGCGATGAGGTTATCAATCTCACCAGTTTTGCTGAAAACAAAGGATTAAATGTATCGAATGGAAGGAAGTAATAGTTTGCAGAAAGTAAACACAAAGCAGTAAACAGTTTGTAGATTGTATGTAAAAGAAAACGACCGGGATCCATAGTTCACTAGAGGTGGCTCTCCTTAAGATAGATAACATGCTGGGTGAACAAATTACAGCGGGGCAATTTACAAACATCGAGAAAGCAATACATGCATATACTAATCATCTTGACTCCTTTGAAACTTGATTGGGCATTACAACATTATACATAGACCGCCATCCAACTGCATCTATGACTAATACTCCACCTTCAGGTTATCATCCGAACCCCCTCCAGTATTAAGTTGCAAGCAATAGATTATTGCTTTAAGAATTGCGTGTAAAGAAACAATACGATTGTTCTATGAACAAAGGATTGTTGTTTTCTCCCTAGTAGCAACAACACATCTAGTACCTTAGAGATTTCTATCACTTCCCCAGATTACCAGAGGCATGAACCCAGTATCGAGCATAAATACTAACTCTTGGAGTTGCTAGCATCTACTTGGCCAAGATAACTACTAACAACGGAAAGCATGCAAGATCACAAATAACAAAGACATGATAGAATCAATAATCAATCTGAAATAGCATCTCAATATCCATCGGATCCTCGCAAACACAACATGCATAATTACAAATAGATGATGTTGATCATGAACGGAGCTCATAAGATCTAGACATGAAAGCACAAAGGAGGAGAACCAGCCATCTAGCTACTACATGGACCCGTAGTCCAGAGATGAACTACTCACGCATCACACCGGAGGCTTGCATGATGATGAAGAAGGCCTCCAGGGTGAATTCCCCTCTCCGGTAGGGTGCCAGGAAGAGCTTCAGATCCCTCCCGATCTAGGGACAGAGACGACGGCGGCTACAGACTTTTTCGTGGATTTTTGATTGGGTACTTAGGTTTTTCATCCCGAGGGTAATATATGAAGGGTGAAGGCCGAGGGTCTTGGGGTCGGCAGACCACCTGGCTGAGCCAGGCCTGGCCGTGTGGCCAGGTGGTGTGGCCAGCCCCCAACCCTTCTCCGTCTTGTATTCTAGCATTAGATGTCTTCCGGAAAAATAGGCACTTTGGCTTTTGTCCTGTCCAATTCCGAGAATATTCATTTTCTGACTTTCTTGGAACCAAAAACAGCAGAAAACTGGCAGCTGGCACTATGGCTCTTTTTAATAGGTTAGTCCAAGAAATCATATGAAAAGTACTCCAAAGTATGGACAAAACACAAGAAAGTAGATAAAATCAAGCATGGAACATCAAAAATTATAGATACATTTGCAATGTATCAACATCCCCAAGCTTAACTCCTGCTCGTCCTCAAGTAGGTAAGTGATAAAAAGAAAGAACAATTTTTGAGGTGACATGCACCATCAAAAACTTGATCAAAGTATTTGTAAAACATTCAAAGCTGGGATCATAGTACTTCAATCATAACATGAAAGACAAAGTTCTAGAAATAAGACAAAGAAACTATGATGCAACATGAAAAGGCACAAACAAAAGATTCATGAATAACAATGCTTTGCAAGATGTTTGTTTGTTTGACATAAAGAAAACATATCATAATAGTATTCAGCTTGTCCCTCATAGAGTAGCAAATACAAATGCATAGGACACCTTCAAAGTTCATAAGGGTGACTAGATACAAATAGTTTAAAAAGCAATATCAAGTTATGCATCAATCAACTAGTCTTAGGACAATGCACATAGAACTAAGAATGGCCACTATGCTCTCAAAGTAAGTGCATAAAGGTAGAAGGTGGAGACTCAATATAATGGTGGAAGAAAGGCCTTCATAGAAGGAAGTAGGGATTCAAGTCTCATAAAGAGCTTCCAAAAATTATGGTACTTATAGCTTCCAACTCTCATTGCCCATATCATAAGCATCTTGAAGGTGATTAAGGTTAAAGTGACACAACTAAGAGGATATGCTTGACAAGTTATAAACCGAAATCTCATGCCCCTTAATTACGAAGACTGAACCTCATGCTACTCAACTTTAGTCACAAGTAAGCTCTTGTCATTGTAAGTACATATGTATCATAAAGAACTGCCAACGGGGTACCCCTTGCACATGATACAGGAGCTATCCCATAATCAAAATGACAAGGCAAGCAGACAAAGAGCATCTCAGTGATCTTTTTATTTGCCATTTGCATAGGTTTTTATTGAGGATGCTTCATAGAGTGCTCATTATGGTGATGCTGCAAGTTTCCACCATGATTAGGCATGGCTTAGGCTAGCGGCCCAGGCGTTTCTCTAACACACATACAAACTCCATAATCTTACAAGTTCCACTTTTATTTCGCACCGCTGGGATCCATAAGCAAAAGAACATGATATCAACGGGGTACAAAGTACAAGTGCGATGTTGAAAGCGTTCCCCATGATACATGGTTCTGCTAATTTCAACTTATAAAGCGCAAGCATATACGCAACAAAGAAGGACCCAATGGTTCAAGTTTATTAGATGCAAAAAAGTAAAGTGTGCCATCAAGTTCGTGAGAGCTTTAATCACTAGTTTTCTCATAACAAGTTTAATTTGGAAGATAAACAAAAGCATGAATATACTTGGAATAGCATATGCTAATAGGTGGGTATGGTGGAATCTTTGGAATAACTTGGTTTAAGGAGTTGGATGCATGAGTGGAACTCATACTTGGTTGTGGAGGCTAGCAAAAGACTGGGAGCGACAAACTAAGAGAGCAATAATGGCCATAATCATGCAGAGCGACCAAACATCATTGATCAAAGCATAAAGTGATACTACAAGTTGAAAACTAAAGGATCATAAAGGCTATGGTGACTTGAGATAGTCATAACATGGTATGAGTATGCGCCAAGTCAACCCAAATAAAGCATCCAAGGAGAATACCACTATACTATGATTTTAATATGCTAAAACAACGCATGATTCATCCAAGGCACATTAAGCAATCTCAATTGTTTATAACAAGTCATGATACAGCAAAGAATACTAAGCATAAAGCCAAAACAATATCAAGCATGGAATTACAAAGCATATGCCACAGTCAAAAACAAGCTCTTTTTACCACTTAAGCATGAGCTTTCCTACTCTTTTCCAAACCAAACCAAACTATTTGAAAACCAATGTATGAAAGAAGGGGTCCAACCAATTTATTCAACAAACTAAGCAAACAAAAGAAAACGAAAAACCAAAACAAAAACGAAAAAGAAGACGCTCCAAGAACAACATAACTATGCATGAAACAATAAAAATGAAGCATTTGGAAGAAACCTCGGATTTTTATTGATGAAGAGGGGGATGCCTTGGGCATCCCCAGGCTTTGACGCTTGTACTTCTTGGATATTTATTGGGGTGACACGCGTGGCATCCCCAATCTTGAGCTTTAGTCCATCCTTCATCTCATTACTCATTCCTTCCATACACCTGAAATTTTTCCTTCATACAAAACTTCACACAATCTTTATTAGCAACAATAGTGTACTCAAGATAAATAAGTCTTAAGGTTAAGTTCTAACACCAAATAAACTTCCATTAGAACACTAGCTACTGTAGAACTTCCCTCAAAAAGCTCAATTCCCCCAAAAAACTCAAAAAGGAACCAAAAAGAAGCAAATACAGAAAATGGCAGAAATCTGTCAAAACGACCAGCAGGTAAAGAAGAATTTTTTTGAAGACCTTATGTTGCTCAAATCAAGAAGTGTTGAACTAACGAAAGTTAGATAACAACCTGGGGAAGAAGCAAAAAAATTCTCGCCTCAAAAGGACGTACAGAGATTTTACACGAATTTTTACGGCGAAGCACAAGAATCTGTTTCGGGACAGCAACTTTCCCAATCATTACTTCTCTCTCATTAGAGGTTACTCTTGGCACAAAAAGCAAATACAAAGGATAAGTTTACTGAATTAATAACTTCCAAGACTCATCTAAAACTTTTGGGTTATCTACCAATAAGTACTTTTCTTTAATGCCTTTAAGTTAGGCATAAGAAGCAAGAAAAAGAATCAAGTGTTCTCAAATGAAGAAGCATTAAGACCAAATTTTGTTTTCATAGGTTAAGCAAAAGAAATCTTCTCTCTCTTCTTAGGGAAGTGTTCTATACCTTTCTTGAGTGGGAGTTGATATTTAATGGTTCCTTCTTTCATATCAATAATGGCACCAACAGTTCTAAGAAAAGGTCTTCCCGAAGTAATAGGACAAGAAGCATTGTATTCAACATCCAAAACATAGAAATCAACGGGGACATAGGAATTGTTAACCATAATAAGAACATCATTAATACTCCCCATGAGTTTCTTTTTAGCATTATCATCAAGTGGGACATTCAAATAACAATCTTCAAGTGGAGGCAAATCAAGCATATCATAAATCCTTTTAGGCATAATAGAAACACTACTACCAAGATCACATAAAGCTTTGAAATCAAAGTCATTCACTTTCATATTAATGATGGGTTCCCAACCATCTTCTTGTTTTATAGGAATAGAAGCTTTATGTTTCATCTTTTCTTCTTTAATCTTTATGAGAGCATCAGTAATGTGTTTTGTAAAGGCCATGTTCATAGCACTAGCATTAGGACTTTTAGCAAGCTTTTGTAGGAACTTAATAACTTCAGAGATGTTGCAACCATCAAGATCAAAATCATAATTATCATTTAAAGTAGTAGAACTATTACTAGCCTCAACACTAGTGGTGGTGATAGTAGAAACACTAATGTTTCTAGCAATTTTGTCCTCTCTTTCCCACTTAGCATGTAATTCAGCTAATAGTCTAACATTTTCATCAATTCTTACTTGTATAGCATTAGTAGCTGCAAAGGGATTCTCATTAGTTTCAGGTTTAGCAGCTATTTTATTCAAAGAAGATTGATCTTCAGCCAAAGATGCTATATTTCTTTCAGCATTAGAGAGTTTTTCCTCAATAGTTTTATTGAAAGCAGTTTGTTTACTAATAAAGTCTTTAAGCATAACTTCAAGTTCAGAGGGGACACTCCTATTATTGTTGTAGGAATTTCCATAAGCATTACCGTTGTTGGGAGGATATGGCTTATAATTGTTGTTACCAAAATTATTCCGATAAGCATTATTGCCAAAATTGTTATTTCTTATGAAGTTCACATCAACTTGCTCTTCTTGAGCAACCAAAGAGGCTAAAGGAACGTTATTTGGATCAATATGGGCTCTCCCATTCACAAGCATCGACATAATAACATCAATCTAATCACTCAAGGAGGAGGTTTCCTTAACAGAATTTACCTTCTTACCTTATGGAGCTCTTTCAGTATGCCATTCAGAGTAACTAACCATCATATTATCCAGAAGCTTTGTTGCAGCACCCAAAGTAATGGTCATAAAGGTACCTCCAGCAGCAGAGTCCAATAGGTTCCTTGAAGAATAGTTCAATCCTTGTGAAGATGTCCTTGACTCCCCGGCAATGGCGCCAGAAAAATGCTTGATGGCTCAGTGTTGATGTAGAGCTCGTTGGGAACCCCAAGAGGAAGGTATGATGAGCACAACAGTAAGTTTCCCTCAGTTATGAAACCAAGGTTTAATCAAACCAGTAGGAGCAAGGAAACACCCCAAAGGTGTTGCTAGCTGAGCCTTGGCAGGGTGCACTACCGGTGCTAGTAGTAACATGGAGACCTGCACAACACAACCACAAAACTTTGTCCCCAACTTGCGATGAGGTTGTCAATCTCACCGGTTTTGCTGAAAACAAACGATTAAACGTATCGAATGGAAGGAAGTAATAGTTTGCAGAAAGTAAACACAAAGCAGTAAACAATTTGTAGATTGTATGTAAAATAAAAGGACCAGGATCCATAGTTCACTAGAGGTGGCTCTCCTTAAGATAGATAACATGCTGGGTGAACAAATTACAGTGGGGCAATTTACAAACATCGAGAAAGCAATACATGCATATACTAATCATCTTGACTCCTTTGAAACTTGATTGGGCATTACAACATTATACATAGACCGCCATCCAACTGCATCTATGAATAACAATCCACCTTCAGGTTATCATCCGAACCCCCTCCAGTATTAAGTTGCAAGCAACAGATTATTGCTTTACGAATTGCGTGTAAAGTAAACAATACGATTGTTCTATGAACAAAGGTTTGTTGTTTTCTACCTAGTAGCAACAGTACATCTAGTACCTTAGAGATTTCTGTCACTTACCCAGATTACCAGAGGCATGAACCCACTATCGAGCATAAATACTAACTCTTGGAGTTGCTAGCATCTACTTGGCCAAGATAGCTACTAACAACAGAAAGCATGCAAGATCACAAATAACAAAGACATGATAGAATCAATAATCAATCTGAAATAGCATCTCAATATCCATCGGATCCCCGCAAACACAACATGCTGAATTACAAATAGATGATCTTGATCATGAACGGAGCTCACAAGATCTAGACATGAAATCACAAAGGAGGAGAACCAGCCATCTAGCTACTACATGGACCCGTAGTCCAGAGATGACTCACGCATCACACTGGAGGCTTGCATGATGATGAAGAAGGCCTCCAGGGTGAATTCCCCTCTCTGGCAGGGTGCCGGGAAGAGCTTCAGATCCCTCCCGATCTAGGGACAGAGACGACGGCAATGACTCTGAGACTCTTCGTGGATTTTGATCGGTACTTATGGTTTCGGCCTGAGTGCAATATATAGGCGGAAGGAGAGGCCGAGGGTGCTGGGTCGGCGGACCAGCAGCCAAGCTTGGCCGTCTTGACAGGTGGTGTGGCCGGCCCCCAACCCTTCTCTGTCTCGTATTCTGGCATCAAATGTCTTCCGCAAAAATAGGCACTTTGGCTTTTGTCCCGTCCAATTCTGAGAATATTCATTTTCTAACTTTCCTGGAACCAAAAACAGCAGAAAATAGGCAGCTGGCACTGTGGCTCTTGTTAATAGGTTAGTCTAAGAAATCATATGAAAAGTACTCCAAAGTATGGACAAAACACAAGAAAGTAGATAAAACCAAGCATGGAACATCAAAAATTATAGATACATTTGCAATGTATCAATCCCCGATCTAGTATTCTCGTTAATATCTAGATCTTGTGTTTTATTATTGATATCAATTGTTCTTGTGGTAGCTTGTTGTCATTACGGGAGCCTCCAATTCGGTTGTGGAGTTGTGCCCCGCTAGTTGTATAAAGGTGTAGGTTCCCACCTTGAAGGGTTCCAATAGTGGAAAGGTGGATCAGGCCTTTGGTGGCGAGATCCACCGGAGAACAGGGTGAGGCCTATTGTGGCATGGTGGTCTTAGTACCGCCCACCCCTCCAATGCAGATGTACTTCCCTTAACAAGGAAGGAACTGCGGTAAAACAAATCCTGTGTCTCCGCGTGCTCCCTCACAGTTTCCTTGTTCCTCACTTTTCCCGCCTTTACTCGCTAGTAGTTAGGTTTTCATATAGGGAAATTCTACATAGTAGTATATCTAGATAATTTACCTTTTGTGTCAAGCCTAAAATTGAAAAAAGCATTAAAATTTGAAGTAGCACCTATTCACCCCCCCTCTAGGTGCCCATACGATCCATTTCAATTGGTATCAGAGCCCCGACTCTTTATTCGGGCTTAACCGCCTAAGAGAAGTATGGGTACTAAGGAAAATGGGAATGAGACTATGGACAAGGTCACAATAGATGACCTCAAGACATTGGAAACAACCTTGTTGAAATCCTTTGAGACCAAGATGGAAGAGATGCAGCAAATGATTGCTCGCCTCACATCATCTACAGCCCCATCCCCATCTTCCTCTAAGGCCACCACTCGTCTATCTAAGGATAAGGCTCATGCCGGATCTAAGGAAGATGAAGTGGTAGGTGAAAAACATAATGGTTCCGCCTCCAAGAAGGGAAGTCGTAAGGAGGACTATAGTGAGGATCCTCATCTATATTCTCCCAACCCACCTATCCCTCATCCTCATATAAACAATAGGGGTGATCCACCCAAGCTTACTGTATCTACATTTAATCAATGGCAATTCTTAATGAAATCTCATGTATACAGCTCGTCAATTGAACTTTGGAGGATTATCGAAGATGGTCTTCATATTAGAGACCCCACCAACTTGACTAGAAGAGAAGTTGTGGATAGTCAATGGAATGCAATGGCTCTCCACATGATTCATCTCGGAGTGGGTCCCAAGGACATGCCCCACATTGAGCACTTCAACACCGCCAAAGAAGCTTGGGATGCTCTCACCGACCTATTCATTGGAAATGAAAGCATGAGAAGGAATAGGTATGATGCTCTTAGTAATGAAGCTGAAGGATTCTACATGTTGGATGGTGAGGACCATAAAGACATGTATAGAAGGCTCAAGAGCATTGCTACAACATTTAGAAAGCATGGAGCCACTCACATTGATGATGCCTGGATCAAAAGGAAATATGTGAGTGTCCTCATGCCCTTTGAGCCAACAGACTTGAAGAGTTTGCAAGGTAGACACAACTACCACCAAATGACTTCCAATGAAGTCATGCAAGAAATGGCATTCAAAGTTGCCGCCAAGAACGCCAAAGATTCCCATGCTCGGGCTATTGGAATGCAAAAAGGAGTCAATGTGGCTCTAATATCAAATGTTGTTGAGCAAGATGAGTATGAAAGAGGATATGATGTTGTCTCCATGGGCTGTCCCGAGGAAGTCAAGCGTGCTCATGGTGAGTACGTGGCTTTCTATGCAGGGAATTTTTGGAAGGATCCAGCCAAGGCCAAGTCTGAACTCGAACGCAAGAATGTGTCAAATGGAAGAAGAGAGAATGGCCCAAAACTGAGAACATGCTAGAATTGTGGAGATAGGTTGCACTTTGTGGCTGAATGTCCATATCAAAGTAGAGAAGACAATGGTGGCAGGCTCATCCTTAAAGAAAAGTCCAAGGCACCTTGAAAGAAGCCATTTATTAAAAACAATGGTCCTTGATACATCATAAACGTATCTATAATTTTTGATGTTTGATGCTTGTTTAGTATCTACTTTCTTATGTTTAGTTCACACTTTGAGGTATTTTTATACATTTTCTGGAACTAACCTATTAACAAGATGCCATAGTGCCAGTTGCCTATTTTCTGCTGTTTTTGGTTTCAGAAAATCTAGTAAGGAAATATTCTCGGAATTGGACCGGACAAAAGCCAAAGTCAATATTTTAGTCGAAGCAACACGGTGTCCGGAGAGGAGATGAAGTGGCGCACTAAGGCAGCCACACCTGGTGGCGGCGCGGCCTGGGGGGCGCCAGTAGGGGTGTGGGCTCCCTAGTGATCCACCAACCTTTCCCCTTCGCCTATAAAAGTCTTTCGGGACGAAAACCCTAAGTACCCCGATCAAAGACCCAATCATAAATCCATGAAAGAGTTTGTAGCCGCCGCAATCTCGATCCCTAGATCGGGAGGGGGGGTGGATCCGAAGCTCTTCTTGGCACCCTGCCGGAGGGGAGAGATCATCTTGGAGGCCTTCTTCATCACCATGACTGCCTCCGGTGTGATGCGTGAGTAGTTCATTCCTGGACTACGAGTCCATGTAGTAGCTAGATGGTTGGTTCTTCTCCTTTGTGCTATCATGTTTAGATCTTGTGAGCTCCATTCATGATCAAGATCATCTATTTGTAATCTTACATGTTATGTTTGCGGGGATCCGATGGATATTGAGATGCTATTTCAGATTGATTATTGATTCTATCATGTCTATGTTATTTGTGATCTTGCATGCTTTCCATTGTTAGTAACTATCTTGGCCAAGTAGATGCTTGCAACTCCAAGAGGGAGTTTTTATGCTCAATAGTGGGTTCATGACTCTAGTAATCTGGGGAAGTGACAGGAATCTCTAAGGTGCTAGAAGTGCTGTTGCTACTAGGGAGAAAACATCAATCCTTTGTCCATAGGGCAATCATATTGTTTACTTTACACACTTTTCTTAATGCAATTATATGTTGCTTGCAACTTAATACCGGAGGGGGTTTGGATGATAACCTGAAGGTGGATTATTAGTCCTAGATGCAATTGGATTATGGTCTATGTATAATGTTGTAATGCCCAATCAAATCTCATAGGAGTCAAGATGATTAGTATATGCATGGTATGCTTTCTCAAATCTGTCAATTGCCCCGCTGTAATTTGTTCACCCAACATGCTATTTATATTAAGGAGAATCACCTCTAGTGAACTATGGATCCCGATCCATCCTTTTACCATTGATATACCATCTACTATTTACTGTTTACTTTCTGCAAGCAATTACTATCTTCCACACAATACGTTTAATCCTTTGTTTTCAGCAAAACCGGTGAGATTGACAACCTCACTTTAAGTTGGGGCAAAGTTCTGTGGTTGTGTTGTGCAGGATTCCAAGTTGGTAGTAACACCTTGGGGTTATTTCCTTGCTCCTACTGGTTCAATAACCTTGGTTTCATATCTGAGGGAAACTTGCTGCTGTGCTTATCATACCTTCCTCTTGGGGTTCCCAATGAGCTCAACGTATCCTGAGCTATCAAGCCTTTTTCTGGCGCTGTTGCCGGGGAGTCAAGGACATCTTCACAAGGGGAGTCCCTCACAACCAATCTCTTTACTTTGTTTTTTGTTTTGCTTAGTTTTTTTTTGGTTATTTCTTTTATCAAAAACACAAAAAATTAGTTGTACTAGTTTGCTTTCTTTATCAAAAACACAAAAAATGACTACTCTTGAAAACACTAAGTTGTGTGACTTTACTAGTACAAACAACAATGATTTCATGTGCACACCTATTGCTCCACATGTTCCTGAAGCTACTTTCTTTGAAATTAAACCTGCTTTGCTCAATCTTGTTATGAAATAACAATTCTCTGGTGTTGGTACTAAAGATGCTGCTGCTCACCTTAATAACTTTGTTTAACTCTGTGAGATGAGAAAACATAGGGATATAGATGGAGATATTATTAAACTTAAATTGTTTCCTTTCTCTTTGAGAGGAAAAGCTAAAGAATGGTTGTTATCCCTAACTAGAAATAGTATTAATTCTTGGACTAAATGCAAAGATGCTTTCATTGGAAAATACTATCCTCCTGCTAAGATTATATCTATGAGAAGCGAAATAATGAAATTTAAATAATTTGATAATGAACATGTTGCTCAAGCTTGGGAAAGAATGAAATCTTTGGTAAAGAATTGTCCCACCCATGGGCTGACTGCTTGGATGATTATCCAAACTTTTTATGCAGGACCGAATTTTTCTTCAAGAAATCTGTTGGATTCTGCTGCTGGAGGTACCTTTATGACCATTACTTTGGGTGATGCAACAAAGCTCCTTGATAATATGATGGTTAACTATTCTGAATGGCAAACTGAGAGAGCTCCATAAGGTAAGAAGGTAAATTCTATTGAAGAAACCTCCTCCTTGAGTGATAAAATTGATGTTATTATGTCTATGCTTGTTAATGGGAAAGCTCATATTGATCCAAATCATGTTCCCTTAGCCTCTTTGGTTGCTCAAGAAGAGGAAGTTGATGTGAACTTCATTAGAAACAATAATTTTAACAACAATGCCTATAGGAATAATTTTGGTAATAATAATTATAGGCCATATACTCCCAATAATGGTAATGCTTATGGCAATTCCTACAACAACAATAGAAGTGCACCCTCTGAACTTGAAGTCATGCTTAAGGATTTTATTAGTAAACAAACCGCTTTCAATAAAACTATTGAGGAAAAACTTTCGAATGCTGAAAAATATATATCCTCTTTATCTGAAGCACAATCCTCTTTGATTAATAAAATGGCTGCTAAACCTGAAACTATGGAAAACCCCTTTGCTGCTACTAATGCCATACAAGTTAGAATTGATGAAAATGTTAGACTATTAGCTGAATTACATGCTAAGTGGGAAAGAGAAGATGAAATTGCTAGAAATAATAGTATATGTACTATTACCACCACCAATGTTGATGCTAGCAAACCACATGAAGTCCCCATTCCTTTTGCAACAATGCCTAAAACCAATGGAAACTTTTCCAATAAAAATGCTGAAATTCTTCGAAATATGGGAAACAATAGCTCTACTACCTTGGATGGTAATTATGATTTTGATCTTGATGGTTGCAATATCTCTGAGGTAATTATGTTCCTACAGAAGCTTGCTAAAAGTCCTAATGCTAGTGCTATGAATATGGCCTTTACAAAACACATTACTGATGCTCTCATAAAATTAAAGAAGAAAAATTGAAACATAAAGCTTCTATTCCTATGAAATTATAAGATGGTTGGGAACCCATCATTAATATGAAAGTGAATGATTTTGATCTCAAAGCTTTATGTGATCTTGATAGTAGTGTTTCTATTATGCCTAGAAGGATTAATGAAATGCTTGATTTGACACCATTAGTAGATTGTTATTTAGATGTCCAACTTGATGATAATGCTAAAAAGAAACTCATGGGGAGTATTAATGATGTTCTTATTATGGTTAACAATACCTATGTCCCCGTTGATTTCTATGTTTTGGATGTTGAATGCAATGCTTGTTGTCCTATTATTTTGGGAAGACCTTTTCTTAGAACTGTTGGTGCCATTATTGATATGAAAGAAGGCACCATTAAATATCAATTCCCACTCAAGAAAGGTATAGAACACTTCCCTAAGAAGAGAGATAAGATTCCTTTTTACTCTCCTATTAAAACAAAATTTTCTCTTAATGCTTCTTCATTTGAGAATACTTGAATCTTGCTTCTTATGCCTAGCTCAAAGGCGTTAAAGAAAAGCACTTATTGGGAGATAACCCAAATTTTTATTCAGTAAGTTTTTCTTTTGTTGAGTCTTGGAAGTTATTGTCTCAGTAATAACCTCTCCTTATCTTTTTTTGTGGTTTTTGTGCCAAGAATAACCTCTAATGAGAGAAAAATAAGACTTGGGAAAGTTGCTTCCTGAAACAGATTTTTGTGCTTCAGTGTAAAGATTCGTGAAAAATCCCTGTACGTCGGTTTGAGCTGTAATTATTTGTTCTTATGCCCAGGTTGTTATCTAACTTTCGTTAGTTTATCACTTTTTGATTTGAGCAACCGAAGGTCTTCGAAAAAATCGGTTTTTACCTACTGGTCTGTTTTGATAGATTTATGCCATTATTTGCATTTGCCTCTTAATCTCTTTCTCTTTGAGTTCTCTTTGATCACTTGAGCTTTTAGAAGGAATTGCTATAGTAGCTTATGTTTTAATGGAAGTTTAACTTGTGTTGAAACTAAACCCAAAGACTTATTATCTTGAATACACTAATGTTGCTAATGAAGATTGTGTGGAGTTTTGTATGAAGGAAATTTTAAAGTGTAGGGAAGAATAATGTGACAAGATGAAGTATGGACAAAAGCTCAAGCTTGGGGATGCCACCCGTGTCACCCCAAGAAATATTCAAGAAGTACAAGCGTCAAAGCTTGGGGATGCCCAAGGCATCCCCTTCTTCATCAATACAAATCTCAGGTTTCTTGCAAACACTTCATTTTTATTGTTTCATGCACAATTGTGTTGTTCTTGGAGCGTCTTTGTTTTGTTTTTAGTTTTATTTTGCTTAGTTTTCTTAAATAAATTGGTTGGACCCCTGCATTCATACATAGTTTCAAATACGTTGATTTGGATTGGAAAAGAGTAGGAAGTTCATGCTTATAAGTGGTATAAAAGGAGTCTTGTTTTGACTGTGGCCTAAACTTTATCATGTCATGTTTGATATTGCTTTGACTTTATGCTTAGTAATTATTGCTATAGCATGACTTGTTCCAAACAATTGAGATTGCTTAATGTGCCTTGAAAGAATCATGCGTTGTTTTAGCATACACAAGCATAATATTGTGGTATTCTCCTTTGATGCTTTATTTGGGTTGACTTGGTGCATGCTTACACCTTGTTAAGACTATAATAGTCACCATAGCTTCTATGATCATTTATTTTTCAACTTCTAATATCACTTTGTGCTTTAATTAATAATGTTTTGTCGCTTTGCATGATTATGGCCATTATTGCTCTCTTAGTTGGTCGCTCCCAGTCTTTTGCTAGCCTCCGCACCAAGTATGAGTTCCACTCATGCATCCAACTCCAAATAAAACCAAGTTATTCTAAAGAGTCCACCATACCTACCTATTAGCATTATTTCTATTCCAAATATATTCATGTTTTATCTACCTTCCGAATTAAACTTGTTATGTGAAAATTAGTGATTAAAGCTCTCACAAACTTGATGGCACACTTTACTTTCTTGCACTTAATAAACTTGAACCATTGTGCCCATCTATGTTGCGTATATGCTTGCGCTTTATAAGTTGTGAATTAGCAGAACCATGTTACCATGGGGAACACTTTCAACATTGCACATTATTTAGTTGATATCATGTTCTTTTGCTTATGGATCCTGGCGGTGTGAAATAAAAGGGGAGCTTGTAAGATCATGGAGTTTGTATATGTGTTAGAGAAACGCCTGGGCGGCTAGCCTAAGCCATGCCTAATCATGGTGGAAACTTGCAGCACGAAGCATCCTCAATAAAAACCTATGGAAATAGCAAATAAAAAGATCACTGAGATGCTCATTGTCTGTTGCCTTGTCATTTTGATATGGGACATCTCCTGTATCATGGGGCAAGGGGTACCCCATTGGCGGTTCTTTATGATACACATGTACTTACAATGACAAGAACTTACTCGTGACTAAAGTTGAGTAGCATGAGGTTCAGTACTCGTAAGCAAGGGGCATGAGATTTTCAACTTATAACTTGTCAAGCATATCCTCATATTTGTTCACTTTAACCTTAATCACCTAAAGATGCTTATGATAGGGGCAATGAGAGCTGAAAGCTAATAAGTATCATAATTTTTGGAAGCTCTTTATGAAACTTGAATCCCTGCTTCCTTCTATGAAGGGCCTTTCTTTTACTTTTATGTTGAGTCTCCATCTTCTATCTTTATGCACCTATTAAGAGAGCATAGTGGTCATTCTTAGTTTAATGTGCATTGTCCCAAAACTTGTTGATTGATTCATAACTTTGATATTGCTTGTTCTTAAATTATTTGTATCTAGTCACCCTTATGAACTTTGTAGGTGTCCTATGCATTTATGTTTTGCTATACCATGAGGGACACCATTCTCATTATGTTTTGCTTATGTGAAACAAACAAACATCTTTCAAAGCATTGTTATTCATGAATCTTTTATTTGTACCTTTTCATGTTACAACATAGTTGCTATGTCTTATTGTTAGAACTATATCTTTCATGTGTATGTTAGAGTACTATGATATCAAATATCAATGTTTTACAAATACCTTGATCATGATTGTGATGGTGCATGTCACCTCAAAAATTATTATTTTTATCACTTACCTACTCGAGGACGAGCAGGAGTTAAGCTTGGGGATGTTGATACGTTGTAAACGTATCTATAATGTTTGATGTTCCATGCTTGTTTAGTATCTACTTTCTTATGTTTGGTTCATACTTTGAGGTATTTTTATACATTTTCTGGAACTAACCTATTAACAAGATGCCATAGTGCTAGTTGCCTGTTTTTGCTGTTTTTGGTTTCAGAAAAGCTAGTAAGGAAATATTCTCGGAATTGGACCGGACAAAAGCCAAAGTCAATATTTTACACGAAGCAACACGGAGTCCGGAGAGGAGACGAAGTGGCGCACTAGGGCAGCCACACCTGGTGGTGGCGCAGCCTAGGGGGGTGCCACCAGGGGTGTGGTCCCCCTAGTACTCCACCGACCTTGCCCCTTCGCCTATAAAAACCTCTCGGGACGAAAACCCTAAGTACCCCAATGAAAGACCCAATCATAAATCCATGAAAGAGTCTGTAGCCGCTGCCATCTCGATCCCTAGATCGGGGGGGGGGGGGGGATCTGAAGCTCTTCTCGGCACCCTGCTGAAGGGGAGAGATCACCCTGGAGGCCTTCTTCATCACCATTACTGCCTCCGGTGTGATGCGTGAGTAGTTCATCCCTAGACTACGGGTCCATGTAGTAGGTAGATGGTTGGTTCTTCTCCTTTGTGCTATCATGTTTAGATCTTGTGAGCTCCATTCATGATCAAGATTATCTATTTGTAATCTTACATGTTATGTTTGCGGGGATCCGATGGATATTGAGATGCTATTTTAGATTGATTATTGATTCTATCATGTCTATGTTATTTGTGATCTTGCATGCTTTCCATTGTTAGTAACTATCTTGGCCAAGTAGATGCTTGCAACTCCAAGAGGGAGTATTTATGCTCGATAGTGGGTTCATGACTCTAGTAATCTGGGGAAGTGACAGGAATCTCTAAGGTGCTAGATGAGCTATTTCTACTAGGGAGAAAACAACAATCCTTTGTCCATACGGCAATCGTATTGTTTACTTTACACACTTTGCTTAATGCAATTATTTGTTGCATGCAACTTAATACTAGAGGGGGTTCAGATGATAACCTGAAGGTGGATTATTAGTCATAGATGCAGTCGGATTACGGTCTATGTATAATGTTGTAATGCCCAATCAAATCTCATAGGAGTCAAGATGATTAGTATATGCATGGTATGCTTTCTCAAATCGGTCAATTGCCCCTGACGATGGTTTAACTCGTCAATGCCCATTGTTATGGACTTGGGTTTTGGAGAAGGAGGGAGCGCTGGAAGTCTCGATCGTCTAGCAAACAAGCACACAGGTGACACGAGGTTTACCCAGGTCCAGGCCTCGTAGAGGACCCTACTCCTGCTTGTCTGATCTTGATTGATGATGATCTGAAGGATTACAATGTCGCCGAGGGCGGTGTCGCGCAGATTAGATCTGGCGTATGGGAGATTGTAGATCTGTCTATTGTCTATTGTGGGAGTCGTGATGTCTAGATCTATGTGTTGTAGCGTGTCCTCCTCGTTGGACCCTCCTAGCCTTTATATATGGGGAGGCTAGGTCTCAGGTACCAATACGAGTTGGTTACAAGTTGTATTCAAACTCTAGTCTTGAGACTTCCTTGTCTTGTGCGCTTGGGAGTCCATGTCCATATGGGCTTCATACCACTCGAACTGTCATAAGCGTCATGGACCTTGGCAATTCGTCGAGTGGGCCTTCCGTCGGGCCGCACCAGGTAGGTTGTAGTCGAGTGCCTATTGGGCATACCCATGCAGTAGCCCCCGAGTGTCCATGCAAATCGTAGATTCGGGTGGAGACTTAGAAGTCATGAGTCTTGCATTAGTATGTTGGAGTTGACATTTGTGTCGAGTGCGAAGCACTTCACCCAGAAGTACATCGAGTCAGTCGAATTTGTGGTAGTTCATAGGGATGATGGTAAACGTGCCTGGTGCGCTCGATGGATCGAGACCAGTTAATTGCTCTAGGGAAAAAACAACGTCACCTTCTCAAACTCGAATCCCCGGACTCGAATTCGGAAATTGCTGACGTAATTCGACTCATGCCGCGGAGGTCTTATAGAGTTCGAATCCCAGTATATAAGTGTGAGCACTCGACGCGTCCGTCAAGGCATATTCATCGTACCTGCAGGCATGGATATATCTCTGGTAGTGCACAGCAGATGCGTTGCCAGGCCTTATTCAGGTCTTATATTCACGCTGTAAGCGCGACATCTGAATTTTGTCATCGCGGAGATGATTCGGGCGGCCCAGGAGACGTAATCTCTTTGTAGGGAAAATATGAGGCGGAATCGCCATAGCATTTGAGTGTGGATGTTATCGACACACAGTACGATGTACATGTAATCATAGGGTGCGCGATCAGCGCTCCCTATGGGAGTAGCCCCCGAGTGCCTGGTTGAGTCAAAGACTCAGGCAGGGACTAAAGAAGTTTTGCGACTGCTGTCGTCTTTTTGTTTGCTGGTTTCAGTCGAATTTGCTTTCAGCGCTCCCTATGGGAATAACCCGAAGTCCACAATCGAATCGTAGATTCGAGTGAAGGGTTTTCATAACGCTTGGATATCTTCACAAATTTCTTCGGGTGCGTGGCCAGCGCTCCCTATGGGAGTAGCCCCCGAGTCCTTAGTCGAATCATGGATTCGAGTGAGGATTCAGAGCATGTCACTCGAGGATCTTGTATATGCGCGTCCAACGCTCCAGTTTGGAGTAGCCCCCCGATTGTCTGGCGGAGTCATAGACTCGGGCAGAGACTCGAGTCTTGTATCTTGTAGCCGTAGTCGAAAATCATGCGAGGAGAAACCACTGACCCGGAAGTGCATTGAGTCAGTGTCTCACACATAAGGAGCTCGAATTGACGATGAAGTCGAGGTCGACGTAGCGGAGTTATGCGGCGATTAGCCAGGTGAGTCGATGATGCAGATGGATTCGAAGTAGTCGCTTCTTTCGGGTGCGTGGCCAATGTCGCATGTTGTATCGAGTCGATCAAGCGATGCAACCATCCGAGGAGAGACTCGACTCGGGTCTTGAGTGTATTTCGTAGCTAGTTATTTTGTCGACTCCTGTGGGAGTACCCGATAGAATAGCTCGACGCAGTCGACATCCTTATAAGCTACATTAAATAGGAAGAATTGTGAAGTACATGTATCTTGTAAAGGATGTTTGCATGTCGATTGGCAAAGTAAAATTCTGGTGCCAATCGAGTCGACACTTTTGCACGGTATGCTAGGCCTTTTCGTTAGCCTGATTACCCTTAGTCTCAGTACCTTGCCGAGGCACTCGGAGTTCAAGGATTCGACGGTCAGGCAGAATCAGCTACTCGGGCTGTTGCGTATGAGGTGCTCGAGTGCGTGGAATCGACGGCACATTAGGTTACTCGAAGAGGGCGCAACCCCCGAGTGTATTGAGTGCGAATTAAAAACAAAATCAGCTCTAAGTAGAGAGAAAACTTAGCTTTATTGATAGTTGCCGTGATGAACGAGTCGCAAGATCCGATGCGATCCGCGGGTTGCAGGAGTCGAGGGATCCCCCGAGTCACCCGATATGAAGACCGCAGCCAGTCGTTGAAGTTGAAGACTGCGGCGATTGCCGAAGCAGAGGGAGCCCCCGAGTGGGTGGAACCGACGATCATAGTGGATTGTGGATGGAGTCGAAGACTCAGCAGGTCGCCGAAGTCGAAGACGGCAACAGGTTGCGTGATGAAGTCGAAGATTCAGTAGGTCGGCGGAGTCGAGGACCATAGCGAGTCGCTGGATCACCAATGCTGAGGGAGCCCCCGAGTCGCTGGAGTCGAGGACCACACCTGGTCACCGGAGTCGAAGAAGTCCTCGAGTTGCCATAGTCGAAGGCCACAACAGGTTGCTGGAGCCGAAAGAGCCCCCGAGTCACCGGAGCCGAGAATAACAGCGTGTTATCGCAGCCGAAGACCGCAGCAGGTCGCGTGATGGAGTCGAAGACTCAGTAGGTCGGCGGAATCGAAGACCGCAGTGAGTCATCATAGTCGAAGGCGGTAATGGGCCTCATGGCAGTGTCGGCGGAGCCCCCGAGTATAGATTCGATGTGGCCGATATTGTCGAAGAGACATCCGAGAGCCGATACGGCAGACCGGGGTCGACGCGGTAATCAGGTCGCCAAAGCCGATGGCGGTAGCAGTTTGTCGCAACCAAAGATCGTAGTAGATCGCCGTAGCCGATGGCAGTAGTGGGCCTCCATAATCGAAGACCGCAGCGGGTCGCTAGAGCCGATGATGGTATCGAGTTGACGCAGTCGAAGACCGTAGAGGTTCGTTCCAGTTGAGGGATCCCCCGAATCGCCGATGCCGAAGACCGCAGAGGGTCACACGGCAGAGTCGGTGAGATTTTGGCGGGTGGCCGGTGTTGACGCAGTGGATGTAATCGACACTACAGATAGAGTCATGCGACGGATAAGTCGTGTGACGTTTAATCGAAGCAGTCGACGTGGCGGCGAGTCGCGCGGCGCGCGAAGTTGATGCCATAGCGAGTCACGTCGTGTGTAGCTTAACATTGTAGTGGGGTAGCCGCATCCGTAGACTGGAGCGGGTCACCGAGTTTTTGCTTGGAGGAGTCGACGCTGCGCACGTGGTGTCGCAAAGAGGACTCGCCGGATTTTTATTCATCCAAAATCGACATGATGAACTTGTGAGAAACGTTAAGTATCCTGATCTCAATTTTTTCTGAAGCCTTGCTAGCAGCTACGTACACGAATGTAGTCGGAGATGAATTTGTCGTTTGACGTTCCACGAGTCACACACCTTGGCCCTTTTCTTTTTCTTTCCTTTGCTCCAATCGGTGAGACACAGTGTTCAATTCCTATGTGAGAACAAAAAGTTCATCCTCTTTTCGTTTTTTTCTTTTGCATCCTCACGTGAGGATGTTGATTGATTGCTATTTGCTGCTAATTAGAATCTCTCCTTGAAACTTTGGGCCATGTGAGACGGGACGATCATTATTTTTTCTTGCTTAGAGCTTGCCCTCAATATTGTTTGGTACTGTATGTTGCTGGGCAACCGGAACACGCGAGAAGCACCTGGCACAACTAAACTTTGACATGTCTTTGTCCTCCGATGGAGTGATCCCTTTATGGCTTGTAGTGTTGGCGTGATACTTGCAGATCGGATGCATGCAAGACAGCCTCAGACCAAGAAATCTTCCACACAATTTGATCTGGCAGCGAGTCGACCATGTGCTCGTTGTGAAGATCGAATACACCATGGCGGAAATTTTCAACGAAGAAACTGAGAACACCGATACAGACGAGTCGGCCGGACGTGATCCAATCGCCGTTTGATGATGAGAGAGCCGAATTAGATCTAACCTCCAATAGACAATGAATCGTAGATCGCTGGTGATGGGCCGTCGAGATCGCAACATCAGCGCTCCCAGTTTCCACAGGCGGCGCCAATTGACGAGGGTTTAACTCGTCAATGCCCATTGTTATGGACTTGGGTTTTAGAGAAGGAGGGAGCGGTGGAAGTCTCGATCGGCTAGCAAACAAGCACACAGGTGACACGAGGTTTACCCAGGTTCAGGCCTCGTAGAGGACCCTACTCCTGCTTGTCTGCTCTTGATTGATGATGATCCGAAGGATTACAATGTCGCCGAGGGCGGTGTCGCGAAGATTAGATCTGGCGTATGGGAGATCATAGATCTATCTATTGTCTATTGCGGGAGTCACGATGTCTAGATCTATGTGTTGTAGCGTGTCCTCCTCGTTGGACCCTCCTAGCCTTTATATATGGGGAGGCTAGGTCTCAGGTACCAATACGAGTTGGTTACAAGTTGTATTCAAACTCTAGTCTTGAGACTTCCTTGTCTTGTGCGCTTGGGAGTCCGTGTCCATATGGGCTTCATACCACTCGAACCGTCATAGGCGTCATGGACCTTGGCAATTCATCGAGTGGGCCTTCCGTCGGGCCACACCAGGTAGGTTGTAGTCGAGTGCCTATTGGGCATACCCATGTCAGCCCCGCTATAATTTGTTCACCCAACATGCTATTTATCTTAAGGAGAATCACCTCTAGTGAACTATGGATCCCGGTCCATTCTTTTACCATTGATATACCATCTACTATTTACTGTTTACCGTTTACTTTCTGCAAGCAATTACTATCTTCCACACAATACGTTTAATCCTTTGTTTTCAGCAAAACCGGTGAGATTGACAACCTCACTGTAAGTTGGGGCAAAGTTTTGTGGTTGTGTTGTGCAGGATTCCAAGTTGGTAGCAACACCTTGGGGTTGTTTCCTTGCGCCTACTGGTTAGATAACTTTCTTTCATTAATGAGGGAAACTTTCTATTGTGCTCATCATACCTTCCTCTTGGGGTTCCCAACGAGCTCAACGTATCCTGAGTCATCAGTCCTTACAAGAAGCAACCCAAGATTGTATTGGTGGCACAAGAAGAATATTCCTCTACAAGTGAAGACGAAGGGATGAAGATAGTTCTCGAGAGGTGGCTGCTATAGCCACCACATCTACCCCATCATCACTCTTCGACTCTCCAAACAAAAATGTCATCAACAACAACGTCACTTGCCTTATGGCAAGAGGGTCTGAGGTATCATCTTATATTTCTTCATTTCCTAAGACTAATATAAATATGGATATGGATGATATACTACTCTTAAGATAAAATAAGAAATTATTGCTTTGGACAATTTTTTCACTAACCTGCAAGGTGAGCACAAACTTCACTTTGATGCTCTTATGAGTCAACTTGCTCATTCCGAAGAACTTCTCGAAAAAAGGGTAGAATTGATAGAGAAGATGCCTTGGAAATTGTCTCCTTGAAGAATGCCTTAGAGGAAGAAGAGGAAGCTCGAGTATCCTTGGAGTAGAAACTTGAGTTAATTGAGGAGTCCCATGAAGAGATTGTTGCCCAACTCATTAAATAACGTGACAATGATCTTGCTAAGTGATACATTGCAAATATATCTATAATTTTTGATGTTCCATGCTTGGTTTTATCTACTTTCTTGTGTTTTGTCCACACTTTGGAGTACCTTTCATAGACTTTCTTGGACTAACCTATTAACAAGAGCCACAGTTCCAGTTGCCTGTTTTCTGCTGTTTTTGGTTCTAGGAAAGTCAGAAAATCAATATTCTCGGAATTGGACCGGACAAAAGCCAAAGTCGATATTTTACCAGAAGACTCATGGAGCCAGAAGACGAGACGGGGAGGGGCCAGGGGCTGGCCACACCACCTGGTGGCGCAGGCCAGGCCAGGCCGTGCCAGGGGGTGGTGTGGGACCCTCCGGCACCCCCTCGGTCTCCCCTCTTGCCTATAAGAGCCTCCCGATGCATAAACCCTAAATCGTCAATCAAAAAGCCACGAAAAGTTCCACAGTGCCGCCGCCATCGAAGGGGAGATTCGGTGGATAGAAAGTCTCTGTTCTGGCACCCTGCCAGGACGGGGAAGTGCCCCCAGAGCCATCCCCATCAATCTCCACCACCATCTCCATCACCATTGCTGATTCCCATGATGAGGAGGGAGTAGTTCTCTCTCGAGGCTAAGGGTTCTACCGGTAGCTATGTGTTCATCTCTCTCTCTATGCATGATCATATTGTGATCATGAGCTTTGTAATCAAGTAGATCTACCTTGCTACTCAAATGCTTTAATAGATCTCTGCTCTCCCCACGTGTGTGAAAGTGACAACGTGCACACCATGGTGGCACTTAGGCTAGACATTACAAATACTTGTTATGAGTTATATTTGGAGTTGGATGTCTTTATGAAATTGTGGTGTTTGTTGGAACCATCTAGTGCTCAAGGTGACAGTGTGGGGTTATCTAGATGGGAAAGGCTTACTTTGAGGTGTGCTGTTATAGCCCTACCATGGATTAGAGTGTCCAACCAGAGAGTAGTTCAACGTAGTATCATAAAGAAGAATATATTTATATGAGAGTGTTCACTAGTGAAAGTATGATCCCTAGGCCTTATTTCTAAGCATTGAAACACCATTTGCAATTAGATCTGTTACATGTTTGCTTGCTTCTATCTTTATTTCAGTTTTACTTTAGTTTTTTCCACGCCATCAAGCTATTTTCTATCACCGTTACCACTTATAATTATCTATACCACTTGTATTTCACTATCTCTTCACCGAACTAGTGCACCTATACACCTGACAAGTGTATCGGGTGTGTTGGGGACACAAGAGACTTCTTGTATCTTGATTGCAGGGTTGCTTGAGAGGGATACCTTTGACCACTTCCTTCCTAAGTTCGATAAACCTTGGGTGATCCACTTAAGGGAAAACTTCCTGCTGTTCTACAAACCTCTACACTTGGAGGCCCAACAACTGTCTACAAGAATAGAAGTGCGTAGACATCACTAAGGTAAAGAAACTAAAGAAGGAAAAGATTGAATTTGGGGTTGCTGATGCTAGACTCTCAGAGAAGTTTGAGAAACTTGACATTGCTCACAAGGCATTGGAGAGTGATCATTCTACTCTAAATGAGTCTTGTGATCAGCTCCAAAATCAATTGGACAAGTATGATATACCCAACACCTCCATTCTATCTTGTGGACATGAAGACACTGTTGAAGAAAATGCAAGGCTAAAAGAAGAATGTGTAAAGGGAGCTCAACATAAAGGTAAAGAAGTCCTAGATGAGGTGCTTAGCAAGAAAAGGACAAACAATGGGAAAGAAGGTCTTGGTTATGTCCCCAAGACAAAGAATAAGAAGAACAACAAGAAGAAAAGCAAAACTGCTCAACCAAAGACAAGAACCACCACTAATGACAAGACTAACTATGATGGTTTTGCAGGGGCTAATAATCCTAATTATGAATTATTTTGTGATTATTATGGTGATGTCTATGCTAGCTATGTAGGTCCTTTTGATAGTTACATATCTTGGTCTATCTGGGTTCCCAAAACCCTTGTCATTAACATGAGAGGACCCATTTAAAAATGGGTACCTAAAATCGAGAAGTAACTTTCTTGCAGGGATATGCTTCCGGTGGGTCTAAATGGGTACTCGATAGCGGGTGCACTAGTCATATGAACAAAAGTAAGGAGATCATCTCGGAGATGCAGCCAAACCATGATCACATAACCATCTCCTATGGTGACAAGTAAAAATCTGAGGTATTGGGTCTTGGCAAAGTTGGGGTTGCTCACAATATATCTCTCGCGGACGTCATTCTTGTTGAGACCCTCGGTTACAATTTACTTTCTATTCATGCCCTTGGTAAGATGGGATTTGCAGTTTTCATTGATGGTGATTTGTTGGTACTCTTGTGGAGCAAGTCTCTAAAGGTCGCTTTCGTTGGATATGTCGAAAATGACCTGTATGTGATGGACGTTTTGGGGAAAACCACTACAAGCCCGATGTGTCTCTTCGGAAAGGCCGACGCGGGCTGGCTATGGCATCGCCGACTAGCCCACGTCAATATGAGAACTTTGCAAAGTATCCACAAGGGTGGCCACATCCTTGGACTAAAATAAAATGTTTCCTTTGCCAAAGATCATGTTTGTAGGGCTTGTGTTGAAGAAAAAATGCATGACTCTCCCCATCGACGGAAGACTATTATTTCATCAACGAGGATTTTGGAGCTCCTTCAGTGGATCTATTTGGTCCTCCATCTCATGCAAGCCTTGGTGGGAAGAAATATTGCCTAGTAATTGTCGATGACTATTCGAGATATACATGGGTCTATTTCTTCAAGTTGAAGAGCGAGACACAACAAACGGTCATTGATTTCGCCAATGAGGTTCAACGTCAACACAATCTCCCTATTTTGGCAATTAGAAGTGATAACGTCTCTGAGTTCAAGAACTACACTCTGAATGAATTTCTAAATGAAGAGGGGATAAGACATCAATATTCTGCTGCGTACACCCCTCAACAAAATGGTGTTGCCGAGAGGAAGAACTGGACCTTAATGGATATGGCCAGATCTATGCTAGCTGAATTTAAGTCTCCTTATAACTTCTAGGATGAAGCAATCTCTACCACATTCCATTCATCCAACCAGCTCTATCTCCGCAAAATCTTGGACAAGAATCCTTATGAAATACTTACTAGTAACAAGCCAAACATATCCTACTTCCGGGTATTTGGTTGTAAGTGTTTCTTTCTCATTAAAGGAGTTCGTTTATCTAAATTCGAGTCTAAGGCTTTAGAAGGCACTTTTGTTGGTTATGGTGCCGAATCCCACACTTATAGAGTCTACAATAAGCTCTCCGGAACTATTGTAGAATCTTGTAGTGTGGTGTTCGAGGAAAATGATGGCTCCCGTGCGGGGCAAGTTGATGTTTGTGATGCAGATGTTGAAATACACCAAGATGCCATAAGAAAAATGGGCGTGGGATTTTTCCACCCCATTGAGGAACCCCTTGTGGAGGACCGGGAAGGACAATGCTCTACTCAAGTAGAGCCCTCATCAACACAAGCTCAACATGATCCAACTATTGGAGAAACCTCTACACCAATCCCACGAACTGCTGAAGATCATCAAGCAACTGCACCAGAAAGCTCTAGGCCGGATTATCCGGCCAACCCTCCTCAACTGGCAGAAATGATCAACATGTTGAAGAACCTGCTGCAAGTCCCAGGCCAGATTTTTTGGCTGATCCCGGTTTATCCGGCCCCTCTCCAGTTCGAGCTAGAACTAGTCAAGTTTGTGAAGGTGCTTCAGGTTCTCCTAGGCCGGATTATCCGGCCCCACCCTCGGCCAGATTATCTAGCCCTGAAAATCCTGAACAGCAGCAGCCTCCTGTTATGGCTGTGGATCAACATCAAGGGCAAGATTTATCATCTCCTATTCCAACTGATCACGCTAAAGATCAAGGCCAAGCTAATGATTCCAACAATGTCCCAAATGATGAAGTTATTCCTCCAAGAGACAACAAATTGATCAAACTTCGTCGCAAAGCTCGTGCAGATAGAAATCTTGAATTAAGGGGTCACACTCTTGACAAAGTTGTAGGTTATCTCTGATGAAGGGTATCCACAAGAAGGGAGCTGGCAAGTTTCAGTGAGCATAAAGATCACATCTCAATGGTGGAATCCAAAAAAGTGTTTGAAGCTCTTGAAGATCCGGACTGGGTTGTTGCTATGCATGAAGAGTTGAATAACTTTGAACGCAACAAGTTTTGGAAATTAGTGGAGAATCCCAAGGATTGCTGCAATCTTATCGGCACAAAGTGGATATTTAAAAATAAGCAAGATGAAAATGGCATTGTTGTAAGGAACAAGGCAAGACTCGTGGAACAAGGCTATTCCCAAGTTGAGGGCATCAACTTCGGCGAGATTTATGCTCTAGTGGCTCGTCTTGAGTCCATCCATATCCTTCTTGCTTATGCTACTCATAATAATTTTAAATTATAGCAAATGGACATTACGAGTGCTTTTCTTAATGGTCCTCTACATGAGTTGGTATATGTAAAGCAACCCCCGAGATTTGAGGATCCTAACTTTCCGAACCATGTCTACAAACTCGATAAGGCACTCTATGGCCTTAAACAAGCCCCACGTGCATGGTATGAGCACCTTAAAGAGATTTTGCTAGACCGTGGCTTCGAAGTTGCGCAAATCGATCCCACTCTTTTTACTAAGAAGGTTAAGGGGGGATCTTCGTATGCCAACTATATGTAGACGACATTATCTTTGGCTCTACTAATAAATATTTTAATGATGAATTTTCAAAGCTTATGACTGACAGGTTTGAGATGCCTATGATGGGGGGAGTTATGGTTCTTTCTTGGATTTGAGATCAAACAACTTAGAGAAGTAACCTTCATAAATCAAGCAAAATACATACAATACATGCTCAAGAGGTTCAAGATGACGGATCTTAATGGCGTCGCCACACCGATGTAAACAAAATGTCACCTTGAACTTAATCCCCATGGTAAAGATGTGGACCAAAAGGTATGCCGGTCCATGATTGGCTCTCTTCTTTACCTCTGCGCATCTAGACCCAATATTGTGTTGAGTGTAGGTGTGTGTTCAAGGTATCAAGCAACTCCTAAAGAAAGCCACTTAGTGGCGGTCAAGCGGATCTTCCGATATTTGGTTCATTCCCCTAATTTTGGTCTATGGTATCCCAAGGGCTCCAATTTCTCTCTATGTGGCTATACTGATTCAGATTGGGATGGTGATAAGGATGATCGGAAATCAACTTCTGGAGCTTATCAATTCTTGGGAAGGTCTTTAGTATGTTGGTCGTCTAAAAAGCAGAATTGTATATCTCTCTCCATCGCCGAAGCTGAATATGTGGCTGGTGCTAGTGCAGCATGTACTCAGTTATTATGGATGAGGAAAACTTCAAAGGAATAAAGTGTAAATTGTGACAAAGTGCCTCTTTTATGCGAGAATGAAAGTGCAATCAAAATTGCGTACAATCCGGTGCAACACACAAGGACATAGCATATTGAGATTCGGAATCATTTTATTCGGGACCATGTAGCTCGAGGCGATATTGATCTATCTTTTGTGAGCATGAAGAACCAACTTGCTGATATTTTCACGAAGCCACTTTATGAAGCAAGGTTCTGTTACTTGAGGAATGAGCTAAATATCATTGATTCAAAGAGTTTGTCTTGATTACCCATGCACTCACTCTTATATCTCATCGTTATTTGGTCTAGGTGTGGGCATGGATATAGGGGGAGTGTGGTCCTAATTGATTGGGCTAACCCTCCCCCCATAATGCCGAAAGCAAGTCAAATCATTTCTCTTAATATGATTTTGTGATATGTGAGCTTATTGATGAGTATTGGTCATGAATCCAAGATATATCTTCGCGGTGTCATACCATGCACCCCAACAAGGTGGCCTCGGCCACCACCCTCTTCCATGAGAAGAGTTGGTTTTATGTGGATCTCATTGGTTGTTTTTGTTCATCTCGTGTTCTTATGGAAATCACACTCAATTTTGGCCTTTAGTTGATTTGTTTCTTGCAATCTTGAGTGTGTAGTACCATCTCAGTTTGGTTCTCTAATCCCAAGCCTCTCCCTACCCCTAAGCCATCTCATCTAGCACACAAGTCCTTTGTTCATATTATGGGGGTTTTGTTTGGGGACACGTGGGCCTGGACCTATGTGTAACATAAATTCAGATTTGAGGCTGGATAATCTGACCCAAGTATAGGCCGGATAATCTGGCCCTGGCGGCTGTAGTCTATTAAGGCTAGCGTCAGGGGAAAGGGCTCATAACGAGCAGTTCTCCCCCGACCCCTCCTCCCTCTCCCCAGCCGCCGCCTGCTGTCCCCACCCTCCCTAGAGCCTTCCTGGCCACTGGATTCTCCAGGCCTCCCCCGGATCTTCTTCTCCGCGCCTCTAGGTACCTTCTCCTCCGTGTTGTTCCTCCAATGCGTGAGGGTAACTCCCTCTCTCCCATCTTTGGCTTGGTGTGTCACTTGTTGGGTGGAACGTGGTCTAGAAGGTTGTTGTTTCGTTTAGAGATCATAGTCTTGCAGTACCCAGGTCCGATCTATGTTTTTGCATCCAATCTAGGCGAATCTGAGATTTTCTGTCAGGGCCGGATTATCCGCCCCTGGCCAGGCCGGATAATCCGGCCTGACAGAGTCCAATCTGCTTTAGATTCTTATGGATTTTGTGCATTATGTATGTTTGCACTATGGACTGCTTGCCTACTATTTATATGGTCTCTCTCGGGCTTGTGTGTGTGCTTATCCCCATCTATCCATCTTGGGGCTACGAGTGATCCCTTGGGGTGCTAGCATCGCTCTTCTTCCTTTTTGGCGTTTCGATGCCAAAGGGGGAGAAGTAGTTCTATTAGGACTTCCGCGGATTTGCATGGGTCGGGCGCAAGCTTTTGCAATCCTTTCGTTTCGGTCTTTATCTCGCTTGTGCCCATTTAGCGTTGAACTTTCTCTTGTGATTTTCTTTGTGTAAGACTATGTGTTTGTGTGGCTTTGGATTTATCTCATGGATTACTCCTATGGATTCATCTATCATATTCTATCATATTGGCCATATTGGATATCTATATCGAGGAAGGCATTCATAATGGCTATCATTGGATATTATTATACTGTATTGAGGACGTCTCTATCTCTCTCACGGTGGTATGAATATTTTGCCTATGTTCCAATGAAATAGACTTGTACCTACTTGTGTGCATTTGTTTTCAAATGCAAATTTTTATTATGCACACATTGAGGGGGAGTCTTTTTCACTTGTTAAATGTGTTGCTATTAGAGCTATCTTGCAAATCCTAGTATTGTCATCTAACACCAAAAAGGGGGAGATTGAAAGAACATTTAATGGTTCCCTGTGTTTTGTGTGTTAGATAACAATACCGTGGAGTTTTCTCATGGGTGCTAAGTGTGCAGGGAAGTGTTTTTGGTGTTTGGGGGCCGGATTATCCGCCCCCATCAAGGGCCGGATTATCCGGCATGACCCTCTTGGCAAAGGCTGGCACAACGCGAGTCTCAGACTAGGGGCCCGGACAATCCAAAGTGGGGCGGATTTTCTTCCCCAGCCGGATAATCCGGCCCTCACCTTGGGCCGGATAATCCGCCCCCAGGAGAAGTGCAAAGGATGGCACGACGCGGGTCTCAGACTGGGGGCGGATTTTTCCCCGGATAGTCTGGAGCAGGGTGGATTCTCTTCCCCGGGCCGGATAATCCGGCCCTCACTTAGGCTGGATAATCTGGCCCCAAAATCTCCAACGGCTCCATCTGAACAGGGGTATAAAAGCCTCATGTTCCCCTCCTGCCAGATCTCTTGGTTCATTTGAAAAAGATCAGACCTGTTGCAAAAGCTCTCTCCCTATATCTCTCACTTCAACCATCCGAAGGCTTCGATATTTGGGGGAATTGAAGGAGGAGACAGCATTCATCGTCATCACGAATCAAGCGCTCCAACTCCTCTCCATTCACTTGGAGAATCCCCGATCTAGTATTCTCGTTAATATCTAGATCTTGTGTTTTGTTATTGATAACAATTGTTCTTGTGGCAGCTTGTTATCATTACGGGAGCCTCCAATTCGGTTGTGGAGTTGTGCCCTGCTAGTTGTGTAAAGGCGTGATTCCCGCCTCGAAGGGTTCCAATAGTGAAAAGGTGGATCAGGCCTTTGGTGGCGAGATCCATCGGAGAACATGGTGAGGCCTATTGTGGTGTAGTGGTCTTAGTACCGCCCACCCCTCCAACGCAGATGTACTTCCCTTAACAAAGAAGGAACTACGGTAAAACAAATCCCGTGTCTACGCGTGCTCCCTCACGGTTTCCTCGTTCCTCACTTTTCTCGCCTTTACTCGCTAGTACTTAGGTTTGCATATAGAGAAATTCTACATAGTAGTATATCTAGAGAATTTACCTTTTGTGTCAAGCCTAAAATTGAAAAAAACATTAAAATTTGAAGTTGCACCTATTCACCCCCCTCTAGGTGCCCATACGATCCATTTCATCTATCCTTCATCCATTTATTTTAGGACGACACATAGTTACGTTGTCATGTTCATTTTTGAGGCATCCAACGAGTTTGTTTGCTTAACATTATGTCATTCTATTGTGGTCTGCCACACGTAAGTTTAGTCTACGAGATCGATCCGAACAGGGAACGTCTTCTTGGTGTGGAGATTGATATTTTTGACTTCTATCGGAAGGCTAAGTAGAGAGCGCTTTTCTTCTATGGTGCGGAAGCTCTAGAGCGTGCTTCGTTCCAGGCAATTTTTTATCTTCAGAATGTTTTCAGATTTTTTATCTCTGACTATGGACACGAGTCCCACTTTATATGTGAAGCCTTAAAACACGTTTTTTCTAGCCTTTGTAAGATATTATATAACAACGAATAAACATGTATCTCTGCCCCACCTCTCGCTCGATGTATTTCGTTCTGCTTTCTTTTGGGCGATAAAATTCTTTCTGTTGCCTACAAGTACTTCTTTTTTTGCGAGGAATACGAGTACTTCTTTGTTGATATGCGGTATCATGTCATCGACTCCAAATATATCTACTTGCGCAAGGTTGGCTCATTTTGTTTGTATGCTAGACTAAGTCAGGCCCGTAGCGCTTCAGATGCATCTTCTCCGTATTCATCGTAATCTGACTGCGGTGTGATAATATTTTTTCCAGAGATGGCCGCGTACAATTTGCTGTCGAAGCTAAAAACGAAAACAAAAACTTGGTATGTGATGGTGAGAGTGTCATGGATGTGGGATTATCGTTGCGGGAGTGACCACGATAAAACTGAACACGTCGACATGGTGTTGCTTGACTTGCTGGTAATATGATCCTCTCATCTAACATATTGTTTTAGACGGTCGTCCATTCATTAAACCTTACATACAATATGCATCATCTGCTTTACGAGAGTAAATGCCATGTACATTGTGATTGGCCAAAATGACGTAGACGATCTAAAGCCGCAGATACAGAAAGGACACATATACGCGCTCAGCCGGTTCATGCTCTCCAACACGAGGCGAGGTTAACATCCGGTAAAGGGTGACTTGATGATCCATCTAACTACCCATACCGTAATCGAGGAAGTGGAAGATTATCCAGATGACTTCCCGGAGCTGGTCTGTGATCCGGTTCCCTTTCCTGAGCTTCCTAATTTTGTGGGAGAGGTTTTTCGCTTTGTAGATACGTACGTGGAAGGTTTTCTTTTAGACATTTCTTATTGGACATTTCTTATTGCTTTCATGTCGTTCACATATCCTTTCCTACATGTACAGATATTATTGGGATCATAGTCGGCATTTCCGAGGCGGAGACTTTCAGGATTCGTCATCAACAGAAGGAAACCAGTAGGCGTACATTTGTCTTCCGCGATGCAATGTAAGCATTCTAACTATTTATCTATTTTCATATAAACTAATTTTTATCTATAGCTATTGTTTAATCGTATGTTTAGCAACAATGAAATGAGGTTGATATTTTGGGGATCGCGCATGTTTAAGCTCCCTACAGATGAAGTTTTATGTGCAGGACGAACTCGACCATTAGCGTCATTTTTGTGGGAATGCTTATGATACCTTTAAGGAGAAGACTCCTTCAGTGAGAACTCTGCATGAAGATGGTACATTAACTCAGAAGACCACCGTGCGACGTCATTGGCCACGAGGTAAAACTTCTGTTTCCTCTTACGTGTTTACTACGTTAGCCTCAAAAAGGTTACGCATTTGCTTTTGGATTCAGCTACCAACCGCATTTCCATCCGATCGTTGTTGCGGAGACATGGGTCCCGGAAGGATCTTAGGCTCAGATTACAACGTGTATCCCTTCTGACCAGATAGAGCACAGGAAGATCGCAGAGCTTCAGGAGTTCAACACATATGATTATCAGGTTAGTTCTGTGTCATATGCTCTCCATGCGTATGCGCTCGCTCACATATCATTTGTATTCCTAAGCGATTTTCTTCTACTTATTCTTAAGCCTGAAGGATTCACGTGTACAATCATGATCGCTAGGCTAGTGTCGGGATAGTCCTAGTGGTTTGCTGCATGTAAGAGGTGTGGGAAAGTAGCCACTGCCTGTGGGACTGGCTATCGATGCTTGTGTGACGGTTGCAAAGAGAAAAAAATTCGATACAAAATTGCCACTATCTTCACTAAAGGTTCAGCTGAAGTTGAGTTCATCCTTTTCGAGGAACAGGGCGAGGCAGTAGTTGGCAAGAAAGTTGGGGTCGTGCTGAGGACTCGGGGTGGTAGCGACGCAGAGTTCCCGCCAGATCTACAAGCGATTGTGAAGAGGAAGTTCACTTGGAACATTAAGCTTATGAACAAGAGCTTCTTCAACAAAAGGAAATGCTTTCAGGTGGACAACATCGACGTCCCCCTTGAGCGTCATCCCAAGTCCAAGTCAGGCATCACGTGCTTCTACTGCGACGGTGAGGGTCACTGGAAGCACAACTGCTCCAAGTATTTGGAGGATAAGAAGGCTGGCAAGATCGTTTCCAAAGAGAAAGGGATATATGATATACATGTTATTGATGTTTTCCTCACAAGTGCCAGGAGGAACACCTGGTTATTTGATACCGGCTCTGTTGCTCATATTGATAACTCTCGGCAGGACTCGTCGAGTAAGCGGCGCTTGGTGACGGACGAGGTGACGATGCGTGTCGGCAATAGCCACAAAGTTGAAGTGATGGCTGTCGGCACTCTCCCTCCGTGTCTCCCCTCGAGATTGATTTTGTTATTGAATAATTGTTACCATGTACCAGCATTGAGCATGAATATTATTAGTGGATCTTGCTTGTTGAAAGATCATAATTCATTTAGATCAGAGATAAATGGTTGTTCTATTTACATGAATAATGTCTTTTATGCTCATGCACGACAAAGTAAATGTTTATTCTTATTGAATCTTGACTGTAATGACACACACATCCATAGCATCGACGCCAATTGATGTAAGAATGGTAATGATAATACTATGTATATGTGGCATTGTCGTCTGAGTCATATAGGTGTAAAACACATGAAGAAGCTCCATTCTAACGGACTTCTAGATACGTTAGATTTTGAATCTCTCGATCGATGCGAAATGTGCCTTATGGGAAAAGTGACCAAGACACCATTCATCGGTATGATGGAACGGGAGGCATACCTATTGGGAATCGTAAATTTAGATGTATGTGGACCAATGAGCATCACCACGCGCAATGGTTATAGTTACTTTGTCACCTTCACTGATCATTTGAGTAGATACGGGTATATCTACTTGATGAAGCACAAGTCTGAAACCCTTAAAAAGTTCAAGGATTTTCATAATGAAGTGGACAATCAACTCAACAAGAAAATCAAGCACCTTCGAACTGATCGAGGGGCGAGTATTTGAGTTACGATTTTGGTGCGCATCTGAAAACTTGTGGCATCGTACCACAACTTACGCCAGCTGGAACACCACAACGTAATGGTGTGTCCGAGCGATGTAATCGCGCTTTATTAGACAGTATGTGGTCTATGATGTGTCTCGCCGACTTATCTATAGCATTCTGTGGATACACACTAGAAACTACTGCGTTCATTTTAAATAGAGCGCCATCCAAGTCCATGGAGATAACGCCGTATGAGAAATGGCATGGCACAAAGCCAATTTTTTCTTAGTTGGAAGTTTTGGAATGTGAGGCTTATGTTAAGAAACTACATCTTGAAAAACTCGAACTGAAAGAGGAAAAGTGCCTCTTTGTAGGATCTCCAAAGGAAACTATTGGATATACCTTCTACAACCAAGCTGAGGACAAAAAATTTGTTGCTAAGAACGATACCTTCCTCGAGAAAGAGTTCCTCATGCAAGGTGTAAGTGGAAGGAAAATAAAACTCAATGAGATTTTTGATCCTGATCTTCAAATTCCGAGTGGTGCAATAGAAGATTTTCCGGAACCTTCCTCATCAATTGAAGTGGGAGAAAATGATGATGATCAAGAAACTCATGACAAGATATTGATGACTACAAGTGCATAGATCGATTGTAACTAGTTTCGAAATAAGAGTTGTCGTCGGATTGAAGACAAGTACACCATGAGGGGGTCCTCGAGGCGTGCGGAAGAGAGGGGTGTGAGACGTACAGTGTTCCGGGACGGTGAGCACATAAGTTTACTGAGTTGAATCCATGGCTTTGGATGGATCCTACTCCTGCTAGCAATCCAGTAATACGGCAGAGCCGGAATATGGGTTACAAGGGTTTCGCCTATGCGAGTTGAGATTGTAGACTATTGAGGTGTTTAGAGTGTTGCCCTAAAGGCTCTCCCTAGGACGGCTTATATAGATATCTGGCCTAGGGTTTACAGGAGAGATTTATCCGGCTACGACTAAGAGTCGGTTACAGAGTACATCTTGAACTACAAGTAACACTATGGGCCTAAGTCGGTAAGACTTCAGGGCCTCCCCGTAGCCGGATTGGACTCTATTTTTTCTCCCTGACTGGGCCGCCCGTGAAGCAAAGCTCTAACCCGAAGTGGGCCACCCTGGTCAGTGAGGAACTGTGAGGATACGGAAAGTATATCCCCAACAGCAGCCCCCGGAAGTCTCCAAGATCCAAAGTCGGATTTATCATCGTCTAGCTTGATCTTCGGCTTGCAAATCTTGAAGGGTTCCTGAAACTTCACAACAAGAAATACGATCCGAGTCTTAAAAATAAGTCGGACCTATCAAAAGGTTACTCAGATTTTCCAGCTTGATTTCAAACTAAGCCGGAATTTGGTCTCTAATGCCATCTGACACAAGTCATGGTCAAGTCACGTCATCTGACAGACATCCTGTCAGCACAACCGTTGGTGGGTCCGCGGTTCGCGGAACCGAGGCGCCGTTTTAATGTGTGCGTGGAGATCGAGGTGACGTAATCATCGCGTGGGTCCTTCCCAGTTCCTTCCACGACGCGTGGCGGTTATACTGTAGCATTTGCACGAATCTTGGCACGGTTAGGTGGATATAAGAGGTGAGGATTCTCCTCCTCCTTTCTTCACCTGTTCCTTTGCCTTTTTCTCTCCTCCAAATCTCCCCCGCACACACAGAGGTCCTCTGCTTTCCCCCAAAAACTCCCAGCACCGCCCATCTTAGGTCATCTGCCCACCGGAGAAATGGCTTCTTCGTCCTCTTCCAGCTTGGCAGCAGCGGCAACGACGGTGGTGACGGAAGCGGCGGCGGAGAAGGAAAGATTCCGTGGGGTCTGGATCCCCTGTGTTCTTGATGATGAGAAGCTCCAGAACATGGAGACAGAAGGGCTCCTCCACGCCGGCGACTGGCGGAGCGGCTTCGTGGAAACCGTCCCCAACCCGCGCGCCGGCGAGCGGGTCCACTTCAGCACCCACCTCGACAGAAGTTTGTCGTTTCCTCCCTCGGAGTTCTTCTCCGAGGTGATTGACCATTATGGTGTTCAACTCCACCATCTTCCTCCCAGCTCTCTCTTAAAGATGAGCGCTTACGCTTCTTTGTGTGAGGGATTTCTCGGCATTAGGCCGAGTTTGACCTTATTCCGGTATTACTTTCATGTCTAGAGAAATTCTATCACTACAGTTGTTCCTTATATCACCGGTACCATTAGTTTTTCACTTAGACGTGAGCGCACATATCCCAAGATCTTAGCTAGTGACTCGGTCAAACAGTGGCCAGCCATATTCTTTTATCATAAGGATATTCCCGCTCCCGACAAAGCTACTGCTTTGCCGACTTTTGTCGACGGAGCTGCCACGGCCCAACCGTCTTGGGACGAGGCCGCTCCGACTCTCAGTGACGATCTGATCCTCGCTAAGAGGCGGGTCGAATATCTGATCAAACACAAAGGACTGAAGGGACCCGACTTGGTCCAATGCTGGGTATCACACCGGATCCAGCCCCTTCAGTACCACGGAGACCGACTGATGCACTCCATCACGCCGTCCAAGAAAGACTCCCTCCGCATCAGCCCTAGAGCCTACACCATGCAAGGCTATATAAGCCAGATTAAATGGCTAATAAGGGAGAGGATCGAGAGGAGGATCCCGGAGGTTTCTCTGGATATGCATACGGCGGAAAACCCCGTAGTGCCGGTAAGCTTCTAACAGTAAACCTTTTTATGTGTTTCAATCTTTAAGTTACATTGCAATACTGATATGTTTTCTTCTTTTCATCTTGCTGACCTCCCCGAGTCGGAATTTGCTCTGCTCGAAGGATATCCTCCAGAGTTTTCTCAGGAGACAGACATGCTCCCATTGCCGGATATTGCGCTCAAGAAGCGCAAAGCTCCGACAGTGGCTGTTGGCACAAAGGAGGTGCCCGTCGTGAAGAGGTAACTTTCAATCACAACTTCCGCCTTTGCACTTTACTCAAATTATCTTCCGAGATGTAATGTTTCCGACTTTATCACATTCTCAGAGCTAAACAACTCATCAAGGGCGAGGGGAAGGGAAGTTCTTCGAAGCCCTTGCAACAGACGAAGCTTACCATAGCTTCTCCTGCCGTGGCTCCTCCGACTCCTACCCCTCAACCTTCCGCAACGCTGGTGATCATTCCTTCTCCGGCCGTCGCAGAAGATCCGTCTCCTTCAACGGAGCCTGCGATCCTTGAATCGCAAACTGACGTCACCATGGGTGAGTCAGGTTTAGATAAGGGTGAACCCTCCTTGGGTAATGATCCCTCGGCAGAAACCTTTGCCGAAAACCCTCTCAGCAATCCGGGACTTGCCAAGTTTGGCCTGTCCCAGAAATCTGCTGAAGAGATCCAGCGGCTGGCCAGACAATGCCTGGAGAAAAGAAACTTATCTGGTGAAGAAGGAGCGCAAGAAGCAGAGGATATCAAGCACTCTGACCTTCTTGAACAAGTGTGTCTTCGCAACGAGAGGATCAGGTCCGGTGAGCTTCCAACTGCTCCAGTGACCCCTCTGACTTTCGCTGAGAAGGTTGCTGTAGAAGTGAATGCGAGTTTGGATAAACTTACTCGCGAACAATATGTAAGTCGGAATTCTAACTCCTGTTTTTCCTTTATTTCATATCATATCCTCTAGCCCCCAAGCATGAAGTAGGATAAATAATCCGGGTTTATGCTTCCTTAGGATGCCAAAGAACGAACTAGTGTAGCCCCCAAGGCTCGTGCTGATATTAGCAAAAATATTAGCCCGAGTCTTTAGTAGATTTCTAACTTTGGGTATTCTGACTTACAGAAAGTATATTCCTATAACCAGGATTTGTTGTAGAATGTCTGTGATAAGCGGAGAGAGATCAGAGCTCTCCGACTTAAGAATTCTGAGCTTAAAGTTGCCAAGGATGAAGCCGAAGGTAAACATTCCGAGACTCAAACCTTGTCTTTGTGTTTTCATAGTCGAATTTTTTCATTGAACTGTTGTTCTTTTTGACTTACAGCACTGGTGAAACAATCCTGTGCCATGATTGAAGAGGCCGAGAACCTCAAAACTTTAGTGGTGGAGAACAAGGAACTTCGCCAAGAGCTGGATAAGCTCAAAGCGGATCATGAGAAGAGCATAGCTCAAGTTCTCGAGTCCTCCTCCATGGCTACTAATGAGCGTGATCGCAAGATTGCTGCTCAAGATCAGAAAATCTCGGACCTCAATAACGAGCTGTGCAGAGAGAGGGACCTTTCCGAGGCGCTCCGGGCTGAACTCCGGAGTCTTCGGGAGGAGAATACCAAAATTGACGACGTCATTTTCAGTACGTTCCATCTGTCTGACTTTTCCATTTTCTTCGACTTCTTTCAATGTCGGATTTTCTTAACTTGGTTTGTGTATAGGTCCTCTGAACTTGACGGACTCCAACTCCGCTGAGCCCCGCACCCACCGGCTTACCCAAGTCGGTGACCTGCTTCATGACTTCCGCCAATCCCTTGAGGACATTGGCGAAGCTCTCAAGATTCCGGACATGCATAGCATGTCGGATTTTCAGGTGCGGGACAAGGCAAAGGAGATGCCGCAACTTGTCCAGGATTGGAACATGTCCTACACGCGGACCGTGGTGCAGAACGCTCTCACCATGGTCATGAGCCACCATGGAAACATGGAGATTTGGCAAGTGACCAGAGGGTACTGCAAGGTGGACAAAGACGGCCAGGAGCAGGACATCAAGGCCATTATGGACTCATGCGCCGGATATGGGTGTCACGTGGCTGATTTGACCAGCTACGACACTCCCTTCTTCACCCGCGTGGACACACCACCTCCTCCTCCCGAAGAATCAGCAGAAGTTTCCGATGATGACCACACCGTATCGGATGTGGACATCTCGGAACGATATCAAGGCGAAATATCCAGCGAGCCGGTAGCTCCTTCTTCTCCTCCTGCATCATAGATTGCCAGAAAAATTTGTATTATTTTGAAAAACATGATGGGTCTATAAATATGCAGTACTATAATTTTGCTAGTGCTAAGCTTTTGATCTATTCAGCACTTTTGGCTTTAAATTTTTGTGTGCCTGAAATGTTTACATAAGCACTTGTACTTTTTCGTCTATACTCATCATTTATCTGGCTTTCCGCCTCGTCCCTTTGTGAGCCGACTAAACCTTCTGCCGGAAACCTTGCCGAGCAACGGAGCTCAATTGCTAAACCAGTTTAAACTCGGAAATAAAGCCGGCTTCTAGTACCAAGAATTCACTACTCGGAAAATGCCCGCATCCAGCAATCAGACAAATAACCAAAGTAAAGACTAGAAACTTTTAGAGTTATACCCGAGGGTAGCAATTTTAAAATCGGAAATCTAAACCAGAACGAACATGAGCATAAAGTACTTTCAAGCATTCTGGGATTTTCGACTATGACATGATCATTTGGAAATAAGATGGTAAAACTTCTCAGAAAAATTTGAGGCAACCAAAACTTTTATTTCTCACAGAACATGTACATATATATGATTACAAAGAAGGATAAACTAAGAATAAAAGGGACATAGCTGAGCAATATTCCACGGTCTGTCTAACTCATCCGGATTTGTACTGCCTCCAGCTCTCTTTCTTTTCTTAGTAGCAGGTCTTTCTTTGACTGGCCTCATGTCAGTTAAGTAATATGAACCATTGTGCAATACTCGACTAACTAAAAAGGGCCCTTCCCATACTAGGGAAAGTTTGTGCTTTCTTTGCTGCACAAGCCGGAGAACCAAATCGCCTTTATTGAAAGATCCGTTTCAGACTCTCTGGCTATGATACTTGCATAACTTCTGCTGATAGGCTGTTGATCTCATTTCAGCAACGACGCGAACTTCTTCGACTAAGTCGAGATCATTTTGTCGAGAAATCTCGGCATCCTCTTCAATATACGCGGCCACTCTAGGAGAAGTGTGAATCAAATCACTAGGAAGAACTGCTTCTGCGCCATAGACCAAGAAGAAAGGTGTGTATCCGGTTGACCTGTTCGGAGTCGTTCGTAAACTCCATATTACAGAGGGTAATTCCTCTGCCCAAGCCCCCGCAACACGTCATAATGGTGCTTCGAGTCTCGGTTTTAGGCCTTGCAGGATTAAACCATTTGCTCTTTCGACTTGTCCGTTAGCCTATGGATGTGCGACTGGCGCAATGTCAAGCCGGATATTTTGCTCGTTGCCGAATTCGGCCAATTCTCCCATAGAAAAGTTACTCCCGTTGTCCGTGATAATGCTATGTGGATAACCATACCGGATTATAACATCCTCGACAAATCTTTTGGCTGTTGCTCCATCGCAACTAGTGACAGGTTTAGCCTCAATCCATTTGGTGAATTTGTCCACCATCACTAAGAGATGAGTAAATCCACTTGGAGCTCGTTTAAATGGTCCTACCATATCAAGCCCCCAGACCGCAAAAGGCCATGTTATAGGTATTGTTCGCAGCTGATCATCCAAAACATGAGCTTGTTTGGCGTACTTTTGGCAGCCTTTGCACGTCTTGACTAATCGTTCGGCATCTGCCTGAGCTGTAAGCCAGAAAAATCCGTGTCTAAAAGCTTTTGCCACTAAAGATTTGGCTGCAGTATGGTGACCACACTCGCCTCCGTGGATTTCCCTTAAGATTTTCACTCCTTCTTCTGGAGATACGCAGCGCTGAAAACCCCCAGAAACACTCTGCTTATAGAGCTCACCTTTAACTATAGTATAGGCTTTCGCTCGTCGGATGATCTGCCAGCTCAGCACCTCGTCTTCGGGTAATTTGCCATCTACCAGATAATCTAGGTAGGGTTGAGTCCGGCTGGGAATTACAGCTAGAACTGCTATTAGAGGTGAGTCAGATTTGGTCGGATATTCCTCATCTACTCCCTTTATTGAGGGAACTTTGAGGTGCTCTAAAAAAGCGCCATCCGGGACTTCTTTCCGCGTAGAGCCTATACGAGATAGTGCATCTGCTTCCTTGTTTTCTGCTCGAGGGATGTGTTGAACCTCAAACCCTTCGAACGATTTAGATAGATCATCCACGACAGCTTTATATGCTGCCATGTGTTTATTTGCATTACAAATATCCGACACTTGTTGAGCAACAAGATCCAAATCTCTGTAACACATCAAACGTCGGATGCCAATATCCTTAGCAATCCGGATTCCATGCAACAGTGCTTCATACTCGGCAATATTATTTGTCGCTGTGAAGTGGATCTGCAACCCGAATAGAAGTTTATCTCCTTGGGGTGATTTGAGCACCACGCCAGCCCCTAAGCCCCCTCGAGCCTTAGACCCATCAAAGTAGAGGGTCCAATATTCCGACTCCGGGAGGGTCATATTTTCCTTCGTCTCTGTCCAATCAGCGACAAAGTCGGCAAGGATCTGGGATTTGATTGCTGTCCAAGGTTTATACTCAATATCAAAAGCTGAAAGCTCTATGCCCCATTTGGCGACGCGTCCTGTGACGTCACTGTTGTTGATTATATCTCTCATGGGAGCTGTGCTCACCATGGTAATTGGATGCTCCTGAAAATAGTGTCGTAACTTACGAGATGCTAGAAAAACACCATAAGCCAACTTTTGATAGTGCGGATACCGCTGTTTTGATTCTGTCAGGACCTCACTGACAAAGTAAGTCGGACGCTGCACCAGGTGCTCCTAATTTTCCTCTGGTCTCTCCACCACCATGACGATACTAACGACCTTATTTGTCGCAGCAAGATAAAGCAACATCGGTTCCTAAGGTTCAGGCGCTGCAAGGATAGGAGCAGATGAGAGTACTTTCTTCAGGTCTTGTAGTGCAGCTTCAGCTTCGTTAGTCCAAACAAAATCCTTGGTCCTTTTCAGGAGTTTGTATAATGGTGTGGCTCTTTCACCAAGCCGGCTTACAAATCGACTGACCGCAGCGATGCAACCAGTTAATCTTTGTACGTCCTTCAGGCGAGTTGGCCTGGAAATATTGAGTATAGCCTTGATTTTGTCCCGGTTCACCTCTATACCTCTTTGAGACACGATGAAACCTAACAATTTTCCGGCTGGTATTCCGAAGAAGCATTTCTTCGGGTTAAGCATGATGTTGTATTTTCGTAGATTGGCAAATGTTTCCTCCAAGTCAGAAATCAGTGTTTCCTTCTTTTTGGACATCACCGCAATATCATCCACGTATGCATGTACATTGCATCCGAGTTGGTCATGGAGGCAACGCTACATCATGCGTTGGTATGTAGCTCCTGCGTTCTTCAGCCCAAAGGGCATTGTAACAAAACAGAAGGTTCCGAAAGGGGTTATGAATGAAGTTTTGACTTTGTCAAATTCCTTCATCTGGATTTGGTGATAACCGGAATATGCATCGAGAAAACAGAGGAGTTCCGAGCCTACCGTAGAATCGATAACTTGATCAATTCTAGGCAGAGCGAACGGATCTTTTGGGCAAGCCTTGTTCAAGGCAATATAATCAACACACGTCCTTAAATCAGTGGTGTCCTTTTTAGGGACCATTACAGGATTGGACGACCACTCAGTGTGGATGACCTCTTCTATGAATCCGGCTAACTCGATCCGTGCTAATTCCTTAGCTATTGCCTTACGCTTTTCATCGCCAAAACATCGTAAGGACTATTTGACGGGTTTAGAGTTTGGGTTTACATTTAAAGAGTGCTCGGCAAGTTCCCTAGGTACTCCGGTCATGTCATATGGCTGCCATGCGAAGATATCTTGATTTGCTTGGAGGAACTTGACGAGCGCGCTTTCCTATGCGCTACCTAGGCCTACGCCTATCTGGGTCACCTTGGAGGGGTCATCATCCTTCAACGACGTCTTCTTCATCTCTTCTGATGCCTTGAATTCCAGATTTGGCTTTGTCACCTCCTTCTTCGTTGCGGGCATCTCGGACAGATCTATGCTCTTCTTGATCTCCACGGTACTCTGCAGGCGTGCGGCAAAGGCGGCATTTCCATCCTTGCACTCTCGCGCTTTCTTCGGGTCTATCCTGATGGTGATCACGCCGTTGGGACCTGGAATTTTCATCATATTGTAAATGTAACACAGACGAGCCATAAAAGCCCAGTAAGCCGGACGTCCGAATATAGCGTGGTATGCGCTCTTGAACGGGACCACTTCGAAGGAAAGTGCCTCTGTCCAATAGTTCTGTGGAGTTCCAAGGGTAACATCCAAAGTGATCTCTCCCAAGGAATTGGCTTGTCTTCCTGGGACAACTCCATGAAAAATCACAGAGCTATGGTTCAGCTGGGTCTCCGAGATCTTCCTCCGGCGTAGCGTTTCGACATAGAGAATATTGATGCTACTGCCGCCATCCATGATGGTCTTGGAGAAACCATCACCGTCAATAAGTGGATTGACGATTAAGGCGTATTTTCCTCGCCTGTGCAATTTAGGCGGATGATCAGCGCGGTCAAATGTGATTGCCACTTCCGACCAGTCCAATAATTGGGGGACAGCCGAAACTGTTGCGTTGAGCTCATGTAGAACTGCTTTCTTGACCTTTGCTGGTTGAGATCCGAGGAAGGTGACATAAGTGTCTTTCTTGGTCGGAAAATTTTACTTCCCTTCCGGCTTGGGATTTGAAGCATCAGTTTCCTCCATGTCGGAATCTTCCTTGGTCTCTTTTTCTTTTTCAGGATTATTCTTTCCCTTTTTCCGCCTAGCTTTGTAGCCCGCGGTGTCATCTCTTTTGATGTCGTCATTGAAACGACATCCGGCGTTGGTGTGGGACGAGCCCCCATTGGCGTCTAGGTGATGCACACATGGGTTATTAGCAATGTCGGCCCAAGAGTAGGTTTTGCCTGGTTGATGGTCTCCTCTACCTTGGACTCTTGAAATTCCACGCCCACGCCTGCGGCCTCCGCCGCGTCCTCCTCGTCCTCCAGACCCGAAAGTAGCAGTGACCACTGCTGTTTCTGCGTTGGGTTTTTCTTCCGAGGTATTTTTGCGCTTCTAAGCTTGTTGCTTTGGTTGTTTTGCCGACTGTGGCACAACTAGGGCATTGAGTAATCCCTCTGCATCATCGTCGGCATCTGCATACTTGCTCGTTGTTTCTATCATCTCTCCCAAATCAGTGACCTTGTCACACTTCAAGCGATGGTGTAGTAAACCAATTGGGAGACCTTCGATGAAAGCTTCAATCGCAGTTTGATCATTTACTCCTTCACAGGAGTTCTTGGTGTCGATCCATCGTCTGAGGTAATCTCGGCAAGTTTCTCCAGCCTTCTGGGTGCAACACTGTAGGTCTCCGACCATATAGGGCCTCCGATATGTGCCTTCGAAATTCTGAAAGAACGCACTTTGCATGTCATACTAGTTGTGGATGGTGTTCTCCGGAAGTTCATTAAGCCATGATCGTGCCGTCTTCCGCAACATAAGTGGGAGATATCGGGTTGCGACCAGGCTGTTTCCGCCTTTGACGATGCAGCAAGCTTGCAAAAAATCATGTAGCCAGGTATCTATCCGAGCAATGCCGTTGTAAGCTTGGATATGTTTTGAGATAACAAATCCTTCCGGGAATCTTGTGGCTCTGATGCGTGGTCCGAAGCACTTTGGGCCCACATAGATATCATCGTTTTCGTAGCGTCGCGCCTCTATGTTGGAATTGATCCTGTGCCTTGCGCCGTTCGAGGATAGAGATCGTCCCGAATGTCGGCTATGGCTGCGGTGCCTTGGAGCCGGACTTCGGCTTCTGCCACCACCTCCTTCGCCATGTCGTCCTCCTTGTCCCCCTTGAGAGCCGTTGTGATGACTACTTGGTGGAGAGGGTGGGGCAGTTGGATTATTTCCGGCTGATCACCGGCCTCCGTCCGGAGCATCATTATTCCAGTTCCGGGGAGGGTCCTTACTACGACGAGCCCCCTGCCGACTTGTTCCGGCATGGTTTCCGTCGTTCCTTCATCCGTTGTTCCCAACGCGGTGAGGCTCAGCCAGACGGCTTGCATGTCTAGGTGGTGGCATTTTTTGACGATCCTTCCCCCGACGTTTCTCTTTATCTTCTCCCCTTCGATCGTTCGACTCTCGCCAAGGAGGATTCCTCGGATACAGTGCAGCAATGGCATCTTGCTCGGCCGCTGGAGCGACTTTTCTCTAGTCACGTGCGGTTCTGTGATGTTGTCCTGATGATCCGGTTCTAGAGTAGTTATCTTCCCGTCGGTCGGAACGGTGACGCTGTTCTGGAACACGCTGGGGCCTTATATCATTCCAGGCTGAGTCTATGTGACATTGGTCGGATTTCGAGACCTGTTTTCCACTTCCGGATTTCGTAGCCATCTGTTGCTCCAGACCCTTGGTTAGTAGCTTGATGCCCAATCGAACCTGTTCTGGGCCTGGGTTATTTGATAGAATATCTCGAGCTGCAACAGTGTTCTGTACCGGTGTTGGGTACACCAGGTCTCCTTTGCTGTCGAGCCGAGGCATCCCTGGATCTCCTTCAAAGAGTACCCTATTCACTTCCGAAAATTTACCGTCACCTGTGTAACGTTTCCGGGTCTTCTGATGCAACCGAGACATGTAATCTTTAGTTTCCATGTGTTTCTTTTCCTCCTCGATGTTTTTGGCTTCATCCAGGAGTTGTTGATGACGCGCTTCTAGGGCTTGGGCCCTTTCGTCCAGCTCTTCAGCAGTAAGTTCTGCAGCTGTAGGGATAGGTGTGGTTAATGCAGCATTGATGAGTTTACGCGCACCTTCAGGGATCACGTGTCCATCCACCGATTCTTATTTTTTTGGCTCTTCTGGGATAAGTGCTCCATCCGAGTCTTCCTCATATTCCTCGGCAATCACCTCCTTTGTCAAAGGGTCTTTTGTCGGGGTCTTGTTCTTCTTATTCCTCTTCTTTGCCTTCTTGGAAGCGCCGGTAGCAAAGACGGCTTTAGGTCTGTTTCCCGGAGTCAAGCTTTGATTGGTACTTTCGGACATCTGGACTTCGGGATTATCTCTGACTTCCATGTCATCCTGCACTTTGGGAGAGTGTTCCCCGGATCCTTCATCCATGGCTTCTCCTTCTTCTGTAGCTTTGGAGTTATACTCCTCTTCATATTCCGTGGAGAACTTTCAGAAATCCGCTGACGTCATTGATTCATCCGAGGATGCGGGTACGTCGGCGTTTTTTCCAATTGCCACCAGCACAGAGTCGGTGTTCTCTCCAGCATTGGCAGAGTCGGATCCGGATCCCACATATCCGATGAAGTGCGATGCGTGCTTCCTGAGGTACCTGCGGCTCTCGCGATCAACCATGTCCAAACTTTGGATGGTCTCGAGAATTGCATCTGCGCTTGCATCTTGCATTATCATACGTCACAGTGTGTACCTTAGGAAAGGTTTGTCTGTCCTGGCGTCCTCAGAGCCGCAATCAGTGTCGTTGATGGGATCCTCCTAGATTTCGACTTCCTCGGGTGGGTCGATCTGGGATCCGGACTCTCCAAGGAGATCCACTCCAGATTCGACTTGGACCGCTAGGTCTTCCTTAGGCTCGGATTTCTCCACTATCTCCGCTGCTGGTGCGGGATGGGTGGGATTAGGGTTTTCTGAGATCCGGAACTCTGCCGCCTCCGCAGACAAAGGGGACCTAGAAGATTCTTCTGCCTCTATCATCACCGCTGGGGTGGGTGGGGCAAGTTCAGCAAAACCGATGTAAACATCGATCTCGCCAAAAGACATGATTGTGTAGGCAGTCATGGCCTCCCTAGACGGAATCCACGTCTCGTCGAGAACGATGAGAGGGACATCACTAGCGTAGAGGATGCGACCGATGACGATAGTCTCGCCGATTCTGATTCTTGTAGATTCCGCTCGGAACGCAGATCCGAAGCTCACTTGCCCCACGGTGGGCACCAACTGTCGTCGGATTGAAGACAAGTATGCCATGAGGGGGTCCTCTAGGCGTGCCGAAGAGAGGGGTGTGAGACGTACGGTGTTCCGGGACGGTGAGCACACAAGTTTACCCAGGTTCGAATCCGCCGGCTTTGGATGGATCCTACTCCTGCTAGCAATCGATGTCTGGGAGCGGAATATGGGTTACAAGGGTTTACTATGCGAGTTGAGATTGTAGACTATTGAGGTGTTTAGAGTGTTGCCTAAAGGCTCTCCCTAGGACGGCTTATATAGATATCCGCCTAGGGTTTACAGAGAGATCTATCCTGCGACTAAGAGTCGGTTACAGAGTACATCTTGAACTACAAGTAACACTATGGGCCTAAGTCGGTAAGTCTTCTGGGCCTCCCCGTAGCCGGATTGGACTCTGTCTTTTCTCCCTGACTGGGTCGCCCGTGAAGCAAAGCTCTAACCCAAAGTGGGCCACCCTGGTCAGTGAGTAACTGTGAGGATACCCGGAAAGTATATCCCCAACAAGAGTATCGAACCCATTGAGAGCTATTTGGTTAAGGTCTTTATACCCCTCGTCACTGTCTACCAAACGATACTTGTAAGCCACCTTTGATTTCAAGTAAAGGGTGTTTGAAAGGTTTTTGTTTAATGCAGAAAAGTAATTAAAACAAGTAAAATAAAGCAAGTAACAAAAACATTCAGAAAAGTGGTTAAACTCAATAGGGCTAAAGCATTCTCGGGGATGTAGGATACACCACTAGCATGTTATAATTAATCATAATTAGGATAACCTAATTATTGTGTCATGATATGTGTGGAGACAGCTCTGTAATAAGATGTTCACTACAAGGCTCATAGCCAGTCACTTTGTTGAGCCAAGAATGAGGTCATCTCTACATAACCACCACGATGTCTGAGAGGAGTCACCCATACAGACCACCGCAATTAAGGGTCTCCCCATGGACATCGTAATAAGCTTAGGGAATCTCTCTTTAATCCTCCTTTGACCGTGCAGGTTGCTAGATGGTGCTTATAGTCACAATAGCTTCGGGCACACTTCCAAACACGTCCAAACGATTTCACCCTCTTCTTTAGACCCGAAGGCAAATGATATGTGGCCGACTACACATACCATCTAAAGAGAGAGATCAAACACACATCATACAAACATCATAGACCAATAAGTCAATGGACACAAGTATAGATCAACTTAATTTCAATGCATAATAGTGGTAGGGTTCCTCCATCTCCCCAAGAATGATGGAAACTACTCACACATGGAAGCAATCAACGACATCATCATAATCAAATGGATGGATAAAAGAACAGGGATAAATCTAATGCAAACCACAATTGAATCTAGAATTTTAACAATATCTAATGAATGAGAGATGGGGGTAGTAGTAGTGATGGTGATGCAGCGGTTTCTGATGAAGGGGATGATGTGATGTCCTCTAATGATCCATGAAGCAGCGGGATTTTCCCTTCTCCAAGTTCCTCATTCAGATCCCTTTTTGGTGTGGTTTTCGTGGCTCAAGGTTGCTGTGAATGTTAGATCTATGATCCGTCTTTTCTAGGAGAAAGTATTTGAAGAGGCATTTGTAATGCCACGTGGTATGGGCAGACGGTACGGGCGGACTCCGCCCGTACCATAGGTCGTTAACACTGCAATAGCCTTCCTTCACGTTTGCTGTTCTCCCAGGTGTGAAGATAAATCAATTAAATGACTTCTATCACTTAAAAATATCATATTACAATGTAATATGGTAGTCTCAATTTATATGTTCATAAGAGAGTTAATAATTCGAGATCCTGTTAAAACAAGGACAAAAGGTGTGCGCTAACGTAGTAAAATACTAAAAACCCTATTCTACTTATGCAAAAATGGAAGGTAAATATGCTTCAACCCAAGCTAGACTCTTTCTCGTCCCCGAGCAAGATGGTGGCTATTGGACAAGATCATCAAGTTCATGAGGCATGAGTCGTTACAATAAATGAGGCTGAAATTGAAACAGGAATACAATATCAGATGTAAAGTTACTTCGGGGGTATTATCACACCTTTACACATCACATGACTTAGAGGCTTCGACACCTTTTTGTATCAATGAAGTTATAAGAATCTTTTTGTGATTCAACATATTATATAATCATAAGGTTAAATTGGTTGATCACTTGTTTTGAGTAATGAAGATTCATGATCATCCTTTTTTTCCTTTTCAAGCTTGTATTTTTCTTTTGCCTTGAAATTCTTTTGCTATCTGATTTTTTATCTCTCTTTTTTTATTTTTATAGCACAACTACTTGATCATGCTCACTACTTTTTATGGCTTTTAAAACCCGTGACTATAATATGCTACCAAAATTTTCTTCTCATCATTTAGTCAATAATTTTATCGGTGTGGAAGATCCTAAAATCATGACAGCTGTACAAGTATCATAACACTTGTACCTCAAATGTCATAAAGTCTTGAAACTCAACGAATATAATTCTTTCCTTGAACAAAAGGGAGCTTGAAGATGATGCAACTAATGCAAATTCTCGAATTAAAACCTAACATGCATGCAGCAAAGTAAACATGCTAAAACTGTAAAATAGATTACAAGGTCCTCACAGATCCCCCCAAGCTTGTAATCAAGGCAGGGAGGATCTCAAAAATCCTTGTGAGTACCTACTCCTTCTTGGGAGTGAAGAAGTGTTGGGGGATACCCCCGGGTTGGGTAACCCTGGGTTATAAAGGCCGAGTTAGCCGAGGTACGGCACGGTCAAAGCAAGTGCTGGCCGGGTCACCGCAAGGCAGGCCGACCTACAGAGTAACCCGGCCCGTGGAACATCTCCCTAGCCTTAGCCCGGCCGGCATAAAATATATGCCGGCCATGTTTATCTGTCTATTATGCAGGTGCCCTCGTAGACGGGTTAGCCACGTGCTAAATCGGACTATCATATGGCTTCCAAGAGAAGGAAGGAATCTCCCGCTGGTCAAAACGTGGCTTTGTTAGCTATAGCGTGAGCGAAGCAAAGCAGAGGGGAGGACCAGCAGGACAGGGGCAAACAAGATGACGCGGGCAATGTCGGCTGACGAAGCCCGTGTTTGGTGACGCTTAAAGGCAAGGATTATGTTGGGGGTTATGTCTAAATCCCGGACGAGCCGTTAAAGGGTATAAATAAGCATCTAGCTTTGACCAAGGGACATATTCGGGGAATATTCTACCACGTGTGCCCTAACTTTGTAACCCGGGCTCCCCTATTGTAACATCCCAATTTCAGCAACCCTGATTTGTTGTCCAGAATGCAAAAATCAGGGTGAAACAAAAACTTTTTCTTGTGCTTTGGTGCAGTGCTTGCTTGTTGTTTGTTTGCACTTGTGCTTATGAAAGTGTATCTTATGATACTCCTTACCTCATCCTCAGTTGACAAAAGCTATTTACCAAAAATTATCCTGGCTCATTTTACATATTCTCAAACGTTCTGACTTTTCAAAACCTGAGCCAAGATGCTTGTCCAACCAAAACTATTTTGGTAGCTTCTATTGACAAAACTATGGAGAGATATATAATACAATCTCCTTATGTTTTCAAGACAGAACCCTCAACTAACCTTATCTCTAGTTTTCCCAAAACCTCCTCCCAAAAGCAATTGAATTCTACTCTTGGTAGAGATACCAAGGACTCTCAACTTATTCAAAACTTAACCTCTTCAAAATTCCCCAACCTTACCCCAAGCTAAGCTTGGTGGTAACCCTAGTAACATTTGATTAGTTTATAAGATGAGTTGCCTTGATCTGCTGTCTGATGAGTTGTTTTGATCTGCTGTTTGAATTGCTTGCTTAGGAAGTAGTATGAGTTACTCTAGGAGCTCATCACTAGTATCAAGATGTTTCCAAATCATCAATCCCTAAGCAAGAATACGAACCTAGATGTGATCCCTAGCCACTAGGTGATCCTCTAAAACCCTTAACTAGATCAATTCTGAGGATCTCCATTCTAGATGTTTCCAAGTCCTTGAAGACCAATATTCAGCTTGGAACCCTTCCACTCAATCTACTCTTCAACATAATCCACTGGTTGATTCTCTGATACCTTGCAACCCCTCCAAAAACTTTCCCTCTCATACTCTAGTCAAACTCCTCAAAACCATGTGCATTCTTGAATGCCTCCTTTTCCCAAACCATGTGCATTCTTGGTAATGCACTTGAACCATATTGTTAACCATCCTAAGTACTACCAAGTCCCACATTTGTCCTTGGATAGATCCTCCTCCAACCCACTTGTCCTCGTACAAGAAAATAACTTTTCCTGCAAAACTAGTCATCATGCCTGCTTTGGTAGAAGCTCACACCCTCATCCAATCTCCTATGGACCAAATCTCTACATGGTTGTGTTCTACTCATTGAGTTCTATCAAAACCTACTTCACTTGTTCCAAGTGGACCTCTGAGCTTATTAAACCCACATGGTTTAGAAGGCTTCATGACTCTTTCTGCATGGCAGCCTTATTTTCAACAAAGTTTGCCATTATTTCTAGATCATCTCAAATGCAGCTAATTCAAACTCTTTCTTCCATGTTAATCTATATGACTTGATACACCTACCCATATATCCCTTGCACCAAGGTGAGCTCTGAGTTCCAAGATGCAAGCATGCTTTGGTGGTATAAAAATAACCCCACCCTAGATCATCAACTCCTTGTTCTCCATCTTATTCAAGTTGGAATTTCATTCCACAAGGTTGAAAATGCTTGCTACACCTTGTCTATATCATCTACCTTGATCCTCAAGAGTTATCAATAATTATCCTTAAACATTATGGCCCCAAAACTATTTAATTCTTTTAATAGTCAAAATCTCCAAAACTCCCTCCATAAAGGAAGGTTTGGTTTTTGTCAAAACACTTCTCCAACTTTTGGCCAAAGTGAGTGCCATATGGCATACTCTATCTTCCCATCCCAAAAATAAATATTTTTGAGCAACTTTATTATTTCTTTTTGCCCATTTGCTTAATGGCTGAATTGGAATAATAATTGTTTTGAATACTTCTATGCCTCAATAAATCTTGGGAAAATTCCCCTAGGTGTGTATCCACATTTGGGACCCTCTCAAATCAAAACCCACCCTTGTCCAATGCAAATTTATCAAATGATCTTCTAGAAATCACTTCTGTCCTTTTTGAGTAATTGGATTTAAGAGGACTAAAACTCCTCTAAAAAATCTCAAATAAATCCTAGGAGTCTACCTTGACCTCATCTATCTACCAGCAGATTTCCTCCTCGGGTCCAATGCAAGTTTTTGGACTTCCTTCATAACTAGCAATTGGATCAATTTTGTCAATCAAACAAACCACTACTCTAACCACTTCCAAATTTCATCAAATCTTGCTCAATACTTATCCTCAACATCAGGATACACACCCTGGTCGACCAGCACTGTAGCTCCACCTCAACAAATCCCCATTTTGCCCTTTGTACTAGTAGAAAGAGAGAGACATAACCCAAAATCTTACAAGGATCTACTTCCATTAATTACCACTGATGCCACCCCCTCCCTCTCTGATCCATCACGACCCAAATACCCTTCCTACCCCTCCCCACCTCCATCTAGGCCAGTCCTTGGCCAGCATTGCCCCTCCCCCTTGTCCAAATTGGACTTTTACTCCATCCACTTCCCCTCCTTGGTATAAAGCCAGCCCTCTGCCCCTCATTTCCTCCCTCTCACCTCCACTCATCCTTCCCTAGCTCCACTACCTCGCCCTGCTCTGTGCTACCCAGGAGAAGAAGAAGGAGAGCTCTCGGCCTCCTCACCGAATCGAGCAAGGCTCCTTCTCCCCTGCTCCATTCCCTCTGCATGTCAGCTCATGTGTTCCCCTCCTCCTCCTCTACCTGATAGTATTGTTCTTTTGGCCCAGGACCTACTCCTCCGTCATCGGCGTTGAGCTCCGACGAGGTTGCTCTCGGCCGCCGCCGCGCGAGCTGCTTCCAGTGGACCTCCGCCGTCGTGCCGCCCCTCGATCTACTCAGCATCGTCGACCGCGTCACCCTGCAGCCTCCCCGACCCTCCTCGAGCCCTCGGGTGAGCTCCCCGCCCCGCGCCACCCTCTGCTAGGGTTAGCTCACGTCGCCGGCGAGCCCAGGTGGACGACGACGTTGCGCCATCCATCGCCACTTAAACGGACGGCCGGTATCCGCCGGTACCGTTTCGGCCGCCCCCTCTCGCTGACTGGCGGGCCCCGCCAAGCAGGTTCGAACCGCGCCGCTCCCGCGTGCCTCACTGAGCGCCGTGGGCCGATTTCCCTCCCGGCCGGCCTAGTACACCCCAGATCCGGCCCAATCCCTGTTGCCCCTTTTTCTTTTCTTTTAAAATTACAGATCCAGTTTTGTACCTGACATGGGTATACCCTACAGGTACTCGGGCTTGGTATATATGGTCCAGATACATACAGGCCCACGGTGTCACCAATGCCCGGATGGAGGGACTCGAGTAACCTACGGACTCTCGATTGCTTGAAGGATAAGAAGAAGTTAAAGATAGAAAGTTTGAAGGGGAAAACCCTAACTTGTAACCGACTCGACCTGTTACCCGAGACCTAGCCTATCTATATAAAGGCTAGGAGGGGGCGGCGAGGAGGACACAAGCAACCCTAGTTTCCACAACCCTCGCCAGATTTTGTCTGCGCACCATTGTAACTTTCGACTCCCTTGATAATTCCAAGAGCAGACAAGCAGGAGTAGGGACCTCTACGAGGCCTGAACCTGGGTAAATCCTTTGTCCCCTGTGTGCTTGTTTGCTAGCCGATAGATGTCTCCAGCGCTCCCTCCTTCTCCAAAACCCAAGTCCATAACAATGGACATTGATGAGTTAAACCCTCGTCAATTGGCGCCGTCTGTGGGAATTAGGAGTGCTGATGTTGCGTCTTCTTCGGCCCCATCAAACGCGATCTACAACTCTGCAACAACAGAGATTCGCCAGCTTTTCGGCGCCTTCGACTTCACCGTCCACACGCCGGCTACTCGCCCGGCCTTCGAATCCGTGGGCGACAGAATCAGCTTGGCGATTGGGAGCTTCCGCTTCCAAGTCGGTCAGATGGGCACGCTTCGCATGCCCGATCAGCCGACGGCACCGGCAATTGCCCCAGCATCATGGTTCCCTCCATCGATCGGTACCCTCAGCGAGCTCAATGCTCCAGCGGCGGTCGGGAACATGGTCGTGACAATGATCGCGACTCCGATCTAAGCGATCTGGCCACTGAAGATGGAACCTACGGTTCCGGATCTGAAAGTTGTGGAAGGAACAGCTTCCCAAATCACTTCATGTGCGCCGTCATCAACGCGGGCGACACCTCCGCCAACCGCGGTAACAATGGTAACACCGGCAACAGCACCGACCCGCCCAACACCGCCAACAGCGGCAACAGTGGCAATGGAGGAGCAGTCGAACCCCCCACCATAATCAACGAGCAAACCGGCGAACGCGTCGTGATCAGGCTCAACGAGCAAGACTGGGAACGCTGCTGCAAAGCCCTACGAGGTACACCTCTACCCTTCGGGTCCCTGCAAGAACTGCTGATGGGCTACCACTGGCTCCTAAAGGAGGAATTCAAGCGCCAGAAACAAGCAATCGTGGAACTTGAGGCGCGTAAAAAGGCGGCAGACGAGTCAAGCCTTCATCGCGCTGGGCTCTCCTCCTACGGAGGATCCTCCTCAAGAGGCAACGAGCAACTCGCTAGAAAGAGGCAATCGCGAATGGCTCACCTCACCGAACAAGAACGCATAGACGCCGCGAAAGTCCTCGACTTCGGCTCTATGACAGTCGACACAAGAGGCAACGTGGTTCCCAGGACGCCACAAGCCGCAGTAACGGTGGCCACCATGTACCTTCTCAATAATCAGCCACCAGTTGGAGATCCGCGCACGGCCATGCACCGATCTACGATCGCAGGCCTAGGACTAATCGAGGCCACCCTCGACAAAGAACTAGTACCAGACCCAAAAAAGGGCAAAGCGTTAGCAAGACGCTACTCCTCGCCCTCGTCAAGCAATGACAGTCACGACCTGTCTCGACGCCGCCGCTCACGACGACACGATCGCGACTACGATGCACGCGATGAGCTCACGCAGCGCAAGATCGACAAGTCAAGGGCACGACGTGCTCGGTCGACTGATTCGGAAGAAGAAGATGGGGAGCTCTGCGGCGCCAGATGCTTCAGCAGATCCATCAGGCAAGAGAAAATGCCTAAAGGGTTCAAACTCCCATCAGAGAACCCGAAATTCGACGGTCTGCAGGACCCCAAGATCTGGCTGGAGGATCACATCTCCTCAGTCAGCGCGGAGGCGATCAATCGCCATGCAATTCTTGCAGCTACATTGCGAGCGCCCGAGCATGGCTCAATAACCTCCCACGCGGATCCATTCGCAGCTGGGATGAGCTGGTCTACAGCTTCATATGCAACTTTAAGGGCACGTACAAATGCCCCGCTTCAATCGAAGAACTGAGATGCTGCCAGCAAAAATCTGGCGAATCGCTGCGCTCTTACATCCAAAGATGGTCCATCATCAAGAACTCCGCGGAGAACATCTCGGAAGACCGCGCGATTGATGCATTCAATGGTGGTGTCCGTCGCATGGAACTCAGGGAGGATCTAGGCCGCTCAAAACCCAAGACCATCGACCACCTGATGGAGATCGTGAATTGGTGGGCTGATGGAGAAGATTCGCTGAAGAACCGCGTTCACTCTGACGAGGAAGCAGAACTCAGACGCGACCGCCGGGGCAAACGTTGTATGCACGTCTACGACGATCGCGATGACGTCAACATGGTCGCAGCCGGCTACGCCGATAGACGCGACGATAACCGCAACAGCGGATACCGCAGCGGCGGATACCGCGACTCTGGGAAAACCACACAAGTGTGGCAACGCCGCACTCGCGATGAGGCACCCGCGACTTCCATCGAGGACAAACTGTCCGGGCCATGCACGGTACACTTCTACATTGACAAGCATGATGACAAGAGGAAATCCAGTCACCTCCTCAAAGACTGCCGCGAGTTCCTCAAGCTACATGAGGGGTTGGTTCGGATGAACCGCAATGCAGTCGAAAGAGGCTACAGAACCGCTCCAGGCGCAGTGGCACATGGCGCACCACCACCACCACCTGGGCCACCCCCGAACAGAGCTGCACCGGACCAGCATCACGGAGGCGAACCATACCCACGGGCCATGGGCACCATGATGATCCAAAAGGGACGCCCCTCCAACAAGGTGCAGAAGGCCATCACTCGCCAAGTCAACTTGGCCATGCACTCGCCACCATCCACCACTGAGTACCTCAGTGGCAGTGAGTCGTGCATTACCTTCGACAAACGCGACCACCCGCCTTAAGTACCTCGCCCAGGTCATTGCCCCCTCGTACTCGAGGCGCAAATTGGAGGCTTCGACATGAGTCGCGTCTTCATGGATGGCGGAAGCGGTATCAACCTCATATTCGCAAGTACCTTGCGAGAAATGAGGATCCCTCTAACCTGCTTGGAGCCATTGGACACAACGTTCCACGGCATCATCCCAGGAAAGGGTGTATACCCCCTGGGCAAAATCAACCTCGACGTCATATTCGGCACGCCGAAGAACTTCCGGCGCGAGTGCATCGACTTTGAAGTTGTCGACTGGCCCTCACAATACCACTGCATCCTCGGGCGCGTCGCGTTCGCTAGGTTCATGGAAGTACCCCCACTACGCCTATCTGCAGATGAAAATGCCAGGTCCCAACGGCGTCATCACGATCAATGGGAGTTTTGAGCGATCTGACAGTTGCGACAGGGAATTCAACAGAATCTCCCAGTCCTTCGGCATGCAGGAGGAACTCGCGCGACTGAAGGAAACTATAGACAACAGTCTGCCCCCCTGAGTAGGCCAAGCTCACCTGACCTCTCCTTCGACTCATCTGTGCACACAAAGAAGGTACAGGTCCATCCATCAGATCCCGCTAAAACGGCCCTCATCGCCAACAACTTGAGTCCCGCATAGGAACTCGCGCTCGTCGAATTCCTCCGTGAGCACTGGGAAATTTTCGCCTGGTGTCCTGCGGACATGCCAGGAGTTCCCAGGGAATTCGCCGAGCACACACTCAACGTCAACCCCGACGCAAGGCCAGTCAAGCAAACAATCAGGCGACTGTCTGAGCCACGCGCACAGGCAGTCGGAATGGAGATCAACAGACTCCTCGAGGCCAAATTCATACGCGAGATCAAGGAAAGCACTTGGCTCGCCAATACAGTGCTGGTGCCAAAAAAGGACACGGATATCCTGCGGATGTGCGTGGACTTCACTTCTCTAAACAAGAACTTCCCGAAAGATCACTTCCCGCTACCACGGATCGATCAAATCATTGACTCCACTGCTAGATGCGAGCGCCTCTGCTTCCTCGACGCCTACTCAGGCTATAACCAAATTCGAATGAAGGAGGAAGACCAGGAGAAGACCGCGTTTACAACGCCCTTCGGCGTGTTCTGCTACAACACAATGCCCTTCGGGCTAAAAAAACGCAGGAGCCACGTACCAACGGTGCATGCAGGCCTGCCTCAAGGAGCAACTTGGTCGCAACATCCAAGTCTATGTCGACGACATAGTAATCAAGACCAAGGAAGAAGCCTCTCTAATCGACGACTTGGGCGAAACCTTCGCCAATCTCGATCGCTACCGGATAAAGCTCAATCCGGACAAATGCGCCTTCGGCGTACCCTCTGGACAACTGCTCGGGTATCTCATCTCCGCGAGAGGGATTGAGGCAAACCCGAAAAAGATAAAGGCCATACTGGCCATGGAGAAGCTAAAGAACATAAGGGCCGTTCAGCAACTAGCTGGGCGAATCGCGGCCCTCAGTCGATTTATCAGTCGAATGGGAGAAAAGGCGCTGCCCTTCTATCAGCTCCTCCGCAAAACCGACAAATTCGAGTGGACCAATGACGCGCAAGAAGCATTCGAAGACCTCAAGCGCCTGCTATCCACCTCGCCAGTATTGGTAACTCCACGAGAAAGGGAACCACTGCTGCTGTACATCTCCGCCACCAACCAAGTGGTTAGCACAGTGCTCGTCGTCGAATGGGCCGAGGAAAACAAGGTCCACGGCGTACAATGCCCGGTATACTACCTCAGCGAGGTCCTCACGCCAACAAAACAGCGGTACCAGCACTATCAGAAGCTGGCGTACGGCATCTTTATGACCGCCCGGCGACTGCGCCACTACTTCCAGGAACACCCAATCGTGGTAGTCAACGACGCCCCATTGGGACATATCCTCAATAACCCGACAGCATGAAGCCGCGCTGGGGAATCGAAATGTCTCCACGAGACATCACATACGAAAAGCGCGGTGCAATTAAGTTGCAAGTTCTCCCGGACTTCCTCGTACATTGGATGGAAAACCAACTCCCGGACAAGCCAGACATGTCCTACCTCTGGACAATGCACTTTGATGGGTCCAAGAGAAAAGATGGAGCAGGAGCAGGTGTCATACTGACATCGCCTCAAGGGGACAAGCTGAAGTACGTCCTGCGAATGCAGTTCACAGCCTCAAACAACGAGGCTGAATACGAGGCCCTGTTACACGGGATGAGGATGGCAAAAGCCTGCGGCGCAAAGAGCTAATCATATATGGCGACTCCAAGTTGGTCGTAAACCAAACAATGCACGAGTGCGACGCACTAAACGACAACATGATCGCATACCGCGACCTCTACGACACACTTGAAGGAGACTTCGACGGCTGCGAGTTGCGACACATAGGTCGCGAAAGCAATGAGGAGCGGGCCTTTTCGCCAACATAGGTTCCACCTGCGCACCCATACCACCTGGGGTATTTCTCGAGCGCATATGCGAACGCTCCATCAAGCCAAAGGCCGCAGAGAAGAAAACAAACGCAGCAACGGACTCGGGGGCTACGCCACCCAATGAGCCAACAACAATCGATGATTTGTAGCTCGACACAGGACTCGAGGGACCAATGAGCGTCATGATGATCGAACAATCCTGGACGCAGCCGTACATTACGTACCTCCTCAGCAAGCGCCTACCGGACGACCCGACAGATGCACGACACATCGCGCGACGCTCCAAGGCATTCGCCGTTATCAACGACGAACTATATAAACGCAGCATCACAGGCGTATTACAGCGATGCGTCTCCCTAGCCGATGGAAGAGCAGTCCTCCTCGACATCCATGAAGGGACCTGTGGGCACCACGCCGGCAGCCGTGCCCTCGTCGCCAAAGCTCTACGAGCTGGATTTTACTGGCCCACAGCCTTGCGCGACGCCAAGGATATAGTCCAAAAGTGCAACGCCTGTCAGCGATTCACGGACAAGCCACACGCACCAGGCGCAGAACTACGGCCTATTCCATTGGCCTGGCCCTTCGCCCAGTGGGGACTCGACATGGTCGGCAAACTTCTAAGGTCCTCGCAAGGAGGCTACGTCTACTCTTGGTCGCAGTCGACAAGTTCACCAAGTGGATCGAGGCCATGCCAGTGACCAAGCAATCAGGGCACAGCGCAGTCAAGTTCTTCGAGTCCATCGTCTACCGCTTCGGCATGCCACACAGCATCATCACTGACAACGGAACGAACTTTACATCCAAGGAGTTCCAAGATTTCTGCGAGAACCTGGGGATCAACATCAGCTATGCCTCAGTCGCACACCCGCAGACAACGGTCAGGTGGAAAAGGCAAACTGGCTCGTCTGCAGCGGCATCAAGAAGCGACTCCTCCGGCCACTCGAACAAGCCGCGGGCTGCTGGCCAAACGAACTGCAATCCGTACTCTAGAGCCTGCGTACAACTCCAAACAGCGCCACCGGCTACACACCATTCTTTATGGTACATGGAGTGAAGCGATATTACACGAGGTGCAGTGCAGAAGCGACACGCGTAGTCGCCTACAGCGAGAAGGAGTCATCCCTCGCACTCGAAGACTCCGTCGGCCTCCTTGACGAAGCAAGAGAAATCACCGCAGAAAGATCTACGATCTACTAGCAAAACCTGCGCAACTACCATAGCAGAAGACTTCGCCCAAGATCCTTCGTCGAAGGTGACCTAGTCCTGCGACTGAAGCAGCAGGGTATCTCAAGCTCGAGTCCCCCTGGGAAGGACCGTACGTGATTATAGAAGTAATCCCAGGTGGCGCCTATCGCCTTCAAAATTTAGAGACAGGAGTCGCATACTCCAACCCTTGGAACGTCGCACAACTGCGACGCTTCTACCCTTAGTCGTTTCTTCTTTACTTTTGCATCGCAAATAAGGCTATTCAGCCAAGGCTACTTAGCCGCACATTGTACTACGTACTGTTCTCTGAATAAATAAAATCTAAGTGCCCCAAAACTCCGTGCTCTCTTTTCTTTTGTCAACTTTCATACTCAGGGGCTGCGCCACCCTATATACATATGTTCTTCGAACAATAACGCGACATCCTGAGTAGCTGGCACATCAATCGAACCCCTTAACATAAACACAACCCAGCTGCCACGCAGCTGACAGGTTGACAGGGGAAAGACACAAAGATGACCAGGCTAACAAAAAGGACTCGCACAAGTGCAACGCACCACATGCTTATAAAGATATTTGTATACATTCAACAGTAAATTATCTACAAAATACATATGAGCTTTACAACACTAGTACACTTATATGCAGGATACATATTTGGCTACCCTTGCAACAAAAGAACATTAGTCTGTTCCTCGAAGAAGTCGACAATTTCCTCGGTTGGACGATCCACTGCTTGATAATGTGGCACCATGTTCCAAGAAGATCATGCGGGTGGCACCGGTGGCCCAGATGCAATGGCGGTGACATCCACGTCAGGCCTATGCAAACGCACCACAGAGAGCGCAGCCTTGGCACCAGCCACCGGCTGCTGCCTCACGCACTCGCGAACCGCGAACATATCTTGAAATTTCGTCAAAAGGGCCAGCAGGCTTGATGGAGTATCATCCAGCAGGAACATCGCCTGGTAGATGTTCTTCAGGCACGACTGCGACTTCTTCAGAAAGAGCATGACTCGTGAGGCGCGATCCTGCAGGGTCGCTAACGCGGTCGCACGATCATGATCTACCCAAAAGTATCCACTCTCCTGAAGTTGCTCTTGGGTAAGATCATGAAGGCGGATGGCAATCCTATCCCTCTCCTCCTGCGGACGGCGTGCGCTAACAACTACACGAAACAACATCAACAGCATGAGTACAACGTACCATTGCGATTAACTAACAAAGGAAAAGATGAGGATGAGCAAACTAACACTTAAACTGGTCGCCCAGCTGCGTCACCTCGCCAAGCAGATATTTCTCGCGGGCGGCGCCTTTTTCAGCCTTTGACTTCCACACGTCCGCGCTACCGCGGATCACGGGCAACTCACGCTCCAGTTGCTTAACGCGATCACGAAGTCGCGAAAGCAAGGAAAGCTCCTCTACCCTGGAGCAGGATGGTGCCATTATCCTCAAGAGATGGCGAGTCCGGGGTTCCCCCCACAGGGCCACTTGACGTACCCTACCAAAAATCAAGCCAGAAGCAAAATAAGGCGACCAACTCAACAGTCAAAAGTAACAGGTGCATTCAGGATCCATAAAAGTATCTACAAACACATTCGCCAACAGGCATGTTCTCCAGTCAAAAGAGCAAGTTCATCAGCTATTACAATGACCTAACTACGGAGCAGCTGGCTTCTTCGACTTCGAGGACCTCGGGGGCTTCATCAAGTCCATGGCAGTATCAGATGCCACTGACTTTCCGCCGGCCCCTGAGGCCGAAGTTTTCGCCGCCTTCTTTGCGTGATTGAGCTCCTCCGAATACTTGGCAACGGTGTTTATCAAGGAATGGCCATATTTGGTACAGGCAGTCGCAAAGGGAGCGAACACTACCTGCTGACCATCCGCACCAACAGGCATTGTTTTCGACACCGCCGAGGGATCCACTTCGACTCCGTGGGATTGCACCATGGCTAGCGACATGGTCGCGCCCATTGTGGAGGAGTTCTTGTGCGTGGCGCACACCCCACGGTGACTCCAGCTCCTCCACATTGTCGACTAGCTCCGCCTTCGGCATCAACTCCTCTCGGAGGCGACTCAGGGTGGCCTTGGCTTTGGACAACGTATTTTGGACAGCGGCGCTACGATCTTCGACTGCCTATACCGCGCCCGCCAGAGCGTCATCACGACTAAGGACTCGTGGATCAAAACTCAAGCCACCAGCATCTACACCAAAAACACACACGGGTCAAACTTCTAATGCCACCGGCGCTACAGAGGAAGAGAAGAACATCAATAAAATATCCACCAAGTAAAGGTACCTGAGAGGGCCTTGGCGACTGAGAACAGTTGCTCTTCGAACAACTTCTCCCTGGCCGCAAAGGAGGCATGCAGATCCTCTTCACGCTTCTGGGCTTCATCACGAGCCGTGATTGCCTCGCCGCGCCCCTTCACAGCTGCGGCCAGAGTCTTTTCCAACGTGGCGACATCACGCAACAAAGCATTATGCTCAGCTATAGGGAAGTCAAAAAAATTGGCTGTCAGTCGATTATACCAAAACACAGAGAAGACGACAAGAGTAAGTATAGAACACTCACTCTCAACCACGCGGTGGCGCTTCTCCAGCATCGCATGCTGGCGACCTATCGCCATCACTTGCTCCGCCACCTGTGCGGCTTCCTTTACAAGGAGCTGTCGCACAAAACAATGAGTCAGCAGAAGGCAACAAAGGGCGTCGACTGCCAAATTATAAAAAAAAAGAGAGAGAAAGATATACTTACATGGTCCTCCAGCGACTCCGAAGAAGATTGCTGAACCATCATCCGAGCTAATACTCGATGCTCCCCTACGTGAGGAGAGCTTGAAGAATTGTGCCCGGAGTGGGCCGCCACCGGAGGAGAAGGAGCATGCTCGACCTCTATCTTGGCCTTTGAGGTCGCGACTCCTGATTCCTTCAAAAATTCGACGTCACCAGAAGATGACGATGCCTCTTGACTGCAAGACAAAATCCGCACTCAGAAAAGGAAAACTCTAGGGAAAAGCCAACAAGAAGAAAACAAGTGACGAGCAAATGCACTAGCAAACTTACCAGTCAAACCTATCAAGATCAAATGTGGCTTCCGTCGACTCCGACGAAGACTCCTTGGGCAATCGCATCTTCTTGCGAGAAGACGGTGCCACAGCCCTCACAGGAATGGCGGGAATTGGCGACTCCGCACCAATAGCCGCGCCTCCTGGAGTGGAAGGAGTCGACGCGTCGGAATCCTCGCTATGCGAACGCTTGCGAGTATCCGGACTCTCGGACTCGGGGGCTTCCTCTTCCACATCGGAAGGGACAGTCGACTCAGACTGGTCCTCTTCCAAAGCTTCACGAGGAATGATCCCCTCAGGGAGGGGAGGCATGCAAGGCGACACCGCCCACTCCTGCATACAAAAAGTAAAACAGATAAGCAACAGAAGACGCAATCGATAAAATACTCTACTACGTAGCACAACCATACCTCAGGAGGAGGATTCGAAGCATCGAAAGGAGGAACGACTGGCTCGTTTGGAAGCACATCCTTGAGGGTATACTTCGTGACCAGTCGCACCCTCTTATCCACCTCACTCGCGGACATGCCATCGGCAGACACGCGAGTGGGATCATCAGCACCACCCCATTGGAACATGGGATGGACCCTAGCCTAGAGAGGCTGGACGCGGCGATGCAGCCAAGTCCTGACAAGGGCGCAGCCTCCCTCTTCTGCGCCTATGCGACTCTCGAGGTCGCAGACGCGCTGATATAACACGTCTGTCTCCGCGAGTTTGGAAGGCATGATCACGTTCTTCCAAGAACGCATCTTCTTGCAGGGAGTCGCGGGATCGAAAGGCGCGAGACCAAAGTGCTCGTCCTTGGCCTTCTGGTCACGCACATAAAACCATCTGTCCCTCCATCCTTGGACGGACTTGGTGAGCTTGATGTCGAAGTAGGTGGCGGATGGGTCAACATGGATTCCGCAACCACCTACGTCATAAACTAAAGAGCCAGATGCGGACTGACGCTTCAATTTAAAGATGCGTTTGAAAAGACCAAAGTGCGGCTCGATTCCGAGCCAGCACTCGCAGAGGGTGATGAAACAAGTAATGTGGAGGAGAGAATTTGGGGACAGCTGATGGAGCTGGAGCCCATAGAAACACAGAAGACTCCGAAGAAAGGGGTGAAGAGGCAAGGAAAGACCGCGAATGATGAATGCAAGAAACATCACTTGATAACCAGCGGGAGGCACATGAACGGTCTCACCACTAGGGACGCGCGAATCGGCGACTAATGCAGAAATCACTCCGTCTTGGCGAAGAAGACGGAGATCCGACGCCTTGATGATAGAGGGGCGCCATACGCCATTCGTCATGCGGGTACCCGCGACCTTCTTCTTCCCGGCGATGGCGGCACTAGTGGCCGCAGCAGCGGAGCCACCCCTCTTCTTCACTGCAGCGAGGGTGGCCGCGGAATCAGCGGTAGCGCCTCCCTTCTTCTTCCCCATTGCGCAGCGGCGATGAGAGCGAAGAAAATAGCTGGGGAACGAATGGAGCTGGTCCAGCGTCATGGAGAAGATGAGCGCAGAGAAAAGCAGGAAAGCAAAGGGCAATGGCGATTACAGCAAGGAAGAAAGAACACAGATGGGAAAATTACCGCCGCGACATCGCTACTTAACCCCTGGAAGATGCAATCCAACGGCTGACAAAAACTCTATTGGACGCGTGGCACGCATCGTGTAGGACACGTGGAGAAGAGGAAGCGCGAACCCCTGGAAGATGATAGTTTTAGTAGATATATTTTAAAATGGTTTGACTTATTTTAACTTCACTTAAACATTAATTAACTTGTTATTACATTTTTGAACTTTAAACAAATAATACTAAAGGCAATAGTAAAGATTTATATACTTTTAAGGAATTAAAATAAAAGGAAAGGGTTTAAATAAGATTTATTAGACCTTTACCTTTTATTTTACTTCAAAAGTATAAGTTGATATTTTTAGTGTGTAGATTTCATTTTTGTGATCATTTTGGTACATTATAAGTATTTTTGTGAATTTTAAATAATAAGATATAATTTTTACAAGTTTTAACACTTTATAAATACTAAATAAATAATAAATACTTAGCTAAGTGATTCAAAAATGCATAAAACAAATTTATAAGTCTTTATTTTGTTTTTCTAAGATTTTTGATATATTATACTTATTTTTATAGATTTTAAATAATAAACTCCTTATATAAGATATATTCCAATTAGCTTATTTACTAATAGTAATTATTATATTATTTAAGTTGGAAAATAAAATATGATAATAAGTTTATATTATAGAATTTCTTTATCTAAACATTTTGATATATAATATATATTTTCTGAATTATAAAACAAAAGATATAGGATTTCTAAGATTTAATCATTTTATTAATTTTCTGGAATTATACTTATATTTAAACTTATTTTTTTATCTAATTACTTAAACAGATAATACTTTTTACACTACTATCTAACCTAGCCACAAACACTGACTAATGGGCCCGTGGCCACGTCACTTGCCACATGGGAAAGGACCGGGTCAAACTCGCTGGCTAGGCACAGGATGATGTCGGCATGACGTCACTATGACGTAAGCACCTCTGCCACCGCCAGATCGAGGTCACCGGCGGTGATCCACGGCGTATTAGCTTGTGTGGTTTGCTGTGTTGGAAATAGGAGACCGAGGTAGGCCTAGGGGTGGCGGTGCCGCTAGCAAATGGTCACCGGAGTAGACGTTGCGATAGTGAACGGCGGCGGTAGTGACATGCATATGGCGGTAGAGCAACCTAGAGTAAGCGGAGGAGGATTGAGCGATGCCTGAGCACCGATAGCTCACCGTGAGTATGCAGGACGCGATGAGGAGGAAGAAGGTGGTGGAATCAGTGAAATTAACGACGACCGGCGGCGGAGTAGAGGTACCAATCCGGGCATCTGAGACTTCTACAGCTTCCCCGGGCTGGGGCAATCGATCGAGGAGAAAACGGTGATCACCACCATGGTCTCGGTTGGCCAAGGTGAGCATGGAATTGACGGCACCGGCTCACCTCCGAGCTAGGGTTTCCGGTGGGGAAAAGGAACTGGCGCTAGAGGGCAAAGGAGAGGATAAGATCGGTATGGACAGAGAGAGAGAGGAGCGCGGCCGATCTTATCAACAAGGTTTGGGGCATCAGAGAGAATCACAGCATTTCAATTGTGCTGACGATGTTGACCGGCATCGGGCGACGGCAAAGCCTCCAGAGAGATGCTTGTGACGCGAGGTGGAAGACGACGAGCGGGTATGGGCCAAGTGGGCCGATTTTTGGGATGAAGCAAAGTGAGCGAGATGTTCCGGAGGGCGCACGTGGGTGGCACTAACGCAGAGACGAACTGGGCCGCGGGCCAATACTGCTGCTCAGTTCTTTTCCTTTTCTATTTCGATTTTCTGTTTTCATACCCCATTTTTATTTCAAATTCCAACTCCTTTAAGCATTGAAAATTTTATACAATATTTCAAATATTTTTCGAGGACCTGATATTAGTTGACTTCCTAATCTTGTTAGTGTGTTACAATTTCCACTTATATATATAATCTTGTTTATTAAACAAAGTAATTAGGGTTTAGGGTTTTGTTTCTCATATGCACATCTTATAGAAATGTTCTTGTTTTCACCATGGTAAGGGTGATGGTTTAGGATGGCTAATGATATCAACATAATTCTATCCTAGCTTACACTCATATTAAGATTAATAGAATAAACCTTTTAATAAATTAAATCTTAGGGTTCATAGATTGGTGGTTTAAATTTCATGATTCTCCAAAACTTGGAATTTTCCCCGATGAAGTTCTACTTGCATAATAGTGTTTATAATTATCATAAAACCATTTTGGTTAATTCTTATACATGGATAACAACAATGAAGATACTCATCTACATATAGTTATCATGGCTTCTAATAGGATTTAATAACTCATATTCAATTATAGATATGGACAAGGATCAAGGTTTAGAGATACTACTTCTAAATCCATGAGTGGGTTTGATATCTCCACATAGAGTGGATCTTGGAATTACTTAGTAATGTGATCATGATAATTCTATCATTCTAGGTTCCTATTAGAATTTAAGACAATCCACTAGACAAGGCTTCTCAAACACTCACTTGGTTCTCTAATTACATCTTGGAAACTTTAGTTGTCCAAGAGGTATTGTTCAATAGTTACCTAGGAATAGGAAATTGTTTCACTATCCATTTGATTCTAGGGTCTTGAATAATACAATATACATGGGTCTTTTCATGGCTTGATATATTCTTGGTTAAGGCTTCTAAAGAATCCTTACCTTAATACCTCACCAAGGTTATCTTTAGATAAGGAATTCCTTTACTAAATATACTCCATATATCTTTCTTATCTTATTCACAAAGATCACATCTTCCTGAATAAGACAATCATCTGGCTCCACCATATCCATCATCATATGATGACATGGTCATGCCACTTCAACATTACTCCAATCTTACTCCTAGTATATAACTCCTCTTAACTAACTACCATTGATGCACCTATCAATGTAACTACTGCTAACTCCATCTATTAACTTCCTTAACTTCATCTTGCAACTACTTCCAAGGTTTGCAAGACTACAATCCTTACTATACATACAAAGGACATCAATCCTTAGAAATAGGTATAGTACTACTCCCATAATACCAGTTGTCCTTATATTAACTTGGTTAAGCTACTATGCCTCCAACTACTCCATACCACTCATCAAATACTCCGTCATACTCTAGCTTGACTTCTAATGATCAATCTAGATGATTCAGATTACTAGGACTTGCCTAACTTGGTATATTCATAACTCTTCTTCAACACCTAATCATCTATTCTCAAGTGACTTGAGAATAATGACCACCATCATTTGATCATACAAAGCTTAGGCTTCTAATTGTTTGATCAAGATCTATACTCATCTAAGTAGTAAACTTGTATTAGTCACTCTATAAACTTATCTTGTTAAGAAAGCTTATTCTAAGTCTATATCCACTTGTCCTAACAAGATTGTTATCTAATGTACTAATACTACTAGCTTTCTCATAGCTCCATGATCACTAGTTACTTCCTGGTTTAAATACCGCTTCTGGTTAACTCAGGAGTGAGTTAACTCCTCCAACATCAAATGGTTTGATCTCCACTAAGGATCACATTCCATTGATGATGGTACACTCAACCATATCTAGTTCTTCCTTCAGATTAATTTACTTAAGGTATTTGAAAGGTCAACACAATAGGTCAAAGGCTATGAGTCAATAAGTTCTAGGTCAAGAATTGATCACTCAATATTGATGATCAATTGATATTAGGACTTGGTTAAATAGGAATGTCACCTATTATCATATTAAGGGTATGTGTTGAATGGTCTTGACTTGACTTCCCTTACTACTCTATTTGTAATAAGAGTAAAGGTTTAAGAACTACCATGATACCCATGGTAGGAACAACTATGGCAAACAAGTGTTTCAAGTTTTTTAGTCATGAGTTTCTTTTACTTAAATTATGAGCTTAACTTGGTAAACCGAGTTTATAGTAGGTAATATCTTAATATCATCTTTAGAATATTAAGTATTCATCCTTGAGTTGTGGTATGGAATACCATGTAATGATCTCTAGAGGATCTAGTACTCCTTATTAAGTAGTGTGTTGTCACTTAGTTTTATTACATTTGATCTACCCTTAGATCAAATTATATTACCCAAAATAAGGTTTTAGCAAAGGTCATATTGAAACTTATCGTAGTCAACTTGATGATCTACTTCAGTTCCACCAAGTTAAGAGAAGTTTCAATCACTTTGACAAGTTTTATTTAAAAGCGCGAAAATTATCCGGATTTTCTATGCATGAATGCAATGCACACACCTGTGTTCAGCTTATTTCTAAGCTCTAATGCTGGGACGTTACATGAAGACCCTGAACGGAAGCGGCGGCACAGGCGCGAGGAGCTGCTAAGCACGGTCGTGATGGCGCAGCAGTGACAAGGAAGCAGTGGTGGTGGTAGAGTTGCAGCAAAGAAGAAGGGAGGCAGGGGAGCGCGCGATATGTGGGGAACTTCCCAAAGATTGCCCCCAGCCCCCTACTTAACCGCGTGTGAGGGCGCATAGTGGGATCCTTTGCGGTTGCCCTGCCACACGCAACAGGCGTGTACGCAACCGAATCAACCAGTCAGAGCATGGCCACAACGAGGGCCACAGGGAGCAGAAGATCCCATGACGCGACGTGGTGTTACGGTTAACGAGTCGCTGCGCTGAAGGGACGTGCACAGCAGTTATTCCTGACATTCCAACACTAACTCGCGCAATAAATGGGCGTGGCCCTTAAAATGAGGCAAAATGATGATTACGCTCCATGTAGGACGTGGGGAAGCATACGAGATAAGGAAAGGTAACCAGGATAAGCGAGCAAAAGACCCGGCTAGCAAGGAATAACTCAGAATGAGCCAAGGGAGCGCAAGAGAAAAAACTCCAGATTACAGGGTAACTCGGCCAAAGAAGCAAGGATCTGGATATGGGAACCTGCTGTAGCCTTAAAAACTAAAGTTGCTAAGACCGCACCAGCTTCAGGGACTAATGTTGGGGGGATACCCCCGGGTAGGGTAACGCCGGCTTATAAAGGCCGAGTTAGCCGAGGTACGGCACGGTCAAAGCAAGTGCTGGCCGGGTCACCTCAAGGCAGGCCGACCTACGGAGTAACCCGGTCCGTGGAACATCTCCCTAGCCTTAACCTGGTGGTCATAAAATATATGTCGGCCATGTTTGTCTGTCTATTATGCAGGTACCCTCGTAGCCGGGTTAGCCACGTGCTAGCCCAGACTATCATATGGCTTCCAAGAGAAGGAAGGAATCTCCCGCTGGTCAAAAGGTGGCTTTGTTAGCTGTAGCGTGAGCGAAGCAAAGCAGAGGGGAGGACCAGCATGACAGAGGCGACCAAGATGACGCGGGCAATGTCGGCTGATGTAGCCCGTGTCTAGTGACGCTTAAAGGCAAGGATTATGCTGGGGGTTACATCTAAAGCCCGAATGAGCCGTTAAAGAGGATAAAGAAGCATCTAGCTTTAACCAAGGGGCATATTCAGGGAATATGCTTCCACGTGTGCCCTAACTTTGTAACCCGGGCTCCCCTATATAAGGAGCATCGGGGCCTCCATAGAAGGGGATCGATCATTTTATCTGTCTAAGTTAGAACTCTGGAGATAGGTTGTGGGGGGTAAGAGACATAGTCTCCTTCTCACGAACAGCTCGAGAAGCACTTGTATTCACCATTGATAGAGGAAATGTTGGGGGGATAACCCCGGGTAGGGTCACTCCGGGGTATAAGGGCCGAGTTAGCCGAGGGTCGGCAAGGTCAAAGCGGATGCTGACCGAGTCACCTCAAGGCAGGCCGGATCACGGAGTAACCCGGGCCAGGGGGGACGCCTAACGTTGTCTCATCCGACTTAAGGAGTGAGTCGGAAATGCTTGTCTAACCTATATGCAGGAACAGGAGTGGCCGGATCTACTATGATCCGGATCCTCACTTGGCTTCTAGGAGAAGGAAGGAATCTCTCTGGTCAAAAAAGAAGGTCCGGTGCATACTGGATGAGCGAATAAAGCAAGGGCAGGATCACCGGATCATGGCCGACAAGGGTGACGACGCTCACGTCGGCTGACGCGGGCGCCGCAGAGGCTACGTCGCTAAAGCAAGTGTGACACGGGGGAAAAGCACCCCTGTCGGGTTACTACTTTGGGAGGGGTGATATTCTTAGGAATATGCCTCCACGTATGCCCTAGGCCAGGACCGAACCATCTCTATATAAGGGGGGTTGGGGTTCTGGTAAAGGGGTTGGGTCTTCTTTGATTAGGAGCAAGGAGAATTCTAGTTAGTTGAGCTCTAGTGGATCTAGGGTTCTTGGGCTAGTTGGTAGGCAAGAGTAAGAGAGTTTCTTCTTCCTCCTCTTGTCAATACAGCTCGAGGAGATCTTGTAATCTTGGAGATTGAACATCAATACAAAACTTCTGTGTAGAGAATCACTCTATTATCCCTCCCTGGATTCCCCTAGCGCATATTAGTCCCCACCTTTAGCCTATCCATGGCATCTGTCGTGACACCACCACGACAGCTGGCGCCCACCGTGGGGCTAGCGGCGCTAGCAGGGGTGAAGATCCGGACGGGAAACTTCATCAGCACCGGCGAACGCATCGTCTCCGGGCTCGTTCAGCGCTTTGGAGCGCTGGACTACGTCAGCGACAACGCTGGCTGCTTCGGCACGCATCCCCTTCCGCGCAACGGCATCTTCGTCAAGCTCGGTGTGCACAAGGTCTATGTTGCTATGGACGTGTCTTGCGTTCATTCGCGTCGCGTCGTCGATGCCGGAGAACCACCCCTCACTATGGCTCACGGGGCGCGTATCGCTCGCTCCCCGGACCATGCAGAGGTGATGATGACTGCACCAGGCGCGGGCATGAGCAAGGATCCGGCGCCAGACCCGGAGGTAACGCCCAAGGCACCGAGGAAAGCTAGGGCTCCTCCGCTAGAGAGGCCTGAGAACGTGCTGAGGGAAGCTATGGATAGCTTGGCGAACCCGGTGGCAGCAGTGGTAGATCCGGCTCAGGCACAGGCCGAGCTAGAGGAGACCCGGCAAAAGATACTGGAGGGCGCAAAGAAAATAGCAGCGGCTCAGCAGTCGTTGAACATGACGCTGCGTGAGTACACAAAAGCGAACAAGGTTGATGCAGTAAGGGTAAAAGGTAAAAATCTCATAAGTGAGATGAACAGAGAAGGTGATGATGGACCAGAAGGGTCGGAAAACTATCTATCTGTAGGGTTGCCGAAGTATAGTACCCCGGCGAAGAACCTCAGAGCAGCAGATGCCTCGGCGTCCGAGCTAGAGGGTCTGACGGGTGAAGCCCGTCAAAGACAGCAAGACCGGGTTAACGAGCTGGTTCGGATCGCGAACAGGCAGAACGAGGAGCTAATGAGAGGTAACCCAGAGAGAGTTGGAGCTTCTAAGATCGTCCATTCGGTGATGGGTAACCCGAAGAAATCCGCTGGAGCCGCATCATCGCCTCATGGTGGCCCTAGAAGAGAAGAGGTAGTAACCTCGGCCAGATGGAACAAGCAGATCGTTCCGTACGACCCAACGCGTGCGAGAAAAGAAAAAGAGATGCGAAAAAACGACGATCGATGAAGTGTGAGCCGAGGTGAAGCTGGCCGAGGTAACCACGACCAACGCAATGCCGGTCAAGGGAATGCTGCCAACGGCAATGCCGCAGAAACTTCGGCCAGGTCAACCAAGCAGAATGAATGCACCAAGGCAAGAGCAAAGTGCCGGCCGTGGTATGCAACAGAGAGGAGCACAACGAGAGCAAGACCGATACAATGACGGAGACTCGGAGATGATGAATGCGGGATACGCAAGACCGGACTATCACGTGATAGGGTCGAGATTGGGAAGCAGAGATTTGATGTCGGATGACGCCTGGCTAAAACTGGATCGCCTGTATAGGTCGGAACAGATCGAATGTCAAGGTCCTCCGGGTCCAGCGTGCTTTGGACCCTGGATCATGAAGGAACCGCCAGTACCCAATTTCCAATTACCCAGGGGCACGAAGACGTATGACGGCAGTACAAAGCCGGAGGATTGGCTGATAAACTACGCAACAGCTATGAAAATTGCGACTGGCAACTTGAGATGGGTTGTGCGATATGTACCCCAAATGTTGGAAGGTCCGGATAGGGTGTGGCTGAACAATTTGCCACCCGGAAGCATCAATTGCTGGATAGATTTTGAAGAAATGTTTATCAGCAACTTCTCAAGTACATATCAGAGACCGAATAGACCGCAGACCCTGGCAATGTGCAAGCAGAGATCTAACGAAACGGACCGAGAATTCTTGACCCGGTGGTGTACCGTGAGAAACTCGTGTGAGGGAGTCATAGAGTCATAGGCTATAGCATGGTTTGCACAAGGGTGCAGATATGGCAGCGAGTTGTGGATGAAATTGCAAAGGAAAATGCCAGTCACATTGGCAGAGATGATCCGTATCGCGGATTCTTATGCTTTGGGTGATCCGACTCAACCTAGGATCGCGTCGAACGAGTCAAATGAGGAGTACTATCCGAGGGACGGAGCCGGGTCATCCCGGAGGAACGATTACAGGGGGAAAAGGAGAGACGATAGACCGGACCATCGATATGGTTCGCAACAAGTTGCAGTCGTGAATCAAGATCAGCCCGGAGCAGGGAGCAACCAACGCCAGAAAACGGGAGGGCAATGTACTCCTCGAAACGATGGCAAGAAAACATGGACTCCGGAGCAGAAGAAGCAATGGCAAGAAAAGAAAGATTGTCCGAGGTATGCCTATGAGTCAATGTTGGACCAGCCGTGTAAGTTTCACACGCCAAATCCGAACAGTCCGGCGGGTCACACGATGAGGCAATGTGAGTGGATGCGTAAGATAGAACAAGGTGGTCCGGGGAATGCTCAGGCACCCCGGAATGATCAACCTCGGCAGGAGTTACCCCGGCAGCAATTGCTTTCCGGAGCAAACACGCAGCAACTGATGTTGCCTCCCCCTCCGCCGAGGTATGACAACAGTGAAAGAAGGGATGCAGTGCATCAGGTGGAAAACCAGCAACCACCGGATCAGAGGTACTCCGGAAACGAGGGAAGAAATGAGTACAGGGAACATCACCAGAGCTATTGTGTGTTCACAACAGAGGAAACAGATAGGAAGAGCTTGCAGCACCGACATATGGAGGTTAACGCGGTTATGCCTGCAGTGACGAGGTACATGTCTTGGTCAGACCAGGAAATTACCTGGAGCGTCAAAGATCATCCCAAGCTTATGCCAAGTCCGGGCTCGTATGCACTAGTGTTAGATCCGACGTTCATTGGACCAAACATTAATGTGAGGTTCTCCAAGGTACTAATCGACAATGGCAGTAGCATTAACATCATGTATGCGGATACGATGCACAAATTGGGCATCTCGGAGAACATGCTCCAGGCTACAAGAACAACTTTCCATGGTATCATACCAGGCATATCCTGTGAGCCCATAGGCAAAGTCCGGGTCGACGTGCTATTCGGTACGAGGGATAACTGCCGAACTGAAAATCTGGAGTTTGAGGTGGTAAACTTGGAGAGCGTGTATCATGCATTACTCGGGAGACCAGCACTGAGCAAATTCATGGCAAGTTGCCATGTTAGTTATCTGAAGATGAAGTTGCCCGGGCCAAATGGAGCAATTACTATCGCTGGGGATTTCCGACGTTCTATTGAGTGCACTTCAGCCGGGTCTAACCTAGCCGAGTCACTCGTAATTGCCCAGGAGAAAAGAAAAATTCAAGAGGTGGCGGCTTTAGCTCAGTCCACGCAGCAGTATATGTCGGTGTTAAGCAACCCGCATGGAAGTGTTTCGTTTCAAGCCGCGAAGGACACCAAGAAAATTCCAGTGGATAACATGTTTCCGGAGCGTACCGTAACAATTGGTGCCGGGTTAACTGACATATAGGAAAGCGAGCTCGTCAACTTCCTCCGTGAGAATCGGGACATTTTTGCTTGGTCCACGCAGGACTTGCAAGGTGTTCCGAGGGAGTTGGCCGAGCACTCTTTGAATGTAAGACCCGGAGCAAGGCCGGTGAAGCAGCCTCTCCGACGCTTCGCCGAGGATAGGAGAAAGATCATTGGTGACGAGATAGCTCGGTTGCTAGCAGCAGGATTTATCATGGAAGTGCTGTATCCGGATTGGCTCTCTAATCCGGTGCTGGTAGAAAAGAAGAAGGATGATCCGAACGTGGTAGTGGTTTGGCGTATGTGTATCGATTACACGAACCTGAACAAGGCATGTCCAAAAGATCCATTTCCACTGCCGAGGATAGATCAGGTCATCGACTCTACCGCGGGATGTGAACTGTTGTCATTTATTGACGCTTATTCTGGTTTCCACCAAATACCTCTAAACCCGGATGATCAAATAAAAACTGCCTTTATTACCCCATACGGGGCTTATTGCTATCGCACTATGCCGTTTGGTTTACGAAATGCAGGAGCAACGTACCAAAGATGTATGCAAAAATGTTTGCACGATCAAATAGGTCAAAATGTACAAGTCTACGTGGATGATGTGGTTATCAAGACCAAGGAAAGCGCAATGCTCCTTGACGACATAAGGCAAACATTCGCGAACTTGAGGAGATTCCGGATGAAGCTTAACCCGGAGAAATGCACCTTTGGTGTCCCGGCTGAAAAATTACTCGGATTTCTCGTCTCCAGCCGAGGTATCGAGGTTAATACAACTAAGATCCGAGCCATCGAACGAATGGAGCTGCCGAAGTGTCTCAACGACGTCCATAAGTTCACTAGATGCCTGGCGTCGTTGAGTCGGTTTGTATGTCGGTTAGGGGAAAGGCACTGCCTCTCTACCAACTCATGAAAAAATCAGATAAATTTGTTTGGACGTCGCAGGCCGATGAGGCTTTTGCCCACTTGAAAAAAATGTTGGCCACTGCACCAGTGTTAGCTTCTCCACTATCAAAGGATCCAATGTTGCTCTACATAGCCGCAACCAATCGAGTTGTAAGTGCAGTAATTGTAGTGGAGCGAGATGAGGAGGGTAAGTCGGTGCAGAGGCTAGTGTATTACTTAAGCGAGGTATTGTCCGCCTCAAAACAGAACTACCCGCATTTTCAAAAGGTGGCATACGGAGTTTATATGGCGTCAAAGAAGTTAAAGCACTACTTTGAGGAGCATCCCATCAAAGTGATATGCGAAGCCCCCATATCCGAGATAATGGGTAACAAAGATGCGAATGGCAGAATTGCGAAATGGGCAATTGAGCTAGCACCATCTGAAAGATGATAGGAGAGAAGCGATCAAGTCCTGTGTGGCGGACTTTTTTGTGGATTGGGCCGAGGTACAATACGAACCGCCGCCACCAGATCCGAACTACTGGAGGATGCACTTTGACGGATCGAAAACCAAAACCGGGTTAGGTGCCGGGGTTGTGCTTACCTCGCCAAAGAAGGATCAGCTCAAGTACGTATTGCAGATCCATTTCGTGGCATCGAACAATGTCGCTGAGTACGAGGCCCTTGTGCATGGTCTCAAAGTGGCGAAGGAAATTGGCATACGTCGGATAATATGCTTTGGCGACTCGGATCTTGTAATACAACAAGTGTCCGGAGTATGGGATGCCCTGGATCCAAACATGGCGCTATACAGGTTCCATGTGCAGAAAATCTCGGGTTACTTTGAGGGATGCGAATTTCACCATGTACCTCGCGTGGAAAACGAAGCTGCCGACATGTTGTCGAAGCTCGGATCGACCCGACAGGCAATTCCACCGGGCGTAGCATTGGAGCACCTCAGAAAACCATCTATCAGGCCGTCCCCAGGAACCGATTCAATCTATGTCCCGGAAAACGCGGAATCCGGAGTTGAGCCCATGGACATTGACATGGGAGGTAGCACGCCGAACCCGGGGACTACCTCGGCAAACCCGGGGACTACCTCGCTAGACCCGGGGACTGTTCAGCGTGATCCAGCTGAAGTTATGCCGGTGGATCGGATGGAAATTGATGAGGAGATGTTTCCTGCGCGAGCAATACCAGCTTGGGCACTACCTATACACCAGTTCTTGAAAGATGGAACGTTACCCACTGAGGAAGTGCTAGCCAGGCAAACTCAGAGGAGAGCTAAAGCTTATACTATCATCAATTCCGAGCTGTACAAACGGAGTGTAACCAATGTCCTCCAGCGGTGTGTTGATCCGGAAGAAGGACTTGACATCCTCCGAGATATACACCAAGGAGAATGCGGGCATCACGCCTCATCCCGGGCTTTAGTGGCAAAGGCGTTCCGGCATGGATTCTATTGGCCAAGTGCCTTGGAGCAAGCAGAAAATCTGGTGAGAAAATGCAATGGTTGTCAAAGGTACGCCACCAAGACACATATGCCTATGTCGGAACTCAAAACCATACCAATTACATGGCCATTTGCTGTGTGGTGCTTGGATATGGTAGGCTCGTTCAAACCAGCAAGAGGAAATATGACGCACATTCTGGTCATGGTGGACAAGTTTACAAAATGGATCGAAGTGAAGCCTATAAGAAAATGTGATGGAGCTACGGCTGTGACATTTCTCAAAGACATCATCTTGAGATACGGTTATCCTCATAGTATCATAACCGATAACGGCACCAATTTTGCTGAAGGAGCATTTGCACGATTCTGCCGAGATAAGAAAATCCGACTCGACATAGCCTCGGTAGCCCACCCCGCATCGAACGGACAAGTGGAAAGATCCAACGGATTAGTGCTATCCGGGATAAAACCCCGGCTCATTGAGCCACTGCAAAGATTAGCGGGGTGCTGGATAGAAGAACTACCAGCAGTATTGTGGAGTTTAAGAACAACTCTGAATCGATCAACAGGCTACACGCCGTTCTTTCTGGTATATGGGGCAGAAGCTGTATTACCAGCCGACATAGAGCATGATTCGCCTAGGGTCACCCAATACACAGAAGCCAGAGTGCAAGAAGCCCGGCAAAATGATGTTCATCTGCTGGAAGAAGCGAGAGAACTGGCACTGTCCAGATCCACCATATATCAGCAAAATCTCCGACGCTATCATAGCCGGAAAGTGTGCCCCCGAGTCTTCCGAGAAGGCGATCTGGTGCTCCGGTTGGTACAGCGTACCACTGGCATGCATAAATTATCCCCCCCATGGGAAGGACCATTTATTGTGAGCAAAGCATTGCACAATGACTCTTACTATCTTATAGATGAAAAGCCACAGGAAAAGAACAAGGCGGACAGGTCCGGAGAGGAATCCAAGCGACCGTGGAATGTAGCACTACTTCGTCCCTTCTACACTTAGCTAAAAAGTGTATGTATCCGAGTCGTCTCATATGTCGGTATGTATGTCAGCAATGAGCTTATCAATGGAATAGCGGAGCCTCGAGCAGTAACTCGAGGACTGCCTTAATAAATGATTGTTGTTACTTTTTATGCGTTAGCTGGAATGACTCGTTTCGCTTAACCCGGATTAGTAATGTGTGAGCACCAAAAACCCAACCCTTCGACTTGCTGATGTCCAACAAGAATTGGCTTCATGGCGAGCAAGGGAACAAGTTTGGAATTGCGTAGCACATGAAAAACTACTAAGGAAACGATCCTATTCCAGCTAACATTTGTTTTTTCGGACTAACCCCGTATTTACTTTCAAGCTATTATGTTGAATTATTTTGAGCCAAGCCTCAAAGTTTCTCAGTATTGTTAAAACGATTCTTGAGGCTCGAATTCGTAAGTCATAAAACCGAGTCAAGGTAGACACGGATCGAGCCGGAGAATTGGACGAACAAGAAAATGAAACTCGGGGACTACGCCCAAGTTAACCCGGCATACAAGCATAGTAGCAAAATATCATGTATTCAGCATACAATTGCACCCGGCATACCGGGGATCTGATAAATTTTCAAGTTTTTTCAACTAAGGAGCGATAGGAGGAGGAAGTTCAGCGTCATCATCACTGTCTTCAATATCTGAAGCAGCATCTTCTCCATCATCGCCCGACCCATCCTCCATGTTCTCCATATGCTCCTCCTCACCGGATTCCAGAAAGCTCGGTCCCTCAACCCAGTCATGGACGGGAGAATATTTGACGAGGTGAAAGCAAGCTGGCCGAGCTACCCACTCCGGATCATCGGTCCATTTGGATCCGGTGCACCGACAGGTGAGGAGGCTCGGATCGATTTTCTCGTACCATGAAAGGATATGATGGAGAAGGGTATCTGCTGCGGCACGCCCGGCGGATTCCCTCCAGAGGTCAAGTTGAGTCTCAATCTCCATCAGTTTATCGGCAAGGAGCGTGATCCTTTCCGGAGCGTCCTCGCTTGGCCAGAATGTGTTGAAGATCCGGACCACAACATCGAGGAGATCTTTCCCATAGTTCTTAATAGTTTCCACCCGAGCCGACACGCTGACCAATAGGTCCTCCATGTCTAAAGGGATGCTCTCACCATCAGGAGCGATGGGAGTACCCCTCTCTTGGCGGAATTTGGCAACAGCAGCACTGGCGATGGCAGTCCCCTCCGGAAAGTTATCTGAAAATAAGGAAAGGGAAGATGCTGAAGCAAAGGCATTTGAGCTAACCCGGAAAAACTATGTCGGATAAGGAGAAGAAACTTACGTGAGATATGGCGATGGATCCGGGTCAACTCCTTGATACAACTGTCGCGTCTCTGGCGAAGTTGTTCAAGCTCAGCGAGCGCCGACCCAAGCCGGACCTCGGATTCCTTGAGCAGGTCCTGATCCTTGGAGATCTGGAGGGTAAAGAGCTCACGCTCTTTGGTGAAGTTCTGGCCAACTTTCTAGAGCTCGGTTTTGTGTTGGGCCTTCATCTTCTCCATCTCGGCCTTGAGTTTGGCTATTTAAATGCGTCCTTGGTGGGAGGAGGCAAGCTCATCGTTCTTCTTCTTCAGCTCGGCTTGATGTTGTCCTGCTTGTTCGAGAAAATGCAGCATCATATCAGGCACGGGCACACTATCCTCAAGCGATGCTGAAATAGTGTGTTGACCCGGCAAAGCCGAGGAGTGAATGTTTGCCGAGCCAAGGAGAAGAAAGAATGAAAAACACAACGACGTTGGCCGAAAGAGGACATACCTCGGATTTCCTCCAAGTTCTTCCGCATAATCTTGTTTTCAGCCTCCACCCCAGCTGCCAAAAACCGAATAAGGAGGTTAGTCCGGCAGAAACAAACGACACGGTGAGGTGTTAAGAAAGGAAATTACCCCTCTTTTCATGCTCCGCGCCAAGTGCAACATGTTTTGCACGCAAGGTCTTGTGGGTATCAACCAGGCGCTGAAACTCGGCGCTCCAACAATTGGTGGTTACCTGACAAAGGCACAGGCGTGTAAAATTAGTTCGGTGCATATTCGAAGTGTACAAGATCCGGGCCAAGCGGAACTTAACCCGGCTCTAGGTGTGTGCATATTCGAAGTGTACAAGATCCTGGCCAAGCGGAACTTATCGCATCTCTAGGTGTGTGCATATTCGAAGTGTACAAGATCCGACCAGCGGAACTTAACCCGGCTCTAGGTGTGTGCATATTCGAAGTGTACAAGATCCGGGCCAAGCGGAACTTAACCCGGCTCTAGGTGTGTGCATATTCGAAGTGTACAAGATCCAGGCCAAGCGGAACTTAACCCAACTCTAGGTGTGTGCATATTCGAAGTGTACAAGATCCGGGCCAAGCGGAACTTAACCCGGCTCTAGGTGTGTGCATATTTGAAGTTTACATGCAGCTACGTTGATCTTCTAAGGAGCATCCGGCCGAGTAACAAGTTACTCACGGAGGCTCGAGACTAATGGTTATTATCTACAGCATGTAAAGAAGAAAGCGGCGTACCTCCATCATACGCCTGAGGTTAATGGCCTTGGCAGCGGTATTCATCTGGCGGAAAATTCAGCTGGGCGAACTTTTCCGGAGATCGTCGTTGTAGACGAACTCCGCCTTATTCCATTCATGACAAACTTGATGAGGCTCGGGAGGTACCGTTGCCGATGGGCATGTGAGGTGCCACCAAGCCCTTTACGTGAGCTTCTTTCCTTTCAATCAGGGCAAGAGCTGGGCTAGTGTGAAGAACCATCTGCTTCGAATCAGCTGGCTCGGCAGGAGGATCCGTCGCTACTGATGATTTCTTTGGAAGCATCGACGACAAGGTTCGCTGCCCAGCCTCGACGGAGGTGGACTTGCCTTTGGCTTGCTGGGAGGAAGTGACCACAGTGGATTTGCCCTTGGAAGCCGCTGGAGTGGGTCCTCGCCGAGCTTGAGATGACTCGGACTAGGCAGATGAACTTGGCACGGGAGCTTTGATGGCTGGTGCTAGAGCTGCTGTTGGTTTCTTCGGAGCCGGACAAGCTGGTTGATTGGCTGGTCTTTGGAGCTGCTGCTGGTGCTGGAGTTGCGTAGACTTGGTAGTTGCTGGTTGCGGCAATGCGAAGTGCGACGCCGTTGCCTCGGCTGATCCGACCTCGATCCGAGGTCGCGTTCCTCTGAAGGAGGCTGCGGAACTCGGAGGCCGCAGAGCCCTCGAAATAGGGCTCGCGGGCATGACTTCGTCGTCATGAGGAGGGAAGGACTGGACCGAAGAGGAGAGGAGATGCTCGGTCCGCTCGAGGGACCTCCACAGAGCCTGCAAGAGAAAATAATGTCGGAGTGAAATTACCCGATGCGAGGAGAAGTGTGTTCTTGATGAAAAAATGACTTACACATCCGAGGTTTCGGCCTCCTTAGGTTTCCGGGCCCTCTGTGCCGGGGCTTTGCCTGCCCGTTTGTAGGCAGTCTTGTCTCCGGCCTTCTTTTGCCTTTTGGAAGGCTGAGAAGGTTCGGAGCAAGAACTTGACGCAGATCCGCGCTTCTTCTTCGACGCCACCGGAACAGGCTTGCCCGTGGCAAGTGGAGAATCCTCGTGGATGTGCCTACCGGGGTTAGCTGATGCCGAGAAGGCAAAAGAAAGAGGGACAGCCTCAATGGGTTCAATCACGTCAATATCCGAGTCATCCTCATCGTCGGGCCAATCTCTAAGAGAAGAGAATTTACCGCTGGGTCGTTTGGTGGCATCGGTTGTGGGGAGGAACATCTCCTGGTCCGGCTCCTCCTCATCCGGGATTTCTCGGTCTGGGGCCCACTTAAGGGTCGGATCCGGGCCATCCTCGAGGTTTCTTTGGAGAAACAGCTGAGAAAAAAGCACAAGGAGCAAAGTCAAAAATATGATAAGAACCGACATGAAATTGATCCGAAATAAATTTACCCCGTGAAGCTTACCGCGGGAGGGAGCCTGTCACGGCAGTAATGCTCGATTCCCCACGTCCATTCGGCGGAGAAGTCCTTATGGGTGGTGAAAAGAGCCTTGACCCGGCGGAAGATCTCCGTATTGCTCAACTCGAACGAGGAGGTTCGGCTGGGGTCGCGGCTGAAACTCATGTGGCACAACTTGTGAGTGCGCCGCTGGAGGGATAGATTCGGTTGCACACAAATGTGATCATGGCATCCTCGTTGTGCAATCCGAGCTTCTTCAGCTCCGCGAACCTTTTGTTGACTTGGTTGGCCAGAGCCGTAGGTTTCTTGGCAACCTCCTCCCAGAAATCTGTGTCAGGGGGACCCGGAGCGTAGGGCAGCAACCGGATCAAATCTTTCGTGCCTTCATTCCGGACGTAGAAGAAGGTCCGGGCCCATCCTTTGCAGGAGTCAAGCCCGGTGACCCGGGGAAAGATTGAATACCTTCGGGGCGAGATCGAGGCAGCTCCGAACTGAGTGAGCTGCTTGTCCTCCGACTCGACATGGATGTTGGGGACGATGTTGCGGCGGAGGCTGAAGAATCGGATCCACAGCTCCTTCGTGGGCCATAGCCCGGTGTAGCCCTCGATCGAAGAAATGAAAGCGGACAGAGAGGTGATGGCGTTCGCCGAGAGATGATGTGGTTGCAGGTGATAGGTTCGGACCCAGTCCCGGAAGAAATCACTCACCGGAAGGCCAAATCCCCGTTGGAAATGGGGTAGGAAAACAACAAACTCACCCGGATTGGGTGAGGGGGCCAACTCCGAGGAGGGGAGACGAGCGGCGACGCCGGCGGGAATACGCCGGGTCCGGTAGAGCCAGTCGATGCCGTCCTCGCAGACCCAAGAGCCGGCCCACGCGCCGCGGTCCGCCGCGCAGGCATCCTCCTCCATCTCCTGCTCGACGATGATGAGCTCCTCCTCCGTCATCTCGATTCCGATGTCCTCGCTGGAGCTGGCGGCGGTGGGGCTCTGCGGTCTAGATTGACGAGGACCCGTGGCTAAACAGTGGTGCAGCGGTGACTGCAGTGCGGAGGCACGGAGAAGGTGCGGCGGCTGGCGCCTGTGCATCAAGCGATGGCGAGGAAGAAGAAGAGGAACGGGCGAGGGGGCGCGGAGATGGAAAAGTGCTAAAGAGCATGCCCCTCCCCTATTTAACCGCTCCCAGTAATCAACGAGTGGGATCGTGCTTTCTGTTGGAGACCACGGTGTGGCCGTGTATTACCAGCATCGACCAATCAGAGAGAAGCCACACCGGGGGCCGCAGAGTAAATATGATCCCATGACACGACGTGCAGTTGCGGTAAACAAGGAGACAGACGTGACGTAACCCCCGCACAGTAATCACTTACATTTACTGCGGCGGTTACTGTGTTGGCCCTTAAAATGAGGCAGCGTAATGATTAACCTCTACGTGGGTTGGCGTACGAGAGAAGGAAGCAAGGCCCGGATCCGAGCCACGATGGTAACCCGGCCGGCAAGTGAAAACTTGAAATGTGCAAAGAGAAAGTAAAACCATAGGATCCGAGCCAAAATGGTAACCCGGCCGGCAAGTGAAAATTTGGAACGTGCGAAGGGAACATAAATCCATATAATCCGAGACAAGAAGTTAACCTGGAACTAAACGTCCGAAGCTTAGATACGAATGAACCTGATGTGGCCTTAGCGACCAAGGACGCTAAGGCCGCACCAGCTTCAGGGACTAATGTTGGAGGGATAACCCTGGGTTGGGTCACTCCGGGGTATAAGGGCCGAGTTAGCCGAGGGTCGGCAAGGTCAAAGCGGATGCTGGCCGAGTCACCTCAAGGCAGGCCGGATCATGGAGTAACCCGGGCCAGGGGGACGCCTAACGTTGTCTCATCCGACTTAAGGAGTGAGTCGGAAATGCTTGTCTAACCTATATGCAGGAACAGGAGTGGCCGGATCTACTGTGATCCCAATCCTCACTTGGCTTCTAGGAGAAGGAAGGAATCTCTCTGGTCAAAAAAGAAGGTCCGGTGCATACTGGATGAGCGAATAAAGCAAGGGCAGGACCACCGGATCGTGGCCGACAAGGGTGACGACGCTCACGTCGGCTGACGCGGGCACCACAGAGGCTACGTCGCTAAAGCAAGTGTGACGCGGGGGAAAAGCACCCCTGTCAGGTTACTACTTTGGGAGGGGTGATATTCTTAGGAATATGCCTCCACGTATGCCCTAGGCCAGGACCGAACCATCTCTATATAAGGGGGGTTGGGGTTCTGGTAAAGGGGTTGGGTCTTCTTTGATTGGGAGCAAGGAGAATTCTAGTTAGTTGAGCTCTAGTGGATCTAGGGTTCTTGGGCTCGTTGGTAGGCAAGAGTAAGAGAGTTTCTTCTTCCTCCTCTTGTCAATACAGCTCGAGGATCTCTTGTAATCTCGGAGATTGAACATCAATACAAAACTTCTGTGTAGAGAATCACTCTATTATCCCTCTCTGGATTCCCCTAGCGCATATTAGTCCACACCTTTAGCCTATTCATGGCATCTACCGTGACACCACCACGACAGGAAATACAATAACATCTATGCGTGGAATCATCACGTTTTCCCTTCCTGGATTCCCCTAGCACTCATTGGCCCCATCTTTAGCCTATCCATGGCATCTGCCATGCCACCACCACGACAAGAAGTCATCATCTTATTCATCTTCTATCTTGAGGCGGCAGGCATGAGCAATACACGCGGATCAAGTGGAAAATTATGTGATGCTAACATGTTGTTCTTTAATTATTTTACTCAGTGTCTTCCTGTCGTCGGCCATCTCCATGGTAATCTTGGTTAGGAGTTGAACTCTACCGTCGATGTCATCGACTTTATTTTCGAGGTCTTTTCCCATCATATAGTAAGAGTCAACTCCTTCCCCAATAGTTTCAACACAAGCTTTAGAAATATTTTCAAGGTTCTTGATCTTTTCCCTAATCTCATCCCATCTTTCCACTTTTCCAGAAGAGGATCCAGGAGGAGATTTGAGAGAAGATCCACAAAGGTTATACCTGTAAGGGTTGAGTTGGGGTTCTTCTGCCTTCTTCCTTTGTTCCACGTGCCTGAGCATCTCCTACTTGTGCAGAAACATATCCTCCCAGTTGAAGAGTGGAACCACTTGAGTAGACTCTTTAGATGAGGAAGACTAAGAATCCCCCTCGAGTTCCCTTCTCTTGACTTGTGCTACAGGTACATCTTCCTTCTTGGTCCAGATCTGCTTGATATGAAAAGGCTGCATAGTTCTTGAGCAATCAAGTGAGATCTGAGGTGTCATAGTAGAAGATAAAGAAAGAAAAACCCTAGATTTGAAAGATGATGGCTAAAAACAAAAAGGAGAAAAGTGAAATAAAAAATGAAAAAATAACCTAAGTAGAAGGGGGATGAAGTCGGTCACAAACAATGGTACGGGTGGGCTCTGTTCGTACCATGTTCCCATACTGTCGTCTTGATGACCTTGTTTTCTTTTTTTAGTATACATAAAAAATAAACAAAGAAGAAACAGAGTTGGTAATGACCTGCCGTATGGTTAGCTGCAACCGTATGACCTGGTCGTACTGGTGTGCAAGAAAACCAATACGGGTACTGATGGTTTAACAACAACTAGTACGGGCCCGACTTCCCATACAACCCGCCTGCACCGAATTCAAGAAAAGGAGTGCGGGGTAGTGACTATTTAACAACCACCAGTATAGTGTGTCTATCCGTATGGCCCGCCCGTACCAGGTCAAAAAATAGTTTAGAAAAATAAAAGGGAAGCAAAGAACACAATAAGACAAACTTAAAAGCTTCTGGAACAACAACAATAAAACAACTAAGACCTTGTTACCTTATTTTGTTTGATATATTTCTCAGCTGAGATTAAGTAGATTAGCTCTGCCGTATTGGTTTCCCCAACTCTATAGTGTTTTAAATGCTACCCATTAACAATCCAAGATGAAGAGGAGGGAGTAGTATTTTTGAACTTTAGCTCTCCCAAGGGGTAAACCTCCTCAACTTCGTAAGGACCTTCCCACTTGGATTTTAGCTTATCTGCAAAAATTATAAGCCTAGAGTTGTAGAGCAAAACCTTATCTCCAGATTTGAATTATTTATTCTCTATTTTTCTATCATGCCATTTCTTTATTTTTTCCTTGAATATCCTTGCATTTTCATAGGACTCATTTCCGAGTTCTTCTAAAGCATGAATATCCAAGAGATGTTTTTCTCCTATAGTTTTAAAGTCAAAATTCATAGTTTTAATAGCCCAATGAGCCTTATACTCTAACTCTAACGGGAGATGACCAGGTTTACCATAAACCATCTTATATGGTGTCATTCCAATTGGATTCTTGAATGTTGTGCGATACGTCCATAATGCATCATTAAGCTTCATAGCCTAATCCTTTCTTGATTTATTCACCATCTTCTGGAGTATGACTTTCATTTCCCGGTTAGACAGTTCCACTTGGCCACTAGTTTGTGGGTGATAAGGTGAGTCTACTCGATGATTGACTCCGTATTTTTGAAGTATTTTACTGAAAGTACCCTTCATAAAATAAGTTCCACCATCAGTAATCAAAAATCGAGGTACTCCAAACCTAGGAAAAATGATGTACTTAATCATCTTGATGGAAGTGGCTGCATCTATATGGGAAGTGGGTATAACTTCTACCCACTTGGTAACATAGTCAACAATAACAAGAATATGAGTATAACGATTAGAGGGAACAACCCATAAAATCCATTCCCCACACATCAAATGGCTCTATTACGAGGTTATATTTCATAGGCATTTCTTGTCTTTTGCTAATGTTACTCATACATTCACACACATCACAACTCCTAACGTAATCATGAGCGTCCTTAACTAAGGTTGGCCAGTCAAATCCTGACTGTAAGACTTTGGCTGCCATACGGTCACCAGTGTGATGTCCCCATATGGCCTATCATGACAAGCCCCGGCAATAGCTCTCACCTCATGGTAAAGTACACATTTCCTAATTATCCCATCAATACCGTGCTTGTATAGATAAGGGTCGTCTCAAAAGTAATTCTTTAAATCATTAAAGAATTTCTGTCTTTGATTGTACTTCATTCCTTTTGGTAGAAACTTCCCTACAAGAAAGTTAGCATAATGTGCAAACCAAGGATCACGTGACTCTATAGAAGTAAGATATTCTCCAGGAAAAGATTCGTTAATAGGAATGTGATCTTCTATTATACCCTCCATACATGAGATATGATCAGCAACGGGATTATCCTTACATCTTCTATCCACTATTTGTAGGTCATATTCCTGAAATAACAAGACTCATTTAATTAGATAGGGTTTAGCATCTTTATTAGCTAGGAGATGTCTTAAAGCTTGATGGTCTATATGAACTATTACCTTTGAATTGATAATGTAGTGTCTAAACTTGTCACAAGCGAAAACCACAGCTAAAAACTCTTTTTCAGTTGTTGCATAATTTCTTTGATCTTCATTGAAAACTCAACTAGCATATTGAATGACGTTTAGGTTTGATCCATCTCTTTGTCCTAGAACGGCCCCAATAGCATAGTCACTAGCATCACACATAATTTCAAATGGCTCATCCCAATTTGGTGGTTGAATAACAGGTGCATAAAATAGTGCTTTTTCAACTGTACAAGGGAATCAATGCAGTTTCTATCAAAAGCAAAAGGGGTATCTTTTTCTAGGAGATAAGTTAAAGGAGCAGCTATTTTAGCAAAATCCTTAAAAAGAACTATAGAAACCATCATGTCCTGAAAAGTTCTTTAACCCTTTTACATCTTGTGGAATTGGAAACTTTTCTAAAGTAACAAGGTATGAACATCAACCTCAATTCCCTTTTTAGAAACTCTATGACAAAAAAACTATTCCTTCTTTTACCATGAATCGATAGTGCTCCCAATTGAGAACTATCTTACTTTTTCTACACCACTGTAGAACTCTATTAAGATTATAAAGGTACTGCTCAAAAGTAGTTCCGTACACAACAAAGTTGTCCATGAGAACTTCCATAGATCTGTCAACAAAACTATCAAATATCCTTAAAACTCACTCTTGAAAAGTAGCAGTCGCATTACATAAACCAAAAGGCATTAGTCGGTAAGCATAAGTTCTATAAGGACAAGTGAAAGTAGCTTTTTCTTGGTCTTCGGGTTGAATAGCGATTTGAGAATAACCCGAATAGCCGTCAACAAAATAGAAGCGAGAGTTACCAGACACCCTTCTTAAAATGCTATACATGAGAGGTATTTGATTATGATTCTTTATGGTTTCCTTGTTTAATTTTCTAAAGTCTATACACATTTTATAACCTGGTATGGTTTTGGCAGGGATTAATTCATCCTTATCATTATTAATTATAGTTATGCATGCTTCCCTAGGTGTGCAATGAGTTGGGCTTACCCATTTGCTATCGAAAATTGGATAGATGATGCCATTGTCTAACATATGTATGAACTCTTTTCTTACTACTTTTTTCATTCTAGGATTCAACCTTTTTTGATTATCAACAAACAATTTAGGATCTTCAATCATTGGTATTTTATGAGTCACTGTGGAAGGATCTATCCCTTTAATATCTGTAAGAGTGTATCCAAAATCTTCATGCTGTTCAAAAAGTACTTCTAATAATTTCTTATTTTCTTTGGGAGAGAGATTATCATTAGTAATTACAGGGAAATTACCATCCTTGTCTAAGAATTCATACATGGGCCCTAGAGGGAGGGGCTTCAAAATGAGAGGTGGTGGATCCTCATCTCCTTTTCTTTCAGGTTCTTCGAATTCATTTCTAAGGAGATTCTTAATTTTTGGTGCAGTGTCGAGGATTTTATCCAAATCTTCTTTTGCAGCGTCGTTTGGAAGTGAATCATTATCTATCAAACTTCTCCCCAACTCGGACTGTGGGGTGCAAAAATAAGTTGACGCCAATTCTTCAATTGTTCTTTCCTATTTGATCTCGATTTTCTTCTCATAAGGCAACTTTGTAAATTGGCTGCAATTAAATTCTAAAACTTCTCCTCCAAACTGTAGAGACGACACTTGTTTCTTGTTATCAATATCAATATTCATAGAGCTGTAGAAATGATTACCAAAAATGACGGGGCAAAAGGAGTTCAAAGGCATATCAATAATATAAAAATCAACTAGGTACACAAATGCTCCTACTGTAATGCAGGCATTGCAAAAAATCACATGAGTCTGCTGCAAGGTCCAGTTAGAAAGCATAAAGGTAACTTTGGACGATTCAAGATCTGGTTCATCAAGATGGCACCATTATTCTTCATAGATTGAGTAAGGCATAATGTTAATGGAAGATTTTAAGTCACATAACCCTACATAAGTAGCTCCTACTAAACAAAAAGGGATTTTCTGTTGACTTTTATTCTTACCATAGGACTTACCTCTAATTATATCTGAAGATTCTCTACTTACCATTATTACTTCATCCTTAAATACCTCAGGCTGCAGAAGTTCTTTTACTATGCCAATGTTCCTTTTGATAGTTCCTAGGTTTTTAGTTAACTTTCCTATCCTTTTCTTTCCACCACCTTCACTCTCTATTCTTTTATTTAGGATAGTTTCCTCCTCAACTAGAATCTTTTTTTGTATTTGCGAGTATTTGTCCATGAGACTAGCTCTAGGGGGCTTTTCCTTACAAGGTGATGTGTAATGTTCCCACTCCTTTGGGATCTACAAATACCCAAGATAAGTTTTAACAATCTGAACAATCATACGGGGGTCAAGGTTGAAGTTTCCAAGAAGTTTTTCTAATTTGCTCAAAGCTAGAAATTTTCTTATACAATTATACTCTATAGGATTTTCTTCATTAAGTTCGGCTCCACAGTAAGCTTTTTCTATCCTATGTACTGTATCTAGCAAATTCCAGGCTCTTTCAACACTAAATTCAGTACATGACCCATTGATAAGGGAGTCTAATTCATTTATATTATTAGTGCTTAAACCAACATAGAAAGTGTGTATTACCAACCAAGGAGGGAAGTTGTGGTGGGGGCAATGATCAAGTAGTCCCCTAAACCTTGTGTATCCTTTGTGCAGGCTTTCTTCATGTCTCCCTTTAAAATTAGTGATCATGCGTCTAACTCCAAGAGTTCTTGTCCTGGCAAAAAATCAACTAGGAACGAAGAGGATAACCTTTCCCAGGAGGCAGTAATTTTTTTAGGACTTTGTATATACCAAGAACGGGCCTCATCAATAAGAGTTTGAATAAAAAGAGCATATTTAACCTCATTCTCGGTGAATATATTAAGACAGAAAGTTCCACAAGTATTTTCAAAGAACCCTAGATGCTCATACGGATCTGCCGTACCATCCCTTGCAAACCTTTTAGCATGCAAAAGATCCAGAAGCATGGGGTTAATATCATAACCTCTTGGGTTGTTGGATTTTAAATAAGCGTCCATGGGTGGACCAGAATTCTTTATAGCCTCTAGCTGGATTTTATGTCGGTACTCACCCATGGTGTTTACTTAAAACTAGTAAATAACTTTAGTAAAACAAATAGTGGAATATGCAATTAAGAACAAAGACCAAAAGTTCTTAGCTCCCCGGCAACATCGCTAGAAAATAGCTTGATGACTGCAAGTGCACAGATCGATTGTAGCTAGTTTCGAAACAAGAGTATAGAACCCACAGAGAGCTATTTGTTTAAGGTATTTATGCCCCTCGTCACTGTCTACCAAAGGATACTTGTAAGCCACCTATGATTTCAAGTAAAGGGTGTTTGAAAGGTTTTTGGTTTAATGCAGAAAAGTAATTAAAACAAGTAAAAGAAAATAAGTAACAAAAGCGTTTAGAAAAGTGGTTGAACTCAATAGGGCTAAAGCATTCTCGAAGATGTAGGATACACCACTAGCATGTTATAATTAACCATAACTAGCCACGTGGCCCTCGCACATGCGCGGGCAATGACTTTATTATCCTTTCTTGTATTTTATCATTGAAGATATATATGTACGCAATTATGTGCACGGGTAATGACTTTATTATCATTTTTGTATTGTATCATTGGAGATATATATGTGTGGCATAGAACCTATGTGGGTATTATCGAGACATAGTCAAAACATGTATATCAAATGATTGGCAAGTATCAGTCATACACATCAAGACTTACATATTTTATACAAAAATATTTATATACATAGGTGCATGATTGTAATGTGACTACACGTTCACTTCTTCATTATTCAAAGATCACAGCACTATATGAACCGAATTTGCTCATTTGAGTAGCGTTCAAGGCATACATAGAAAAATAAATATAAAATTTGACCCATCCACTCAATTGGTCCAAATTTTTGCATATAAATTAGAGGTGTAAATTAATGAAAAGATATTAGCCTAGCTTTATACATGCAAAATATAAAATGTCTCTGAAATTGAGAGACCGTGATATAACAATCTTTCGAAACCGCAACTCATACCTTTTTCTTTCTCCATATAGAACCAAAAATAATCTTTCTGTATCCAAAATCCATAGATCGTAATGTCCACGACCTTTCCAAACATCAGGTTCTTACTGAGGTACCATACATTACAATTCCATAGCCTAGTAGTTAAAAATACTTCAATTAAATATGTGTCGTTCAGTTCCTCTGGCTCACAAAGTACAATGCGCTATGTTAGAGCAATCAAGTGTCCAGGTTGATTATAAGAAGCTCTGGTTTATATGTGCAAATAAACCATGGTTTTTCTTAATTGAATAAAACATAGTGACCCATCAGCTCTGATATATATGTTGTGTGTGAATCAATAGAATTAGAACTTACAATAGATGACTTAATTCAAATGCTATTTTCATATATATCCATGTATAACATGTTCTCAGATGCATTATACAAACCTTATTCATGTACCAAGTAAAGTACCGACTGAAAAAGATATTATGAATATAACCAATAATTGATCTATCATTAATTTCTTTTGTCATTCACAATCATGTGATACATTTTATAATAATGTCTCAAGAAAACAAAAGTAGGTAGTAGCGGGCATCTCGGTGGTGCCACTGTTCGACTCTTCCGCAAGGTGGATAACTCGATGCCCAGGAGCCAACAAATTAAGCTTGGCTTTGTTGAACTACCTGCCCGACATCATCTTACATTCATTAAGCAATATATTTTTATTTTTACATAAAATTCATACTAATTAATTTAATAACCGAGTCATCCAACGACATAGGATGGTGCAGCCAAGATCTTAGCTCACAACAAAGAGGAACGTGCCAACCTGTTAGTATTTGTTAATCTCGTGTGCCTTATGTCCTATCGTTGCTAGGCATAAGGCATCATGATGAAACTGATATACCGGGATATTTACTCAACCGGGGTTGAATAACATCTGCTCGTGTGCCTTTACAGGGGCGAAGGAAACTGGTGTTTTCCTCCGATCAGGAACCACTTAAGCGCTGGACGCATACACCAGACTGCTCAGTCCTGCTGTTCTCATTCCATGTTTTTTTTGCGGACTGGCGTTGAATCTTAATAAAAACAAAATACATTCGTAAATGAATTACATGTTGGCCTGTTAGAATAACACTTGAATCACATCAAGTCTAATTTAAGTTCCGCAAGAATATTCATTTATAAGTTAACTATATGTCAACAATTTTCTAGGGTCGACAAAAAAATTATCACTAACGACAAAAATATTGTGTTATCGAAGAGTTTACTAACTAATTACTAATTTCTTATAATTTTACAATTATGTGAGAAATATGGTATTTGTAATATCATTAAAATATTTTGTGTATATCTGCTCGAAGGATTCGGCCGAAATAGGTAGTAATGGTATACATGCGTTCAAAACAGGAATCAAGAGTACATAATGTGATTCATGTAAATTTCAAAGGCACCAGCTTCTTGTTTACCTCCTGCCTGCTAGCCGATTAGGTAAGTTTGGACCATTACTCTATTTTAATGGAAAAATTATAAACTTGATGCACATATTTACCCAACAAAGTTGGAACTTCACGACCGAGCAATTTGGGACGTAATGTGTTCCTTAGGTATAGATAGATACATAGATCTTGCTCTTCATTACCGGCTGGGAAAGTCCAAAAGATTAGAACCTGTCGAGTATATGCTACAAATATAAAAATTGTAGCGTTGAAAAAGATCTGAAACTTTGCAATAGATTATAAACCTTGTATTGTAAAAAACAAAAGGCGGTTCTTTCCGAGGAATGCTCACATGCAATTACACAATATATGCTACAAATATAAACCTTGTATTGTAAAAAAAGACGGTGTTATCAAAGGAAAGCTCACATGTAATTACCTGGTTTTTGCTGTCCGGCAGTGTGTATGCAGCAGATCTCATGTGGCTAGGAATATGCATATCAGATTCTCCATGGAGGTCCTGCAAGTGATTAAATGTTTCTAGATTTTGATCTATGAGTACTCTGAGATGAGCCTGTTTCAATAGAAAAAAGGTGGTTCTCTCAATGGAATGCTCACATGCAATTACATAGTATATGCTACAAATATAAACCTTGTATTGTAAAATAGTTGGTGTTGTCAAAGGAAAGCTCACATGAAATTACCTGGTTTTCCTTGTCCAGCTGTGTTCATGAAGCAGATCTTATGTGGCTGGGAATATGCATATCAGATTCTCCATGAAGGTCCTGTAAGTGATTTAATGTTTCTAGATTTCGATCGATGATTACTCTGAGATAACCTGTTTCAATAGAAAATATGATACTTGAAAACAGAACAAAATCACCATGTGTGAAAAGTATAAGAAAATGACATAGATGAGATTACCTAAATCTTGTTACACCTCATGAACTTAAACGCATACCTCACACTATGATGAAGCAATTCCTCACACCGTTAATGACCAAGTTTGCTAATTCATATGTTGGAAGACTGGTTAGTATCTCTATTCTCATCCTTGTTGATGCCTCTTAAGCCATCAAAATGTAAGAAGACCATGGCCACCATATTGTATGCGAGAACTAATATTAGAATGTCACCACTCCCAATCACCACAGTGCTAATTTCTCAGAAAAATGATCAATGTAACATTGCAGTTTGATCATTAAATCCGTATTTGACATCCAGCCTACTTGAATGTCTTGATCCTTGTATGTTGAGATAAAACTTTGTTCTATATCGGCAGTATCTTGATCTGGCAAGAAGATTTAAGGGCTTTTCTCTATGACTCTATGTAACTATTAGCAGACATCCATCCTACTTGTACGCCTTGATCCTTGTATATTGAGGTAAGTTCATGTTCTATATCAGCAGTATCTTGATCTGGCAAGAAGATTTAGGCATTCCTCTTTATGACTCTACCTAACTATGAACAGGGGTTTTAGTCAGAGTTGCATCAGCGTATTCTAGTAACATGTACCAGAAACAATGAGTCAGACTACTTTTCCAAGTAGTACATCTTGCCGAAATTCACATGCAAGGAATGACCGCCCACGGATGATGCAATCTGATTTTCCCTCCTCTTGATGGAATTGCCAAGCACGTAATTGTAGAATTTTCCATTGCATGCAAAGAGCAGACTTACCTACGTGGAGAATTGAGGGATCTCAGAGCATGGTTCCTGGCAGGTGCTCCGTATTTCCCGTTGGATTCCGCATGGGAGGAGGGGCGGGCTTGTACTTTTGAGTTTTGACCAGTATCGTGTTTTCATTGCCTTTCTCGGTCGGTCCCAGGCCATGGCGGCGGTAGAGTTCCTTCTTCCTTCGATAGAAGTTAGGGTTGGGTTTTTTAGGATCGGGTTGGTTATTCCATAGCGTCATTTTATTTTTGTCGCTCGACTGGATTGGGTAGGGGACGGGAGGCTGGGTGGGAGTTGATCAATGAAAATTATCGGTTAGGATGTACTAATGAATAAATTCAACGGTCGGATGTTTCTGATTATTGTGAGATTTTCTAGCCTATTTCTCTATTTTCTGGATACCCCATAATGTACTTTTATTATATAATAGATTAGGATAACCCTCTAAAGAGAGAGATCAAAGGATTTCACCCTCTTCGTTATACCCAAAGGCCAATAATATGTGGCCGGCTACACATACCATCTAAAGAGATAGATCAAACACATATCATACAAACATCATATACCAATAAGTCAATGGACATGATACCTTCGATCCGGATCCACGAATGTAGTATAATAGTCTTTTCCCTTGTAGACCTAGGTTTAATCGAACTTTGGGAAACAACGCTAAAAGGAATTAAAAAGGACACGTCGACAAGACTTTGTTTTTTTGTTTTACCTTCATTTACCAGATCAATCTAGTTTACTTTTATCATGGGTTGATTTAATGGATGGAGATAGGACAGGGTTAAAGATCCACCTGCAGCTGCACATCATATGGGATAAAAGATAGTAATAAGCATAATCTATACCTAATAATAAAGACGAAGTGTTTCTTCCGGTCCAACACTTTTTTAGACCATTTTACCCCTACGAGTTAGCAAATATTACCCATCATGGAAATCGGTAATCGGTAAGTAAAAAACGATTCCTCCTGCGTCACCGTCTCTCTGTCCTTTGTTGGCCCGAACCCAAAGCAACAGCCTTTGTCGGCCCGATACTGAGACACCATCTGAGACCCGTACTTTTGAATTAATAATAGTCCCACACTGCTCCCTCACAGTAAATTTTACCACTTTAAATACCTTCGCAGGTCGGCTGGCAACAAGCCAAGCAACAACAACTTGATCTGAGATGAACGGAACAATGATGGTTGCCTCGAGAAGAAACAGGAGCAGCAGTCTCGGTCGGGGGAGGCAAGGCCCTTGGGAGAGAGAATCTGAGCAGCGACGTCGTTCGACCGGGAGGCAAGTCCCTTGGGAGAGAGAATTCAAGGCCCTTGGGAGAGAGAATCTGAGCGGCAACGTCGTGGCGCGTGAAGAGGACGAGGGGTCACTGGGGCGGCGAAGGTGCTCACCGGTCATAACAGAACAGAGGGTGCTACGAAAGGGGTCACTAGGGCAGAGAAGGGCGGCACAGGGAGCTTGGTGCTCTGCGGGAGAGGGAGCCGAGCAGCGGCTACGGCGCGAGCTTCATGAGGGGGAGCGGAGGACAAGCCGGAGCAGAGAAGCTAGAGGAAGGAGCAGCGCGAGGCTAGCTAGCGGCAAGGCAAGACGGAGCGGCGGTTGCGCTGGCCATGGCGAAGCTAATCGATTTTCAGGCAAGAACGGTAGATTTGGGAATTTTTTATTCTGAGTTGTCTCCGATGGGATTTGGGAACCGAAGAAAATCACAATCTGAACCGTACGGGAGAGATATAGAAAATCGCAATCTCCCATGAAAATTTCTCATTTTAACCCTTATATTTCATACTTATTAGTCCTTATGTTGCTCGCGTATCACGACTCACGGCCAGCTCTTTGCATCGATCCGTGAGCCTGCACTTTTGGGCCAGCCGGTCCTTCATTGGTCATTTAGCATGTTATAGCTATAGGACTATTAATTTTCCTCTAATGAACGTTTTTATGTAATTCAACTGCTTGCAACCTGGTAAGATTTATGCATAGCCCCACCGGTTCATATATGTCGCAACTTGCCTAGATATGTGTCAACAAACCGATTAGGAAACTAACAAATCAGTTGCACCACTGTTTCAGTTTAAGATATGTGTCAGCTAATTAAACAGAATGGATTTCAGCTATAATAAAGATGGATTGTGGGCTGCCTACTGAAACCGTGCACAGATACACAACGTATTATGTAGGAGTCGGCCGTAATAACCCGGGATTGTGGGTTATGCTTGTATGGCTGAAAAAGGGACGCTACAAGCAAAAATGAAAAGAGAATGCTATAGCCGTACACAGGGAAAGGGAAGAGAAAGCTAGAGTATTAACATTTAGGAAAAAAATTGTACTTCGGATGTTTTTATCGAAATGTTTTTCTTTTTCGGTGCAACACACGGGTATGCTTTCTATTCATGTCTAATGTTTCAATAGATACAATATCTTGTGGGCAACACATCCTAATATACTCTGCGAGCAACAGGCATAGCAATAGTCTTTTAATCCAACCGAGTGCACCACGAAGCACCGGGCTACAAATGATTATTAAGTGTAAAACACAAATCAAAGTCTTAAGTGACGATGTTGTTGTGATCCCGAATGGGTTGCTAAGCGAAGAACGTACATCCCTTTCTATCACTGGGTTTCCTATGAGATCACTGCTAGCCAAGTATATCACCTCAATCCTTTATCGATCTCAGGGGTCTTGGGTACCTACAAGTCCAAAGATCGAGGCAAGAGACAAAGAAACAAAAGATACAAATACCTCTTTCAAACAATACACAATGCTCCCATGGATTAGATGCACATAATTGCTATGAGCTTTCTCCCGAACCGGCAGCCAGTGAGGACTACTCACTCATAACAATAAGATCAAGGATAGAAAACATTGTGCAAAATACTTAGATTGAAATCAAATATTCTTACAATGGTCGCCGAATCACAGGGAGATCTCAAGTAGAAAGTAATGCCTATGGATAATGGAGGGGATGGAAGATGGAAGGGATGAACTACAGTGTGGATCTCCTTTGGTGGTGTTGTGATGCAATCTAAGAATGGCGGCCTTCTGCGCGGTGGTTGAGGCCTTAAAATATATAGGCGTCTTCACGAAAGTTGTAGGGTTTGTCGAGATGGAGATGCCGCCACATGATACAAGCGGATGGTACGGGCAGGCCCTACCCGTACTAGTGGTCGTTACGGCTACAGACACCTGGCATTTGCTCCAGAATTACTTGGTCATGTGGACTTCCTTAAAACCTTCATTATGACTCTTAGTTTTGCATTAAAAGCGTGATTTCCTGCACAACACAATTCAAAAGCAGTGGTTTGCATATCTTTGCAATTATTAGTCATTAGTGTCAAGGCTAGAGAGTTTCTTATCAATTGCTTGATCAAAAACAATGTTTAAACAAGGGAAAAGATGGCTATTTTTGGAGCCACCAACCTCCCCAAAGCTCAAACCTTGATCACCCTCGAGCAAGAAGAAACAAAAGAACTATAAGAAATTCAGTGTTTAAACTTGAAACAATGAGAATATGAATTCACTTACGGTTGGTAGTCAGATGCGTCTAGCACTTCATCCATTTGAAAGGCGTATCAAAGTTAAAGAGATGACAAGAATACTATACAAGCTTCGGCAACTCAAGACAATCAAAGTAGAGTTTAATATAAGTATAAATAACTATAAGTGTAACAATCAATCCAATTCTTGTAGTTAACTCTCAGCTTGCCAAGAAACACTAGGATGTTATAATAGCAGAATTGAGTAAGAGAGTTCATGTCCTAAGTAGCATAATAGTGAAGTATCTTATTGACACCCACATTAGTAAATCAAGGCTATCAAAACACTTCTATACCAATCATTGCCTTTCAAGAAAATTCATAAAGGAGTAATGAGATCATTCCAAGGACTTGTTATGTGGATCATCATATATATTTTTTTCTCTTTTTTTTCTTCCTTCTTTCAAGGATCATTGAGTGATTCTTTTGAACAATGGTTGCACAACCTTTTGAGAGTACCAATATTTTTGCCCATTACAGTGACATTTTATGCCACCCATGTCATCAAATCATAGCCGAAATCAGCGGTTGTACCATAGATCATTCGTAGGCCAGCGGAGTCATTAGCATCATACAAAGGTGTGCCTAAGAAACATAGAACTTTTTTTCATAGTATCATAGTTTGATCCACAAGGTTAGCTTTGGCATGCATCACAATTACCGCTAGACTTCTTCTCAATCAAATAACTCCTTTCAAGAGTGTCGTCACGTCTATCAAAACATCTATGGGGTTAAGTATCTTCAAGGGTAAACTCTCAAGACAATCATTCATCAAACAAGACGTAAATTTCAGACTTTTTCTTGTTTTACTTGTTTGGCAATATTATTTCCAAGGACAGACTCGGTTAGCTAAAATAACTAGAGCAAAATCTTCGACAACTAATCATCCATACCAATAAAAATCTTTACTCTAACTATTTTTAATTACTCCCACTAGTATGGCATCTTAGCAAATCAACCAACTAGAATAAACAACTCAAACTTCAAAAGTGGGAGACATAGGACATACCTCTCATGAGAGACTTCATAATCCTCTTCCTTATAGGGATGTGTTCCTTCAAAACTCAAGTGAAATCACTCCCATAATAAAATTAAAGCAAAGTGCAAATCCACTTTCATGAAAAAGGAAAAAGGGAAAATCTTTTTATATTTTTGAGGATAGGGATTAGAGAATATTAAATAACTTGTGACCAAGCAAGTAACTAAGAAAAGAAAAACAAAAGCAAAAACACGTAAGCAAACTAAAAACAAAAGAAAAGAAAAGTGTTGGAGCAAACCAACATGAGTGTTTCAGAGCTCGCAAGGAGCTGGAGTACAACTTCATTACTACACAAATAAAATTAGTGGGGGACACATCCCAAGCTTAGGATTTTGCAAGCCCTTTTGTTGCTCATTATGGTGGTGGTGGATAATCTCCCATGTTCCATTGGCTGCTCCAATCATGGAAATGGGTGGCGAGGTTGGAAGTAGCATCTCGAAGGTGAAGGGTTCGTAGCATGGAAAACAAAAAAATTCTACCGCAAGAACAAACAAAACCCAGATCTAATCTAGATAAAAGCCAAGATCTAATCTATTAGACATGAGCAACGAGATAGATCTGTACTAACCCTCGTAGAAAGCGTTCGAGATTAGATCTCGGGGTTGATGTAGTCGATCACTTGCCGATCTCAAGACCGTGTGGACGATCCTTCAGTACCACGTTCGGCGCCTTCGCGATCGGTCACTGCGTGCGGTCGAGCAGACCTTCCTCTCCCGTTCAGCGGCGGAGGTAGTAGATCTTCTCCACGGAATCCCAGCACATGACGGTGTGGTGGTGGTGGTGGAGGAAGAATTCTGCAGGCTTCGCCTAAGCGGGCGAAGCGAAGGAAGAGGAGATAGCGGCGGCTAGGGATTGTTATAGGAGAGGTCTGGGAGGCGCCCTCCCTCTATTTAAAGGAGGAGGCGCCATGGGAGGAGTCCTAGTAGGACTCTCCTCCTTGGCCCGGCGGAGTTGGGAAGGGGAAGGAGTCCTCCTCCCCACGAATCCGTCTACCCCACAAGGTTTCCTTGACCCTTTCTTGGTTTTCAAGCAAACACCAAGAACTCTTCTAGAACCTTCCAGAACATTCCGAAACCTTCTAGAATCTCCATACAAACACTCCGAAACATTTCCTAACTTAGGAAATGATCCCCTATATATGAATCTTATTCTCCGGACCATTCCGGATCTCCTCGTGATGTTCCGGATCCAATCCGAGACTCTGAACAACATTTGGTCTCCAACGCATATTCCATATCTACTTAAAAACAACTTCGAACCTTAAGTGTGTCACCCTACGGTTCGTGAATATGCAGACATGATGAAGACACCTCTCCGATCAATAACCATCAGCGGGATCTGGAGATCCATAATGGCTCCCACATACTCAACGATGACTTCGTGATCGATAGAACCATTAATATACGAAACCAATTCCCTTTGTCACGCGATATTCTACTTATCCGAGGTTTGATCGTCGGTATCTCCATACCTAGTTCTACCTCGTTACTGATAAGTACTCTTTACTCGTTCCATGTTATGTCATCCCTTGTGACCTAGTCACATGCTTGCAAGCTAACTAGATGACATTCCACCAAGAGGGCCTAGAGCATATTTATCCGTCATATGGACGGACAAATCCCAATCTTGGTCCATGCGCTTCAACACATACTTTCAGAATACCCAATGACACCTTTATAACCACCCAGTTACGAAGCGATGTTTGATGTCATCAAAGTACCCATCCAGTGATGGTGATTAACATAACCTCATGGTCGAAGGATTAGGTTACTATGCATTTGAAAGCTTACAACAATACGAACTTAATGACTTGATCTTATGCTACGCTTACTATGGGTGTGTGTCCATCACATCATTCTCCTAATGATATAACCTTGTTATTAATGACATCCAATGTCCATGATCAGGAAACCATGATCATCATTTAATCAACAAGCTAGTTCCACAAGAGGCTTACTAGGGACTCTTTTATGTTTACAAAACACACATGTATTAGTGTTTCCTTATAATACAATTATAGCATGGGATGTAAACATTCATCATAAACACAAAGATATAATAATAACCACTTTTATTATTGCCTCTTGGGCATATCTCCAACAGTCTCCCACTTGCACTAGAGTCAATAATCTAGATTACATGGTAATATACCTAACACCCATGGCGTTCTGGTGTTGGTCATGCTTTGCTCTAGGGAGAGGTTTAGTCAGCGGATCGCCACATTGATTAGTGTGTACTTTGCAAATCTTTATGTCACCATCTCGGACATACTCGCGAATAGCATGGAAACGTAGCTTGATGTGCTTCAGCTTGCTATGTGACCTTGGCTCCTGTGCATTAGCTATGGCACCTGTGTTGTCACAGTAGATGGCCATCGGGTCCAACGCACTGGGTACCATGCCAAGTTCAGTAATGAACTCCTTCATCCATATGGCTTCTTGTGCAGCCTCCGAAGCAGCTATGTATTCCGATTCAGTTGAAGATTTCGCCACAACGCTTTGCTTGGCACTCCTCCAGCTCACTGCAACACCATTCAAAATAAATACGTATCCAGACTGTGACTTCGCTGGATCGGTGTTCCAACTAGCATCAGTGTAACTGTTTACAACAAGCTGTTCATCACCTCCATAAGAAAGAACCATATCCTTAGTCCTATTCATGTACTTTAGGATATTCTTGACCGCTCCGATGTTCCATTCCAGGATCACTTTGATATCTGCTAGTCAAACTAACAGCATATGCTATATCCGGTCTTGTACACAGCATGGCATACATGATAGAACCTATGGCCAAGGCATAGGGAATTTTATTCATCTTTTCTCTATCTTCTGCCATAGCCGGACTTTGAGTCTTACTCAAGGTCTTACCTGACAACATGGGCACGAACCCTTTCTTGCTCTCTTCCATTATAAACTTCTTTAGAACTTTATCTAAGTATGTACTTTGTGAAAGCACTATTAGGCGTCTTGATCTATCTCTATAAATCTTGATGCCTAGAATATATGCCGCTTCGCCAAGATCCTTCATTGAAAAACTATTATTCAAATAGGTTTTGATGCTATTAAGAAGTTCTATATCATTCCCAATCAACAATATGTCATCTACATATAGTACTAGGAATGCTATAGAGCTCCCACTCACTTTCTTGTAAATACAAGCTTCTCCATAAGTTTGTATAAATCCAAAGTTTTTGATTACTTTATCAAAATGTTGATTCCAACTCTGGGATGCTTGCTTCGGTCCATAAATGGAGCGCTGAAGTTTGCATACCTTGTCAGCATCACTAGGATCGACAAAACCCTTGGGTTGTACCATATACAACTCTTCCTCAATGTCACCATTAAGGAACGCCGTTTTGACATCCATCTGCCAAATTTCATAATCGAAATATGCAGCGATTGCTAACAAAATCCTCACAGACTTTAGCCGCTCTTGGTGAGAAAGTCTCATCGTAGTCAACTCCTTGAATTTGTGGAACCCTTTCGCGACAAGTCGAGCTTTATAAGCGGTAACATTACCATCGACATCTGTTTTCTTTTGAAAATCCATTTGTTCTCGGCGACCTTTACGGCCATCCGTAAGTCCACAAAAGTCCACACTTGGTTTTCGTACATGGATCCCATCTCGGTTCATGGCTTCTAGCCATTTGTCGAATCTGGGCTCACCATAGCTTCTTCATACGTCACGGGGTCATCGGTGTTGTCCACCAACATGACGTTCAAGCGATCATACCAATCGAGGTAGTGCGAACCCTCGTTGACCTGCGAGGTTCAGCGATAACCGTTCGAGTTTCATGATCACCATCATTAGCTTCCTCTCCGGTTGGTGCGAGCGGCACAAAAACATCTTCGGTGCTCGCTACTCTCAACTCGAGAGAAGGTTCAATAACCTCGTTGAGTTCTACTTTCCTTCTAGTCACTTCTTTGAGAGAAACTCCTTCTCAAGAAAGGATCCATTCTTAACGAAAACTTTGCCTTGGATCTATGATAGAAGGTATACCCAATTGTTTCTTTAGGGTATCCTATGAAGGCGCATTTCTCGCTTTGGGTTCAAGCTTATCAGGTTGTAACTTCTTTACATAAACCGCAACCCCAAACTTTAAGCGACAACTTAGGTTTCTTACCAAACCACAATTCATACGGTGTCGTTTCAGCGGTTTAGATAGTGCCCTATTTAAAGTGAATGCATTTGTCTCTAATGCATAGCCCCAAAATGATAGCGGTAAATCTGTAGAGACATCATAGACGAACCATATCTAAGAGAGTTCGATTCGACGTTCGGACACACCATTACGTTGTGGTGTTCGGCGGTGTCAGCTGAAAGTATTCCACATTTCTTCAAATGCATGCCAAACTCATAACTCAGATATTCACCTCCATTGTGAGCGCGAAACTTAATCTTCTTGTTACGATGATTTTCCACTTCACTTTGAAATTCCTTAAACTTCTCGAAAGTTTCGGACTTATGTTTCATAAAGTAGATATACCCATGTCTACTTAAGTCATCCGTGAAAGTGAGAACATAACGATATCCACCACGCGATGCTACACTCATTGGACCGCACACATCGGTATGTATTATTTCCAATAAGTCCGTAGCTTCGCTCCATTATTCGAGAATGGAGTCTTAGTCATTTTCCCATTAGACATGCTTAGCATCTTTCAAGTGATTCAAAATCAAGTGATTCAAGAAGTCCATCGAATGGAGTTTCTTCATACGCTTCACTCCAATGTGACCAAGAGCGATTGCCACATGTATGTAGAATTATCATTCAATTTTATTCGTTTAGCATCTATGTTGTGAACATGTGTATCACTACTATCGAGATTCAATAAGAATAAACCATTTATCTTAGGTGCATTACCATAAAAGATATTACTCATATAAATCGAACAACCTTTATTCTCAGAATTAAAGAGTAACCGTCTAAATAAACAAGATCCAGATATAATGTTCATGCTATGAGCACCAAATAACAATTATTTAAATTTAAAACTAATCCGAAGGTAGATGTAGAGGGCGTGCGTGGCGATCACATCAACCTTGGAGCCATTTCAACGCGCATCGTCACCTCGTCTCTTGCCGGTCTTCGTTTATTCCATGACTCTGTTTGAGTTACAAATATGAGCAAGCGAACCGATTATCAAATACCCGAGCACTACTACGACTACCGATAAGATACACATCAATAACGTATATCGAATATACCTTTCTTCTTGATGTTGCCGTTCTTGAGATCCGCCAGGTACTTGGGCGATTCGCTTCGGTGACGGCACCCTTACGGTAGAAGCACTTTCGGTTTAGGCTTAGGACCAGCCTTGGGCTTCTTAGCAGTGCGGCGACTTTCTTGTCCTTCTTGAAGTTGCCCTTTTCTTAGGCTTGCCTTGTTTCTTGAAATTGGTGGTCTTATTGACCATCAACACTTGGTGCTCCTTCTTGATCTCCACTTCAGCAGTTTTCAGCATGGACGATAGTTCGCAGCGTCTTATTCATGCGTGCATATTGTAGTTCATCACAAAGTTCTTGTAACTTGGTGGCGTTGATTGGAGGACACGGTGAATCCCCAATTCATTAGGAATCGGTATCCCCAACTCTCGGAGTTTGTTTGCGTGTCCGGACATGGTGAGCACGTGCTGCTAATGAGCTACCCTCTTCCATCTTGCGGGTAAAGAACTTCTCGGGCTTCATAGCTTTCCATGGCAGCATGAGTCTCAAAAATGAGCTTGAGCTCCTTAATGATCTCGAGCGGGTCGTGGTGCTCAAAACGCACGGAGCTCCGTTTCTAAACCGTCTGAGGATGGCACACTGAAGCTGTGGAGTAATGATTTTTCGAGTGGCGTAAATATTCTTTCGTCATCGGTGGCATCATCTGCAGGTGGGTCACCTAGCGGTGCTTGAGCACATAGGTCATCGACCAGCCCTAAGGACAATCTTGGACCACGAGCCAGTCCGTGAAGTTGCTTCCATTGTTCTTAAGTTTTTCTTTCTCTAGGAGCATTGAAATTGATGGAGAGATTCGCCATAATCTACAACAAATTTGCAAGTAGTTTAGACTAAGTTTATGATAAATTGAGTTCTACTTTAATTCTTAAATTAACTAGGTGAACTCCCACTCAAAACAACATCCCTCACATTGTCTTAGTGATTACACAAACCAAGTCCACTACACCAAGTCCGATCTTCACGAGAGAGGATGTAGTTTCATCGTGAACAATCTTCATGTTCATCATATCACTTATATGACTCGTGCTATACCTTTCGGTATTCCGTGTTCCGAGACCATGTCTGTACATGCTAGGCTCGTCAAGATTAACCTTAGTTTCCGCATGTGCAAATCTGGCTTGCACCCGTTGTATGCACACGTAGAATCTATCACATCCGATCATCACGAGATGCTTGAGCTGACGAGTCTTAGCAACGGTGCCAACTAAGGCGAACACTTTATTACTTGAAATTTAGTGAGAAGGATCATCTTATAATGCTACCGTCGCGATCTAAGCAATACAAGATGCATAAAGGATTAACATCACAGGCAATTCATAATTAGTGTGATATGATATGGCCCTTTCTTCTTATGCCTTTGATCTCCATCTCCAAAGCACGGACATGATCTCCATCATCACCAGCATTGCGTCAAGGTCAGTGGCGCCGCTTCATGGTTGTCCATCATCACTAGCAACTATTACAACTACTTGGAATAAAGCTATTACAAGATGAATAGACACGCAGTCTTAAGAATTAAAGACAACCATTAGGCTCCTACGGTTGCCATATTACAACAAGGATCATTGCATACATCAAATATAATCACAATCACATGATGGCCATATCACATCACAAAACCCCTGCAAAAACAAGTTAGACGCCTCTAATTTTCTTTGCAAGTTTTACGTGGTTTGGGGCTTTCGAATAAGAACGGATCTTACCTACGAAACTAAACCACAACGTTGATACAAGTGCTATCAAGTGCAACGTGTAGATTGGATCTATACTATGATGGGAGAGACAGACGCCCGCAAAGCCACTTGTGCAAAGCAAGTTACACGTCAAGCGTGGAGCAAGTCTCATGTGCGATGACATGTAAGGTTAGCCCGAGCCGCTTCATCCCACCATACCGCAAGATGCAAAGTACACAAAGCAAAAGACGGCACGAGCACCAACGCCCACAAAACCATTGTGTTCTACTCGTGCAACAGATCTACGCATAGACAAGGCTCTGATACCACTGAAGGGTTCGTAGCATGGAAAACAAAAAAATTCTACCGCAAGAACGAACAAAACCCAGATCTAATCTAGATAAAAGCCAAGATCTAATCTATTAGACATGAGCAACGAGATAGATCTGTACTAACCCTCGTAGAACCAAAAGCATTACGAGATTAGATCTCGGGGTTGATGTAGTCGATCACTTGCCGATCTCAAGATCATGTGGACGATCCTTCCGGTAGCGTTCGGCAGCGCTTGCGATCGGTCACACGTGCGAGCGAAGACCTTCCTCTCCCGTTCAATGACGTGAGGTAGTAGATCTTCTCCACGGAATCCCAGCAGCACGACGGTGTGGTGGTGGTGGAGGAGAGAATTCTGCAGGGCTTCGCCTAAGCCGGAGTAGAGCGAAGGAAGAGGAGATAGGCGGCGGCTAGGGATTGTTATGGGAGAGGTCTAGGAGGGGGCGCCCCCTCCCCTCTATTTAAAGGAGGGAGGCGCGCCATGGGAGGGGGAGTCCTAGTAGGACTCCCCTCCTTGGCCGGCGGGTTGGGAAGGGGGGAAGGAGTCCTCCTCCCCCACGAATCCGTGTCTACCCCCACAAGGTTTCCTTGACCCTTTCTTGGTTTTCAAGCAAACACCAAGAACTCTTCTAGAACCTTCCAGAACATTCCGAAACCTTCTAGAATCTCCATACACTCGGAACATTTCCTAACTTAGAAAATGATCCCCTATATATGAATCTTATTCTCCGGACCATTCCGGATCTCCTCGTGATGTCCCGGATCCAATCCGAGACTCCGAACAACATTCGGTCTCCAACGCATATTCCATATCTACTTAAAAACAACTTCGAACCTTAAGTGTGTCACCCTACGGTTCGTGAATATGCAGACATGATGAAGACACCTCTCCGATCAATAACCATCAGCTTCCCTTTGTCACACGATATTCTACTTATCCGAGGTTTGATCGTTGGTATCTCCATACCTAGTTCTACCTCGTTACTGATAAGTACTCTTTACTCGTTCCATGTTATGTCATCCCTTGTGACCTAGTCACATGCTTACAAGCTAACTAGATGACATTCCACCGAGAGGGCCCAGAGCATATCTATCCGTCATATGGATGGACAAATCCCAATCTTGGTCCATGCGCTTCAACACATACTTTCAGAATACCCAATGACACCTTTATAACCACCCAGTTACGAAGCGGTGTTTGATGTCATCAAAGTACCCATCCGGTGATGGTGATTAACATAACCTCATGGTCGAAGGATTAGGTTACTATGCATTTGAAAGCTTACAGCAATACGAACTTAATGACTTGATCTTATGCTACGCTTACTATGGGTGTGTGTGTCCATCACATCATTCTCCTAATGATATAACCTTGTTATTAATGACATCCAATGTCCATGATCAGGAAACCATGATCATCATTTAATCAACAAGCTAGTTCCACAAGAGGCTTACTAGGGACTCTTTTATGTTTACAAAACACACATGTATTAGTGTTTCCTTATAATACAATTATAGCATGGGATGTAAACATTCATCATAAACACAAAGATATAATAATAACCACTTTTATTATTGCCTCTTGGGCATATCGCCAACAGAAGGTTGATGGAGAGGTTGTTCATGTTTTGGATATTTACTTTGAGAGCATAAATATCTTCATAGGTGGTGTAGTAGTTTGGTGGCTGCACATCTTGTTCGGGTCCTTCTTGTTCTACTTATTCATCTTCTCCTCCTGACCTCTCCCATGGGTACTTCTTGTTGGGGTAGACCTGTCTCAACCTGCACATCATAACACAAACGTCCCTCCTCGGTAGAGAATATACCATTAGGCAAAGGAGCTGGGATCAAGTGATCTGCCCTAGGTATATCAAGGAAGTATCTGCAATTAGTTTTAGAAATCATACCACAATCTCTCATAGTGGAAAAACCAAGACTGCGACTTCCAGCCAACAGTTGAATATTACCTAGGTTGACTTGAAGTTCATGTGCAAGAATGGTTTTGACTCCTCCACATATGGGACCTCGAGACTCCTGAGCTTGATGCTTAAGGTAAAGCAAAAGAAGGGCACCTAAATTTGGTGTTAAGTTACAGTTAGGAATAGCAGCTTTAGAGAGGATCATCATATCCTCCTCATTGACTCTAGTAAACTCACCACGTGCCTACAAGTTATTAGCAATAACATAAAACAAATAACAAACATCAGGATGATCAATTTGGTTTCCCTTGGGTGTGTTTCCACGAATTCTCATTCTATTAAAGTACTCCCAAGGTGCTGGATTTAGAACAAAAGTGGTGGATCATATGTCGGTGGTGTTGTTGGCAAACCCAAAGTAGTGAGCCCATTGGTCGAGTGTCAAGGAGTACTCACAGTTCATAAGATAGAAGTTGATGCAATCAACTACATGAATTTGATCCTCAAAAAAATAGTGAGAGCACACCGAATGTGTCAAGGTGCTGAGAAACTCAAGCGTCAAGCGGCGGTATGTGGCAACATCCTGAAAGACAAAGTCATACAAACCAACATTGTTGCAAAGTAAATCGAAATCAGCATGAATGCCAAGTTGGTTTAGGATATAGGGACACGCCCACTTAGTGGACTTGAGTTCCCAAAGCTTGAGATAGTTGAACGGTTCAACTGAAACTCCTTGGTGAACTCGATACCAAGTGACTCAGGGGTCAACGTATTAACGGGTGGTGCGGCTTGTTCCGCAGCCATGTGTACGGCTCCTCGTGTTCATCTAAAAAAATAAATGGAAACATAGCATCAACGATCCTCTACACTTGTTACAAAATAATCTCCTCTAGAAACAATACTAAGCATGCTCAATATCAAGATTAGCTCAAGAACAAGACCTAAGTCTAGATTGATAATGGTGAAAGATTGAGCAGATTTTTGTTGCAAATAAGTTGGGGATAGGAGAAGAAACATACCTTAGATTGATTGGGTGTGAGGAATCGAAGAAAGTTTGAATAAATTTGAAGATCCAATGGAGGTGGTTTGGAGTTTGGAGGTAGAAGAAAGACAAATTGTTATGTTTTGGAGTTTTAGGGTTACCTCCTCCTGGATGATATGGTGGCCACGTACGTGGTACGGGTGGGTGGTACGGCCAGAGCCCACCCATAACGAGTGCATACCTTGGGGTCAAAGGACTCCTTCCGGCGGCACACTTGGTACAGACGTGTGGTACGGTCACGCACGCCCGTACTACTGGTCGTTATGAGAATAGTATATTTGCTTGAAAGCTGATGCTTGCTCGGTGGTATGGTAGGGGAGGGCGGTAGGACCGCATCTGGCCGTACCAGTGGTTGTTACGGCCACTGAATCCCGCGACAAAAATCAATATTTATATTTTCCAGAGCCTCAATGTGGTATGGGCGCGTGGTACGAGGCATCCCGGTCGTACCAGTGGTCGATAAGTGGCCAGTAAGCTGCAAAACTTATAAAATTTGGTTAGTAGCTTTGTGCGCATTTACACATCTTAGCAAATAACAAAATAACAGCAAATAGACTTCATAAAAATCAGCAATACCTTTTAGGCCATGTGTTAGTAAATAAAAGATCAAGGATTACCTTATTACTTCTCCTCTCTCCAAAGGACTTCTTGAACACTCTTTATTAAAAATAAAACGAAACAAAAACAAAACTAACAAAACTAACACAAGAGTAAAAACTTTTGTTTCACATGGGTTGCCTCCCATGAAGAGCTTCTAGTTAAGGTCAATTAGCATGATCCAGATGGTGATCATTTAGGTTTGGTGAGTGGAACACCCACTCCAAAGTAATTGGCTTTTAGTGTAATTATACCATCATCATCACTATAAGGTTTGGCCTTCTTCTTCCTAGGAAGTGGACTATAAAAGGATCTCTAGACGGCAGTCCTATTCTCACATTCCCTTCATGTAGATTGATTAAAGCTTTAATAGTTCTTAGGAATGTCCTACCTAGAATTATAGGTACTATGGGATCTTCAGGCATGTCCACTATAACAAGATCAATAAGAGCGGGACTTCCTTTAATTTCAACAACTATGTTTTATTTTATCCCAATAGCTTGTTATAAGTATAATCGGCAAGATGGAGTCTCAATTCAGTGGTTGCAAAAGGCCCCAAGTTTAACTTATCAAATAGACTTTTGGAAATGTTGAGATGCTTGCATCAAGATCACAAAGTGCAGATATCTCATTAACACCAATTTTAATTTTAATGGTGGGATCAAATGTATCATCTAGATTAGCAAGAAGTTTATTAGCCAGTCTCTTGTACTCCATCTCTAAATCTCAAACTTTAGATGCTACTTGTTGAATAAATTGTTGGAACATAGCATCATTACCTTGCTCTAGGCCAAGATTCTTTATGGTGGTCATCTTTAATAGATCTTCCACGGTGTATTCAGGTGTTGGCGCGTTGCTTTAGTCCAGCTCTTCAGGCTTCTCTTCATTCATTTTCACCCTCATCATCTTGAGGTCTTCTACCGGATTTGGCTCAGGCTTTCCAACAAACTTTGCTAGTATGAGAGCTTGGCTCTCAGCTACCTTTCCCAATTGATCCTCCATGGTCTTTGTCCTTTCCTGTAGAGCATGCACATCATTTCTAATTGCAACGATTTGGTTAGATAATTTACCCATACTACTCTCATGGTTCTCCGTCATTTTAATAAGCATATTATTTTGCTTGGTTTGAGATTGCATAAAGGTTCTAAAAGTTTGTTCAAACGAAAGATTGCCATGATTTGATACATTATGATTATCATAATTATTGTAAGGAGCTCCTGCAGGATTAGAATAATGTTTTTGAACATTAGAAGAATTTTTTTGGTTCTTCCAAGCAGGATTATAAGGGATGATGCGAGCTATAAAATTAACATAATTAACATCGAGTAGCGATAACATTAACTTGGGTATCTTCCTTACCCTTTACTATGTTGAGTAACTCGTCTACCTTAGAAGTAAGCTCTTCATTGTTTACCTCGGTGACTGAATTCACCCTTTTTGAGGTTATTTCCACATGACATTGGGCATGTTTATTTTGCATATCATCCAGTAATTTCTTTGCAACACTCACTTGCTTTCCCATGATTTTTCCTCCTGCTACAGTATCTAGCATAGACCTACATTGGGTTAAGACCATTATAAAATAAATGCAATATAAGCCATTCTTCCATCCCATGACTAGGACAGTTTATTATGGCTTATTTCATTATTTCCCATGAAAGCGCTAGTAGCTCACTATCTTCTTGTCTAAAGCTTGTAATGTTGGGTCTTAGTTGCATAGTCTTAGCTAGGAAAAATTTAGTCATAAAAATATTAGAACATTCCTCCCAAGATTTAATAGTGCCCTTAGGTAAAGCTAGCAACCAGTCCTTAGCCTTTCATCTAAGAGAAAAAGGAAACAAACGTAATTTAACAACATTTGGATCTACATCCTTAAGATGCATCATGTCGCAAATTTCAGTAAAAGTATTTAAGTGCAAACCCGAATCCTCAGAAGTTGAGCCCCGAAATTGGTTTTGTTGAACCAAACTTAAAAGGTTAGGATTAATTTCATATGCTTCCGCATCAATAGCGGGCTGAGTGATAGGTACATGAATAAAACCATTAGTGGGAGTAGCATACTCCCCAAGTATCTTTTGAGCCATGGCTCTTATCTTTTTAGTATTTTTTAAAGTAAAGGAAACAACTAACAAGCAACTAACTTTTTTGGGTTTTCAAATAGATAACAAGAATGTAAACTAATAACAAGAAATAAACTATAAACAAATAATAAAACTAAAAACTAGGTCTCTAGTACCTCACCAGGATAGAGAAATTGCTTCCCGACAACAGCGCCAGAAAAGGGTTGATACATTCTATTCGGATTCACGGATGTAGTATAATAGTCTCTTCCCTAGTAGACCAAGGTTTAATCGAACCTTGGGAAACAACGCTAAAAGGAATTAAAAAGGACACGTCTACAAGACTTTGTTTTTTGTTTTAACTTCGTTTACCGGACCAATATAGTTTACTTTTATCGTGGGTTGATTCAATGGATGGAGATAGGCCAGGGTTGAAGATCCACCTGCAGCTGCACATCATATGGGATAAAAGATAGTAATAAGCATAGTCATGTGTAATGTTTCAATAGAGATAATCTCTTGTGGGCAACCCATCCTAATATACTAGAGCCCCTATGCGAAGTAGGCATAGCATAGTCTTTTGATCCAACTGAGTGCACCACGAAGCACCGGGCTACAAATGATTATTAAGTGTAAAACACAGATCAACGCCTTCAGTGGTGATGTTGCTGTATCCCGGATGGGTTGCTAAGTGAAGACCGTACATTCCTTTCTATCACTAGGTTTCCTATGAAATTGCCGCTAGCCAAGTATCTCACCTCAAGCCTTTATCGATATCAGGGATCTTGGGTACCTACAAGTCCAAAGATCAAGGCAAGAGACAAAGAAAAAAGATATAAATCCATATTTCAAACAATACATAATGCTCCCATGGATTAGATGCACTCCCCAACCCACAGGCCGTGAGGACTACTCACCCATAACAATAAGACCAAGGATAGAAAAAATTGTGCAAAATACTTAGATTAAAATCAAATATTCTTACAATGGTCACCAAATCACAAGGAGATCTCAAGTACAAAGTAATGGATATGGATAATGGAGGGGATGGAAGATGGAAGGGATGAACTATGTTGTGGATTTCATTTGGTGGTGTTGTGATGCAATCTAAGAATGGCGGCCTTCTGCACAGCGGCTGAGGCCTAAAAATATATAGGTGTCTTCATGAAAGTTGCAGGGTTTGACAAGACAGAGCCTCCTCCACATGGTATGGGTGGGCCCTGCCTGTACCAGTGGTCATTATGGCTACAGACGCCTAGCATTTTCTCCAGAATTACTTGGTCATGTGGACTTCCTCAAAACCTTCATTATGACTCCCGATTTCGCATTAAAAAGCGTGATTTCCTGCACAACACAAATCAAAGCAATGGTTTGCATATCTTTACAATTATTAGTCTTTAGTGGCAAGGCTAGAGTTTCTTATCAATTTCTTGATCAAAAGCAATGTTTAAACACGGGAAAAGATGGCTATTTTTGGAGCCATCGGGACACAAGTATAGATCATCTTCATTTCAATGCATAATAGTGCTAGGGTTTCTCCATCTCCCCAAGAACAAGGAAAACTACTCACACATGGAAGAAATCAACGACATCATCATAATCAAATGGATGGATAAAAGAACAGGGATAAATCTAATGCAAACTATAATTAAATCTGGAATTACACCAAGATCTAATGAATGAGAGATGGGGGTAGTAGTGATGGCGAAGCAGTGATTGATGATGAAGGGGATGATGCGATGTCCTCCAATGATCCATGAAGCAGCAGGGATTTCCCATTTTCCAAGTTCCTCCTTCGGATCCCTTTTTTGTGTGGTTTTTTGTGGCTCAAGGTTGATGTGAATGTCGGATCTGTGATCCATCTTTGCCTGGAGAAAGTATTTGACCAGGCGGTCATGCTGCCACGTGGTACCGATGGACGATATGGGCGGACTCCGCCCATACCACAGTAAGTTAACACTGTAGTAGCCTTCCTTCACGTTTTCTATTCTCCTAGGTGTGAGATAAATCAATTAAATGAATTTTATCACTTAAAAATATCATATTACAACGTAATATGATAGTCTCAATTGATATGTTCATAAGAGACTTAGTAATTCGATATCATGTTGAAACAAGGACAAAAGGTGAGTGCTAACACAGTAAAATACTGAAATCCCTATTCTACTTATGAAAAAACGGAAGGTAAATATGCTTCCATTTTGGACTCATTAGATACCTATTGAACCTCGTAGGTCAACAAGAAGGTGTACTACTCCTGAGTGGTACGACTAACTTGTAAACATGGTCATGTTTATTGAACATGATGAGCCTATGACCTACACGGAAGCACTGGAAGGCCCTGGGTCCAAGAAATGGCTTGAACCCATGAAATCCGAAATGGGATCCATGTACGAAAACCAAGTATTGACTTTGGTTGATATTCCCGAAGGCCGCAAGGTTGTAGAGAATAAATGGATCTTCATGAAAAAGACTGATGCTGACAGGAACATCACCATCTACAAAGCTCAACTTGTTGCGAAAGGTTTCCGACAAATTCAAGGAATTTACTATGAGGAGACATTCTCTCCTTTAGTGAAGCTTAAGTCGATTCGGGTTTTACTAGCAGTTGATGCACATTTCGATTACGAAATATAGCAGATGGATGTGAAAACCACCTTCCTGAATGGTAACATTGAGGAAGAGTTGTATATGATGCAACCGGAAGGTTTTGTTGATCCAAAGGATGCTAGCAAAGAGTGCAAGCTTCAACGTTCCATTTATGGACTGAAGCAAGCATCTCGGAGCTTGAATCTACGATTTGATCAAGTTATCAAAGGTTTTGGATTTGTCCAAAACAAGGAAGAAGCATGCATTTATAAGAAAATTAGTGGGAGCTCAGTTACATTCCTATTACTATATGTGGATGACATATTACTAATAGGGAATGATGTGAATATTTTGAATAACATAAAATATTATTTAAACAGTAAATTCTCTATGAAGGACATGGATGAAGCTGCATATATACTAGCATTAAGATCTACAGAGATAGATCAAAGCGCTTACTAGCACTAGGTCAGATCACTTACTTAGAGAAATTTCTAAAATGGTTCATTATGGATGAGGCAAAGAATGGTTTCTTGCACATTGTGAAAGGTAAATCGTTGAGTGTGACTCAATGCCCAGAAATGGTACAAGATAAGGAAACAATGAAAGTCATAACCTATGCATTAACCATTGGTTCCATCATGTATGCTATGATGAGCTTTCAACCAAATGTGGCCCTGGCTCTTAGTTTACCGAGCCATTTCCAAAGTAACCATGTGATGGTTCACTGGACTGCTGTTAAGAACGTCCTTAAGTATCTGAAAAGAACTAACGATATGGTTCTTGCCTTTGGCACTACTAGAGAAAATGCTATAGGATACATGCTCATTTGAGGCGCATTTATACTATCCGTGCCTCTGATAAAATAGGCAATGCGCACTGCACTGACATGCGCCTCTAGTATCAAAATAGGCGAGGCGCATATTTGTAGGATGCGCCTCCTATAGTCTCTGTACGGGCGAAATCTGGCAACCCCAGATTATGCGAGGCGCATTCTAATAACATGCGTCTCCTATATATCAGATAGGCGAGGCGCATGTGGAAAGAATGCGCCTCTCATAAGCTTCGAGACGATCATTTTGATATATTAAACTTTTTTCAGATACTTAAGCTTTTGTAGGAGGCGCATATTTTTCAGAAGGTCGCCGGAGAAGAGGAGGAGGATGCCACCGGATCTCCAACTCCTCCGGCGACCTCCTCCTCCTCCTCCGGCGATCACTTCGGCCATACCCTCCACAACCACACCGACCACCTCCTCCTCCACAACCACACCGACCACCTCCTCCTCCTCCTCCGGCGGCCTCATCCTCCTCCACCATCTCCGGTGACCCCCATGGCCATGGCCTCCCGCACATGCCTGTGGTGATAGGATGTGGCCACAGGCACGACCTCCGACGAGCTCCGATGAAATTCCGGCCAGATCCAGATCTGACCGCCATTTTTTTTTGGAATTCAAAAAAAATATCTGAGGCGCATTCGCATCAATATGCACCTCGCATATGCAGAATATAGGAGGCGCATTCGGATCAATATGCGCCTCGGATATGCAGAATACTAGAGGTGCATTCATATCAATATGCGCCTCACATATTCAGAGTATGGGAGGCGCATATCAATATGCGCCTCACATAAAAAATACTAGAGGCGCGACGCTAGAGGCGCATATGATATGCGCCTCGCATAGCATTTTTGGTGCGCCTCGCATAGCGTTTTCCCTAGTAGTGTGGACAACATGATGAAGAACTTGTCGTAACTGGTTACGCGGGTGCAAGCTTCAGCACTGATCCAGACAAGTCGAAACCTTGAATACGATATCTATTTTTGGTAAATGGTGGCACGGTAAGATGGAGGAGTAGGAAGCAATCCTCAGTGGCTCAATCTACAAATGGAATTAGATTATCTTGTTGCTTTAGATGTGGCAAATGAACCTGTGTGGCTGAGGAAGTTCATTGTCGAACTTGGAGTGTTCCCAAGTGCACAAGACCTTGTGCTTATCTACTATGACAACATGGGAGGGGCATTGACAACGCAAAGGATCAGAGATTCCACTCCACTGCCAAGCACATACTCCGACGTTACCATGTAATAAGAGAGTATGTTAGCAAGGGTCACATTAGAGTTTCCAAAGTACATACAAATGTGAATGTAGCAGATCCATTCACAAAGCCTCTACCATGATAAAAACATGATCAACACCAGGAAACCTATTGGTGTTAGATTATTGCCAGATGTAAACTAGTTTAATTGTACTCTAGTGCAAGTGGGACACTAAAGGAGATATGCCCTAGAGGCCAATAATAAAGTTGTATTTATTGATATATCTCATATATTCATAATAGTTTTGTATCATGGTATAACTATATTAAGTGGGAACATAAATACATGTGTGGTATATAAAAAAACCAAGTCCCTAGTACCCTCTAAATTAGTTTGTTGGATAGCCGATGATCGAGTTTTCCCGATCATGGACTTTTCCATGTCAAATGACAATAAGGTCACTTCATTAGATGAATGAAGTGATGGACATATACCCAACCATAGTGTTGTAATGTGATCCAATCACAAAGTTCAAACATTGCAATATCTATCAAAGTGTAGTAACTCAATTCTTTGACCATTAGATCATGTTTAATCAGTATCACCTGTGGCTTCTTTGATCACATCAAACGTCACACCATAACAGGGTGGCCATAAAGTTGTGTATTGGGTGTTCCAAAGGGATATGTTGATGCATATGCATCAAGATCAAGATTTGCCTATCCGAGTGATGGATAGATACTCTAGGCCCACTGGGTGAGATTACATCAATGATCTTGCAAGTATGTGACTAGGTCACAAGGATGTAGTATCACGGGAACGAGTAAATGCATTTGTTGGTATCAAGATTAAACTATGTATAGAAATACTAGAGATTATATCTTGGACAAACTAGGTATCATAGTGCAAAGGGAATGAGACTCAACATTTAAGGTTAAAGCAATCAATCAATTCGCGGAATGCAAAGGGGCCATCATGTGTTTCCAGACACCATTGTTAGTCATTGATCAGAGCGATGTGTCGATCATGGCTGAGTATTCCCAAACCATAAGGGTGTCACGCTTAAGGGTAGAGAAGCTTAGGGTTGATACGTGATTCTAAGATAAATAGAAGAGAGAACCAGAATCGTTCCGGAGAGAGACACCGAAGATGTTCGAATGACTTTGAAAGGTTATTCGAAGTGAAAGGTATTGTTTAATTTGTATTTATTGTTAATTAATTAAATGAATTAATTAATAAATACATATTTAAATAAATAAAAGGAGCAAAGCCCACCTCATGGGCCCTCCCGAAGGGAGGGGCCCAAAGGGGCAAGGAGGCACGTGGGTGGGGAAGCACCCCCGCCACCGTCCGGCCATGGGCCATGGCGCACGGAGGTGGGGCCCACCCACCACCGGCGGCCAGCCTCCCTCCTCTCCCTTGTTTTAGTCCCACTCCAGGACTAATAGGGAGAAAGTGTTCTCCTTTTTTCCTATATATATGTGGGAGGTCCCTCCTCCCACATCACCCCATCAATTGGCTTTTTAGCCTTCTCTCTCCATCTCTCCCTCTCGTGTGTGTTCCCTAGTTATGAACATGCGCTATTGAGGTATAGACTTCTCCACCATATGCACATCATCGTGCACTTTGAGTCGGTCCAAATCTTCTTCTTTTGCTGCCTTGCTGGACCAGGGCCCAGGGGACGGCTTTACACCGTACGTGTGTAAAACTTCGAAGGCACTGCCACTTGTATTGCTTTTTTTGACAAAAACCATAGGGAAGACCCCTACTGTGTCATTTTATAATGTACAGAGGGTTGAGCCAGGCTCAGATCCATATTACAGATGATTTACATTCATAATGTGTCAAGCCACTGCTGCATACCTTCCTTGAGACTAGGTTTAGCTCTATGCATAGTCAAGGTGAAGGTTGCTTTAAGGAAGGAAATACATCTAGTGATGGAAGGATTAAGATCCCTGAAAATATAGCCATTTCTTTGTTCCCATATACTCCAGCATCCAGTGATGATAATTTCCATAAGAAAACTGGGGTTGAATCTGCTTCCAACATCATTGATCATTTGATGTATATCCATATCAGCGTTCCATTCAAGTCCCAGAGCCCACCAGAACCCTTGGCTGAAACTGCATTCAAAAAATAGATGTTGCAGGGTTTCCTGAGGACAGGTGTCACATATTACACAGTCATTGAATTCCACAAAGAAATTCTTTCTTGCCATTAAACCTTTGGTATTTAGTCTCATATTCAGAAGTAGCCAGGCAAAAAATTTGTGTCCTGGGAGACAACATGATTTCCAAATATCAAGTATGGGCTTTGGTGTTGGGTGTGCCCCAATCAATGCTCTGTATATCTTTCTGATTTTGAAGGTCTCACCCTAGGAAAAGTACCATGAGTCATGGTCATCAGTGTGATTTACGCTTCTAATATTCTCCAACATATCAATAAATTCCTCATGAGCAATAATGGATAAGGGGAGTTGAAAGAGGTCATAGAAATCATTATCAGCTGCAGAGATGGCCTTGGCCATGTTCAAAGTATCATTGTGGCAGAAAGAGTACAGGTGTGGGTATTTATCTTCAAAACATTCATCTTTCCATAGATCCTTCTAGAGTAGCATAGATTTTCCATTGCCAATTTTACAGTAAGTTAGGTCTCTGTAAATATCAACATAATTCATATAGTCTCTCCACCAGAAGGATCCAATATGATTCATTGAGTGTGGGGCAGAGTCTCCTTGGTAGTAAGCTTTCCAAATGAGATCAACCCATGGAATATCAGCCCTGTTGTAGAATTTATGAATATTTTTCAGTAGTAGGGCCTGATTTTGTACCCTGAGGTTTATGACACCTAAACCTCCTTGGTCCTTTGGTCTACATACCAAATCCCATTTAGCAAGACATTTGCCATGTCTATGGATATCTTTCCCTGCCCAGAGGAACTGTCTGCCACCTTTTTCAAAATGGATAAAAATTGTTATGGGGACTTTAAAAGAGCACATGGCATGGATGGGCATAGAATTTAGTACAGAGTTCAATAATGTGAGTCTTCCTGTATATGACATGAGAGAAGATAGTCTTGAAAGCTTTCTGTCAAATTTGGATACAATGGGCATCAAGCTATCAATAGATGGTCTTGTGGTACCAAGTGGGAGACCCAGGTAGGTAAAAGGTAAACTCTCCAATTTGCATCCAAAATTAGAGCCCAGTTGGCATGCATCATCCACTGTTACATTGATAGGTATCAGGGTAGATTTGTCATAATTTGCCTTGAGACCTGTCATATTGCTGAATTGTTGGAGTCTGACCTTGATGTTATTAAGTTGAAAACTATCAGCGGGCATAATCAGTAGGGTATCATCAGCATATTGAAGAATAGGATATTTTTGTCCATAATCATTATCAAGTGGCAGGCTGATTTCATTTCTGTGCCAGGCATCATTGACAATTTCTTGTAATAATTCAGCTGTGCAGACAAATAGAAGGGGGGATAAGGGGTCTCCTTGTCTGACACCTCTTTTGCAACATATTTTTTTCCCTGGGACACCATTTAGTAACACTAAAGTGGAGGCAGAGAACAAGATAGATCTTACCAGGGAAATCCATTTGGGCCCAAAACCTTTAGCATTCAGCATATTAATAATTGCATTATATTCAATCTTATCAAAAGCTTTCTCATAGTCAATCTTCAGAATAATAATGGGTTTCTTAGACACATGGCAAATGTGAAGATATTCAAATGCCCATCCCAGACAATCATGGATATTTTTCCCTTTAATAAAGCCATACTGATTATTATGGAGAATGGGTTTAATAACCTTCTGGAGTCTATTGGCCATAATCTTGGTGATGAATTTAAGTGGAAGACTAACCAGAGAAATGGGCCTGTAATCATTCATAGTCTCAGGATCATTTATCTTGGAGATGAGAGTAATAAAGGCAGTGTTGATGGCATTCAAATTCACTGATTCATCATAGAAGTCATGTACCAGTTTTACAAAATCTTCTTTGATAACAGGCCAACATTTCTTAAGGAATTTCCCATTGAATCCATCAGGACCAGGTGCTTTGTCAGAAGGAAATTCATTGACCACAGATTCAATCTCTTCATTTGTGAAAGGAGCATCCAGGTGAAGAAGATCATGAGGTATGACCAAATCATCAAAGTTAATGTCATTGATAATATTTTCACTTGTGCCAAGTATTTATTTGTAAGATTGCAAAATTGCAGCAGCTTTGAGTTCATGTTCAGTCAGAACCAAATTGTCTTCAGTCTTGATATGTGTGATGAGATTTTTCCTGAAATTCTGGGTTGCCACAGCATGGAAGAATTTGGTGTTCTCATCTCCCAATTTGGCCCATCTAATTTTAGACCTGCTTTTCCAATAGATTCTTTTAGCCTCCAGGAGCTTATTGGTATGCTCCATCAAAATCATTTAAAAATTCTTCTCATGTAAAGCAAGTGGTCTCTGATCTTCTATTCCTTCAAGTAATGCCAAGATAAAAGTGCAGTTCTCAATAGTCTAATTTAAGTTTGAAAGTTTTTTGCTCCATTTCTTAAGGCCAACTCTGAGGTGTTTGAATTTGCAGTTGATAGCAAGGGCAGTATCACTATTATAGGGAGCAGAATTCCAAAGAGTGTTCACAGTGTCATAAAAATCATCAAATTCCAGCCAGAAGTTCTCAAATCTGAATAATTGTTCTTTAGGAATAGTAGTGCCCACTTGGATACTGATGGGTGTATGATCAGAGCCAATTCTTGAGAGAGGATGGGCCATTGTGTTGGGGAAAGTTGTAGTCCATAAATGGCATGTGAAAATCCAATCCAGCTTTTCTAGTAGAGGGGGGTCTTGCATGTTACTCTAGGTGAATGATCTTCCTTTTAGTGGTACTTCCACAAGATCATGAGATTGGATGGCATTATTGAAAAGCATCATATTATGAGCATCACCACCTTCTCTGTTTCTATCATCAGGGCTTCTTATGAGATTGAAGTCACCCACTAACATCCAGAATGGATAATTGGAAGTATCAATATTATGCATCCAATTGAAAAAATCAGCTCTGTGTTCATTGTGTGCAGGTCCATAAATATTGGTCAGGATCCAAGTGATACCAGAGTGATTACAAGTGAGAGCCACAGTTAAATGGAATTTAGATTGACAAAGAAGCTCTCCTGTAAAAAGGCTACCATTCTAGATAGTAATCAATCCTCCATAATTACCAAGGGATGGAGAAAAAGCAAAATGAGAGAATCTCCTGGGACAGAATTTTCTTAAGTAAGAGTGCTCAAAATCTTCTCTTTTAGTTTCTTGGAGGCAAATAATATCACAATTGCTAGAGTTTACTTTTTCTCTAATTTGATCATGTCTCAAGTCAGAATTGATGCCTCTAACATTCCAGTCAAGAATCATCCAGTTTCTATACATAATTCAATCTGAGATGGATCCACAGATTCTGATCAACATAGTTAACCAGGTTTTTTTAGGGATAGCTGGCAGATCATATGTAAATATAAAATGCACCTTGAACCCAGGTTGGTAAATCCACAGATATGAAAAGGAGGTATAAAACATAAAAGGGGAGATAGCAACAACCAGGTGCTTAAACAGATATAAGGACATGGTTCTGCTCATCATGAGCAATATAGTAGTGCTTATTACATGCCAGATAGTACCAAATAGATATAGTCGTTGAAACATAAAACTGTGTGTCATTAGACATATATGACACACATTAATACAAGCAGCAGGGTGAAGTAACATTAGCCACATTCAGAGAAGAGCTTGTCCTCTGAAATCTCACTAGGAGAGATCAGGCATTGATTGACACCAATGGACTGAATGGTGTCAACAGGAAGGACAGGTGGGGGAGGAGCATCTTGGTCCAGAATAACCACCTCATGAGGATGAGCTTTGCTTTTGGCCACCTTTCTAGATTTTCCTGAGGCATTGATCAGAGTAGAACTATCTTTCTCCTAGGCTTTGACTACAGCTTCTTTGATTTTATATCCTTCAGATTGGTTGGCAATTCTTTTACTACGTCTGACAGCAGTCACATCCTTTGGAGCAAGTAACTTGCGTTTAGCCACCTGGGAGATACTGTCTTCATTGGCAGAGGATGAAGTACCAATAGAGGTATCCAACAAGGCTTGCACGTCATCATCAGAGATTTCAGTAATAGAAACAGTAGAGGAGGCTGGCACATGGGGGGCAGTGGCATACAGTTTCAGAAGACACTTCCTATGTTTACCAAGTTTAGTGTCCACATCAAGTATTTGGAAACCAGCACCATGGATACATGAGATATCAGTGTTGCCCAGAGTGGTGTGTGCATTCTTAACCATGTCAGATAGTAGACCATGGATAGCATTGAAAGAGTCCACAGCTTCCATCATTGGTTCAAGTTCACAATATGATCAGCATGAGCAGGACTGTACTGGGGAGGGGTTGCAATCATTGGTTCAATGTCAGCAGCAGGTGCAGCATTTCCATATGGTATTGCAACATTGGGAAACTCAGGTGCAACATTGGCTGGTTCTTCAGGAGCATGATCATGGACCATATCATCCTAGTGTCCACCAAATGGTTGGGGCATGGGGTGTGGGTTACCACCATCAGGTGGAAGAGGATCCTCATCACCACCAAGTCCTCCAATCACTCTAGCCTGCAGAATGTAGATCACCACAGTCCAGGAGTGACCATGGCCTTCATCACTAGTATTATCCCCTAGAACCAGGCTAATAGGGATTTCAAGCATATCTGGCACTCTGATCTTAACCAGGACTCTAGCTCTGTTAGAATAATCTTTGTTCCAGACTAAAAAGTTCCCAAATTCACTGACAGATTCTCTAACTTTATCCACTAGCCATGCATCTTGGGGGAAATTAACCATCATCAACCAAACATCATGCGTAAAGGTCATGTTCCTATGATTCAGACCTCTGTTGTGGGGAATCACCCTAAGAATACTGTCTCCAACAAAGAAAGGACTACGCTCAATGGCAGTATCCCTAGCATAGGTGTCAGAGAACTGTACCAGAGCGGCGCCCATGGCAGACCTGGAGAAGTTGCGAATGTTGAGGCCACGATCGTTGAAGTAGTTCATGATCAGGTGAGCATCTGCGGCGAACTGCTCAGGGTCCGAGGGGGGCTCGAGGATGACAATGGCCATGTCATCACACAGAAGCAGGGCATCTCCACTGAAAATGTGAAAACCCCGGCGTCGGCGATGGATGCAGGGCTGGATGACTTCAGCTCCAGGTGGGAGGTGGGGGGTAGGGTCGCAGGGGTAGTTCGCCATTGTTGTGGAGGAGTGGGGTAGGTTGCAAGTGTGAGATTGCAGTGGAGACGATGGCGAGGAATGAACAGAGTTCACTTGGAGAGCGGAGGGGTCAAGGAGCACTGTTTCCGAAGTCGTAACGACAAGCCCTCTTTCAGAGGAGATGATATGCTCAGGTCGTTTTTGTTTAATGCGATAAACCTGAGATTTGCGCTTACGGATATAACAAGATTTCCTAATGTGCCCATATCCATAACAACTTTTGCAGCAAAATTGAGAAGCACATTCTAGGCTTGAGTGGCCCATCGCAAGGCATCTAGAGCAGATAACATGGGCCGAATTGGGTAGAAGTGGTGGGCCGATCGAACCAGTGGGCTGAATATCGCTAGAGTTTGAGAGAGAGTCCGGGCGGGAAATTGGCGTCCGATCCGAGGAGATCGGATCACATAGCGATGTTGCCGGCGATCTTGCCACGTAGGTCATCCCCCGATGTGCAGCTAACAGCGTGGAATTGGCTCCGGTGAGACGAGATCTCCGGCGAGAAACCATAGTCCAATTCATCTCTTGTTCATAAAACCAATCCGCCGATTCCTTGATCCAATTCGGACCCCCATAACCCCATAGAGAGAAATAGCATTTAAAATCTGGACATTCAAAGTATCTGAGTTTGTAGATCAAGAAACCCATAGCTTTGGAGAATACTTCAAATTTAAAAGTCCGATCACGAATCCAACTGACATGAAAACCATACTTACTTCCTCCAAGGCATGATTGAAGGGCAGTGCAAACATTGTCTAAATCAAGTCGAAAGTTGGCTCGGCCAAAAGAGACCACAAGGATAAAACCATATCCAGGAGATGGGGATTGCACATGGGTAGAAAAGGAAGATCGAACCTGCAATTCAATTCCCATGCCATGAGAGAAATCCAGAGAATCACCGAGAGCACGAGGATCCATTGCATGGGGGACTTAGAGAGAATCGCCATAGATCGCTAAGAGGGTCGCCAGAGAGGGGGTGGGAGAGGTGGTCGCCATCCCACTTGTATTGTTGAACGCTTGAAGCCTTCTCGACCTTTAGGTTGGCCACTCTTTGGCTACATCAGCAACGTTTGCGTGGGAATGTAATCCCGCTGTCAGTCTTCAAAGGTATGAACATTGGATCCCTCTCATTACTATACATCTGCATAGATAGATCTTGGCTATGGTGTTAACCGTTAGGAATTTTTGTTTTCTTCCATGGAACCCCTTCAGAATAAGGCGGTGAAGCATAGGTTTTGTGCTCTCAAACTTGACATGTGAAAGGCGTATGACCATGTGTAGTGGAACCATTTACATGCTATGATGATAAAGCTAGGTTTCCACCAAGTTTGGGTTGATATGGTGATGAGGATGGTTACTAGTATGTCATTCTTAGTTCTGTTAAATCGGGAGCGCTTAGAGGAGTTTAATCCTACCCGAGGTATTTGTGAAGGGGATCCAATATCACCGTATTTTTTATAGCAGCAGAGGGCAAGTTGTGCCTTTTGAAACAAGGAGTAAATCATCAAGCCTACAAGGACAAAAGGTGGAACCCACTGCTCCAGCAGTGAACCACCTCCTATTTGCGGATAATAACCTATTCTTTATCAAAGAAAATGAGGTGAGTGCTTGAGATGCTTGAGACACATTTGATGTTTACTATCGTGCCTCTGGACAACAGGTGAATTTGGAAAAGTCGTCTATTTTCTTTAATAAGAAGTTTCACACAACGGTGAAGCAACAACAAAAGATTATCCATGTTCAGAAGGAATCTCTTAGTGAAAAATATTTGGGGTTGGCTTCTGATGTGGGGAGATCAGTGAATGGGGCTTTCAAATACCTATAAGATAGAATTTGGAAGAGGATCCAGGGTTGGATGGAGTGATGGCTCGGTATTGATGTAGAGCTCATTGGGAACCCCAAGAGGAAGGTATGATGAGCACAACAACAAGTTTCCCTCAGTTATGAAACCAAGGTTTAATCGAACCAGTAGGAGCAAGGAAACACCCCAAAGGTTTTGCTAGCTGAGCCTTGGCGACTAACCACCGGTGCTAGTAGCAACGTGGAGACCTGCACAACACAACCACAGAACTCTGTCCCCAACTTGCGATGAGGTTGTCAATCTCACCGTGTTTTGCTGAAAACAAAGGATTAAACATATCGAATGGAAGGGAGTAAAAGTTTGCAGAAAGTAAACACAAAGCAGTAAACAGTTTATAGATTGTATGTAAAGAAAAGGACCGGGATCCATAGTTCACTAGAGGTGGCTCTCCTTAAGATAGATAACATGTTGGGTGAACAAATTACAGCGGGGCAATTGACAAACATCGAGAAAGCAATACATGCATATACTAATCATCTTGACTCCTTTGGAACTTGATTGGGCATTACAACATTATACATAGACCGCCATCCAACTGCATCTATGACTAATAATCCACCTTCAGGTTATCATCCGAACCCCCTCCAGTATTAAGTTGCAAGCAACAGATTATTGCTTTACGAATTACGTGTAAAGTAAACAATACGATTGTTCTATGAACAAAGGATTGTTGTTTTCTCCCTAGTAGCAATAGCACATCTAGTACCTTAGAGATTTCTGTCACTTCCCCAGATTACGAGGCATGAACCCACTATCGAGCATAAATACTAACTCTTGGAGTTGCTAGCATCTACTTGGCCAAGATAGCTACTAACAATGGAAAGCATGCAAGATCATAAATAACAAAGACATGATAGAATCAATAATCAATCTGAAATAGCATCTCAATATCCATCGGATCCCCGCAAACACAGCATGCAGAATTACAAATAGATGATCTTGATCATGAACGGAGCTCACAAGATCTAGACATGAAAGCACAAAGGAGGAGAACCAGCCATCTAGATACTACACGGATCCGTAGTCCAAGGATGAACTACTCACGCATCACACTGGAGGCTTGTATGGTGATGAAGAATGCCTCCAGGGTGAATTCCCCTCTCCGGCAGGGTGCCGGGAAGAGCTTCAGATCCCTCCTGATCTAGGGATGGAGATGATGGCGGCTACAGACTCTTTCGTGGATTTTGGATCGGGTACTTAGGGTTTTCGTTCCGAGGGCATCTTATAGGCGGAAGGAGAGACGAGGGGGTGCTGGGGTCGGCCAGACCACCCCCTGGCGCCGACCAGGCCTGGCCGCGCGGTCAGGTGGTGTGGCTGGCCCCTAGCCCTTCTCCGTCTCGTATTCTGGCATCTAATGACTTCCGGAAAAATAGGCACTTTGGCTTTTGTCCCATCCAATTTCGAGAATATTCATTTTCTGACTTTCCTGGAACCAAAAACAGCAGAAAATAGGCAGCTGGCACTGTGGCTCTTGTTAATAGGTTAGTCCAAGAAATCATATGAAAAGTACTCCAAAGTGTGGACAAAACACAAGAAAGTGGATAAAACCAAGCATGGAACATCAAAAATTATAGATACATTTGCAATGTATCATGGAGTTATGCCTTTTGGTAGCAAGCTAGCACTACAAGAAAAGTTGGCTTTTACAACGGATGATTTTTGTGGTTGAAGGCCCTTTTTTCGTGGCTAAAAAGTCTTCTACGACGAATTCCCCTCGTGGTAAAAGCCCCGTCACAAAAGAATCTACCACGGTTTTTTATGACCGTGGCGGATCGCACCCTTTAGCCACGAAAACTTGTTCCGTCCTAGATCTGTTCGCCAGCCGCCTTGACTGCCAACATCATGCAAAATGCCACGTGGCAAACACCGTTAAAGCCCAGTTACCGCCATTAACGGCCACGGAAACCGTGGTAGAAGCCAGGCCCAGCCAAGGCCTGCTCATAATTAAGTGGACCGGCCCATTAGGAGAACCCAATAAGATTATGGCCCATTACTGTTTTGTCTGGCACTGTTTGAAATTGGCCCAAAGATGTGGCCAGCAGCAGCCCGCGAATGTCAGACCCGTTACTATTTGGGTCTACAGAAGCCCACACTGTTCGAATACTGTGCGGCTCGTTAACAGGCTATGTCAAGTAGGCCCGATACTGTTAAAGCCCACGGTCAGCCCGTCTCTATTCTCATAGCTCGTCCTGGGCCGCCTACGAACGACCCACTTTTGAGAAGGTCCGATACTGTTCTGGCCTTTTACTATTCTATCTCGTTACTATTCTGGCCATCTACTATTCATGTCCATTACTGTTGTGGTCCTTTACTGTTCTAGCAATTCTTGTCTTTGGTTGCCTGCTCGGCCTGCTCGCATTGGGCTTATTCGCTCGCATGTTGCTTTTCCGGTCTCATATCGCTACGCATGTTATCAGGCCGGATTGCCATTGTTCTGGTCTGCTAGTGTTTTGGTCTACTACTGTTTTGGCCTACTCTTGCTTTTGGCTCATTCGCTTTGTTCATATTTTCTGTTATTCATATCGTTTGATGTTACTTTTGTCTCATTACTTTTTCGCCTATTATTGTTTTTATTCTTGTCTTGGCAGCTTTATTCTTCGTTTTGATGATCAAGCCCACACAAATATCATAAAAGGAGTGTAATTAGCGAGCATCTTTTACTGTTCAAGGAAGGCGCAATACAAGAAGGGCAAATACCAAAACCCTATACAGTTACCTGATCGAACTGGCTGGCGCAGTTATGGTACCGCCATGCATAGACGGCGTCAACTAAATGCCTACATGGCCTATGCGAGTTATTTAGATATTACATCAGCTGCAAACTTCTTAAAAATATTACAAAATATGAACAAAAGAGAAAGAAAATTCAGCATTTCAGTTGCGAATCAAGTTGACAGCAGAGTCCTAAATTTGCTTTCTCAATCCATCAACTGCATCTCCCTTTGAGTGTGACATATAACATCAAAATATCAATGTATACATATTACATATAAAAGGGCATGCTACTACTAGTCTCTAAACATATAACAAATTTGGTGTCAAGCTCATTTGCAAGGGAGTATATGTCTCTGTCAGTACTAAAGGTCGTTGAGAGATCATAACCAGTTCGTTGATGAGAACCTGCTGTTGAAACTAGTTCTGCTACCAATTCTTCCTGGGTAACCGGATGGGCTACTGGCGGCTGTGGGATGTGTATTTTTCTATTTGTAGCCACCAGTGCATCTGGACCAACTGGTGCGGGATTAGGACGAAACTTTTTATGCTGATGTTTTGCATTATTGTCTTTTTTGGCCTGGTTGTCATTTTCAACTTGATTAAGTAGAGTCTGAGATCTTGTTCTGACTCCGTTTCCTGCATTGGAAGCAAATAGCTTTTCAGATTTATCATGGAATCGTGTGAAAAAACACTACAAGAAATCTGCTAACTAGTGACCTTTTCTTAACGACCATGGTTTTTTTTGGTTTTTTTGGTTATAGATCTACGACCATTTCTAATTAATTGGTCATAGGACATTTGGGAGGGTCTAAACCCTGAAAAACTACGACCATTTTTATTAGGAAGGTCATAACTTGCTTACACCAATTGGTCATAACATAGACATCACGGGTCTATGACCTTAATTTTAGACGATTACGACCAATTTAAATGGTGATGAATACTATTCATGATTACTTTAAAAGACCTATTGGCCACCTCAGCAAGTTGATCCACATGTTGTGTCTATGTGTCGATTTTCGTTGATGTGTCTACATATATGTCGTACATATATGTCAATTTCTGCTTAGTGTCCACACGTTAGCCCGTTGACCCTGTTACTAAAATCTGTTCAATGTGTCGTATAAAATGACACAATGCGAATATTTTCCATTTTTTAGAATTTTTTAAATTTCTTATACCGATTTTAAGATGCGGTCGGACCAGCATGCACGATTCATTCTTGTTTTGAATCGAGAGAAACTCTTAGTCGACCCCTACTTTTTCGTGTTGCGTCAATGCATCCATATGTAGATTAAATATATAAGAATACAAAACCGTTCTGAAAACTTTTTAGGACTACAATTCAACCTGATGCCTATAGTAAATTTATAGATTATACGGAAAAAGCAAATTGTGCCAAACAACGCTATACCCAGCTCCAAAATGGGAACTTCCACGTGGTACCTCAAAGCCTGGGCCTCGGTGGCAAAACTCGAGCGCGTGGTCGAAATTGGATGCGCGCCAGCCCGCTCTTATCCACACCCTCGTTGCGAAACAAAATTTGTTTTAAGCCCACTCTCACGGAAATGACCCATCTCTCCCACGCCCTAACCCTAACCCTTCTCTCCCTCGCCGCCAACATTTTCCTCTTTTTCGATTCAATCCCCATCGACCCCTAAACCTAGAGTGCGTCTAGCAGCGCGGAAGAGGTGGTCGCCGCCTTCCTCTCCTTCGTAAGGCGACGCGAGTTCGAAATAATAGGATTCACCAAGGTAGGAACCCGATGCCACCCGTCCTCCCTCTTCCTCGCCCTCCTCTAATGTGTCGCATGTGTGAAGGGAATCTGATGTTGAACTCCTCCTCGCGCAGATGCAACAGGAACTGATGAAGACGACCTCCCTCCTTGAGAAGAATGGCCTCCACCTCAACCGGACGGGCTCCACCACCGTCCAGGACGTTAGCCACGCCAAAGGCAACCAGGATGCGTAGTTCCTGCTCAACATTTAGATTCACTAGGTGAGATCCATGTTCTTCTATCTCGCCCCTTGATTCTCTGATTTATTTCTATTGCTCATTGACGCGTCCGTACTAGCAGCTGGCTAGTTGATTTTACTGGTTCTAGTCTCATCGCTAGATGCACTCTAGCTTCCCTGATTGGATCCTAGTCAATTTTGCTGGTCTTAGTCTCGCTGGATGAGCTCTAGTTTCTCGGATTTGTCGGTAGGATTGTATGTGCTTTTGTTGTTCTTGAATGTAGCAGATCTACTGCTTCGTGGGCCGTAGCAGATGTTCTACTGCGAGCAGTAGTGGGGTAGTTAGGATTTTGGGATAGATGTGCTTCTGAATAGAAAATCCATGTTCATCTAGTATAGTTTTGCAGCTACTAGAACATCTGTAATATAGCTCTTAGCCTAGATGTCTCCCATACCAGTCAGGTAGAGGAAGTCACAAAGCTAGCCTACAATAAAATTAGTGAATATTATTTTTGTAGACCTGTTGTTTGTTTAAGGAAACTCTAAATGCCAGTGGGTGTTAAAATCTAGTATGCATTTTCACAGACTTCTTTAGTTAGGTGATGTCTATTCCATCGTTAGATAATTTGGGACTGAACAAGATTTTGATGGCACTGATATGGAAGTATCCATCACATATGATGATTTTTTATCAAATGTAACCACTACGAAGTGTTTCCAGCTTGCTATCTAGCAGTTGTAGCAATTATTGAAGTGAGAACTCACATTTTTTCCCATGCTTTCTTTCCAGTACTGTTAGGTCGTGCAAAGTCTAGTCTCAGGGCGAATCCTATGCCACATCATCGGCCACCCCAGGCCTCTGTCAGTCAGTCCTTGTGGTTGAGGGCGCCAGAGCAGATGCTCCCGCAGGAACGGTGGATCCATGCATTTTACAGGAAGGATACCAACTTCTACGGCGGCCACCGGATCATCGACAACTAGGTGCCCCTTGGATGCGGCCTCGCCTTTGCGCAGAAGTACATGCAGGAGGATAGCGTCTCCTTTACGTTCTATGGTGATGGTGCCGCCAACCAGGGCCAGCTCTTCGAGGCGCTCAATATTTCCGCCCTTTGGAAGATGCCTACCATACTGATCTGTGAGAACAACCATTGTAAGTTCGTCCGCAATTGTAGAGAATTGGGATTGCATCGTGGTACCTGTTTTTGATGTGATGCGATCTGGTTTCCGATGTGTAGATGGGATGGGAACCGAGAGTGGAGGGAGGCCAAGAGCCCCTCGTACTAAAAGCGTGGCGACTATGTGCCTGGATTGAAGGTGATTTCAAACTCCTGTTGTTGATTTTTCTCATAATCGTGCATGGATTGATGAGGGTTGACTAGCATCATGAATTTTATTTCTCTGCAGTATGTTTGTTTGCTTTCGTGTGGAGGGTTTGTCCTCTCTGTGCCTGTTTTGTAAGTTGTAAAAGAGGTTGTTACTTGATTGAATGATATAAAGTGTTCAGTATGGTAATTTAGATCAGGATTAGCTGCTAAAACATGTACATTAAGAAGAGGGCATTATTTGATTGAAGGATAGAAAACTGTTAAGCATGGGGTATTTTATCAGATGGTTAGCCGTTCCAACATGTATACGAAGAAATGTCTTTAATAATTTACCATGGCTACCTAAAGGAAACTTTGATTTATCCTAAGGTAATAGGTTTTCAAATAGTAACTTTTAGGAGTAGCATTTCATCTCCTCTAGATTATTGTCCATGATGAGTTAGGCTATACTCTGAAGTATGTTGTCTTTTCCTGCCATTTTTGTATTGTGTGATGTTTTTTGCTTTGAGTGCAAGGTGATAACATAAGCTTGTGTGCCGTGTCTATTACCTACCTTGTATTTTCTACTGACATTGTAAAATATGACTGTTGTAGGTCGATTGAATGGATGTTCTTGCTATTAAGCCTGTCTTTGTCAGCCAGTCCTCGATCTCCTACCAGCTGGCGTCTGCACGGCAGTAGCAACTCCATCGTCGGCCCAGAGTGCCCCGCTGACCCGACTCCTGGCCAGTCTGTCTTGTATCACACTGCTTCCCTCGCCTTGACCTTGGGTCCTCTAGTGCTGTCAGCCTGCGCTCGGGTGCCATCGCAAGCTTCGCCTTATTCTTCCTGCTCTAGCCTAGGATCCTGCAGCGTACGCGCACTGGCTTTTCGTATCTCACGGACTGTTGGACCTATGCTGAACGGATGACGTCGTTCCATATAGGAAACCACTAATGAAGTAGCCATGGGCAGAGCGTGTTTTGCTAGTGTTGTTCTTTGTTCCTCCCTCGAGGTGAGAGCGGATATTGGTTATTTTTATCGTTTTAGACTGCTAAATTGTGCAAGTGTACCAAATTGCTATAATTTAAACAAGCTATGTGATATCAATACATTAGGATGGGCATCATCATAATTCTAACTGCTGGTAAGTATAGAGAAATTAGTTTTAACAACCTGTAGTTTGGAAACCTACAGGGTTACTTTGCATTGTAAAAGTTATATTATTAGTGAATTTTCTTGTGTTTGACTTCTCTTTTGTTATGGCTAAACTTGCTTGATTGTGGTACATCGTTACATCAGTAATGTGTAGTAAGCATGTCTCATTGTGCGTGTGGCAGCTCCAATCTATGCATCAGTGGTTATCGTATCTATTGTTCTCACGCTGACTTTAGGCCACGACCTTGTTTATTTCAGTTAGGAAATATATCAGTGTCTTCTGTTCTGGTACAAACGTTCGCGTGACTTATACTTTCTTCCTCTTTCCATTTTACTGTTTTTTAGTTTTATTTGCCTGTGGTGGCTTCTGACATCTCTGTCAAAAAAATACATTAATTGCTCTTATCTGGTTATGTGAATCTACAATGCTCTATATATATCATAATAGTCTTGACCACATATATAATCACTGAACCACGAATTGGGCAATTGGCTAGTGGCTTTACACGCATATATAGTTTATGGATTCTGGAACTAAATAGTTGAGTCATAGATTGGAAATACAGGTCTAAACTAGTATAGTTGAGTTAAGTGATCATCTGATCATGCATTTGCCATTTCATGTTTGTCAGTTGTTCAAGCTTAGTGAATATTGTTCTAGACTCCTCTTTGTTAGTTGTCCAAGCTTGTGTGTGTGTTATCCTTATTATTTATGACACTGAGCTTAGTTCTTATCGCTATGGTGCTGATACTTTTTTGAGTATTGTCTCTTCATCATTTATTTCAATGAGTTGAAGCTAGGGACATAAGAGGGTGCTTCAGTTATTCGTGTCTAAGAACATTGACTGAGAGTATCTGTTTTTGCTACTTCATGCTATACTAGCAGATCCTTGGCTTGAATTAAGATACTTGTTGTATTTGTCCTCACTTTCGTTTACTGTACATGTATATGAATGCAGTGTGTAACTAAAGCATGATACTCTATTTATATCTATTCCCTTCATTAAGCTTGGGGATGCTACGCGTGTCACCCCAAGAAATATTCAAGAAGTATAAGCGTCAAAGCATGGGGATGGCATCCCCTTCTTCATCAATAAAAATTCTAGGTTTCTTTCAAACGTTTTATTTTTATTGTTTCATGCACAGTTGTGTTGTTCTTGGAGCGTCTTTTTTTTCGTTTTCGTTTTGGTTTTTCGTTTGCTTAATTTGCTTAATAAATTGGTTGAACCTCCTCTTTCATACATTGGTTTGCAAATAGTTTGGTTTGGTTTGGAAAATTGTAGGAAAGTTCATGCTTATGTGGTAAAAAGAGCTTGTTTTTGACTGTGGTCTATGTTTTGTCATGTCATGCTTGATATTGTTTTGATTTTATGCTTAGTATTCTTTGCTGTAGCATGACTTGTTATAAACAACTGAGATTGTTTAATGTGTTTTGGATGAATTATGTGTTGTTTTAGCATATTAAAGCATAGTATAGTGGTAATCTCCTTTGATGCTTTATTTGGCTTGACTTGGCGCATGCTCACATCATGTTATGATATCTGAAGTCACCATAAGCCTTTACGATCCTTTAGTTTTTAACTTGTAGTATCATTTTATGCTTTGATCAATGATGTTTTTCGCTTTGCATGATTATGATCATTATTGCTCTCTTAGTTTGTTGTCCCCAGTCTTTTGCTAGCCTCCATAACCAAGTACGAGTTTCACTCATGTATTTAACTTCCTAAACCAAGTTATTCCAAAAAGTCCACCATACTTACCTAATAGCTTATGTTATTACAAGTATATTCATGTTTTTGTTTATCTTTTAAATTAAACTTGTTATGAGAAAACTAGTTATTAAAGCTCTCACGAACTTGATGGAACATTTTATTTTTTTGCATTTAATAAACTTAAACCATTGGTCCTTCTTTGTTGCGTATATGCTTGCGCTTTAGAAGTTGAAATTAGAAGAACCATGTATCATGGAGAACGCTTTCAACATTGCACTTATACTTTGTACCTTGTTGATATCATGTTCTTTTGCTTATGGATCTCGGTGGTGTAAAATAAAAGTAAAACTTGTAAGATCATAGAGTTTGTATGTGTTAGAGAAACGCCTGGGCCGCTAGCCTAAGCCATGCCTAATCATGGTGGAAACTTGCAGCATCACCATAATAAGCACTCTATGAAGCATTCTCAATAAAAACCTCTGCAAATAGCAAATAAAACGATCGCTGAGATGCTCATTGTCTGCTTGCCTTGTCATTTTGATTATAGGATAGTTCCTGTATCATGTGCAAGGGGTACCCCGTTGACGGTTCTTTATGATACACATGTACTTACAATGACAAAAGCTTACTCGTGACTAAAGTTGAGTAGCTTGAGGTTCGGTCTTTGTAAGTAAGGGGCATGAGATTTCGGTTTATAACTTGTCAAACATATCCTCTTAGTTGTGTCACTTTAACCTTAATCACCTTCAAGATGCTTATGATAGGGGCAGTGAGAGCTGAAAGCTATAAGTACCATAATTTTTGGAAGCTATTTATGAGACTTGAATCTCTAATTCCTTTTATAAAGTGATTAAGCTATTAACAAGAGCCACAGTCAAGTGCACATTTCTGCATTTTTGGTTTGGAAAATCGGAAAATAAATATTCTCGAATTGACGGACAAAAGCCAAAGTGCCTATTTTCCGGAAGTCATCGGATGCCGAATACGAGGCGGAGAAGGGCCGAGGGCGGCCACACCACTGCCGTCAGCTTGGCCAGGTGCGTGGAGTCGTGTGTCCAGCCTAGGCACCCCCTCGGCCTTTCCTTCCGCCTATAAGATGCCTCAGGACGAAAACCCTAAGTATCCGATCAAAAATCCATAGAAGAGTCTGTAGCCGCCATCGTCTCCATCCCTAGATCGGGAGGGATCTGAAGCTTTTCCTGACATCCTGCCGGAGAGAGGAATTCACCCTAGAGGCCTTCTTTGTGATGCGTGAGTAGTTCATCCTTGCACTATGGATCCATGTAGTAGCTAGATGGCTGGTTCTCCTCCTTTGTGCTTTCATGTCTAGATCTTTTGAGCTCCGTTCATGATCAAGATCATCCATTTGTAATTCTGCATTTTGTGTTTGTGGGGATCCGATGGATATTGAGATTCTATTTCAGATTGATTATTGATTCTATCATGTCTTTGTTATTTATGATCTTGCATGCTTTCCATTGTTAGTACCTATCTTGGCCAAGTAGATGCTAGCAACTCCAAGAGTTAGTATTTATGCTTGATAGTGGGTTCATGCCTCTGATAATCTGGGGAAGTGACAGAAATGTCTAAGGTACTAGATGTGCTGTTGCTACTAGGGAGAAAACAACAATCCTTTGTTTATAAAACAATCGTATTGTTTACATTACACACAATTCGTAAAGAAATAATCGGTTGCTTGCAACTTAATACTGGAGGGGGTTCGGATGATAACCTGAAGATGGATTATTAGTCATAGATGCAGGTTGATGGTGGTCTATGTCTAATCAAGTTCCAAGATGATTAGTATATGCTTATATGCTTTCTCGATGTTTGTCAATTGCCCCGCTGTAATTTGTTCACCCAGCATGTTATCTATCTTAAGGATGATTATTAGAACTATGGATCCCGGTCCTTTTCTTTTACATACAATGTATAAACTATTTACTGCTTTGTGTTTACTTTCTGTAAACTATTACTTCCTTCCATTCGATACGTTTAATTTTTTGTTTTTAGCAAAATCTGTGAGATTGACAACCTCATCGCAAGTTGGGGACAGAGTTCTGTGGTTGTGTTGTGCAGGTCTCCACGTTCTCTTTGTGCCGGTAGTGCACCACCTTAGCGTTCAGCTAGCTACACCTTTGGGGTGTTTCTTTGCTCCTACTGAATTGATAACCTTGGTTTCGTACTGAGGGAAAATTTGCTGCTGTGTTCATCATACCTTCCTCTTGGGGTTCCCCAACGAGATCGATATATTTTGGGCCATCAAGTACCGGCCTAGAGCAAACTCTACCATGTTCTAGAACCATCATGGCACCACCCCTAAAATTTCATAGCACAGTAGGTTGCATTCTCATTATGTGTAGATAGTTGTTATTAATAGACTTAAAGTATGCATTTTCTCTAACAAAACTATTGGTTAGTAACAACTTAATGTTTGTTAAATCACATTTCATATAGAACGTTGGGCTGTTAGATCCAATGGTTCAGAGCACCTAGATTCATGTTGAATAGTACCTATAGAGCAAACTCCACCATGTTCTAGAACCATCAGCATGTCACCACCCCCAAAATTTCATAGCATAGTAGGCTGTATTCTCAATATATGTAGATAGTTATTATTAATATACTTAATGTATGCATTTTTTCTCTAACAAGACTATTGGTTAATAACAACTTAATGTTTGTTAAATCACATTTCATACATTAGAGAAAAAATGCATAAATTAAGTCTATTAATAATAACTATATACACATATTGAGAATACAGCCTATTGTGCTATGAAATTTTGGGGGTGATGACATGATGGTTCTAGAGAACATGGTGGAGTTTGCTCTAGATACTATTCAACACGAATCTAGCTGCTCGGAACCATTGGATCTAATAGCCCAATGGTCAGGATTGGTTCTATGGATCCAATCAAAACTACTCCATTATAGTAGTAGACATCTAAAACATGAAATTTTTGGTAACATGGTCTAGAGAAACAAGGGAGAAGATTCTAGAATGATGGAGAAGTGTGTTTTGAGTTTTGTGCATAGCATTCATTGCGATGAAGACTATCAATATAATCTTCTAGATTCTAGAACGAAAACGAAGATCCAACGGCTAGAAATATTGGGATTCGCGAGTCTTGATCCAACGGTCAATATTCAAAGTTATCCGTACACTATATAGTGGTAAGATAAGATAAGAAATATGTGGACTTGGATGTAATTTTCTTTTTTTAGGTCCTTGGTGTAACATGCAGTTCCACAGACCATGTTAAGTTGTGAACTGAAGTATCTGGCTCCTTCTAGACCCACCCTACTTGAAAAAATTCCACCACCCCATATTTCTTACCACTATATAGTGTACGAATAACTTTGAATATTGACCGTTGGACCGAGAATTATAAAGAAACCATATGGTCCACTGTCCACTCTGTGTGATAATTGGGACGGTGGCATTTTATTTTAACTTTGTTAGAGCATCTCTAGCAGATACCACATATCGCTGCGTACTGCAAAATAACCGCCCATTTGCGGTACGAGGTGGGAAAAATTGGTCATTCGAGATACCCTAAAACGTACCGCATCCAAAGAAAAATTATGGTTTCTCGCAAACCGACGCTTCAGTGCCGCATATATACCGCACCGAGGGTTTGTACCGCATCCTGGCGTGTTTGTTGGTGGGAGGGAAGTTTCCACATCCTCGCTTCCCGCTCACAGCCGCCACCGTCGCCGGTTGTTTCCACCCCCCAATATCCCTCTCCTTAGTCCCATCACTCTTTGCCACCATCGCTGTAGCCATGGCCAGACCCAATATGAATTACTACGAGGCGTCGATGTTCGCCTACCATGGTATCCTTGCACCACCTCGCACGAAGATTCTGGCAGGCTTCGAGCTCAGCCACTTCGGGGTGCCGGTGGCGCCCATTCCCCGCGGCGCCGAGCTGTATCGCCGGATCAAAGATCGCCGCCTCAAACTGCCAGACTAGAAGCGAGCAATGCTCCGATACGCGGCTGCGAGCTCCTATTGGCATAGGCTATTCAAGCTGGAGCGTAGGGCGGCACTTGCCATTTGCCTCGAACACCAGTGCGAGGTCCACCCCGATGACCGCAACGCCGAAGCTAGGGTGCAATTCTGGGCGGTACCTGGGCGCACAATCAGCACCGCCATCAACGATGCGCTCCAGGATGATTTCATGAGGGAGGCGAACCGCGCCGGAATCATCGAGATTTCTGATAGTGGTAGCGACGAGGAGCAGGCAAAGGACGGCGGCGCGGAGGACAGTGGAAGCGAGATAGTCGATTAGGGTTCCCACTTAATCATTCGCTATGTCGCTTTGTACGCATTTAATCGTTTTCTATGTCGATTGAAAAACTCGAATCCATGGTGTTTGCTAGTTCATACACTGATGAATTCAGTGCTTTGCGGTACAAATTACTTTGCGATATAGGTGACGGGGCAGAACAGATGCTGCAAAACTGAACCGTAAAATGGAATATTCTGTTTTGCGATACGATGTCATAGCAAAGCTGCGATGGGTTCCTGACATGAGGTACAAAATACGGGGAGTAGTAAAATGCAATGAGATGAGGGAGTAATTTCTAGAGCCCTAGTTATTGCAGCCCCTAATTTCTGACATCTACCTTTTCTCTCTGCATACGGTAGAGTGCCAAGGAAAAAATAAACCAATGGGGAGAGAATTATGGTGTAGTTAAGAGGCTAGCTCTAATAATATTCCTAAGATTTTCTCACCGATTTTCAAGGCCACGTCTTGGTACCAACAAAACAGTAGTACTAGCTAGTACCCCCTCCATTCCAAAATATAAGATGTTTTAGCTTTGTGAAAAGAGTGCATCTAGACCGCTTTTGGTGTATATGTCCATTTAGATTGAACATATACACTAAAAGCAGTCTAGATACACTCTTTTCACAAAACTAAAACATCTTATATTTTGAAATGGAGGGAGTACATGTTTTTTTGAATAGGCAGTACTAGTACTCCATGTTAAGGCTAGTCATAGTGGGAGTAACTTGGGTAGTAACCTAGTCCTACTTGTATTGCCAACAAAACATTTAGATGATATGACATGCAATTAAATGAAGAGAGGGAGGATTGTGGTAACTAGCCATGTTACCATAACATCACACATTGCAAGACAAAATGAGTCTACATTGCAATAAATGAGACTATGCATGATACCACACCTATGTTATTTTCCACTATGGCGGTAGTAATTTAGACTAGTAACATATGCATGTTACTACTACTCTTAGTTACTTCCCACTATGACCAGCCTAAGTGGGGATTTGGCTATGCGAGAGGCCGCACAATTACCAAGATAAGCATGCAAGCTTGGTTAGGTAGGCACTTAATATTTGAAGGTCAACTATACCGGTGGTAGTAGCTTTCTACCATTGATTGCTTGTACGAGTAATACTACTAGTACTCCATAGTATACATATGTACTACACTTCCAAAAGCAAGAGTACAAAAGTACCTAGATTGAGTAGCGGTGGAGTCTGCCGCAGAGCGATATCCAGAGAGAGAGAGAGAGAGAGAGAGAGAGAGAGAGAGAGAGAGAGAGAGAGAGAAGGAAAGATAGAGGTTGTGTGGGCGAGCGCCATCCGTATGATAGAGAAAGCCAGGGACGCCCACCCCCAGGTCGACTCTTTGCAGCGCCTCCGTGTCGTGCTAGCACACGCCGTGGAACGCACTCATTCTGACGCCATCTTTGCAGCATGGCTCAAGAAGACGGTGGACTCTTTCCTCATCAGCTTCGGCATCGTCACAGGCATGGTGGACGACCTCACTGCCCGCCTTCAGGCCATGCATCGTGATGCATACCCAACAGGTATGTTTGCCACAATGCATGCTACCGGCAGCGATATCGTTTTCTTCTATGGAATTCAATCATCTAGCCTATCTATAACTGACTTTTAGCCCCAAAATTTGGTCCAGGTGTTCCTCCCCAGGTTGTTGCCGCGCTCACCACTTCCCTGGCTGGTCTCTCTAGAGACGATCTGTTCCGCGCACTGATGACCCTGCAGCTTTCCGAGGCTTTGCCTGCCGCACCGGCGAACGTCTACATGGAGGTAGCTGTTATCGCATAGCGTCTTGCCTAGCACGACGAGCTAGACCTCTTCATCAGCCTCCTTGAGCAGTGTGTATTCCAGGGCACGTCGGGCGTGAACAACGCCCGCACGGCCCCCATCCTCTGTCGCAGGGATATCCTTGACAACTTTGCAAAAAAACATGTCAATCTGGTAGGTACCATTGCTCCTCGTGGCGTGGGAAACTGAGGTTGAAGTCGAAGGGCATCTCAAGGATTTCGATGTAATTTTAGTTTTTGTTAAGGTGCTTTGTACTGTTCGATGTTTCTTTTAATGCTAGGATCCTTTTCGCAAAAAAGGAGAAGGGAAGACGTATGATGATTCTCCATGGTTACTATCACTTTGTCATTTATATGGATCGATCACATGTGGGTTTAACAAACATTATGTTTTTGTTTAACCAATAGTCTTCATAGAGAAAAAAGGCATACATTAAGTCTATTAATAATAACTATATACACATATTGAGAATATAGCCTTCGGTGTTATGGAATTTTTTTGAGGAGGGGTGTGACATGATAGTTCTAAGCATGGTGGAATTCGCTCTGGCTATTGTTCAACACCAACACATGGAGCAAGAAATTGTGAAATCTGCGATGTCCTCTTCCTATCTATATACCACTATATAGTACATGAGTTTTTAAATTTGGATTTGCCACTCAGCTTAAGGGTCTTTTCCCACGATGCACCTTTGGTGTAATCCAAACTGTTGATTTAAACGTTGGAGCTGCTATGTGCCACACATCAAGCTAGAACACAATAGATCTGGCGGCTATGAGGGCTTGGATTCGTCACCTTGCTTTCCCATGCACTACTCGCGCTGATGAAGTTGCCGGACTCTTCAAGATTACTCCATGGTGGCAGCTAAAAGGTACCCCCTTTTGTCGTTTTGTAGTCAGAGTTGAGGGCCCCATGTGGCATACAACCACTTAAATCATATCTTTATTGTGGCTTCATTCATTGTCTATAAGCAAACGAAAAGACTACTACCATTAAATGTGAGCATTTTACCTGCTCGACTACCTCTATGCACTAATCGTCCATCCATCCAATCACTCGCTATATAATTTAAAGTGTTCAATTTTCCCTAACTGACAAATGATTCTTCAAACTAACAACCTAGAAAACTCCTCTAGAAAGAGAGAAAGAGAAATTACTTATGATGTTAATTGGGTATGTAGTATTACCTCTGTATGTAAATACAAATTAGCGGAAGTACTTAATCACTAACGTGTAACTAATTCGTGTGTTATTTTATAGTAAAAATACTTTAGTACAAAAATGTAAAACTGTGACGGAAGAAAAGAAGTGGTTTCATTTATGGAGTGTAGAGAATCTCATTATTTATCATGACAACATTACAAATTTATAATAGTGTGGTACTCCCTCAATGCGAAACTTAGATTTGTCTAGATTCACGAGTATATAGATGGAGTATATAGATCATATTCACGAGTATATAGATGTATTTTAGTGATACATACGAATCTAGATAAATTCCAAGTCACTTGTTTCCGAACTAATCGTTTTATCACAAGTCTCCTAAGACAAGAGGTTAATTGTCTTTGTGAGTGTCCACAAGAATGTAGCACATTTATTGAATTAAAAAATTTGCACCTAGCCACCACAAATGAATCTAGCATGCTCCCTCCTTGACACTTGTAATTACAAATTAGATGGTCACTAAGGTTTATACACATCAGGTTATTGCATATGGTTATTATGTTGGAGTTCATTTCTTGTGCTATATATTCTTGGTGATGAAGACATTATTTTTTCATGTAATGGAAACATTTCCCTTGATGGTAAAAACATTGTTTCGTTTTATGGAATGCTCTGTAAAATGGTAAATATTAATTATTAATAATGAAAATATTTTTAGATACTAAAAAAGGTCACAACTCTTTTTTGGTCGTTTCATGCATTATTGGAAATGATGGTAGTTTAATGTAATATTTAGAAAGTAGGGAAAAAATGACGAAACTTACACGTAACATTGAATGTAGGCTCAAATCGTTGTTCATGGAGAGGTATACGTACATTATCTGCTTGGACGTCAAATGTGAATAATGCAAAACCAAAATTGTGCATGTCGACAGTCATGCAAAACCATTTATGGTAATACATCCATTAAAAAATACACGATATCTTGGTAAGCTAGAAACATGTTTGGGAGTACTTCTAAAATACCCGAATAGTTCTAAGTCGACCAAGTATTGCACCAAAGTTCTAAATTATACAGAATATTATTATACTTTAATAAGGTAAGTTATTGCAGTACACGCAATAAATAGTCGTGCGAAGCACGTACAGTTTACTAGTATACACCAAGGCAGCTGACCAACACGCTAGAGGCTCTTGTCAAGAAAAATGGAAAAAACAGGCCACACACACAGAACATGGCCGTACCAAGGCACACGTGTGCGACGCCACGCAGTGGGACAAGGGAGAGATCAGCCAGCCAGTGCGTGTGCGGCGCTACACAGGAGGGTGGAGAGAGAATGGATGGTGAAAGACAGCGAAGGAGAGAGAAAACATAGTAGTACTACTAGTAGTACTGTGCTACTAGTAGTAGGTACCTGTACCTCGTGTCAGAAACCTGTCAAACTAGCTTTACTCTAACATCGCACCGCCTTCAACTCCTTCGCTGCTCTCGCGCTGATCCCGTTAATAATCTCTTCTTACTCTTCATTTTTTTCTTCTGTTTTTTCTCTGGCAGCTTTGGGGTTAATTTTATGGTGCCCCTGGTTTAGTAGAAGTACGGACTACTCAAGTTTTGCACAATAGTCCTTTTTTCTAAAAATTGGGTCTGGGGCATTCAGATCCAAAATATTCGTGCGCAAAATAATTCTAGTCATTGGGAACTTTTTCTTTTTCTTTCTATCGAGGAATTTGCCTCGAAGTACCAAGAACGTGCGCGTTAAAATCCAATGGTGGGCATAAAAATTACATAGTGGTCCAAATAGAAAAACAAAATACATCTGGGACCTATACTTTTACAGCACAAACCCTAAAGATACAACTCGGATTGAACATGTTTTTCCTAATACTAGTTCGAAACTACCACCCTAGCATTATTGTATACCATGGAAAGACACACCCATCTACCAAATATGGGAACATTATCATGAACTATGATGTAGATATGGCCATGACCTAATCGGTCGTTCGGCTCGAGAAACCCTCGAGTGTTCAGGCCATATCTAATGTGACTACGGCTTTTTCGAATGTTTCAAATCTCACGTTTACCATTTTTTCATGGCAGATACTGCAAACGAGAGGATGTCATGCGAACCCTTTTCGTTTATTCATTTTCCTTTATATTCTTTGTTTTTTAATCTGTGTAAGAGTTGCCAGCATTAAAATTCACATATATCAAGATATTGAGTCATTCAGAAATCTCGGCGATTTTCAAGATATTGACCCACAGTGTACACCTTCAAAATAGTTTCATAGTATAACTTCAAGAGCAATCTTTGTGAGTCTCTCTCTCTCTCTCTATGTGTGTGTGTGTGTCTGCTTCTTCTTCTCGGGGTGTTACATGGAGCAACAAGAGTAGTATATCTTACCACTATCTCATATTTCCATTATCTTACCACTTTTTTTATATAGTGTATGAATAACTTTGAATGTTGACCATTGGATCGAGACTTGCGAATCCCAACATTTCCTGCCGTTGGATCTTCTTTTCCATTCTAGGCCATCATGTTTGATTCAAAGGATTTACATGGGAAATTTATAGGATTAAATCCCATAAGAATTATTTCTATAATGATGTTTGATTTGTATGATTATTGATTCCTATAGGAAATTTTCGTAGGGAATCCTTTGCACTAGATTGCATTGGAAATCTAACATCGATCCACGCCCAAACATCTTTCTTATAATCCTTTTTTTCCTTTGATGGAATCAAACAAACTTTCTTGCATATATATGGATTCCTATAGGATTAAAGTGGGCATGACACCGTAATTCTATGTTTTTCCTATTCCTATGCTTTTCCTGTTGGAGATATGCCCAAGAGGCAATAATAAAAGTGGTTATTATTATATCTTTGTGTTTATGATGAATGTTTACATCCCATGCTATAATTGTATTATTAGGAAACACTAATACATGTGTGTTTTGTAAACATAAAAGAGTCCCTAGTAAGCCTCTTGTTGAACTAGCTTGTTGATTAATTGATGATCATGGTTTCCTGATCATGAACATTAGATGTGATTAATAACAAGGTTATATCATTAGGAGAATAATGTGATGGACACACACCCATAGTAAGCGTAGCATAAGATCAAGTCATTAAGTTCGTATTGCTGTAAGCTTTCAAATACATAGTAACCTAATCCTTCGACCATGAGGTTATGTTAATCACCATCACCGGATGGGTACTTTGATGACATCAAACGCCGCTTCATAACTGGGCGGTTATAAAGGTGTCATTGGGTATTCTGAAAGTATGTGTTGAAGCGCATAGACCAAGATTGGGATTTGTCCATCCATATGACGGATAGATATACTTTGGGCCCTCTCGGTGGAATGTCATCTAGATAGCTTGCAAGCATGTGACTGGGTCACAAGGGATGACATAACATAGAACGAGTAAAGAGTACTTATCAGTAACGAGTTAGAACTAGGTATGGAGATACCGACGATCAAACCTCAGATAAGTAGAATATCATGTGACAAAGAGAATTGGTTTCGTATGTTAATGGTTCTATCGATCACAAAGTCATCGTTGAGTATGTGGGAGCCGTTATGGATCTCCAGATCCCGCTGATGGTTATTGATCGGAGAGGTGTCTTCATCATGTCTGCATATTCATGAACCGTAGGGTGACACACTTAAGGTTCGAAGTTGTTTTAAGTAGATATGGAATATGCGTTGGAGACCGAATGATGTTCAGAGTCTCGGAATGGATCCGGGACATCACGAGGAGATCCGGAATGGTCCGGAGAATAAGATTCATATATTGGGGATCATTTTCTAAGTTAGGAAATGTTCCGGAGTGTTTGTATGGAGATTCTAGAACGTTTCAGAATGTTCTGGAAGGTTCTAGAGGATTTCTTGGAGTTTGCTTGAAAACCAAGAAAGGATCAAGGGAGTCCAAGTGGGGCAAGACACGTATTCATGGGGGAGGAGGACTCCTCCCCCCAACCCGCCGGCCCAAGGAGGAGGGGAGTCCTACTAGGACTCCCCCTCCCCAGGCGCGCCTCCCTCCCTTAAATAGAAGGGAGGGGGCGCCCCCTCTTGCCCTCCTCTCATAACACCCAATCTCTGCCGCCTCTCTCCTCCACCTTTCTTCTGCACAGGCATAGGCGAAGCCCTGTAGAATTCTATACTCCACCACCACCACCACGCCGTCGTGTTGCTGGGATTCTGTGGAGAAGATCTACTACCTCCGCCGTCATGGAACGGGAGAGGAAGGTCTGCTTCGACTCATCGCGTGTGACCGTCTGAAGCGCGCTGTAACGTGGCGCCGGAAGGATCGTCCACACGATCTTGAGATCGGCAAGTGATCGACTACATCATCCACGAGATCTAATCTCGTAACGCTTTCGGTTCTACGAGGGTTAGTACCGATCTATCTCGTTGCTCATGTCTAATAGATTAGATCTTGGCTTTTATCTAGATTAGATCTGGGTTTTGTTCGTTCTTGCGGTAGAATTTTTTTGTTTTCCATGCTACGAACCCATCAGTGGTATCAGTCGTGTCTCATGCGTAGATCTGTTGCGACGAGTAGAACACAATGAGGTTGTGGGCGTTGGTGCTTGTCGATCTTTTGCTATGTGTGTACATTGCATCTTGCGGTATGGTGGGATGAAGCGGCTCGGTAACATTACATGTCATCGTACATGAGACTTGCTCCACGCTTGACGCAACTCGTATTGCACAAGTGGCTTTGGTGTCATCTCTCCCATCATAGTATAGATCCAATCTACACTTTGCACTTGATAGCACTTGTATCAACGTTGTGGTTCAGTTTAAATAGGTAAGATGCGTTCTTATTCGAAAGCCCAAGCCACGTAAAACTTGCAAAGAAAATTAGAGGCGTCTAACTTGTTTTTGCGGGTTTTGTGATGTGATATGGCCTACATGTGATTGTGATTGTATTTGATGTATGCAATGATCCTTGTTGTAATATGGCAACTTGAGAAGCCTAATGGTTGTCTTTAATTCTGTAAGACACGTGTGTCTATTCATCTTGTAATAGCTTTGTTCCAAGTAGTTGTAATAGTTGCTAGTGATGATGGACAACCATGAAGCGCCACGAACCTTGACGCCTTAATCTGGTGATGATGGAGATCATGTCCGTGCTTTGGAGATGGAGATCGAAGGCATAAGAAGAAAGGGCCATATCATATCACACTAATTATGAATTGCCTATGATGTTAATCCTTTATGCATCTTGTATTGCTTAGATCGCGACGGTAGCATTATAAGATGATCCTCTCACTAAATATCAAGTAATAAAGTGTTAGTCCTTAGTTGGCACCGTTGCTAAGACTAAATCGTTTGAAGCATCTCGTGATGATCGGGTGTGATAGACTCTCGTGCATATACAACGGTGCAAGCCAGATTTGCACATGCGGAAACTAAGGTTAATCTTGGAGCCTAGCATGTACATACATGGTCTCGAACACGGAATACCGAAAGGTAGAGCATGAGTCATATGATTGATATGATGAACATGAAGATTGTTCGCCAATGAAACTACATCTTCTCTCGTGATGATCGGACTTGGTGTAGTGGATTTGGTTCGTGTAATCACTAAGACAACGTGAGGGATGTTGTTTTGAGTGGGAGTTCACCTAGTTAATTTAAGAATTAAATTTGAACACTATTTATCATAAACTTAGTCTAAACTACTTGCAAATTTGTTGTAGATTATGGCGACGTTTCCATCAATTTCAATGCGTTCCTAGAAAGAAAAGCTTAAGAACAATGGAAGCAATTTCACGGACTGGTTCCGTGGTGAAAAGATCCTCATGGCTGGTCGGTTGACCTATGTGCTCGAGCACCGCTAGGTGACCCACTGCGAAGATGCCACCGATGACGTGAAGAATGTTTATGCCACTCGGAAACATCACTACTCCAGTTCATGTGCCATCCTGACGGTTTAGAATCAGACTTCAAAACGTTTTGAGCACCATGACCCGTTTGAGATCATTAAGGAGCTCAAGCTCATTTTTGAGACTCATGCCATGGAAAGCTATGAAGCTTCAGAAGTTCTTTACCAAGATGGAAGAGGGTAGCTCGTTAGCGAGCACGTGCTCACCATGTCCGGGCATGCAATCAAACTCCGAGTTGGGGATACCGATTCCTAATGAATTGGGGATTCACCGTGTCCTCCAATCACGCCACCAAGTTACAAGAACTTTGTGATGAACTACAATATGCCTTTGCATGAACAAGGCGTTGCACGAACTATCGTCCATGCTGAAAACGCTGAAGTGGAGATCATGAAAGAACACCAAGTGTTGATGGTCAATAAGACCACCAATTTCAAGAAACGGGCAAGCCTAAGAACAGGGCAACTTCAAGAAGGACGGCAAGAAAGCTGCCGCAGACCTTTAAAGAAGCCCAAGGCTGGTCCTAAGCCTGAAATCGAGTGCTTCTCACGCAAGGGTGCTGGTCCTTTGGGCGTAATCGCCCCAAATACAGCGGATCTGAAGAACAGCAACATCAAGAAGAAAGGTATATTCGATATACATGTTATAGATGTGTATCTTACTAGTAATCGTAGTAGTGCCTGGGTATTTGATACTGGTTCGGTTGCTCATATTTGTAACTCGAAACAGGAGCTGCGGAACAAACGAAGACCGGCGAGAGACGAGGTGACGATGCACGTTGGAAATGGCTCCAAGGTTGATGTGATCGCCGTCGGCACGCTTCCTCTACATCTACCATCGGGATTAGTTTTAAATTTAAATAATTGTTATTTGGTGCCTGCGTTAAGCATGAACATTATATCTGGATCTTGTTTATTGTGAGACGGTTACTCTTTTAAGTCTGAGAATAAAGGTTGTTCGATTTATATGAGTAATATCTTTTATGGTTATGCACCTGAGATGAATGGTTTATTCTTATTGAATCTCGATAGTAGTGATACACATGTTCACAATATAGATGCTAAACGAATAAAATTGAATGATAATTCTACATACATGTGGCACTGTCGTCTTGGTCACATTGGAGTGAAGCGTATGAAGAAACTCCATTCTGATGGACTTCTTGAATCACTTGATTTTGAATCACTTGAAAGATGCGAAGCATGTCTAATGGGAAAAATGACTAAAACTCCATTCTCTGGCATAATGGAGCGAGCTATAGACTTATTGGAAATAATACATATCGATATGTGCGGTCCAATGAGTGTAGCATCGCGTGGTGGATATCGTCATGTTCTCACTTTCACGGATGACTTGAGTAGATATGGACATGTCTACTTTATGAAACATAAATCCGAAACTTTCGAGAAGTTTAAGGAATTTCAAAGTGAAGTGGAAAATCATCGTAACAAGAAGATTAAGTTTCTGCGTTCTGACCGTGGAGGTGAATATCTGAGTTATGAGTTTGGCATGCATTTAAAGAAATGTGGAATACTTTCATAGTTGACACCGCCGGGAACACCACAGCGTAATGGTGTGTCCGAACATCGTAATCGAACTCTCTTAGATATGGTTCGGTCTATGATGTCTCTTACAGATTCTGAATTATCATTTTGGGGCTATGCATTAGAGACAGCCGCATTCACTTTAAATAGGGCACCATCTAAATCTGTTGAAACGACACCGTACGAATTGTGGTTTGGAAAGAAACCTAAGTTGTCGTTCCTTAAAGTTTGGGGTTGCGAAGCATATGTAAAGAAGTTACAGCCTGATAAGCTTGAACCCAAAGCGGAGAAATGCGTCTTCATAGGATACCCTAAAAGAACAATTGGGTATACCTTCTATCATAGATCCGAAGGCAAAGTTTTCGTTGCTAAGAATGGATCCTTTCTGGAGAAGGAATTTCTCTCGAAAGAAGTGACTGGAAGGAAAGTAGAACTCGACGAGGTTGTTGAACCTTCTCTCGGAGTTGAGAGTAGCGCAGCACCGGAAGATGTTTTTGTGCCGCCTGCACCAACTAGAGAGGAAGCTAATGATGATGATCATGAAACTTCGAACGAAGTTACTACTGAACCTCGCAGGTCAACGAGGGTTCGTACCACTTCTGAGTGGTATGACTCTGCCTTGAACGTCATGTTAGTGGACAACACTGATGACCCTGCGACGTATGAAGAAGCTATGGTGAGCCCAGATTTCGACAAATGGCTAGAAGCCATGAAATCCGAAATGGGATCCATGTACGAAAACCAAGTATGGACTTTGGTGAACTTACCGGATGGCCATAAGGCTGTCGAGAACAAATGGATTTTCAAAAGAAAAACAGATGCTGATGGTAATGTTACCGTCTATAAAGCTCGACTTGTCGCGAAAGGGTTCCGACAAATTCAAGGAGTTGACTACGATGAGACTTTCTCACCAGTAGCGAAGCTAAAAGTCCGTGAGGATTATGTTAGCAATCGCATATTTCGATTATGAAATTTGGCAGATGGATGTCAAAACGGTGTTCCTTAATGGTGACATTGAGGAAGAGTTGTATATGGTACAACCCAAGGGTTTTGTCGATCCTAAAGATGCTGACAAGGTATGCAAACTTCAGAGCTCCATTTATGGACTGAAGCAAGCATCCCGGAGTTGGAATCAACGTTTTGATAAAGTAATCAAAAACTTTGGATTTATACAAACTTATGGAGAAGCTTGTATTTACAAGAAAGTGAGTGGGATCTCTGTAGCATTCCTAGTTCTATATGTAGATGACATATTGTTGATTGGGAATGATATAGAACTTCTTAAAAGCGTCAAAGCCTATTTGAATAATAGTTTTTCGATGAAGGATCTTGGCGAAGCGGCATATATTCTAGGCATCAAGATTTATAGAGATAGATCAAGACGCCTAATAGCGCTTTCACAAAGTACATACTTAGACAAAGTTCTAAATAAGTTTAGAATGGAAGAGAGCAAGAAAGGGTTCGTGCCCATGTTGTCAGGTAAGACCTTGAGTAAAACTCAAAGTCCGGCTATGGCAGAAGATAGAGAAAAGATGAATAAAATTCCCTATGGATTCCTATAGGATTAAAGTGGGCATGACACCGTAATTCTATGTTTTTCCTATTCCTATGCTTTTCCTATCCTACGAATCAAACAAGCCCCTAGCATCTAAAAGATTCTATTGATAGTCTTCAGCATAATAAATGCTATGCACAAACCTCAAAACACACTTCTCCATCATACTATAATCTTCTCCCTCGTTTCTCTTAACCATGTTACCAAAAATTTCAAGTGTTAGGTAGCTAATAATCTTTGACTTCTACATGATGATATAAAGTACAAGAACCAAATATACACCCATACTTCTCATCTTATCTTACCACTATATAATGTACGAATGACTTTGAATATTGACCGTTAGATCAAGACTGGTGAATCCCAACATTTCCAGTCGTTGGATATTCTGTTCTATTCTAGCATCTAGAACATTCTATTGATAGTCTTCATCACAATGAATGCTATGCATAAAACTCAAAACACACTTCTCCAACATTCTAGAATCTTCTCCCTCGTTTTTCTGGACCATGTTACCAAAATTTTCAAGTTTTAGATAGCTAATAATCGCTGACTTCTACATGATATATATACTATACAAAGTACAAGAACCAAATATACACCCATACTTTATAGATGTTGATCAAATTTATATTTTATTCTACTTTACCCGTATTATAATTTTATATAGTGATGATATGTGTTAGACATCAATTATCTGAGTCTCACACGCAGGACACGTGCAATTTACTAGTTATATATATATGTTAATCAAATTTATAAATTTTTGTGCTTTACCTATTATAATTAATAGCTAGTCCATAAAGTACCAGGTGTGTATTTGGTTCTTTGTACTTTGTATCATGTAGAAATCAACCTACTATTAGTTACCTAGTACTCAACATGCTCTAGAGAAATGGCGAACATGATTCTAGAATTACCGAGAAGTGTGTTTTAAAGTTTGTGCATAACATTCAGTGCACTAAAGAACATCAATAGAATATTCTAGATGCTAGAATGGATTGAAGATCCAACTTAATTCTATTTAGCAGTGTTGTGTTTTGCCAGTCTTGATCCAACGGTCAAAGTTTAAAGTTATTTGTATACTATATATATAGTGGTAAGATATGATTATATAATAGGTTAAGCTCAAAAAGTTTTAAATTTGATGGACATTGATAAAGTATGGGTGTATATTTGGTTCTTCTACTTTGTATCATGTTGAAGTCAACGTAGAAGTCAATGTTTGTTAGCTATACCTAATACTTCTAATTTTGGTAACATGGTCTATAGAAATGTCCGAAAGATTCTAGAATGATAGAGAACCGTTTTAAGATAAGAAGTATGGGTGTATATTTGATCCTTATACTTTGTATGTCACATAGAAGTCAAAGATTATTAGCTACCTAATACATTCAATTTTCGATAACATGGTCCAGAGAAACAAGGGAGAAGATTCTACTATAATGGAGAAGTGTGTTTTGAGGTTTGTGCATAGCATTCATTATGCCGAAGACTATATATTAATAGAATCTTCTAGATGCTAGAATGGAAAAGAAGATCCAACGGCTAGAAATGCTGGATTCGTGAATCTTGATCCAACGGTCAATATTGAAAGTTATTTGTACACTATATAGTGGTAAGATAAGATAAGATAAGATCATGCAGAAATCAACAATTATAAGCTACGAGGGACAAGATTCTATTATGATGGAGAAGTGTGTTTTGAGGTTTATGCATAGCATTCATTATGCTGAAGACTATCAATAGAATCTTCTAGATGCTAGAATAGAAAAGCGGATCCAACGGCTGGAAATGTTGGGATTCGCGAGTCTTGATCCAACGGTCAATATTTAAAGTTATTCGTACACAATATAGTGGTAAGATGGTAAGATAAGATAAGATATAGCAATCATAATCTTTTTTTGTGTGTGTGCTAACGGGTGGGGCGAGTATTTCATACATAACAGAATAGCACATACTCTATATATATACAAATGTATCTAGCACTAAAACTTGACTAGCTATATCCGTATCTAGATGAATCTAAACCAACAAATATGGGTTGGAGGGATTATATGTTTGTAGCACATCTCGCTCTCATACATATACTCATACTAAAACATATCATGTATATGGAAATGTATATGTACACATCTGCAGATACTTGGACAGTCACACGTCACACACACGCAAACAGCTACACGTATACATGTACATGGCTGCACACCACACACGCATACACAGACACGTACAAATACATGTACACATGGCCACACATGTATACATGGCAAGACACATGTAAAAAATATAAGCCTTAATTAATGAGCTCTAGGATAAAGGTAGTACAAATTAATTATACGACATTTAGGCCTTAATATTATATTGTTTGGAAGAAGAAAAGTTAGGGTCCTACGAATTCTCTAGCTTTTCTTCTACAGTATAAGTTAGAGGATCTGTATAACTTGTTTCTTGCCAAAGATCGTGGTAAATATAGTTTTAGTCCCACTTCTCGCACCCGGGGTACAAATTAGTCCCATATCTTGCAGAGTGGATAAAATCAATCCCAAAGCATGCATCCCTGGTGCAAATCAGTCCATTGTAAACAAATTTGAGCATATTTGACCAAATTCGTACACGTTTAGCTGTCCTGAACGTGCATTTTTGTGATTGAGACAATAAAATAGTATCGGCCTGCAAGTGGTGTCCTTCCACAACTTCTATTGCTTTTGAAAGTTCATGTAGAATTTTTGTGTAGATTGATGCCGTTTTAGCTTGGCTGAACATTGTCCTTTGTAAATGCTCAAGTTAACTAAAACTGCACATGTGTGCATTTCACTCAATATTTCATCATTAGTTTCAAGTTAACTGAAATCTAACCAAATGTGATTCTTTTCTTATACACTTCACAATCCATATGCATCAATTGTTTTATATGTGATGATTCAACTTGAGCATTGCGAAGTACGTTGGATGAGCACATGGACATATGCTGTTCGCATATCATGTCAAATTCCCAAGATTTTAGCTTCAACACATGGGCTTTTCTTTAAACAACGATGCCTTGCATGGGCCCATAAATTACCCTCGCCTCGCTTTTCTTATCTTACCTTACCTCTTACAACTATATGGTGTATGAAGAACTTTGAACACTGGTCGTTGAATCAAGATTGTCAAATCCCAACATTGCTAGCGGTTATATCTTCTTTTCCATTATGGGATCTAGAAGATTCTATTGATAGTGTTTAGCACAATGAAATTTATGTACAAACCTCAAATACATGTTACGAAAGTAGGTAATAAAGGTTGAAATCTACATTATATAAAGCATAAGAACCAGATATACACCCAATACTTTATGGATCTGGCTCAGAAGTATAATTATTTTTTTGAGCTTTACCTACTCCCTCCGGTCCATATTAATGTTCTCAACTTTGTCTAGATTCGGATGAATCTAGTCAAAATTATTAACTAGGTACATATTAATCTAGATAAAGTTGAGAACAATAATATAGGCTGCAGGGAGTATTATAATTTTATAGTGATGATATGTCATACTTCTATTATCTGAGTCTGACGTGCAAGGCAGGTGCAACTTACTAGTATGGACTAACCCGCAAAACTGCATGGTAAGGATAACTGGACGCGGTCAAATTCGCTCAGTTCATTCAAATTCCATTCAATCCGTTTGAAATAGACTAAACTGCGCCCGTGGTGCAAGGTGTGGGGCTAGTTTTCCCATTTACAAGATGTGAGATTAATTTTCACCCTGGATGTAAGAAGCAGGACTAAAAGTGTAGCTCCTTGCCAAACTAGCTTTCCATGGGCATAGAATTGACAAACCAAATACATAGCTCGTTCTTACAGGGACTGGACCGCGTTTCGACGAATCCTTGCATGGTGCTTGTTGTAATTTTGTGGGACCTAGTTATGTCTCCATGTATAAGGTGAACTTTTTCCATAAGGTGGATCCCACACAACTTGTGGAAGTAGCTATAATGTATAAAGTCAACTTATCTATAAGCTGGGACCCATATGTCTGCAAAAAGTACACACATGCAAGAGAGAGAGAGAGGAGAGAATAAATAATTTTATATTGTTTACACCCACACTGTGTAGCCAAAAGTTGTTCCATATTTGGTTTTTGGCTTTTGGAACTAGTTCCCTACACTATGGAGGTGGTCCCAAATGAGAGAAAACTGGGAACCGGAGCAAGTATAGTTGCTCCGATGCCAAATTTGCTTTTGGGCTTTTGGAACTAGTTCCCTACACTGTGAAGGTAGTTCCATATTTGCTTCATGTGTTTTTTTAGCTAGATGGTGGGACCCATATTATAAATATTTGGAACTAGTACATTGTGGAGCTCTTGCTATATTTTATACCAAAGCCAAATTTACCTTTACGTCAGATTTGGCAATGGCGACATTGTGGGTGCCCTTGGACAAGCCACAAGCTTATGGGTCACCCTTAAGAAATTTTCCTTAAGGTGAAGTTCTACTATGTATGTGGTCATCCATAAGGACTACTTTTTTCTTGTGGACACCCTTATGGACAACATAGTGGATGCCCTAAGGTAAACTTTTGCCATAAGGTGGGTCCCACACAGCTTGTGGAAGTAGCTATAATAAAGTCAACTTATCTATAAGCTGGGACCCATATGTCTGCAAAAAGTATACACATGCAAGAGAGAGAGGAGAGAGTAAATATTTTATATTGCTTGTGGACAAGCCACAAGCTTAGGTAAAGATCTACTATGTATGTGGTCATCCATAAGGACTAATTTTTGCTTATGGATAACATAGTGGATGCCCTAATACAAATCTTATTCCGTGAAAAAAGAAAAACAGAGCTCGTCCATGCAAGTAAAATAAAAATACAGAGCTCGGATTTCCGAATTAGTACTCTAGTACAACCTGTACCCTAGGCGTCTAGTAGAGTCAGGCCGGTCACTGTCTCCTCCAAATTAACTACTCCGACCGTCTAGACGTCTACTGGTACTAGGGAGTAGGGAGTCGGCGGGTCACTGAAATGCAGCTGAGGAGCGCATGCTCGTGTTGATTAATCCAGCTTGTCCCCCCTTCCCTATTCCCCCGCCCCTCCAGGGCGTCTTCCCCTTCTCTTCCTGATGTCTTCCCCTTTCGCATCACGCGCCGCCGCTGCCGCCATATGCCACTTTCAGATTCTCTTCCTCGTCTCGCTCAGGTAGTTGCCACCGTCGATTCCCCCTCTCTCTTATGAAACCCCAATCAATGAAATACAGACGCTGCCTTGCGATGGCATCAGCGAGCAAGAACATTGAGCATGATTCTGAGTTTTTTCACGACGTGTTTACCGAAGGCCCCTTTGAAGAACTCATAACCCGATGCAACGTTATCACCTCCGCTAGCCTAATTGGTTCGTCCAAACTTTTTTTTGAATCTGCGAAAGCTAATGCAACTCTGGATGCTTCAATGCCATTTGGCCTCCCATGTGTTCTTCATTCCCCCTGACAAAGGGACCGCTAGATTTCTTGCATTACTTCAAAATTGATAGCCTCTCATGAAAGTTGTCGCCGCTGGACAGGTTCTCCTCCGATGCAATGGTATCAGGCTATACTTCTGGGTAGTGGGTAGGCGCCAATGGAGATTGGATTGCCACGGCTAGCTTCAGAGGCAAGTTGTATCTTTGCAACATGTACACTCGTCGCAAGATTCCTCTCCTAGCATTTTTGTTCCAAGCAACCGACCAGCCAACCAGGTTCTTGTTGGATAATGATCTTCTAGTTGTAATGCAGAAGATTGCTATTGCCAAGTTCCCATAGCTGCTGGGAGATATAAGGATTTCTCGCTTGTTGTAGTCTTCAACGTCAGAATTGCCATCCTTCAGGGCGGTGATGATGGATGGATAGTTCTTCCACTTCCTCTTAACCACATCCTGAGCCCTTATAGTTACAATGATGGAATTACCCACGACGGACTAGTGTTCGCCATAGCTCTGTATGGCAACGTTCATGTTTGGGATCCTCTGCATCCTGGTAATTATTCCTTCATATGTAGTGTACTGGCTTAATTACTCATGTGCCCAATCTAGTGTACTGAATTGACATAGGGAGTGTTTCGTTTAAATGAAAATACGAGTAGTTATTTTAGACTCTATGAACTATACGAATCATAGTTTTCCCACAGGATTTTTTTCTTATAGCAGTCGTTTGATTGATCGGATTGAATTATGCACAGTAGATTTTTACAGATGTCTTTTAGTTCATTCGATAGGAATTTAAGATATACTTAAAGCTCCTAAAAAGAATCCTGCAGGAGTATAAATGGACATGCAAATGTAAAATCCTCTGTCTTTCCTATCCTATGTTTTCTGCATTTGCACGGGTTTTCGGCAAGTTCCCATGCAAATGAACCGATCAATTTTTTTTGCCTTTTTTAGACAAAACGAGCCAAAAATTGCCTGTCTTGTTCAAAAAAAATATGAGTCTGTTCTCTAGGAAATTTCCCTATTATATAATGCTTTGTTTCCTTTGTACAATTCTAGGCTATAGTTGTTTTACCTATGTTCGAGCTACTTTGCATGCAGTTCAATTGGAAGGAAATTTTCAGTAGGATTCACTATATCATGATGCCGGAATCATAAGTTAACGCATTCTGCTACCTTTTCAAGGTCATGCGCTGGTCTTGGCATGACCAGCTGTCGCGGATGAGTTGGTGGATTCATTTCTTAATGCTACTAGAGACGAGCACGACTACTTTTTTTGGTTTTTGGTGGTTAGCAAGATCTGCGGATGGTTCTGGACTTCTTCATATATATACGCTTGGCGCTTCTTATGATCCCAGATGTCTTACTTGTCATTGCCGCCATCGTACTGGTGCTGGTCATCCTCGTGTTGTATACTGCGGTCGCACTATCTCCACTTATACTTTCGGGTTTGGCTGCTTGGTGTTCTCATGAACACTGGTCAGGTTGATCAAGCTAATCCATAGGAAAGGATTGCTGACCTTGGATCATATTCTCTTTTCCTTGGAGTGAACTATCCGATTATCATGCGCGTAGACGGTGCAGATCTTACCTCAGGTTATCTAAAGAAAAGCAACTGTGTCTACACCTTACCAACTGCAGCATAGCTTTCCAAAGAGGCGCGGCCTGAATTATGTCGCTTCAGTCTTAGTGGTAAAGACTGCGGTGTTACTTCTGAAATCAATGTCCTTAAGGGAATTAGTAACCCTCGCTTATGGACAGGAACGGTGAAGCATCCGCTTTGGTTTGTACCAACCTTCGTAAATACCGTCGATTGGAACCAGCCTCATGCTTAACTAAGAAGCAAGACATGTTGCCACAGTACATACTGATGTAATCTATATGTATTAGTTGGTCCTACAATTAGAGAAATAGTTCTGATCCATGTTGAAGTGTTTATATTGTTTGGTTGTCTGAAGTCATCGGCTTTCAACTTGTTGGCCTCCTCTCTTTCGAAACATGTCCTTGTATCGGTACTATGTTTATTTACTCATATAAACTTGACTATATTTTTTTGGACCTTTAGCATAATGCACATTAGTCTGCCGGTTCTAGAGTTCTTTTAGAAATTATGGAAATTTTAGCATCAACTGGATGTTACGGACCACATGCCATTGATAAATTGCAAATGTATCTATAATTTTTGATGTTCCATGCTTGGTTTTATCCACTTTCTTGTGTTTTGTTCCAACTTTGGAGTACTTTTCATATGATTTCTTGGACTAACCTATTAACAAGAGCCATAGTGCCATTTACTGCTTTTCTGCTGTTTTGGTTCGGAAAGTCGGAAAATGAATATTCTCGAATTGGACAGGACAAAAGCCAAAGTGCCTATTTTTCCGAAGTGATCAAGTGCGAATCACGAGGCGGAGAAGGGCCAGGAGCCACCACACCACTGGCGCGGCAAGGCAGCCCGTGCCAGGGGGTGGTGTGGCTGCTCCCGGAACCCCCTCGGCCTCTCGTTCCGCCTATATAATGCCCTCAGGACGAAAACCCTAAGTACCCGATCAAAAATCCATGAAAGAGTCTGTAGCTGCCGTGATCTCCATCCCTAGATCGGGAGGGATCTGAAGCTCTTCCCGACACCCTGCCGGAGCGGGGAATTCACCCTAGAGGCCTTCTTCATCACCATGCAAGCCTCCGGTGTGATGCGTGAGTAGTTCATCCTTGGACTACGGATCCATGTAGTAGCTAGATGGCTGGTTCTCCTCCTTTGTGCTTTCATGTCTAGATCTTGTGAGCTTCGTTCATGATCAAGATCATCTATTTGTAATTCTGCATGTTGTGTTTGCGGGGATCCGATGGATATTGAGATGCTATTTCAGATTGATTATTGATTCTATCATGTCTTTGTTATTTGTGATCTTGCATGCTTTCCGTTGTTAGTAGCTATCTTGGCCAAGTAGATGTTAGCAACTCCAAGAGTTAATATTTATGCTCGATAGTGGGTTCATGCCTCTGGTAATCTGGGGAAGTGACAGAAATCTCTAAGGTACTAGATGTGCTGTTGCTACTAGGGAGAAAACAACAATCCTTTATTCATAAAACAATCGTATTGTTTACTTTACACGCAGTTCGTAAAGCAATAATCTGTTGCTTGGAACTTAATACTGGAGGGGGTTCGGATGATAACCTGAAGGTGGATTATTAGTCATAGATGCAGTTGGATGGCGGTCTATGTATAATGTTGTAATGCCCAATCAAGTCTCAAAGGACACAAGATGATTAGTATATGCATGTATTGCTTTCTCGGTGTTTGTCAATTGCCCCGCTGTAATTTGTTCACTCAGCATGTTATCTATCTAAGGAGAGCCATCTCTAGTGAACTATGGATCCCGGTCCTTGTCTTTTACATTCAATCTACAATCTTTTACTGTTTTGTGTTTACTTTCTGCAAACTTTTACTTCTTTCCATTCGATACGTTTAATCCTTTGTTTTCCGCAAAACACGGTGAGATTGACAACCTCGCCATGAAGTTGGGGACAAAGTTACGTGGTTGTGTTGTGCAGGTCTCCACGTTGCTACTAGCACCGTAGTGCGCATACCAAGGCTCATTAGTAACACCTTTGGGGTGTTTCCTTGCTCCTACTGGTTCGATTAAACCTTGGTTTCATAACTGAGGGAAACTTGCTGCTGTGCTCATCATACCTTCCTCTTGGGGTTCCCAACGAGCTCTACATCAAAACCGCCATCAAGCATTTTTCTAGGCGCCGTGCATCGAGCCATCAAGCGATTTTCTGGCGCCGTTGCCGTGGAGTCAAGGACATCTTCACAAGGGGAGTCCCTCATAACCAATCTCTTTACTTTGTTGTTTTTGTTTTGCTTAGTTTCTTTTTGCTTTGTTTGCTTCTTTCGTTCTTCAAAAACACAAAAAAATTAGTTTTACTAGTTTGCTTTCTTATTTGAAAACCCAAAAAAAAATGACTACCCTTGAAAACACTAAGTTGTGTGACTTCACTAGCACCAACAACAATGATTTTATGAGCACACCTATTGCTCCGCCTATGCCTGAAAATACTTTTTTTGAGATAAAACCTGCTTTACTCAACCTTGTTATGAGAGAGCAATTTTCTGGTATTGGTAATGAAGATGCTACTTCCCATCTAAATAACTTTGTTGAACTTTGTGAGATGCAAAATCATAGGGATATAGATGGTGATATTATTAAGCTAAAATTGTTTCCTTTCTCTTTGAGAGGAAAAGCTAAAGAATGGTTGAATTCCTTAACTAGGAATAGTATTGATTCTTGGACTAAGTGCAAAGATGCTTTCATTGGAAAATACTATCCTCCTGCTAAGATTATATCCATGAGAAGTGAAATAATGAAGTTTAAACAACTTGATAATGAGCATGTTGCTCAGGCTTGGGAAAGAATGAAATCTTTGGTTAAGAATTGTCCCACTCATGGACTGACTGCTTGGATGATCATCCAAACTTTTTATGAAGGATTGAACTATTCTTCAAGGAACCTATTGGACTCTGCTGCTGGAGGTACCTTTATGACCATCACTTTGGGTGCTGCAACAAAACTTTTGGACAATATGATGGTTAATTATTCTGAATGGCATACTGAGAGAGCTCCACAAGGTAAGAAGGTAAATTCTGTTGAGGAAACCTCCTCCTTGAGTGATAAAATTGATATTATTATGTCTATGCTTGTTAATGGGAAAGCCCATATTGATCCAAATAATGTTCCTTTAGCCTCTTTGGTTGCTCAAGAAGAGCAAGCTGATGTGAACTTCATAAGAAATAACAATTTTGGTAACAATGCTTATGGTAATAATGCTTATAGGAACAATTTTGGTAACAACAATTATAAGCCATATCCTCCCAACAATGGTAATGCTTATGGAAATTCCTACAACAATAATAAGAGTGCTCCCTCTGAACTTGAAGTTATGCTTAAAGAGTTTATTAGTAAACAAACTGCTTTCAATAAAACTATTGAGGAAAAACTCTCTAATGCTGAAAGAAATATAGCATCTTTGGCTGAAGCTCAATCTTCTTTGAATAAAATGGCTGCTAAACCTGAAACTAATGATAATCCCTTTGTAGCTACTAATGCCATACAAGTAAGAATTGATGAAAATGTTAGACTATTAGCTGAATTACATGCTAAGTGGGAAAGAGAAGATGAAATTGCTAGAAACATTAGTGTTTCTACTATTACCACCACTAGTGTTGAGGCTAGTAATAGTTCTACTACTTTAGATGATAAATTTGATTTTGATCTTGATGGTTGCAACATCTCTGAAGTTATTAAGTTCCTACAAAAGCTTGCTAAAAGTCCTAATGCTAGTGCTATAAACATGGCCTTTACAAAACACATTACTGATGCTCTCATAAAGATTAAAGAAGAAAAGATGAAACATAAAGCTTATATTCCTATAAAACAAGAGGATGGTTGGGAACCCATCATTAATATGAAAGTGAATGACTTTTATTTCAAATCTTTATGTGATCTTGATAGTAGTGTTTCTATTATGCCTAGAAGGATTTATGATATGCTTGATTTGCCTCCTCTTGAAGATTGTTATTTGAATGTCTCACTTGATGATAATGCTAAAAAGAAACTCATGGGGAGTCTTAATGATGTTCTTATTATGGTTAACGATTCCTATGTCCCCGTTGATTTCTATGTTTTGGATGTTGAATACAATGCTTCTTGTCCTATTACTTTGGGAAGACCTTTTCTTAGAACTGTTGGTGCCATCATTGATATGAAAGAAGGCACCATTAAATATCAACTCCCACTCAAGAAAGGTATAGAAAACTTACCTAAAAAGAGAGAAAATATTTCTTTTGCTTCTCCTATGAAAACAAAATTTGGTCTTAATGCTTTTCATTTGAGAACACTTGATTCTTTCTTTGCTTCTTATGCCTAACTTAAAGGCGTTAAAGAAAAGTACTTATTGGGAGATAACCCAAAAGTTTTAGATGAGTCTTGGAAGTTATTACCTCTTTAATAACCTATCCTTATCCTTTTTATTTGCTTTTTGTGCCAAGAGTAACCTCTAATGAGAGAGAAGTAATGATTGGGAAAGTTGTTGTCCCGAAACAGATTTTTGAGCTTCACCGTAAGAATTCGTGAGAGAGCTCTGTAAATCGGATTGAGCTGTAATTGTTTGTGCTTCTGCCCCAGGTTGTTATATAACTTTCTTTAGTTCAACACTTTTTTATTTGAGCAACATAAGGTCTTCGAAAAAATTCTTCTTTACCTGCTGGTCTGTTTTGACAGATTTCTGCCATTTTCTGCATTTGCTTCTTGTGGGTTCCTTTTTGAGTTCTTTTGGGGAATTGAGCTTTTTGAGGGAAGTGCTACAGTAGCTAGTGTTCTAATGGAAGTGTATTTGGTGTTAGAACTGAACCTTAAGACTTATTTATCTTAAGTGCACTAATGTTGTTAATCAGATTGTGTGAAGTTTTGTATGAAGGAAAAATTTCAGGTGTATGAAAGGAATGAGTAATGAGATGAAGAATGGACTAAATATCAAGATTGGGGATGCCACGCGTGTCACACCAAGAAATATCCAAGAAGTACAAGCGTCAAAGCTTGGGGATGCCCAAGGCATCCCCTTCTTCATCAAAAAAAATTCCAGGTTTCTTCCAAACGCTTCATTTTTATTGTTTCATGCACAGTTGTGTTGTTCTTGGAGCGTCTTATTTTTCATTTTCGTTTTGGTATTTCGTTTGCTTTGGTTTTCTTAGTTTTCTGAATAAATTGGTTGGATCCCCTCTTTCATACATTGGTTTGCAAATAGTTTGGTTTGGTTTGGAAAAGAGTAGGAAAGTTCATGCTTATGTGGTAAAAAGAGCTTGTTTTTGACTGTGGCCTATGCTTTGTCATGCCATGCTTGATATTGTTTTGGATTTATGCTTAGTATTCTTTGCTGTAGCATGACTTGTTATAAACAATTGAGATTGCTTAATGTGCCTTGGATGAATCATGCGTTGTTTTAGCATATTAAAGCATAGTATAGTGGTATTCTCCTTTGATGCTTTATTTGGGTTGACTTGGCGCATGCTCACACCATGTTATGACTATACAAAGTCACCATAGCCTTTATGATCCTTTAGTTTTCAACTTGTAGTATCACTTTATGCTTTGATCAATGATGTTTTGTCGCTCTACATGATTATGGCCATTATTGCTCTCTTAGTTTGTCGCTCCCAGTCTTTTGCTAGCCTCCACAACAAAGTATGAGTTCCACTCATGCATCCAACTCCCTAAACCAAGTTATTCCAAAGAGTCCACCATACCTACCTACTAGCTTATGTTATTCCAAGTATATTCATGCTTTTGTTTACCTTCCAAATTAAACTTGTTATGAGAAAACTAGTGATTAAAGCTCTCACGAACTTGATGGCACACTTTACTTTTCTTGCCCTTAATAAACTTGAACCATTGTGTCGTCTATGTTGTATATGCTTGCACTTATTTGTCGGGAATTAGCAGAACCATGCTTTCATGGGGAATGCTTTCAACATTGCACTTGGTACTTGTACCTAGTTGATATCATGCTCTTTTGTATATGGATGTCGTCGGTGTGAAATGAAAGGGGAGCTTGTAAGTCCATGGAGTTATGTATATGTGTTAGAAAGCGCTGGGCATTGGTCTAATCCATGCTGACATGGTGGAAACCTACAGCGTAACCATAATGAGCTGTCTATGAAGCATTCTTCTTATATAAAAAAGAGTCCTATTGAGAAAAAAAGAGAAAAGAGAAAAAAAGAGATACTATGAAAAGAGGAAAGAGAGAAAAAAAGCACCATATTCTCATGGTAAATAAGAAGAATGCTGAGATGCTCGTTGTCTGCTTGTCTTGTCATTTTGATATGGGGATTCTTTCGTATCATTGGGCAAGGGGTACCTCGTTGGCGGTTCTCTATGATACACATATACTTACAATGACAAGAACTTACCGGTGACTAAACTTGAGTAGCATGAGGAGCGGCCCTCGTATACAAGGGACTTGAGATTTCTGACTTATACTTCGTCAAGCATGTACACCATAGTTTGTTCACTTTAACCTTAATCACTTCAAGATGCTTATTATAGGGGCAATGAGAGCTGAAAGCTATAAGTACCATAATTTTTGGAAGCTCTTTATGAGACTTGAATCCCTACTTCCTTTTACAAAAGGCCTTTCTTCCACCCAGTATATTGAGTCTCCACCTTCTATCTTTATGCACCTACTTTGAGAGCATAGTGGCCATTCTTAGTTCTATGTGCATTGTCCCAAGACTAGTTGATTGATGCATACTTTGATATTGCTTGTTTTAAACTATTGTATCTAGTCACTCTTATGAACTTTGAAGGTGTCCTATGCATTTATATTTGCTACTCTATTGAGGGATAAGCTGAATACTATTATGCTATGTTTTCTTTATGTAAAACAAACAAACGTCTTGCAAAGTATTGTTATTCATGAATCTTTTGTTTGTGCCTTTTCATGTTGCATCATAGTTTCTTTGCTTATTGCTAGAACTTTGTCTTTTATGTTATGATTGAAGTACTATGATCCTAGCTTTGAATGTTTTGCAAATACTTTGATCAAGTCTTTGATGGTGCATGTCACCTCAAAAATTATTCTTTCTTTTTATCACTTACCTACTCGAGGATGAGCAGGAGTTAAGCTTGGGGATGTTGATACATTGCAAATGTATCTATAATTTTTGATGTTCCATGCTTGGTTTTATCCACTTTCTTGTGTTTTGTTCCAACTTTGAAGTACTTTTCATATGATTTCTTGGACTAACCTATTAACAAGAGACACGATTGCCAACTGCTTTTTGTTTGTTTTGGTTCCAGGAAAGTCAGAAAATGAATATTCTCGGAATTGAACGGGACAAAAGCCAAAGTGCCTATTTTTCCGGAAGTGATCAAGTGCCAGAATACGAGACGGAGAAGGGCCAGGGAGCCACCACACCACCTAGCTGCGTGGCCAGGCGCCGCGCCCGAGGTGGTGTGGCGCTCCGGCACCGGCCTCTCCTTCCGCCTATATATTGCCCTCGGGGCGAAAACCCTAAGTACCCGATCAAAATCCATGAAAGAGTGCAGCATGGTCATCTCCATCCCTAGATCGGGAAGGATCTGAAGCTCTACCCGGCACCACACCTGTCGAGAGGGAATTCACCACAGGCCTTCTTCATCACCATGCAAGCCTACGGTGTGATGCGTGAGTAGTTCATCCTTGGAATACGGATCCATGTAGTAGCTAGATGGCCGGTTCTCCTCCTTTGTGCTTTCATGTCTAGATCTTGTGAGCTCCGTTCATGATCAAGATCATCTATTTGTAATTCTGCATGTTGTGTTTGCGGGGATCCGATGGATATTGAGATGCTATTTCAGATTGATTATTGATTCTATCATGTCTTTGTTATTTGTGATCTTGCATGCTTTCCGTTGTTAGTAGCTATCTTGGCCAAGTAGATGCTAGCAACTCAAGAGTTAATGTTATGCTCGATAGTGGGTTCATGCCTCTGGTAACTGGGAAGTGATGAAATCTCTAAGGTACTAGGTGTCTTTGCTACTAGGGAGAAAACAACAATCCTTTGTTCATAGAACAATCGTATTGTTTACTTTCGTAAAGCAATAATCTGTTGCTTGCAACTTAATACTGGAGGGGGTTCGGATGATAACCTGAAGGTGGATTATTAGTCATAGATGCAGTTGGATGGCGGTCTATGTATAATGTTGTAATGCCCAATCAAGTCTCAAAGGAGTCAAGATAATTAGTATATGCATGTATTGCTTTCTCGGTGTTTGTCAATTGCCCCGCTGTAATTTGTTCACCCAGCATGTTATCTATCTAAGGAGAGCCACCTCTAGTGAACTATGGATCCCAGTCCTTGTCTTTTACATTCAATCTACAATCTTTTACTGTTTTGTGTTTAATTTCTGCAAACTTTTACTCTTTCCATTCAATACGTTTAATCCTTTGTTTTCCGCAAAACACGGTGAGATTGACAACCTCATCGCAAGTTGGGGACAAAATTCTGTGGTAGTGTTGTGTAGGTCTTCACATTGCTACTAGCACCGGTAGTGCGCCCTGCCAAGGCTCAGCTAGTAACACCTTTGGGGTGTTTCCTTGCTCCTACTGGTTCGATTAAACCTTGGTTTCATAACTGAGGTAAACTTGCTGATGTGCTCATCATACCTTCCTCTTGGGGTTCCCAACGAGCTCTACATCAACACTGCCATCAAGCATTTTTCTGGGCGCCGTGCATTGAGCCATCAGCCATACACTTGAACAATCACCTCAATGCTTGTGTAAGGGTCGTACTCTATGAAAACAACCTTGGCTTCAATGATTATAGCCTCATGCATTAGTCTTTGGTTAAGCTGATATGACGAGACCATATTTTTTAGAGATTTATCTTATCTTACCACTATATAGTGTACAGTTAACTTTCAACATTAACCATTGTATCAAGACTAGCAAATTCCAATATTGCTAACCCTCGAATCTTCTTTTCCATTCTAGCATCTACTCACTCCGTTCCATAATATAAGATGTTTTAACTTATGCGAAACGAATGTATCTAGATGACTTTTAGTGTGTGGTTCACTCCGAACCTACACACTACTTTTAGTGTGTAGTAAAATATGTCTAGATACATTTGTTTCACAAAAGCTAAACCATCTTATATTTTGAAACAGAGGAAGTAGGAGATTCTATTGATCCTAGACTTTAGCACAATGAACACTATGCACAAGTACAAGAACCAAATATATACCCAATACTTTATGTAAGCGGCTCGAAAATGTAATTATTTTCTCAGCTTTACCTATTACTACTTTATGGAGTAGTACAATTTTATATTGTGATGATATGACATTCTACTAGACAATGTTGGCGTGCTAGACTAGCTAGCTAATTACTACTATTAAAGTTTCCTCGATGCTACTAGAGTAGTACTAGACAACGTTGGCGTGCTACACTAGCTAGCTAATAATTAAAGACTCCTCGATGCAGCTATGCCCAGCAGCAGAAGACCGACGAAGGAACACGCAAAAAACTCCTCGTTCAAAGAGCCATATCGTCTTCCCCATCGCCGGCAGTATTTGGTATCGTATCCAACATGTGCTTCAATCATTTTCCTCACCATTTAGCCCGCAGCATTGGTCCTTCCAAGCCGCCACCCCTCTCCTCTAAAACCTCCCAATAGTCATAGATTGATTCGCCTCGCCCCCAAACCATCGGGACGCGATGGCGGATTTGGGGCCCAACCGGTGGTACGGCAGGATGGAGCAACGTCGGCGCTGACGTGTTCGACGAGATCTCTATGTGTATGGACACTACCAGCACCGTCCGGCTAGTCGCATGCTCCAAGGAGTTGAACCTCCGAGTCACCAGCGGAAAAGGTAGCAGATGCCCCAACGACGGTTGTGGGACATTAGTCGCCTACCGTCAGGTCCACAACCACAAGATTGCGTGCGTGCACGTCCCTTGCAACTACATGGAGGATGGCTGCATTTTCGCCGCCTCGCTGGTGGCGCTCCTCGCCCACCTCTGTGAAGCTCACTCGATGAGGGTGTGTAGTTTCCTCTATGGCAAAACACGCGGGTACTCCTCTAAGCCTTTGCCGGCAACATGCCTGTAGACAGTAGATATCATCGGATCCGGGGATGATGGTACTATGTTCGCGGTGCAATTTGACACGCGCCAAACATGACACGTCGTATCCATCGTATGCGTTAGGTTGGCGGCGTGCTTGTCACCGCGGTACATGGTGAAGTTTTGGTCGTCGACTGTGATTGAGGGGAGAAAGATAAAAACTATCGGGCTATGCGTGCCAGAGAGCACCGCATCGTCTGACGGCTTCCTGTTCGATGAGCTACAGTGGCTCCTGCCGGTGCCGATGTCGCACCTGGTCGCTCGTCAACCGTCGGTGTCACCCTAGAATACTGTCTTCGGATTAACAGGATTCATGAGTGAGATAAACACATCTTAATGTTCATTGTAGTATTTGAACTGCTAGAAAGACTTACTACATGTTTTTAGTAGTTGTTCTTAGGAGTACTTTTATGGAGTTCAAGTACTGCTAATGTATTCTGTAGTAATACCTACTGTATGTACTGGTACTTATCATTTTGAGAGACGTGGTTCCTAGCTTAAGGTAGTTATGAGTATTTTCTATAGAGTTCTTTCTCTGCTAATCTATTTTGCAATAATAACTATGTACTGGTGCTTGTTCAGATCGACCGATGAAGTGCAGAATATAGTCTCGCTTTACTTTTAAATCAGGCCTAGCTACATCTATTGAATTTCAATGTGTGCATTGCTGAATCTGTCAATTATTGTCTATGTACTGCTAATTCGGTCAATTTGAAATGCTGCTGAATATGAACTAGGAATCAGTCAAGTGCTGCTGAATATGAAGTGGGAATTTGTCGATATTTTTTGGTCTTATTTTGTACTGCTGAATCTTTTAAATGCTACTGAAGTTATCAAATATTTTGTAGAACTAACTGTGATGTACTTGTACTTGTTTAGATCAAGTGCAGCAGATTATTTTGCTTTTCGTTTGGAACTTGGCATTTTATAGAACTAATACTGATGCACTGCTACTAATTTAGACCAAGTGCAGTATATGGTCTTGCTTTTATTTTGGAACTTGGCATTTTATAGAACTAATACTAATGTACTGCTACTTATTTAGATCAAGTGCAGTAGATGGTCTTGCTTTTCTTTTGTAACTTGGCCTTGCCATAAACTCATAATCTTGACGAGGCTTTGCATTGATGTGAGAAGGAGGCATGCATAGAAAAGCTGACTTGATCGCCAGTTTTGCTTGCTCCAATGATCGAGTGTACGGAGAAAAGGACAAACTGAATCAGTCACTTTGAAATGCTGCTAAATATATCCAAGTGACGCTGAATGTGAACTGTCAAGCTGTCGATTTTTTTTCTTATTATGTACTGCTGCATCTTTGAAATGCTACTGAACCTATCAAAAGTTTTGTTCGGCACTTGTTCAGATCAATCGGTCGAGTGCAGAATATGGTCTCACTTTCCTTTTGAATCAGTCCTTGCTACATCTATTGAATTTCAATGTACGCATTATTGAATCTGTCAATTCATTTGGTCACTGTCTGTGTACTACCACAACCATTCACTTTGAAATGTTGTGCTGACTCTGTCAAGTGCTGCTGAATATGAACCGGGAATCTATCTGATATTTTTATGGTATATTCTATACTGCTGAATCTTCCAAATACTATTGAATCTGTCAAATGTTCTGTCATTACTATTAGTGAAATATTTTGTAGAACAAACTGTGATGTACTGGTACTTGGTTAGATGAAGTGCATCAGCCTGTCTTGCTTTTCTTTTGAAACTTAGCATTGTTGCAATTATCTGGATGAGTCTTTGGCATATTGGGTTACTATGGGCGGGCACACAGGCATTGACGTAAGGAGGAGGTACTCACATAGAAGCAGACTTGATCGTTAGTTTTGCTTACACCAATGATTGAGTCTATTCGTAGAACAGGCCAAACTGATCGTGGGCCAATTTTTTTTTAGCTAGAACAAGAACTGATTCTCTCTGTACTGCTATTGAATTTCAAACAGGAAAGCTACTGAATCTCTTAAATGTTATGTCGTTGCTATTACTAAAGCATTTGTGCAACTAATACTGATGTACTAGTATTGTATTTTATTGTCTGTATTGCTGCATTGGTCGCTTTTGAAATGCTGCTGAATTGGTCAAGTGCTCCCGAATATTAACTTTGAATCTATTGATAATTTTTCTACATTATTTTGTATTGCTGAATTTTGACATGAATATCTGTCAAAAAGAATTATCGATTTTCCCCCGCCCTCGCTGAGGTCTTTGTTTCGAATCCGGCAGAGCACATCACAATGCAATTTTTATTAACGAGGAGAAAAAAATCTAGTACGCCCTCCAATCCAAATTAATGTTCTCACATTTGTCTAGATTCTGACATATGTAGTCATGTTTTAGTACTAGATACATCTGAATCTAGCCAAATCCGAGAACATTAATTTGGATCGGAGGGAGTAGCTCATTCGACTCCTCTTTAGCCTAGAATATTTTAATTTGGTATTTTCAGGGTCAGGTACTGCTAACCGCAGTCCAGCGAAATTTTAGAAAAGGAGCCCATAGAGTATAGTCGAGAACATATTAGTTCAGACTTTTACGGGTCAGCAGACTGCTGAGCACAGCCCCGTGAGATTTGATAATGAAGACCATGGAGCATATCCTATAGAATATAACCCACGTAGAGCAATAGCCAAACTCCTTTTAATTCAGCCTTTTGGTCATTGCCCCCCACCTCTCATAATTAAAAAACTTTGCCTACTCATGTTTTTAAGAAAATACCCCATTATGTGACATTTTATAAATTGGGATGCGAGGAGCACTGTTCTTTTATATTTTAAAAGAGATAAACATAGACACACAAAATATTTTAAGAAGACTAATACAGAAGTTATAGTACTAATAAAATTTTAATGATATTTTTTATAAATATCTTTGTTGTAGTGAAAATTCACTCGGTTTACGTTTATTTGATTTGAAGGTCTTTTGTTCTAATCGCCTTTGTGTTTGTGTATCTTGGGTTTACATTTTTTATTCTAGCAATATCACATTACGGAGAGGCTAACATCACGGACCCACCAGCATGCAGCGTCCCTGGAGTTTGTTTTTGAGGGTGGGTTCGAAAAAAAGTTTAAATACTTGTATAGAGAGGCTCACATTGGGGACTCACCAGACAGAACATACAAGGCTGCATCGAGGACTCACAAGCCAGAACATGCCAGAGAGGATGACATAAGGGCCCCAGCAGTAAGACGATACACGGCTACCACGGTGAAAACAGCGGACACGGCCGAAAAAAGTCCATCATACACACGTTGCACTTACAGAGAAGCTGACATGTCGGACCCAGCAGGCCCAAGATAGCCCATGAAATTAGCCTATCTACCCCAAGCATAGCCCAATACCTTCTAATTCGGCCTTTTCATGGTCTTGTAGCCACCGACTATAGCCCATTCAATTTAGGAGTGAGCTCATGGAATATAAGCCATGAAGATTAGGGCATCCGCCCCGAGTTAGCCCATAATTTTTTTAATTCGGCTTTTATGAGCATTTTTTTACTCTGAGGCTGACATGTGGGACCTGAAAAAACAGTCCAACATACACACGTTTCTTTCAAATAGAGGCTGTCAGCTGGGTCCCAACATAGACATGTTTCCTGCACAAAGGTGGTTGACATCTGGGACCCAGCAAGTTGCCAAGGTCAAAACAGCGGACATGGCCAAAAAAGAGTTCATCATACGCACGTTTCATTTACAGAGAGGCTAATATGTGGGATCCAGCAGCGCGACCTTATACAGATGTTGCATCGAGCAACGTAGCTAGTTCAAAACAGGGAGGCGCGAGCGAGAAAAAAGTTCAGCATGTACACGTTTCTTGTAATGAGAGACTGAAATAGGGGACCCAGCATCGTTAGCAAACGGCAGATTCGTCGAGCAACGCTATCTAGTTCGAAATAGGGTAGCGCTAGAGAAGAAAAGGATTCCATCATACCCACGATCCTTCTAATGTGAGGCTGACATAAGGGACCCACCAGCCTTAATAAATAGCTGATGCAGCGAGCAACTCTATCAAGTTCGGAACACGAAGGCGCGACAGAGGGTAAAAAATCCATCATACACATGTTTCTTCTAATGAGAGGATGACATGTGGGGCCCAACATCGTGATTAAACGGTAGATGCATCGAACAACACTATCAAGTTCGGAACAGGGTAACGTGAGCAAAGGAAAAAAATCCATCATACACACGTTTCTTCTAATAAGAGGATGACATGTGGGGCTCAGGAGGTTGGTTAAATGGTAGATGCATCGAGTAGCGCTATCAACTTCAGAACGGGGTAGCACCAGCAAAGGAAAAAATCCCATCATACACACGTTTCTTCTAATGAAAGGATGACATGTGGGTCCCAGGAGGTTGATTAGATGGTAGATGCATCGAGCAACGCTATCAACTTTGGAACAGGGTAGTGCGAGCGAAAGAAAAAATTCCATCATACACACTATCCTTCCAATGAGAGGCTGACATGTGGGATCTAGCAACCTGACTAAACGGCAGACGCCTTGAGCAACGTTATCGAGTTAAAATCAGGGAGGCGTGACCGAAAAGTATGGTCCACTAGAGACACTGATGTCCGGGACCTACACGCCTCCAAAGACTTCGGTGAGTCAACATCTCGTGAGGAAAGGAAAATCTTGCTTCTGCCACGCGGTGTCCGAGCTTCCTCCATGTTTTTAGCAGATCCGTCGTAGTTGAGGGCCGCGAAACCGAAAAAAAGTTTTCCATCAGCCATGGCCGAGCCGAGAATTTCGTCGCAAAAGACGCGCCTTCTACAACGACCGTCGGGCCAAGTCGTTGCAGAAGGAAACTTTTCTTGTAGGATGTATTAATTAAAGCACTGGTGCAGGCGATGCACACTTTCTCGATGTCTCGTTTCAATCTATCAAAGTTTTTGTGCAACCATATAAATTAATTGATCCGAAATTTTTGGTGAGGCTCAAAACCATGGAAGAGAAGTCCTTGTTGGGTTTCTTGGGAGACTATGATTAAACCAAAAAAATGGAGGTTTGGGTTTTCGAGATATGTTGAGGTTCGCATATGCAAAACAAAAAAATCTTCCTATGTGAACAACCAAGATCTAACCATAAAGACACTAGCAAGAATAGATCTAGATCTCATACCGATTTTGATGCGAAAGAGGACGTCAGTTGATGTAGATGTTGATGAAGAACGAGTCGGTCCCCACATATAGGTATATCCCTACTAGCCACGAGGAGAATGTCCACTCGATTCTAAGATCAAACGGACGATCCCTCCATAGATTGCACGCATATAGTACTCCAATCTGCCAACGTTCGGTCATGCACAACTCGACACTAACTGTGCTCATCCCACAGCCTTCCAGAGAATAATACAATGGTGTATCACGAGAGAGAGAAATCTGGAGGAGTTGTGGTGTGCCTTGGGAGGAGGGGCATGCATGGGGGCCTTTATATAGGAGGAGGGGGAGGAGGGAGCATACCCTAGGGTAGGGTTGGAAACATAACGGAAACTGACGGAAACATACATTATCATTTTCGTTTCCTCTTGTGTCACTGGAATCGAAAACAAAACGAAAAACTCCAGAATGAACACGGAATAGAAATCGTCAGAACGAATATGGAACGGACACGGGACAAATATGGTAAGAAAATGAACATTCGACGGAATATAATAGTGGTGTGATATCATGGAGTGTACACTAAAAGTAACATATAATAGACAAAGAATATCTCACAACTTTGAAAAGCAACAATTGAACATAAAGTAACACACATAATTTAACATTTAGACTAGCACATAAGTTCACATAAATAGTTTCACATAGACGCCAATACACTCGCTTGGTTAGTATGTCGCGTTGGCCGGTTACATGTATTATGTAGACCCTTCATATATTCTATGGTTCAACAAGAGCAAGATACATAACTAGAGCAAAGTACTATTTGGTACATGGGTCTGACTGGTTATATTTCCAGAAAATTTCTATATTTGTTTATCCGGAATTTCCTTACCGATTCTGTTTCAGTCAGAAATGGCTCCCCTATTTCCTTTTTTTGCTTAGAATATTCCGTTTCCGTTCCTTTTCCACAAAATGTTGTTTATGTTTCCATTTTTAGCTCTTAATTTCCTTTTTCTTTGGAAACAAACGGAAAGTATTTGTATCGTTTTAAACCCTACCCTAGGGTTAGAGGCTAGGGAGGGGTGATGGCCAAGGAGGGAATCTCCCCCTCCTATGATAGGATCCCTGATCTCTTCTAGTTAGGAGATCATCCCCTTCCTTTTTTAGATGATTGCAATCTTGCAAATAAGGAATATGTTTATATTAGTCATTATTTCCAAGATACAATCAAAACCTTTCATAAATGGATATCTAATTGGATACCTTCCTATTTTATGCAACACACTAATTAGGAAAGTCAAAGTGGCACCCCTTGAAGGGGTTCGTAGCAGAAAATAGAAAAATTCCTAGACCAATGCCAAGATCTATCTATGATTTAATGTAGTAACAGGAAAGATTCGGTGACATACCCTTATAGATCGAGAGTGTTTAACGTTTCAAGGGAAACATGGGCGATGTAGTCAAACTCGTAGCCGGTCTCAAGGTCGTGTAGCTCCTCGCACGACATCTAGGTGCCACAAGTGGCAACACCTTTGTGGTCTCGTACACGTCTGGTGTCCTCCAACGACCGTTCTCCCTGATCCAGCCGGGATGTGGAAGTAGACCTTCTGAAACTGGGGTCCAGCAGCGTGACGGCATAAAAGAGTGGTGTCGTCTCTCACGCGTAGTTCTTCTGGGAACCTCACATACAAGTCCAATGAGAGAGAGAAGGGAAAATCCCTAAGGAAATATGCCTTAGGAGTTCCCCAATTTATTTGTGTGTCTTTTCTCTCTCCATTTCCCCTCTTATATAGTATAACGGAGGGAGCCATGCATTGCCAGCTGGCAATGTGGGACTAAAGGACGAGGAAGGGGAGGCACAATCCAAGGGACGAGGGGTCGGCTTGGTGGGCCCACCCACTCGCGCACGGCAACCCATGGCTTGCTGGGCGGGGTGCCCTCCCCATTGGGACTTTCCCTCCAGGAATTAGCCCATTAGGGAAGTTATGCCCCCAAAACCATTATTATTATATGTTATTATTAACTAGACTTTTCTCTATGCCCCCGGGAGCGGCCGATAAACAGTTCGATGTATGAGGAAGAACAGATTAATCAGTGATAATAAAATAAATAGTGACTTATGTTTGCACATAATAATGATGAAAATGCTGAAGCAAATCAATTTGACTTGAAGAGTACTAGTTACATGATTTACCAGCAGTTTATGGCCAACTCTGATGATACGTCTAAAACAGGTCAATTAAATCAAACTAAAGAGTACATCACCCTGTCTACTACTATGATCAGCAGAACTAAAGAGGAACTATTTTCTTGTTGTCACAGCCATCTCCGTAGACATTTAGTTAGTACGCATAATCCTTGTCGACGCTGATGCGTGCAGTACACTTGTCAGTGTTGAACCGTCGACAGAAAGCATTGTTGCTCCGCCGATTGTACTAAGATCCGTCGGCAAAGACGATGCACGCTAACATCAATAGACGATGCCTATAGCCGCACTCTATAGTTGCGCTTGGTCGCGTGCGTGTACGCATCGTGGCACACGTAGGTAGGCCTGTCCTGAGTGACCTCAACCCAGATGACGCCATAGGTCAATGCGGCGGATACCGTCTTTATTCGAGGACCGTGTCGACATGGTCCATGAGCATTAGCCTCTATCCACGCAAGGTCTTCTGGAGTGGGCATGGTATTACCACGGTCAATAGCTTCAAATAAATCACTGTCAATAGGCGGCTTCCTTCGGGACTTGCATCCGCATGTTCTAAAAAGATTGCCATGTATCCAGGCCATATCGCTCGGCAAGAACTCGGCTTCATCACAGTCGAGGCGAGGCCTGAAAACATCAGCGGCAGACCCATGCAGACTCGCTTGCAAAGCGACATATGACCGACGTTCACAACACACTCCAAGAAGCGACACATCCACGAATAAGCACATAGGTGTAGCGACCTTGGATCGATAAAGATGCTAAGTCCCTATGATTAACATGCTAGTCCCTAGATCATTAGCTAGCACTCACATTCAATGAAATATCATGTAAAATACAAGTCTTTATTACATGAATCGAATAATCCAGAATTTACATTTTTACAACAGAAGCGAAATAAATACAACTGGGAGTCCCATCAATGCCATAGGACCCGCAATCCTAGCGCACTTTTTAACGATGATCTCCAAATTCAGCATATGAAACATGCATCCAAACGAGTTGGTCAATACTTTGAATGTATTGGAAAATTACACCACGAAGAAAAGACTGGCTATCTCTACATGCATAGGCTGACAAAAGGCTTGAGGTTTATTTGCATATAGACAATTTTATTAAGTCAAGAAGGAGATAGAAAACCTTTTATCCTACTTTGTAAAACTTTGATAAGTAATATAGGGTCTAGTGGAACAAAGACTTGGATATTACACACCAAGCCACTTGGATATTACACACCAGTTTTCCTATCCTCAACCTAACACTTGGATATTACATACCAAGCCACTTGGATATTACATACCAAGCCACTTGGATATTACACACCAAGTCCCAAAACCCACCTATTAGTGATATTACACACGCCATAGGGTTTGAAAACTTTTGTTTGAAAAGATAGAGGAAATCCTAAGAGGGTCCATCCTTTAGATGCTCAAAGTTGTTCTTTTCCGTGAACACGACTGATCAATCAGATTGATTACTCTCGAGAGTTTGTACACTTTACCCACAATCCATGATCAAGTACTTATACAAACAAGACCATGGTGAAGCCTTTCCTTAGTAGCCCCTCTACCTTCCCGATCCGCATGTGCTAAAGTATCCTCCAAATGACGGTACCCATGTGAGGTTTGCTACAAAGTACTAAGCCAAGACAGAGCCCATATGTATTATGGTTGCACTGGAAGCTTCTGAATTCTGAAACATGGCAGACTTCTTTGATCTTGGGTGACCGTCCTCCATCAAAATTACACTCGTTGTCCCGACAACCAATCTGCCCAGAAGAAAACTTATTTTTTATTTTCAAAGACTTGAGAGGAAAAGGTTCGCTCAAGAGATTTTTATACTTAGGATTTTTTCTAGTCTTTCGAACCCCAACGGTATTATATATATATAACATGGCACAAGCATTACTTAGAAAAATTCAGGGATAACCTATTAGGAAGGGAAAAATCCTAACTATAGAACTATCATGGCATACTACAAAAATCATCGCACTTGTAAAATATTTTTAAGTAAATCTATCAAAACAATCCTACATATGCATACTACTATTTTGAAGAGTAAAACACGCATAGTATTCAAAACTGAGACAACATATGAACAAGAGGTATAACTTGCCTTATGTTGATAATTTGTGTCATGATTTAATTCCTCCGTAGCAAACACTCTCTCCGGACAATCTAACGTGGGAATAAAGTAATTCGAATCGAAACAATTGAAAATATTGCAATATTGCAAACACACACTACAACAATAATGATCAAATGCATGCATGATGATTTAATAAGTCACAATGGTTATATTTTGTTCTCTAAACACTCAGTATAACAGATGATGCATATGAAAAAGCATTTAATATATAAAATAACTTATTAGTAAAACTATATTGATTTAAATAGGGTTTAAATCACTTTAACTCAACTTCTGTTATTTTTGTAATATTAAATTGTGAATTAAATACCACTAGATGGGTAATTAAATTTATAGCCGGTAGCAATTGGAATCATGCAAAAAGGATCTATAGATCTTTTTTATGATTTAATTACTATAACAATGCAATTTCGGATTTCTGCAAGATCTTGTGATAAAAAAGTGCCGAATAATTTTTTTGTATAGATTTCCAAGATAGATATGGTCAAAACAAAACCATAGAAATTGGTTTCACTAAATTTGGAGTTGATTTTACATGATTTAATTACCAATTAAGAGAGTTTAAATTAATTTAAAATAAAACTTCGGTAAAAAATCGGATCTAAGCCTAGATTAATATTGGCCACAAAATTACGAATCTATTGATATATTATTTGTATTTTTCGGAGTTGTAATTATTTTTCTACAATTTAAATACGATAAAAGGACTATTTAACCAATTAAATAAATATAGAAAAACTATACTATGAAAATTAAATTAGATCTGATCATGAAATAGTATTCTATGCTAATTTATCTTTCCAGCCGTATATAATTTATAATTTTTGGACTTGTAGATATTTGATTATGATTTTTACAAGGTTACACTATTTTCTGTCTATTAAAATTAAAGAAATATAAATCACTGACTCGATCTGCTGACTAGACTTCGTTCGCTGACCTGGTGCTGCTCTATCAATGACGTAGCTCTGACACAACGAGGCTGGACACAAGGCACGATTTGATTGGTCGATACCCCTATGGGGACCGATCTAATCTGGATCATACATTGCAGATCCAACAGATGAGGATAAGAACCTCCTCAGCATGCCGACGTTCGGCGGCGGGCGGTGGTGGTCGGCTCGGTCTTGGTCCCTAGCGATGCTTGGCGGGTCTTCGGCGATGGAGAAGAGGTGAACAATATGTGGGGGAGCACTCCAAGGTTGATGGTGGCCATGGTGAATTCTCTTGTTTCCATTAATGGTGTCAAGAGGCGGACGGAGGTGTCAAACGGTGGTGCTACTCCGGCAGCTTTGGGGGCTCATTCCGCTGCGCTACAGAAGAGGAAAACAAGGTCAGGTGGCACGGTACAACGATAGAGGAAGCTTGGGGAGGAAGGAGAGGGGCTAGGAACTCGGAAACCTCGAGTTCGAGATCCGGCAACGTCGGTTTCTAGCGAGATCTGTTGGGGTTCAATTTCAGCATCCTGGCGGCTAATCAGTTCGATTTGTTAGGGTTTTGAAGGCAAGGTCGTGGGGAAATAAATAGGCGTCGTTTGTTGGCATAGGGTGCACGAATCAATGTAGAAATAGGGGATTTCCTGTCGGTCGGTAGTTCATCGTGTTCGTTTCGGTCTCCTAAAGTAGTGAGGAGGAAGGAGGTCCGGTGGGTCCCACATGTCAGCGATAGAGAGAAGGGAGCGGGCTACGCGGCTGTTTGTTGCTTGATAGGCTTCTGGCGGGCTGCGGTTTCACGCTGTGTTTTATGGGCGAGTAATAGGGTTAGGTGGGTCGTGCTGCTACTGCTCACTATATCTATGCATGGTAGATAATAGGTGGGCATGGCTCAGGTTGTTCGGTCCGGCTAGGTTAGGTCTAGTTTATTTTTATTGTTTTCTTTTATTCTTTTTCTATTTAGTATTTCATTTATATCTTTTGTTTTATAACTTTAATTGGAGTAAAACCAATTTCTATATTCTTGTAAAATCAAAACACACACAATAATATTTATAGCCCATAGTTTTGGTCAAAACAAAAATAACAAGATTGCCATTATGCATATATTGCATTATATGGCTCTTTTGTAAAAATTAAAAAAAATAGGATTTTAGGGTTTCAATCTATATGGAATTATTCCACGATATTTTTAGGACATTTATGAATCAATAATCCTATCCAATAAAATACAAGGCCCAAATTTCAATAAAACCTCAAGGGTTGACTTAGGGATTTTCAAATAGGGTTTTGACACACGATTTTTGAATGAGGGTTTGCATGAGATACTATGATGGAATGAAATGCATTTTTTATAATCATAATTTATGAAAGCTTGGGATGTTATAGAATACCACCCTTAAAAGGAATCTCGTCCTCGAGATTTGAGAAGGCTAGAAAAAAGAAAGGTTTATGGAAGAATTGGGCGGTACCACCCTTAAAACAAAGTTCTTGTCGAACATGTCGGACTCTATTAGGTATTCCTCCATGCTCACATCGCGTATATGTAAGGTTCATGCCTTAGAATTTCTTCAAAACTTCAATCTTTAGGAGGTCTTTATGTCGTTTTCTTGTGTCTTCCACATATGGATGACAAAATGAGGACGTCTTGGTAACACAAGATGATGATTTCTTATTGTCGTCCTTCGAAGGTTTCATGTGTGCTTCGTCGTGCGAGGATTGATTAGGTGTTGATTGATATGGTAGTATATCTTCTTTGCATCACATTGATGTCATCTTCTTTTCCATTCTTCTTGCTTTGTGGGTTTAAGATAGAGAAGAGTAGAATATATGGAGAAGCACCCCATACAAACAACTTGTATTTTGAAAATAGGTTTTATTTGTCATTGTCAACAAACCATAAAATATAGCAAGCAAAACATCGTATCAAATCGGAGCATGGTTTATCCAGGTTTGGTTCCTAATGGGTCACTTTAATCCTTACGGTCTTAAAAGTCTTCATAATCTTTCATGCCTTTGAGATCTTAAGTAATTAATTTTTCACTCTATTAAGGTCTTTGAAGCTTTAGTGGAGCGTGGGCGTGGACTGGAGAGGAGTAGCAAGGAGAGGTGAAGGAGGATAGATGGCACTAGAACAAAACTTCTATTGTTATAGTAGAACGACATCAAAGTAACAACATACATGCAATGGTCACTACTATGGTCATGTCGTGTGTGAAATAATTACCTTGGTTCACGTGTCATTTGCTTTCAAGATGGAAGGGACTAAACATATTTGACATGAGCGGCACCTGGAGGACATGTCCGGCGAAAACAAGCATAACGCCTGCCTCCCAAGTGAAGCTATCATACTTGTGCGCGTCTGGTTGCTGGTACGGGCATTCAATGCAAGAGGAAATAGAAATGTCAGCTTCACGCGCTGCGACCAAACATGAAAATCCTTGGTTCGTGTGTCATTTTTTTCAAGATGGAAGGGAATAAACACATCTGAAGTGAGTGGCGCCTGGAGGACCTGGTCATGCGCTTATGGTTGCCACTACGGGCATTAAACACGAAAGTAAACATAAAGGCAGCTTCAAGCGCTGCAGCCAAACGTGTCATCTCTCTTTAGAAGTATATACAGGCGACATGAGACAATTTGAACCTCAAGTCTGCTACCTACTAAGAGCATTAACACGAAGCAACTAGGTATGTTTTGCAGATGTGCATAGCATACGTAGCGGGCTACCTATGTGTTCATGTTTTCCTATCTAAGATAAGTAAGGCAATCTATTTTTATAAAAAAATCATAAGGGCAGCCTGACGGTCTTGTTTGTGTTGGCAGGAGAGAACATGAAGATAAAGACGTCCATATGATGGTGCAATAAGGCAACACATTAGATACTTTTTATGCACTCCGAGTGATGCTTCGAGGAAAATCATGTCGGCACACGGAAACATGAACACAAAAAGGAAGTTGTAAAATGGATGCACAAAGTTTTTAACACGCAGTCGCAAACATATAACCATTACTTGGAACATGAAAGAAAGAAAATAGATGTACATGAGGAAGCCTACAAAACTAAAAAAACTAAACGAAAGGGATAACAACAGCACGAACCGATCACTAACTCTATAGGCAAGGTTGCCCATACATGTAAAGAAAGGAAGACCGTCGGTGATAAAATCATCGGAAAACTAGACCTAAGAAGCACCCGATAAAGATCTTCACATGCACGTCTGGTGCTCCGGCTTCCAACCGCCGCTGAGAAAGAAAGCCAGACGGTGATAAAGTAATCGGAACACCAGTCCAAAGAAGCGACTGATGAAGATCTTCACAGCCACGTAAGTGCTTCGGTTGCCGACCGCCATAGGAACAACGATATGTAGTCGCCACCACCAAGTGATGCAGCTTCCGACCGCCTCAAAAGCAGTGGGTTGTTCCTGGCAGGTCTCCTTGTCGTCGACGCGTTGAAGGATGCTCATCTCATCGCCTTTTCTCGAGTCGTGAAGGACATCGGAGAACACAAACGACACGGAAAAGAGTATTATTAGGCACACGTAGAGCGTCTTATTATACTCTTCTCCCGCCGTTGGTGTATCGCGCGCGCCAGGATATGAACACCGATGTAGCAGGCCATACCAGCCAGCAATGGCCCTAGATGCTTTCCTGACGAGACACTCGGAGGCCCACCGTCTAAACTAAACCTACTTTACCGCGATATCCTCATCCCGCTCACGAACCTATAAGAAACCACAATAGCCCTAGAACGTGTCGGATACAGCTAAGCCGTCGTTCGAGTCGGTGGTGGTCCTTCTAAAACAAAGAGCGACATGAGTCAAGGCCATAAGAACAGAGGATAAAATCTAATAGGATGTTACAAATACAAAAACCGAGGGCTCTTTTATAGGCGAGCCGTGACTCGCTGTGCAAGGCGCGCACAGGTTCTCGCGGCGACGATGTGCGGGTGGGTCCTGCTGGCAAGGAAAACCTCTCTCATGCACGATAGCCATGCGGCGCATGGTAACGCCACGCAACACGCGTCGCAGTTACCCGCATACGACTTGTCCGCATCGGAACATGACCCACTGTTATTAATAATATACCTATGGATTCAGAAAAATATGAATGTTGTTAGATCCAACTTTATAGAGTATATATACTATAATAATTTAATTAGTTTAATAGCCTTTTTGGAGTAAATAAATCAGAGTAAATTATGTATAGATCATAAAAATACAAATAAGATATATGTGGTCCTAATTTCATGTAGGACATTAATCTAGCCATATATCTAATTCTTGATGAAGCAAAGATTTTAAATGATTTCAACCCTTTTAACTCATATTTAAATCATAGAAAATTATCCAGAACTCCAAAATTTGTGAAACCAATTGCTATAGTTTTATTCTAAAAGTATCTATCCACATAAATTGCGTGCCAAATTATTTGGTACTGTTAATTTTTTATAGAAAGATATAAATCCATTGCAATAGTATTTAAATCATAGAAAAATATGTGTAAATCATTTTTGGTCGATTTCAATTTCTACTGGTTCCAAATTGAATTACCTATCCAGTAGTATTTATTTCAAAATTTAGTTCAATAGAACATCAGAAGTTTAGATAAACTAAATTAAACCTTATTAAATCAATATAATCTTTATAATGAATTGCTTTATGCATTAAAATATTTTCCATATGCATCATGTGTTATCATAATATTCAGATAACTACATAAAACTAAGGTGACATATTAAATTATCATGCATACATTTGATCATCATTGTTTTTCTATTGCTGCATAATTGCATTGTTTTAAATGGTGTGTTTATTGTGCTTTATTTCGAATGTTAGATTGCAAGGAGTGCAAAAATTGTGATTGTGATAAGTATAAACTTTTCTTTTTGAGGATTATCTGAATGACTACATCTATAACAAAGGCAAGTAGAGCTATGATACATGTCCTACTATTTTTTCTATGCATAGTATGATTTTTAGTAGTGATGCATGTGTAAAATTTTGTTTTACTACTATGCTATGCTATGCTATGCTATGATAACCAGTCATGATTGCCATATTTCCATGACTTGAATTCCTTTGAGCCATCATATTGTAGTTTCTTAGCCATGCTTACTAGATATACAAAACGGAAATCATGATTTATTATGTTATGGAAAGATATATTTTGTATAATGATAACAATTGGAATTTAATGAATATCCTAGGTGTGATGGATTGATGATGTTGGATGGTTTTATTGTAGAAAGCACACCTAGGATTTAGAGATTGGACAAGGTTCTTGTTTAGTAGCAGATGCAGGGGATCTAGGTTGGTATGAGTCCATCCCGAGGGCTCAGGGTTGTGCTTCTAAAAGGTTTTGTCTTAGTTTTCTCCCTACCATGGCACAAAATGAGTGTAATGGTAAGAGCGGGTGATACCTTCGATCCAGATTCATGGATGTAGTATAATAGTCTTTTTTCCCTAGTAGACCTAGGTTTAATCGAATCTTGGGAAACAACACTAAAACTAAATAAAAAGGACACGTCTACAAGACTTTGTTTCTTTTTTACCTTCATTTACCGGACCAATCTAGTTTACTTTTATTGTGGATTTATTCAATGGATGGAGATAGGACAGGGTTGAATATCCACCTACAGTTGTACATCATATGGGATAAAAGATAATAATAAGCATAGTCATGTGTTTTAATAGACATAATCTCTTGTGGGCAACACATCCTAATATACTAGATCCCGTGAGAGGCAATAGGCATAGCAATAGTCTTTTCATACAACCGAGTACACCACGAAGCCCCGGGCTACAAACAATTATTAAGTGTAAAACACAGATCAAAGATTTAAGAGGTGATGTTGTTGTGATCCTGAATGGATCGCTAAGCGAAGACCACACAACCCTTTCTGTCACTAGGTTTCCTATGAGATCACCGCTAGTCAAGCATATCACCTCAAGACTTTGTCGATCTCGGGGGTCTTGGGCACCTACAGGTCCAAAGATCGAGGCAAGAGACAAAGAAACAAAAGATACAAATCTCTCTTTCAAATAATAAAAAATGCTCCCATACATTAGATCCACATAATTGCTACGAGGTTTCTCCCCAACCCGCATCCCGTGAGGACTACTCACTAATAACAATAAGATCAAGGATATAAACATTGTGCAAAATACTTAGATTAAAATCAAATATTCTTACAATAGTCGCCGAATCACAAGGAGATCTCAAGTACAAAGTAATGGCTATGGCTAATGGAGGGGATGGAATATGGAAGGGACGAACTATGGCGTGGATCTCCTTTGGTGGTGTTGTGATGCAATCTGAGAATGGCGGCCTTCTGCATGGCGGCTGAGGCCTCAAAATATATAGGTGTCTTCACGAAAGTTGTAGGGTTTAACGAGACAAAGCCACCGCCACATGGTACGGGCGGACGATACAGGCGGACCCTGCCAGTACCAGTGGTCGTTGTAGCTACAGACGCTTGGCAATGGTTCCAGAATTACTTGGTCATGTGGACTTCCTCAAAACCTTCATTATGACTCTTGATTTAGCATTAAAAAATGTGATTTCCTACACAACACAAATCAAAGCAATGGTTCACACTTATTTGCAATTATTAGTCATTAGTGGCAAGGCTGGAGAGTTTCTTGTCAATTGCTTGACTAAAAATAATGTTTAAACAAGGTGGAAGATGGTTATTTTTGGAGCCATCGGCGGGTTGACTGGATTATGCGGGTTAAGTTTATGGACCTCTTGAGAGCGTAAATATAAGTACTTAGTCATGTCCCTGATTATGGATGTCTATGAGCAACTAGGCCTAGAGTTGTTTGGAAGACCTCACTCATCCCAATTTCTCAATTACTTAAAATTTGATGGTGATCATGGGTTTAGGAGCATACGAAGCTAAACTGGCATGTTTCAACATGGGTTTATGATGTTATGTCCTTAGGAAAACTATTTTGAAGAAATAAAGGTATTCTGAAAGTAGGGAAAAGTATATTGCTTTATGCAAATGAGCCTGAACTCCACTTATCTAAATATGCATGTACTCAATAGGTTCCATTATATGCCCACATACTTGTCCTACTTGACAATACATTCAATGTATTGACCATTCGTGGCTGCAACCTTTCATGTTGCAGGTTATTTCAATCCTGGGTGATTGTTATAGGTCACAAGACTTCACTCAACATTTGTTCGCCTGTGGCACATTTGAAGGATGGAGATCTTCCTTGTATTTGTTTTCCGCTGTGTACTTGAATGATATAATGTAAATTCTAGATCATATTTGTTGTATTTATGATGCACGGTTATATTTAGTATAATTTTGTAAAGTGTGCTAGTGAACCGATCCAGGGATTAACACTATACACAGGAACTCAGCCTTATTAGGCGAGGGTGTTATAACTTTTCCAACAATTGCATAACTATAAAACTCCTTTTATAATTTGAAGGAAATATGCCCTGAGAGGCAATAATAAAGTTGTTATTATGTATTCCTTGTATATGATAGATGTTTATTTTGCATGCTATAATTGTATTGATAGGAAACATCAATACATGTGTGTTTAATAAACAAAAAGGGTTCCTAGTCATGCCTCTCTTATAGACTAGCTTGTTGATTAACAGGATGATCAAGGTTTCCTGATCATGGACATTGGATGTTGTTAATAACAAGGTCACACCATTGGTGGAATGATGTGATGAACATTCATCCGAAGTATAGCATTACGATCAAGTCATTATGTTTATATTTCTATAACATCATACGAAGTAATCTTTATCCTTAGACCATGAGATCATGTTAATTGCTAACACCGGAAGAGTATCTTGATAACATCAAACGTCACACCGTAACAGGGTGACTATAAAGATGGGTTCAGTGCTACGAAGGTGTTATGTTGAGGCTCATGGATCAAGAGTGGAATTTGTCAATCCCGATGACGGATAGATATACTCTGGGCCCTCTCGGTGATATCACATTAAGATAGCTTGCAAGCAAGTGATGTGATCACTAGAATATTATATCACGGGAATGAGAAAAGAGTGCATGTCGGTAACGAGATCAAACTAGGTATGGAGATACCGATGATCGAATCTCGGACATGTAATATATCGCGAGACAAATGGATTTAGTTACTAGCGTTAAAGGTTCTCACGATCACAGAAGTCATCGTTGAATGTGTAGGAGTCAGTATGGATCTCCAGGTCCCGCTTCTGATTATTGATCTGAGAAGGGTCTAGATCATGTCTACATTATTCACGAACCGTAGGGTGACACACTTAAGGGATACCGACACCATTTGGAGCAAATATGTTTCAGATAAAGATTTAAGAAAGCGCTGGAATTATTTCAATAGACACCGAAACTGTTTCGGATGAAATTGCTGAAATTGGTTCTGCATGTAATATTGAAATGTTGCAGGGGGTTTTATGTGAATGTTTGTTAATTAAAGTAATGTGATCAGAGAAGGGTCTCGATCATGTTTGCATTATTCGCGAACCGTAGGGTGGCACACTTAAGAGTTACCGGACACCATTTTGGAGCACATATGTTTCAGACGAAAGAATTGCAAAGCGCAGGAATTGTTTCAATAGAAACCGGAAAATGTTTCGGATGAAATTGCAGAAGGTGTTTCTGCATGTGATATTGAAATATTGCAAGGGGCTATATGTGAATGTTTTTTAATTAAAGTAATTAACAAAATTCTGAATAAATTTAATAAAAGAGTTTTATTAAATGAGAGAGCATTAAATTTGGAGAAACTTAATGCATTTAAAGTGGAGACTTTAAAAGGGAATGTGAAGAGGCATTTTAATGTGGAGGAGTTACCACCACATGAATGGGGGAGGTGAGGTCACCCCATGCGCTGCCATGGAGAGAGGGGCACCTCCTCCTATAAAAGGCCACCCATTCCCTTCATCCTCACACCTCCTTGTGAAGGATCTCTCTCCCCTCTAGAATTATTCCCCATGGTCTCGGATTAGCGAGATACATGTTCCAGTGGCATTTAAATCTGGAAGGAGTTCTGCTTCGCTGTATCGCTGGAGTGAGGAGGTGGAGGTTGTCCGGTGGCTTGAGCGTGTGTGCAGTGCGGATCTGTTCTTGAGTTGCGGCCTCAGGACTTCCTCACGATCTTGAGATCGGCAAGTGTACGACTACATCAACCACGAGTTCCTATTTGTTAACAAAACTCGTTGTCTTCGAGGGTAAGTTCTCCATGGATGTATGTCCACCCGTTTGCTTTGTACCTAGTAGATAGATCTTGGCGTGTAGTTCACACCGTAGGAAATTTTTTTCTATGCTGCGGACCCAACAGTGGTATCAGAGCCTGATCTATGCGTAGGTGCTTTGCACGGGTAGTACACATATGTTTATATGTGGGCGATGATGATCATGTTATTGCATCTTGTATGTACTTTGGATATTGGTGGCATAGTGGTATGAAGCGGCCCGGACCAACCTTACATGTCATCGTACATGAGACCGGTTCCACGACTGACATGCAACTTATTTTGCATAAGTGGCTGGCGGGTGTCTGTCTCTCCTACTATAGTCAATATCTGATTTACAACGAGTTGATAATATCTTGGTTATCCTCGTTGTTGTTCATGTTAAATGAGTTAGACAGGTTCTATCTCCGAAAGCCCTAAGCCACGTAAAACTTGCAATTGATAAATTAGAGGCATGTAGTTTAGATCGTTGCCGGGCTAGTGTTTTGATATGGTATTGTTGTAAGTAGATGTATCATAAATACTCTTACAACTCACTTAACGTGTAAGTTCCATATACCTTGGCCTTACACATAAAGGAATGATAGAGATCATACCACGATGCAAATGATAGAGATCAAATGCATGGACCATATCACTTCACTTCACACATTAGATGTTAGCATCTTATATTGCTAGTTTGGCGCGTTTGATAGCATTATAAGATGATCCCTCATTTAGATATCAAGATAAAATATGTTCTTCTTAAGTATGCACCGTTTTGTGGGTCGTGTTTTGAGGCATCACGTGATGATCGGGTGTTTTCAACTCTACGCTTTCATACAATGGGTGTAAGACAGTTTTACACATGCAAATACTAAGGTTCTTACTTGACGAGCCTAGCATGTACAGACATGGCCTCGGAACACGGACCGAAAGGTTAAGCATGAGTCATATAGTTGATATGATGCCCATATAGATGCTCGCCTTTGAAGCTACACTGACTCACGTGATGATCGGACTTGGTGTAGTGGATTTGGTTCATGTAATCACCAAAAGGACACGAGGGATATCGTTTTTGAGTGGGAGTTCATTAGTAATTTGGATTAGTTGAACTCAATCTATCATAAACTTAGTAGAAATATACTTTACAAATTCTGTTGTAGATGGCACCACCTGCTTTTAATTTCAATGTGTTCATGGAGAAAGAGAAACTTGCTGCGGATGGTAGCAACTTCACCAACTAGGCTATGAATTTGAGGATTCTCCTCACTGCTGCACAAAAGAAATATGTGCTAGATGCGCCGCTAGGCCCCCCCACCAGCTCATGATGCCCCTGACGAGGAAAAGAACGTCTATATAACTCGTCAGGAGGACCACAACTTAGTTCATTGCGTCATACTGTATGGGCTAGAGCGAACTTGACGTTTGAAAATGGCAATGCCTTTGATACCATGGGAGAATTGAAAATGATTTTCGATACCCATGCTGCCGTAGAGAGTTATAATGCTACAGAAAAGTTCTTTAGCTGTATGATGGAGGAAAACAGCTCCGTTAGTGAGCACGTACTCAAAATGTCTGGGTACACCGATAAGCTTGTGTCCTTGGGAATAACGATTCCCATTGACTTAGGCATACATCGTGTTCTCCAATATCTGCCACCTAGCTACAAGAGCTTCGTGATGAACTATAATATGCAGGGCATGAAGAAGTCTCTTCCCGAGCTTCTGTCAATGCTTAAGACTGCAGAGGAAAGAACATCAAGTGTTGATGATCAATAGGACCACCGGTTTCAAGAAGGACAAGAAAGGCAAGCACAAGGGAAAGAAGGGTGGCAAGTCTGTTGCCACGCCTGAAAAGAAACCCCGAGCTGGCCCTAAGTCTGACACCGAGTGCTACTATTGCAAGGGGACTGGCCATTGGAAGCGCAACTGCCCCAAGTATTTGGCGGACAAGAAGTCCAGCAAGGCAAACAAAGGTATATGTGATATACATGTTATTGATGTGTACTTGACTAGTACTCATAGTAGCACCTGGGTATTTGATACGGGATCGGTTGCTAATATATGTAACTCGGTTCAGGGGCTGCGGAACAAGCGACAACTAGCAAGGGATGAGGTCATGATGCGGGTCGGCAATGGATCGAGAGTTGATGTGATCGCCGTCGGAACGCTGCCTCTCCATATGCCATCGGGATTAGTTATAAACCTAAATAATTGTTATTTGGTGCCTGCACTGAGCATGAACATTGTATCCGGATCGTGTTTGATGCAAAGTGGTTATTCATTTAAGTCTGAAAACAATGGTTGTTCGATTTATATGAATAATATATTTTATGGTCATGCACCTATGTTGAATGGTTTATTTCTGTTGGATCTCGATAGTAGTATTACGCATATTCATAATGATGATGCTAAAAGGATTAAACTTGATAATGATATATCTACATATATGTGGCACTGCCGTCTAGGTCATATTGGCGTTAAACGCATGAAGAAACTCCATTCTGATGGACTTTTGGAATCACTTGATTTTGAATCATTTGATACATGTGAGCCATGCCTTATGGGCAAGATGACTAGAACGCCGTTTTCCGGTTCAATGGAACGGGCGACAGATCTATTAGAAATCATACATACTGATGTGTGTGGACCAATGAGTGTGTCGGCGCGAGGTGGATATCGTTATTTTGTTACTTTCACGGATGATTTGAGTAGATATGGGTATATCTATTTGATAAAACACAAGTCTGAAACTTTTGAAAAGTTCAAAGAATTTCAGAATGAAGTGGAAAATCATCATAACAGAAAGATCAAATTTCTGCGGTCCGACCATGGAGGAGAGTATCTTAGTTACGAGTTTAGCACACATATGAAAGACTGTGGAATAGTTTCACAACTCATGCCTGCCGGAATACCACAACGTAGTGGTGTGTCAGAACGTCGTAATCGTACTTTATTAGATATGGTTCGATCTATCATGTCTCTGACTGACTTTCCACTGTCATTTTGGGGTTATGCACTGGAAACCGCTACATTCACTTTAAATAGGGCACCATCTAAATCCGTTGATAAGACACCATATGAATTATGGTTTGGAAACAAACCTAAGATGTCATTTCTTAAAGTTTGGGGATGTGATGTTTATGTGAAGAAACTTCAACTGGATAAACTCGAACCCAAAGCGGAAAAATGCGTCTTCATAGGATACCCTAAGGAAACGATTGGGTATACCTTCTATCACAGATCCGAGGGCAAGGTCTTTGTTGCCAAGAGTGGATCCTTTCTTGAGAAGGAGTTTCTCGCGAAAGGTGTGAGTAGTCAGAAGGTAGAACTCGAAGAGGTTATTGAACCTTCTCTTCATGAAATGGCGAGTAACGCAGCTCCAGAAGTTGTTTCGGAGTTGACTTCACCTAATGAAGAGAGAGCTAATGATATTGATCATGAAACTCCGAAAGAGGACACTACCAAACCTCGCAGGTCAAGCAGGACACGTGCAGCTCCTGAACTGTATGGCAATCCTGTTATGAATTTCATGATTGATGAAATAGATGACCCTGCGACATATGAAGAAGCGATGATGAGCCCGGATTCCAACAAATGGCTGGAAGCCATGAAATCCGAGATGGAATCCATGTACGAGAACCAAGTTTGGAACTTGGTGGACTTACCTCACGACCGAAAGGCCGTTGAGAATAAATGGATTTTCAAAAGGAAAGCGATCTTGATGGTAATGTGACCATCTATAAGGCTCGACTTGTCGCAAAGGGGTTTCGACAAATTCAAGGAGTTGACTATGATGAGACATTCTCTCCCGTAGCGATGCTTAAGTCGGTTAGGATTATGTTAGCAATTGCTGCATATTTCGATTATGAAATATGGCAGATGGATGTCAAAACTGCGTTCCTCAATGGTAAGATTGAAGAAGAGTTGTATATGATACAACCTAAGGGTTTTGTCGATCCTAAGGATGCTAATAAGGTGTGCAAACTTCAGCGATCCATCTATGGACGAAGTTGGAATCTCCGCTTTGATGAGGTGATCAAAGAGTTTGGATTTGTCCAAACTTCTGGAGAGGCTTGTATTTACAAGAAAGTGAGTGGGAGCAATGTGGCATTTATGATATTATATGTGGATGACATATTATTGATTGGAAATGATTTAGATCTTTTAAACAATGTTAAAAGTTATCTAAACAGCAAATTTTCGATGAAGGACCTTGGTGAAGCTTCATATATATTAGGCATTAAAATCTATAGAGATAGATCAAGGCGCCTAATTGGGCTATCGCAGAGTACATACCTTGATAAGATATTAAAGAAGTTTAATATGGATGGAAGTAAGAAGGGGTTCTTACCTATGTTGCAAGGCAAGACATTGAGTAAGACTCAAAGTCCGGCTACGGCGGAAGAAAGAGATAATGGATAAGATCCCTATGCCTCAGCCATAGGCTCTATAATGTATGCCATGCTATGTACAAGACGGATGTGTCACATGCTATTAGTTTGACTAGTAGGTACCAATCGATCCAGGTTGAACCTTTGGATAGCGGTCAAGAATATCCTTAAGTACTTGAGAAGAACTAAGGATATGTTTCTTGTATACAGAGGTGAAGAAGAGCTAGTCTCTAAGTGTTATGTCGATGCTAGCTTTGACACTGATCCGGATGACTCTAAGTCTCAATCCGGATCGTATTTCTCTTGAGCAGCAGCGATTAGTTGGAGGAGCTCCAAACAACTTTGTGGTGGCTGGATCAACAACGGAGGCGGAATATGTTGTCGCTTGAGCGGTAGCAGAAGCGGTTTGGATGAAGGAGTTCATAACGGGCGGGTGTGGTTCCCGGTCGTTGGACCCGATGGTGATCTATTGTGACAACAATGGAGCCATAGCCAATGCAAAGGAACCAAGGTCTCATAAGAATTCCAAGCATATTAAGCGCCGGTTTCACTCCATCCGCGAGCATGTCAAGGATGGAGATATAAAGATTTGTAAAGTGCACATGGACCTGAATGTAGCAGATCCATTGACTAAAGTACTCCCTAAGGCAAAACATGATCAACACCAGAACTCCATGGGTGTTAGATTTATCACTATGTGAACTAGATTATTGTCTCTAGTGCAAGTGGGAGACTGAAGGAAATATGCCCTGAGAGGCAATCATAAAGTTGTTATTATGTATTCCTTGTATATGATAGATGTTTATTTTGCATGATATAATTGTATTGATAGGAAACATCAATACATGTGTGTTTAATAAACAAAAAGGGTTCCTAGTCATGCCTCTCTTATAGACTAGCTTGTTGATTAATAGGATGATCAAGGTTTCCTGATCATGGACATTGGATGTTGTTAATAACAAGGTCACACCATTGGTGGAATGATGTGATGAACATTCATCCGAAGTATAGCATTACGATCAAGTCATTATGTTTATATTGCTATAACATCATATGAAGTAATCTTTATCCTTAGACCATGAGATCATGTTAATTGCTAACACCGGAAGAGTATCTTGATAACATCAAACGTCACACCATAACAGGGTGACTATAAAGATGGGTTCAGTGCTACGAAGGTGTTATGTTGAGTCTCATGGATCAAGAGTGGAATTTGTCAATCCAGATGACGGATAGATATACTCTGGGCCCTCTCAGTGATATCACATTAGGATAGCTTGCAAGCAAGTGATGTGATCACTAGAATGTTATATCACGGGAACGAGAAAAGAGTGCATGTCGGTAACGAGATCAAACTAGGTATGGAGATACCAATGATCGAATCTCGGACATGTAATATATTGAGAGACAAAGGGATTTAGTTACAAGCGTTAAAGGTTCTCACGATCACAGGAGTCATCGTTGAATGTGTAGGAGTCAGTACGGATCTTCAGGTCCCGCTGCTGATTATTGATCAGAGAAGGGTCTCGATCATGTATGCATTATTCGCAAACTGTAGGGTGGCACACTTCAGAGTTACCGGACACCATTTTGGAGCACATATGTTTCAGACGAAAGAATTGCAAAGCGCAGGAATTGTTTCAATAGAAACCGAAAATTGTTTCAGGTGAAATTGCAGAAGGTGTTTCTACATGTGATATTGAAATATTGCAAGGGGCTATATGTGAATGTTTGTTAATTAAAGTAATTAACAAAATTCTGAATAAATTTAATAAAAGAGTTTTATTAAATGAGAGAGCATTAAATTTGGAGAAACTTAATGCATTTAAAGTGGAGACTTTAAAAGGGAATGTGAAGAGGCATTTTAATGTGGAGGAGTTACCACCACATGAATGGGGGGGGGGGGTGAGGGGTCACCCCCCCATGCGACGGCCATGGAGAGAGGGGGCACCCCCTCCTCCTATAAAAGGCCACCCATTCCCTCCTTCATCCTCACACCTCCTTGTGAAGGATCTCTCTCCCCCTCTAGAATTATTCCCCCATGGTCTCGGATTAGCGAGATACATGTTCCAGTGGCATTTAAATGCGGAAGGAGTTCTTGCTCACTGGATCGCTGGAGCGAGGAGGTGGAGGTTGTCCGTGGCTTGAGCGTGTGTGCAGTGCGGATGGCTGAGTTGGCGCTTCGGACTTCCTCACGATCTTGAGATCGGCAAGTGTACGACTACATCAACCACGAGTTCCTACTCGTTAACAAAACTCGTTGTCTTCGAGGGTAAGTTCTCCATGGATGTATGTCCACCCGTTTGCTTTGTACCTAGTAGATAGATCTTGGCGTGTAGTTCACACCGTAGGAAATTTTTTGTTTTCTATGCTGCGGACCCAACATAATTGCCATGATGTATTTCCATATCTCCTTTTAATCACTAGCAATTCACATTGCAGGGATCAAATAGCACATTCACGAAAAGAACAACTTAGTCCCAAAATTATTTGAACACTTTCAAATTCGTTCCAATTCCTAATCCAATCAAAAAAACATTTTGTTCTTAGTATGGATAAAGGGTCTTCCTCTACACTAATTGAATCTACTCATAGTTATTCAATCTTTAGTAGAATTCACTAAGTGTTACTCTGCCATCCATTCATTCAAGCAACAAGATGATTAAGATAATGGTCTTTGAAGAGGAATAATCCATTACACATTGTCTCAAACTAATTGAGCAACCATTGTTCAAAACATTAAGAAAACCTATTTCTAAAATGGAAAGCACAAATAAAATGTATTTGGCTCAAGTTTCATCTTTTTGCTTGACCTTGAGCGCTTCATCTCCAGACGTCGGGGCCAACAAAGCGTCACCATCCCGATGACTTCTCAGCAGCTCACTCCTCTCCATCCTTCCTCTTCTTGGACTTTTCCTACATCATATGCAAAGTTATTAGTATCGCATACCAAATACTTCAAAAGATAATTCTGAATAGAATTGTCAATAATTTCGTATAACTTTTATACCTCATCCACTAGGCTTCTAGGGTGTAGTCCAGACTATTCAGAGTGTACTATATTGTCCTAAGTGTAGTCTAGGCTTTCTAGAGAATATCCAGGACTTCGGAGAATATTGTGGGATCATCTCATGATGCATAGCCTTTTCTACAGTGATCAGTGACAACTTCACTAAACCTTTTGTTCATCCTAGTTTGAATCACATTGAAGAAAGTCTTGCCATAAGACGCTAGGAGTGAACCAAGCAGGACTCTGGTGGAAAATCTCTCAGATATGAGCCAACCACTCTCATCCAAGTCACAAACATGATCAATTATCCTTGTAATGTGTTATCTTAAGGAGGAATTTTTAGCTAGTTTGCACCTATGAAGGAATCTAGAATATCCTTAGAAAACCCCTTAGGCGTCTTAAAATGAGTCTCCAGGTTCCTAATAATGTGGTATGTGTGATCATTCTTAAAACACTCCCTCATACTAACATCCATGCACGCTAGAATCAAGGTTATCACCTTTGCTCTGTCTGCCAACTCAGTGACAACATAGGTGTTCGACTCGCCCTCTATTGAACCGTACGGAGTAGTTTCTAGAATATATTCTTTCTTAGCCCTCCTTAGGATCATCATCAGAATGCGATTCCAGTCCGAAAAATTTCTACCGTCACTAGCCAACTTTTCTTTTCTAAGCATCAGGTTCATATCAAAAATTTCAAAGTGATCCATCTTCTCTACAAGGTCAAAGACAATTTTATGATACACGTGTTCAAGATATTAAACCACTAGGTGAACTAAACAATTTGATCCGAGGAGGAGATATGCGATGGATGTGACATCTCAAATGACATACTCTTCACATGGTAGGCCACCTTGCCAATTATATCATTCATGCAACTCTCGTTCATCTTTCGATGGGCGTGTTCTAAGCTCATGACTATCATGCATGGATGTCAAGACCACCTAGTGATATAGCTACTCGATGCTCTCAATCAAATCCACCACAAACATGACAAATCATGTGTGCGTAGGTGACCTTATGCACCCTAATATGACAAGTAGGATTGATGGTGCCACACTAGAAAGAGCACTAACAACTTGATATTTAAGTGAGGATGTATGATATAAACGTAAACAAAGTGCAAGTAAAGACAAACGGATAAACGCATCACAAACAGAAAGCCATGTGGAAGGCTACCTAATTAGCCATGGTATAGTCATTTCTTCTTCATCGTTGAAGACTCTTTACACTCGTGTGCACGACTCCTTATGCACGCACATTGAACTCCTTCGTGCATGGCAATACACCCACCAAGTGATCTTCGCACTTTTGAACTCCGTAGGAACTACTAGAGCTACCAACTATAGCTAGCAAGGTAAATACATTACAAAAGGCGACACGTAGATCATAAAGAGAATCACATGGCTCCAGTCATCATGTCGTACCATGATACATATATCATGAATGACATTACATAGTATAACATCTCATACAAAATATCATTGATGACGACGGCTATACCAATCCACATGCACATACCACAAAAACAAGTTAGATGATTCTAATCATTGTCTTTGCATCTTTTATGTGGTTATGTATTTCACTAAACCGACAACATAAACATGCAAAAGAGTGACATCATGTTCAAGTTGCTTCGGGTGATGGAACAAGGAGAGAACTTTGTAATCTCATCACATCATCTAGACTATGCATTTACGATTAACCCCAAGCGGACGAACCGCTACCCTTCAGAATATCTCTCCACAATCGTGACTGTGGCATGACCAAATCTACTGAAGCATGTCATTTATTTGTCAAACGGGTATTCTTAGGAGCAACCAGAAGTATCGCGGATAGCTAGAAGTTTGTAAATCATCACCATGCCATCAGAGTTGGGAGTGAGAGAAATCATGGGAAGCAACAAGAACATCAGTTCTTCAACATATACATCTAGGTTGACGGTGTATACTCATGTATTTGTGCTATGATACCACTATTGAGGTTCACATATGCAAAACAAAAAAATCTCTCTACACGAACAACCAAGATCTAATCATGAAGACACTAGCAAGAATAGATCCAACGTTGATGCGGAAGAGGACGCCAATTGATGTAGATATTGATGACGAATGAGTCGATCCCCGTAGCTAGGTGTATCCCTCCCAACCATGAGGATAATGCCCACTCGATGCTAGCATTGAACGGATGATACCTCCGTGGATTGCACGCGTAGAGTCCTCCAACCCGTCAGTGTTTCCTGCAGAGGTCGATGCTAACGGTGCTCGTCCCGCGGCCTTCCAGAGTATACTACTATGGTGTAGAAAGAGAGAGAGAAATCTGGAGGATTTGTGGTGTGTCTTGGGAGGAGGGGTCTGGGAGGCTTTATATAGGAGGAGGAGGGCTCACTCCCTAGGTTTCCTAACCCTAGGGCGACAGCCAGAGAGGGGCGGTGGCCAAGGAGGGGATCTCCCCCTTGTATGGCAGGTTTCCTGATATCCTCAAATTAGGAGATCATCCCTTCCTCTTTTATATAATTGCAACCTTGGAAATAATGAATAATATCAACATATTCCTTATTTGGAAGATACGATCAAAACCTTCCATATATGGAGATCTAATTGGATACCTTCATCTTTTATGCAACACACTAATTAGGAAAGTTGAGGTGGCATCCCTGGCCCCATGCGTCAGCCCTGGGAGGGCTGGATGCCGGCCATGGGTGGGCCCTGGTGGCCCAGGCACCATCCCCTGGATGGGCCTACCCCTCTTATCCAATTTGACCATCAAAACCCCTTCCGACACTCCGTCTCAATTCTGGTTTCTCTTAGAGGCTCCTAGTACCTCGATCCTATAAATAGATATTCCACAATGTTTCTGAAAGCTCTCCAACATAAGCACCATCTCGGGATGATTACAATGAACCTCTAAATCACCACCAACGACTTTGGAACAACCTACCCGAATTAGGTCATGTCACTAGAATAGTTCTAATTCCTCTCCAAGGTATATCAATGAATCCCGAAACTATTCTGGGCATCTCTCTCTCACACCTACCATATAGGTGACATGCACAACTTGATCGTAAGACCTTAAGCGTGTGATCCGATCAGGTTTGGTATTAAGTGGACATGACTCCGTAAGACTTATCGGATCACAATAACAAACAACAGAGCCTAAACACCCATGATGGTCCCCACTTTCACTACGCGAAGATCATATCGAGTGAACCCGCTCATTATAGATATGTTAATCCTTCCGCTTCGCGATATTCATGTGACAATCTGAGGCAAGATATTGGTATCCTCATGAGTCAACTCTTGATCACTATACCAGTTATCCTCGTTGTGATTTCACTTTATTTAACTCATATCGGTATTCGATGTCCTTCATGATATCATCATGACTATGCCTACATAGACGATTAGGTGATAACGTGGGTCCAGATAATATCTCTCCATTGTCAGGAGGAGCGTGATCCCACTTATTGAACTATCCAAATCCCTACACATACTTTCATGCACATCTCAGAAACGTCGTTATGACCACCTTTGCAGTATGGTGTTGGGACAGACCAAGGACAAAACTTAGTATGCGGGTGCTTGACATTCTCATGGTCTTGAGGATTCATGCATAAGATAATGGTCTAATGATATTACTATTAAAAATATGATTCTATCTCATAGTAAATCATCATGTGGATTTGTTCCATACCCTTGCCTCTCTAGCCAATATACTCTCATAGTTGGTTGTATACTCTTTACCTATGATCACGAAACTTGATCATCACTCAACGAAATGAGCTAGTCCCAGAGGCTGGATTAGCAACATCTTGGTGATTCGTCTTTACTACATCTGCATGTGATGCTTCTTTTGATTTTCACAACAAAGGTTCACAACAGTCATAGCATAGTTCGATGAACCCATATATTGAACAGGGGTTATATAATAATAATCATTATTATTATTTCCTCTAGAGCATAATTCCAACAAGATATTGAGTTTTCCAATCTTTCTTTGTTGGCTTGGCAAGGTTGGCATATTTTTCAGAATCCATCTACCCTGAGTGTTAGGATTCTAAAGGCTGTTTATTTCCCCGAGACAAATTTCCTACATGTGGAACTGGGATCTCACCCTTCCCAGGTCTGGTGTGCGCTTATCGAAGGGAGGATGGTTAGCACAAGGCCTTATCCGTCGCATTGGCATGGCCACCGAGACCGATGCATGGGCATACAACTAGACCCTGAAGGATGGAGCCCTACGACCACTTGCCTACAACGGGAATGATCCACCGACGCTTGTATCAGCTTCCATCGATCTCACTACAAGGCAGTGGCATATGGAGAAGGTAAATTCTTTCTTTCTACCTATGGATGTTGAACTGATCCAAAATTTACTGATCAACAGATGAACACAGGTGGATCGCTGGGCGTGGCACTATGACAAGAAGGGTATGTTCAGCAGTCGGTCCGCATATCGCATGCTTTCGAGTACAAAGGCGAGGCGCGAGGATTGGCTCGATGGGTCGACATCAACCTCTGACCATCGGGTGTACAGAAGAGTTGGACCAGGCTTTGGCATATCCAGGTGCCAACTAAATTGAAGGCATTCATGTGGCGCCTAGCCCAACATTCATTACCTACGACGGATCTTGTGCATCGTCGGAATATATCACATACGATTGCATGTGGCATATGTGGAGCTGAGGATTCTTGGCAACACTCGTTAGTGGATTGCATGATGGCACGTTGTGTGTGGACCTTGGCAGATGAGAAGATGGTCGAGCATATGTGTCAGGCTCTCTGGGGATATGACATGCTAGAAGAAAGGAAATCCATGAGGGCATTTTCCGGAGTCCGCTGCGCACTCATAGTTTTGTTGAAAGCTTTATCTCTGAGCCAGGCATTATTTAGGCGCAGAGCAAAGTCTAAACAGAGTTACCCGAGCTGGATTGCAGCACCGTAAGGTTTTGTTAAGATCAAAGTGGATGCGGGTGTGTCCAGGAACAGCGGCGGAGGGGCGATCGTGGCAGTGGCGCATACTGGAGCTTTCTTGGGAGCGTCTGGAGTTTTGATGGAAGGCAAGTTGGATCCTGAAACGTTAGAAGCCATGGCTGTCCGAGAAGGAGTGCATCTTGCACATGACCTTCTGCTGTCAAAATTCAGGACTTCGAGCGATTGCTTGATAGTGCTTAAAGCAATGACAAAGCAGAAATTGGGAAGCTATACCAAGGAGATTAAGAGTAGCATAGCATGTTTTTTGAAGTTTCAATTGTCCACAAGAACCGAGTTTCCAATAAGGAGCCACATAATCTAGCTAGGCTAGTGTTATCATCGCATGTAGGCCGATCTGTGTGGCTTGGTAGTTCCCCTGATGGCGTATGTATTCCCCGCTTTCTAACTTTATAATAATATAAATATAAAGAGGCTTGATGATTCGGGGAAGAAAAGGTGAGATATGCTATGCTTCTCTTCACATAAGTATTTTGCAGTGGCATTTAAAAGTCAAACATGGCTACTTTGTAGTACTACCAAATTGTCTTCACAGCATCTGAAAAGTTGCCAACTTATTGGATTTCAAAACATTGGATGGCCAACTTTTAGCCACATACAAAGCCATGCTTAAATTCAATCGAACTCATCCGTCTAGGGAAATATGCATCACATGTACACAAAGATATAGCTCAGGGTATTTGCGTGTAATTTCGTCAACAAGTTCTCCCTTCTTCAAAACAAAGATCACTCGTGGAGTCGTGGTGTTTTACATGAACTTCCAACGTGACAGGCCTTTACGGAAAAATTGAGCAATGACTACGTGATGTCCATTTCTCCCCCACTCACTCACCGGCCCTCTTCCCTGTTTATATGTTTCTCCAAGCGACATAACATAGGAGAGAGACAGAAGGACATTCAGAAAGCATATTTAATTAATGATTGATTGTAATCTAAGCACTAGCGACATATCAAATTTACAGAGATCAATCAATGCGGTTTCACGGGCAGGGGAAAAAAGCAAGCAGAGTTGTAAATAAGGGTACAAAAGAAAGAAATAGTGACGAAGTGGAGAAACTAACAAAGCACGTCACAAACAAGAAAAGTGGTGCATGGTTGCCTCTCAAGGCAAGAAATATGTCCGCTCCCTCCGCTTTCGCTCTCACAAAACTTCATCAAGACTTAACAAGGGTATGCAGAAACTACTCTTTTCTATTTACATGATCCAAACACAGCAGATATGTACTTCTCCAGCGTTAAATTTGAGCAATTGCGTCAACCCCAGTACTTGCGATCATTCATTACTCCATCTCAGATATGTGGAAATTTCACAAAATGTACTAGTATTAAAATTCTAAGAGAAGATAACTAATATTATCCATACGAATCAACCAAGTATAGCATGTGTAGCCGTGCTTGCAAACTCGAACATATGTTTCTTCCCCAGTCAAGCTAGCATGAAAGAACTCAAACATATGTTTCTTCACCTGCGCCTCGGGAGGAATAAGAATGATGCAGCCCATTGAGACTATATCACTTCAGTACTTTCGTCAAGCTCTGCAGCATAAAAGAACCTGAACATATGTTTCTCCTTCTGAGCCTCAGGAGGCATACGAATGATGCAGCACATATCACTTCTGGTAGCTCCCTCCAACTTTAACTGGGGAGCTGCTGGGCTGCAAAACAGATACTGATGCAATCAGCCACCCTGGATAAACTGGTTTTTGCAAAATTCTGAAAACGAGATTAACATGGAATTTAACTTTCTTCTAGCAATCCATAAAATTGCAAGCATTAGTTCTCAATTTCCCATCTTGCCTCTTTCAGCATCACAGGTAAAAATCTGGATTGGCAACAGAAATTGCTGTGCCAACTTGGGAACATCTTACAATGTACTTATCAGTCCCCAAATATCCCAGCAGCCCAATTGCACGGAAGATCGACTCCTAGCTACGTGTACTTGACAAAAGTAATGCAAAATAAAATCTAGCTAGTTATTTCATATCATCCACGCTGATTGTAATTTATATTAGAAATCATTTTCTACATAAGAGTGGAAGTTAATTAATGATATTTGTTCAAACTACACTAGAAGTTAGTTCCCAATTGAGTTGATTCCCGATGACTGTTTCGACACATGGAAGTAAGCCCAATTTTATTTCTAGATTTCACAAATACTATCATTTCAGATTTCCATGAGATATAACAGGGCAAGAAAAGCGAGATATGTTTTTGTATATTTCTACAAAAGATAACCAGTCAAAGACCTTCAAGTCCAGGGTTGACCTTGTTAAGTACCAAAGAAGGAGGCCATGCCATGATGACAAACTGTTATGATGAAGCATAGGACAGAGCTTATTCAGCTTCGCTGTTTCCAGGCAGAAGGATAGGAACCAGCCAGATAAATGGCGAGCTGGCTTATAGTAAATAGACAAGTACACAAAGCCATTGACGATCGCTAAAATCTTCAGGTCATGATTATCCGCTGGACTGTCAGTGAGCGCATCAACCGCCGGCAACAATGGAAATGTCTTGTCCAGCATCCATCGCTCGATGCCGTCATCATCGGCTCTCCAGGACCAGACAACAAGTGTGAGTTTGACAGCGCAGATGATACAGAGATTCCCATCCTTGGTCTGACCAGCGGTAAGCGCTCCTTGCCCTACAATGTGCGGAGGCAGATCGATTTGAGAGAACTGCAATGTAGTGGTGTTCAGCACCCAGGCATTGGATCGGCTCGCCTTTTTGAGATAGATGTACCCGTTCAGGAGAATTCCATTGCGAGTATTGTAGGGCTCAATGTTTTCAGCCTCCACTCATGGGAAAATCTGCCACTCCCTGGTTTCTGATGAGAGGACGGCGGCTTGCGCTCCAAAAACTTCGTGGCAGACACAGATAACGCGGAACGGACCCGGGTTTTCTTCGGACGAGAGGACATGGAACTCAACGCACATCTCTTTGCAGATCTTACGAGGTGGCTTGGGGAATAGATCCAGGACACGTGTGAGGGGGTTGTAGACGGCCATGTGATCGGTGCTCTGGCTGATGAGAACGACGTACCCATTGCGGCAGTCCCTGATTAACCACTTGAGGGCGGAACCCTCGTCGTTGTTGGGAAGGCGGGTGAGGAAGAAATCGGCGCGGCGGACGACCGCGGCGATATCCGGGTCGGAGCTCAGGCGGAACGGGCGGAAAGCAGGAGTGTGAAAGTCGGAGATGTTGATGAATAGGCCGAGGTGTGGGGGCGAATGGAGCTCGCCGAAGCGGCGGCGGAAGGTAGGGCATGAGCGGACGGCGCGGAGAGAGGAGCGGCAGGTGAGAGCGGCGCGGAAGAGGGCCGGGAGGGAGGGGAGGCGGAGGAATATCTCTCGCAGGAGGTCGTCGCCGAGGGCGCATATTGTGGTCGGGCCGACTGGTGGGGATTTCGGCTTCTTCTGCGGCAGCGGCGGCTCACATGCCATGGCGCGACACAGCAATTTTTTTCTTTTCGAGGGGAAAACCAGGGATTTTATTTCAACTTATTATGGCATGTACTACTCCTGGCGTTCAGGTAGACGCTTATAAGAGATTAAAAGAACTAGCTGAATGTCCGTACGAGCTTTCCACGTTATCTCAACTTTTTTCTTGCCATATTATAAATATAATACTCCCTCCGTTCTAAATTAAGTGACTTGAATTTATCTAGATTCGCATGTATATATATACTAAAACGTATCTAGATACATCCGAATCTAGACAAACCCACGTCATTTTATTTTAGGACGGAGAGAGTATAAAATTAATGTGTATATAAAATGATAGTCACAACCAAAATGATAAGATTCTTGACAAATAATTAATTATGTCTCCATCTCCCAAACTACTACTCTTTGGATAACCATGCAAAAATTAATTATGCCTCCATCTTCCAAGCTACATCTCCTAAATTAATCGGTATATAAACATAAACATAATATACATGTAACCAAAATCAATATGTGACAGAGATGGAGACAATACTCGACTGAAATTCTCGTTTACAGTACTCACTCCGACTCATATTAGTTGGCTCGAATTTATCTAGATTTGGATATATCTAATACTAAAACATGTTTAGATACATTCTAATCTAGACAAATTTGAGTCAACCAATATGAATCGGAGGGAGTAGTTAGAAGTGCAAAGCTTTGCAAATGAAATAGTTGAGTAAATTCAGTTAAATGTAAGCTAAACTCTTAGCATTTAATCGAAGTTTTCACTATTTTTTCTTGCAGCTACAACCTACACGTATGCGGAAAAGAAAACATAGCCAAGCGCACGATCCTCCAACGCAAGTCGCTAACGGAGGATCTTTCCGTAGCGTACGTTGTTGATTAAAACAGTTTGTTGGGAAGTAAAATAGGCGGAGCTTTCGACTAGGGATGTAAACGGCATTCCGTTTACTGCCACTTATTTTCTATTAGTTATAGGTTTGTGATTGTTTAAACTAACCCGAAAAAAAATAAGCCTATAATAAACTTATGTGGCTATATGCGGCGCCAGCTGCTCGCCGTTTGACATCCCTACTTGCAACGCTTCCTTTTGAGTCGACACTAGCTTGTTTCCCGAGATTGGATGGGAATCTGACTAAACTACGGGGAGTGTAATCCTAATACCCACGCGTCCGCATTGTAAATGCTCTTAGGCAGTACACGCAGACCTAGGGAGAGAAAGTAGGAAAATATGTTTTCTACCGTATTAACCATTAACCGGCAGAGTCACCGATATGATTTCAAAAAATAAATACTCTAGTAGCTATTTTTAATCGGTTTGATCTTCTTATGCTTCTTCTAGCTATACATCTCTCTAGGAGGAGCCCCACCTCCCACCTCACCCCCCGCTAGAGTTCTTGAGAAGCTCACCGTGGGTGCCACACCGACCCAAAGCTCTTCTCGCAGGCGATGCCGGTGGAGATGTGCAGAGGGAAGATGGCAGTGGTAGTCTAGTAGTAGTGGCGCTTTGCCAATAGTGGGCAGTTTTCCTAGTAGCGGAGGCAGAGATCGAGATTGTGGTGGCCGGATCTCGAGCTTAGGGTTAGGTCATGTCCTTTGTCTTCCTCAGGCTCGTCGATTGATGTAGGAGGAAAGGAGGACATGAGCCGCCTCCTTCAATAAATGTGTGGCTCGTGTCTCCCTCTGGTTTGCTTTTGCTCTTCTCCTCCTTCTTCTCCTCCTGGCCGACCTAGGTGGCGAGGGGAAGAGGAGGAGGCGCGGTGCGAGTGGAGGATCTGGCGGTGGATGGGGGTGCCTTGTTGTGCCGGTGTTTTGGTGTGTCGTCAGCTGGTTGTCTGCTGCGGGCCTCGTTGTGCTCCCATGGTGGGAGGTGGTCGAGGCACCCCTCAGGTAGGCGCCCATCTCAATCAAGTGCCGCTGACGTTTTGCGGGTGGCTCAGGTGCGACCACCCCTGATGGCCCAAAATATATCGAGCTCGTTGGGGAACCCCAAGAAGAAGGTATGATGGGCACAACAGTAAGTTTTCCCTCAGTTATAAAACCAAGGTTATCGAACCAGTAGGAGCAAGGAAACACCTCCAAGGTGTTGTTTCCAACTTAGAATCCTGCACAACACAATCATAGAACTTTGCCCCCAACTTATAATGAGGTTGTCAATCTCACCGGGTTTGCTGAAAACAAAGGATTAAACGTATTGTGTGGAAGATAATAATAGCTTGCAGAAAGTAAACAGAAAACAGTAAATAGTTGTAGATTGATGATAAAAGAAAGGACCGGGTCCATAGTTCACTAGTGGTGATTATCCTTAAGATAGATGATATGTTGGATGAACAAATTACAGCGGGGCAATTGACAAACATCGAGAAAGCATACATGCATATACTAATCATCTTGACTCCTATGAGATTTGATTGGGCATTATAATATTATACATAGACCGTAATCCAACTGCATCTATGACTAATAATCCACCTTCAAGTTATCATCCAAACCCCCTCCAGTATTAAGTTGCAAGCAACAGATAATTGAATTAAGCATTGTGTGTAAAGTAAACAATACGATTGTTCTATGAACAAAGGATTGTTGTTTTCTCTCTAGTAGCAACAGCACATCTAGTACCTTAGAGATTTTTGTCACTTTCCCATATTACTAGAGGCATGAACCCACTATCGAGCATAAATACTCCCTCTTGGAGTTGCTAGCATCTACTCGGACAAGATAGCTACTAACAACAGAGAGCATGCAAGGTCACAAATAACAAAGACATGATAGAATCAATAATCAATCTGAAATAGCATCTCAATATCCATCGGATCCCCGCAAACACAACATGTATGATTACAAATAGATGATCTTGATCATGAACGGAGCTCACAAGATCTAGACATGGTATCACAAAGGAGAAGAACCAACCATCTAGCTACTACATGGACCCGTAGTCTAGAGATGAACTACTCACGCATCACACCAGAGGCAGGCATGGTGATGAAGAAGGCCTCCAGGGTGAATTCTCTCCTCCGGTAGGGTGCCGGGAAGAGCTTCAGATCCCTCCCGATCTAGGGATGGATATGAGGGCGGCTACAGACTCTTTCGTGGAATTTTGATCTGATACTTAGGGTTTCTGTATCAGAGGCGATATATAGGCGAAAGGGGAGGCCGAGGGGGTGCCCTAGGCGGCCACACCACCCCTTGGAGTGGGCCAGGCCTGGCTGCGTGGCCAGGTGGTGTGGCTGGCCTCTGGCCCCTCTCCGTCTCGTCTTCTGGCTCTATGCCCCCCTCGGTGAAATATTGACTTTGGCTTTTGTCCCGTCCAATTCCGAGAATATTCATTTTCTAACTTTCCTGAAACCAAAATCAGCATAAAACAGGCAGCTGGCACTGTGGCATCTTGTTAATAGGTTAGTCCAAGATAGTGTATAAAAATACTCCAAAGTGTGGACAAAACATAAGAAAGTAGATATAAAACAAGCATGGAACATCAAAAATTATAGATACGTTAGCAACGTATCAACATCCCCAAGCTTAATTCCTGTTCGTCCTCGAGTAGGTAAGTGATAAAAAGAAAGAATAATTTTTGAGGTAACATGCACCATAATAAACTTGATCAAAGTATTTGTAGAACATTGATAGCTGGGATCATAGTACTTTAACATACCATGAAAGATATAGTTCTAACAATAAGACATAGCAACTATGTTGTAACATGGCACAAACAAAAGATTCATGAATAACAATGCTTTGCAAGCCGTTTGTTTGTTTCACATATAGAAAGCATAATAAGAATGGTATTCATCTTGTCCCTCATAGTGTAGAAAAACGTAAATGCATAGGACAACTTCAAAGTTCATAAGGGTGACTAGATACAAGTAGTTTAAGAACAAGCAATATCAAAGTTATGCATCAATCAACAAATCTTGGGACAATGCACATTAAACTAAGAATGGCCACTATGCTCTCTCAATAGGTGCATAAAGATAGAAGATGGAGACTCAACATGAAAGTAAAAGAAAGGCCTTCATAGAAGGAAGCAGGAATTCAAGTCTCATAAAGAGCTTCCAAAAATTATGGTACTTATTAGCTTTCAGCTCTCATTGCCCCTATCATAATCATCTTGAAGTGATTAAGGTTAAAGTGGACAAACTATGGAGTATATGCTTGACAAAGTATAAGTTGGCAATCTCATGTCCCTTGAATACGAGGGCCGCTCCTCATGCTACTCAAGTTTAGTTACTAGTAAGTTCTTGTCATAGTAAGTATATGCGTATCATAGAGAACCGCCAACGGGGTAGCCCTTGCCCGATGATATGGAAGAATCCCCATATCAAAATGACAAGGCAAGCAGACAATAGGCATCTCAACAATGTTATTATTTACCATGGGAAAATGGTGCTTTTTTCTCTCTTTCCTCTTTTCTCATATCTTTTTTTCTCTTTTTCTCAATCTCTATCTCTTTTTTATAAGAAGAATGCTTCATAGATTGCTCATTATGGTTATGCTGCAGGTTTCCACCATGATTAGGCATGGATTAGACCAGCGTCCCAGGCGTTCCTCTAACACACATACATAACTCCATGGACTTACAAGCTCCCCTTTCATTTCACACCGACGACATCCATAAACAAAAGAGCATGATATCAACTGGGTACAATGTACAAGTGCAATATTGAAACCGTTCCCCATGACAGCATGGTTCTGCTAATTCCCAACGTATAAGTGCAAGCATATACAACATAGATGACACAATGGTTCGAGTTTATTAGGGGCAAGAAAAGTAAAGTGTGCCATCAAGTTCGTGAGAGCTTTAATCACTAGTTTTCTCATAACAAGTTTAATTTGGAAGGTAGATAAAGACATGAATATACTTGGAATAGCAAATGCTAATAGGTAGGTATGGTGGACTCTTTGGAATAACTTGGTTTTATTTGGAGTTGGATGGATGAGTGGAACTCATACTTGGTATGGAGGCTAGCAAAAGACTGGGAGCGACCAATTAAGAGAGCAATAATGGTCATAATCATGCAAAGCAACAAAACATCATTAATTAAAGCATAAATTGATATTACAAGTCGAAAAATAAAGGATCAAAGAGGCTATGGTGACTTGGAATAGTCTTAACATGGTGTGAGCATGCGCCAAGTCAACCCAAATAAAGCATCAAAGGAGAATACCACAATACTATGCTTTAATATGCTAAAACAACGCATGATTCTTTCAAGGCACATTAAGAAATCTCAATTGTTTATAACATGTCAAGCTATAGCAAAAATCACTAAGCATAAAGCCAAAACAATATCAAGCATGATATGACAAGGCATAGACCACAGTCAAAAGCAAGCTCTCTTTTTTACCACTTAAGCATGTACTTTTCCTACTCTTTTCCAATCCAAACCAATCTTATTTGAAAACTAATGCATGAATGAGTGGGTCCAACCAATTTATTAAAGCAAACTAAGCAAACCAAGCAAATGAAAACTAAAAACAAAAACGAAGACGCTCCAAGAACAACACAACTGTGCATGAAACAATAAAAATGAAGTGTTTGGAAGAAACCTGAGATTTTTATTGATGAAGAAGGGGATGCCTTGGACATCCCCAAGCTTTGACGCTTGTACTTCTTGGATATTTCTTGGGATGACACGGGTGGCATCCCCAATATTGAGCTTTAATCCATTCTTCATCTCATTACATTATTCTTTCCCTACACCTGAAATTTTTCCTTCATACAAAACTTGACACAATCTTCATTAGCAACATCAGTATGTTCAAAAGATAATAGACCTTTGGGGTTTTAGGTTTATAACAGCATAACTTTCACTAAAGACACAAGCTACTGTATCACTTCCCTCAAAAAGCTCAATTCCCCAAAAAGAACCCAAAAAGGAATCAACAAGAAGCAAATGCAAATAATGGCAGAAATCTATCAAAACAGACCAGCAGGTAAAAACCAATTTTTTCGAAGACCTTCTGTTGCTCAAATCGAAAAGTGTTGCGCTAATTAAAGTTGGATAACAACCTGGGGCAGAAGCACAAACAATCACAGCTCAAACCGACGTACAGAGATTTTACACAAATTTTTACAGCGAAGCACAAAAATCTGTCTCGGTACAACAACTTTCCCAAGCATTACTTCTTTCTCATTAGAGGTTACTCTTGGCACAAAAAGCAAATAAAAAGGATAAGGAGAGGTTATTACTGAAGCAATAACTTCCAAGACTCAACTAAAACTTTTGGGTTATCTCCCAATAAGTACTTTTCTTTAACGCCTTTAAGTTAGGCATGAGAAGCAAGAAAAGCATCAAGTATTCTCAAATGAAGAAGCATTAAGATTAATACCGGAAATATCTTCAACAAGGCAAGGTATCTCATCCAAATAAGTTCTAGAGGATCCTCTCTCAATGCTCTTGGTTTCACTATTTTCGTCAAACGGGTTTTCAGGAACAATCCAATAAAATTATTTTCTAAGGCTTCATGAATTCCTACAAGTTTAAAAGGTATTGGTATTTTTATTCCCTCCCCATTAGGTTTTGTTTTGTCCATATTTTCTCATGTACCAATAACATCTACACATGAGCCTAGCATATTAAAATGATCAAATACTTTTCTAGCTTCCTTAGCAACATCGTAGAATTCTTTAAGCAAGGTTTCCGGAATAAAATCTCTCTTTTCAGGGTCCTCAATTTCTTTAAGTTTCAAAAACATTACTTGCATTATGGGGTTAAGGTTAACAAACCTAGCTTCCAACATGTGCACTAAAGAAGCTGCAACAATTTCATAATTTGGAGCAAGTTCTGCTAGGGATCTATCCTCAATATCCTCATGCTTGCTAACATGGTCAAAGAATTCTTCAATATTATCTTTCCCAATTATAGAGCCACTACCTATTGAAAGGTCTTTCAGGGTGAATTTAGGGATCAACATGGTGAGCAAAGAATGAAGTGACAACTACAGAAAAGGACTAAATTTTTTGTGTATTTAATAAAGAAAGCAAACTAGTACAACTAATTTTTGTGTGTTTCTGATAAAGAAACAAGCAAATAAAGAAGAAATAAACTAAGCAAAACGAAAATAACAAAGTAAAGAGATTGGTTATGGGGGACTCCCCTTGTGAAGATGTCCTTGACTCCCTGACAACGGCGCCAGAAAAATAGCTTGATGGCCCAAAATGTATCGAGCTCGTTGGGGAACCCCAAGAGGAAGGTATGATGAGCACTGCAGCAAGTTTTTCCTCAGTTATGAAACCAAGGTTATCGAACCAATAGGAGCAAGGAAACACCTCCAAGGTGTCGTTTCCAACTTGGAATCCTGCACAACACAACCACAGAACTTTGCCCCAACTTACAGTGAGGTTGTCAATCTCACCGGTTTTGCTAAAAACAAAGGATTAAACGTATTGTGTGGAAGATAGTAATAGCTTGCAGAAAGTAAACAGAACATAGTAAATAGTTGTAGATTGATGGTAAAAGAAAGGACCGGGGTCCATAGTTCACTAGTGGTGATTCTCCTTAAGATAGATGACATGTTGGGTGAACAAATTACAGCAGGACAATTGACAAACATCAAGAAAGCATACATGCATATACTAATCATCTTGACTCCTATGAGATTTGATTGGGCATTACAACATTATACATAGACCGTAATCCAACTGCATCTATGACTAATAATCCACCTTCAGGTTATCATCCGAACCTCCTCCAGTATTAAGTTGCAAGCAACAGATAATTTCATTAAGCATTGTGTGTAAAGTAAACAATACGATTGTTCTATGAACAAAGGATTACTGTTTTCTCCCTAGTAGCAACAACACATCTAGTACCCTAGAGATTTCTATCACTTCCTCAGATTACTAGAGGCATGAACCTACTATCGAGCATAAATACTCCCTCATGGAGTTGCTAGCATCTAATCGGCCAAGATAGCTACTAACAATGGAGAGCATGCAAGATCATAAATAACAAAGACATGATAGAACTTTTTTTGAGGTGAAACAGTAGGGAAAATCCCCACTGTAATTTTTTTATTATAAATGTATGGGTATGTTACAAAGAGAAATTACAAATGAGTCTACTGATCTAAGAAAGATCATGAAAAATAAAAAAGTCCACCTCAAAGAGGGTAGAAATCTACTCTATTTCTGAGATAGGTGTTGGCTCAGCCAGGTATTGAATTTCTCCTGGTATTTTCTTTTGATTCTGAATTATACCCATCTCATCTCTTGATAGAAAATTGCCTTCCATCTTTCTAATGTAGGTCTTTTATCATTAAAAAATTTCACTTTTCTACAGATCCAGATACCCCAAGCAGTCAAGATGATAATTTCCATTGCAAAAGGCAGATGCAGTTTGTTTTTGATGTCTGAAAAAGCCTCCAAACCTGATAAATCTGATGTTCTGTCTATGCAAATATGATCCCAGCACTTTTTTGCACAGGAGCATTCCCAGAATAAATGGCTAACCGATTCCTCCAAGTGGCAATTGGGAATTGCATGATAGAATCAATAATCAATCTGAAATAGCATCTCAATATCCATCGGATCCCCGCAAACACAACATGTATAATTACAAATAGATGATCTTGATCATGAACGGAGCTCACAAGATCTAGACATGGTATCACAAAGGAGAAGAACCAACCATCTAGCTACTACATGGACCCGTAGTCTAGAGATGAACTACTCACGCATCACACCAGAGGAAGGCATGGTGATGAAGAAGGCCTCCAGGGTGAATTCTCTCCTCCGGTAGGGTGCCGGGAAGAGCTTCAGATCCCTCCCGATCTAGGGATGTATATGAGGACGGCTATAGACTCTTTCGTGGAATTTTGATCTAATACTTAGGGTTTCTGTATCGGAGGCGATATATAGGCGAAAGGGGAGGCCGAGGGGGTGCCCTAGGCGGCCACACCACCCCTTGAAGTGGGTCAGGCCTGGCTGCGTGGCCAGGTGGTGTGGCTGGCCTCTGGCCCCTCTCCGTCTCGTCTTCTGGCTCTGTGCCCCCCTCGGTGAAATATTGACTTTGGCTTTTGTCCCGTCCAATTCCGAGAATATTCATTTTCTAACTTAACTAGAACCAAAATCAGCAGAAAACAGGCAGCTGGCACTGTGGCATCTTGTTAATAGGTTAGTCCAAGATAGTGTATAAAAATACTCCAAAGTGTGGACAAAACATAAGAAAGTAGATATAAAACAAGCATGGAACATCAAAAATTATAGATACGTTAGCAACGTATCAACATCCCCAAGCTTAACTCCTGCTCGTCCTCGAGTAGGTAAGTGATAAAAAGAAAGAATAATTTTTGAGGTGACATGCACCATCATAAACTTGATCAAAGTATTTATAAAACATTGCTAGCTGGGATCATAGTACTTTAACATACCATGAAAGATATAGTTCTAACAATAAGACATAACAACTATGTTGTAACATGAAAAGGCACAAACAAAAGATTCATGAATAATAATGCTTTGCAAGACGTTTGTTTGTTTCACATATAGAAAGCATAACAAGAATGGTATTCAGCTTGTCCCTCATAGTGTAGCAAAACATAAATGCATAGGACACCTTCAAAGTTCATAAGGGTGACTAGATACAAGTAGTTTAAGAACAAGCAATATCAAAGTTATGCATCAATCAACAAGTCTTGGGACAATGCACATTAAACTAAGAATGGCCACTATGCTCTCTCAATAGGTGCATAAAGATAGAAGATGGAGACTCAACATGAAAGTAAAAGAAAGGCCTTCATAGAAGGAAGCAGGGATTCAAGTCTCATAAAGAGCTTCCAAAAATTATGGTACTTATTAACTTTCAGCTCTCATTGCCCCTATCATAAGCATCTTGAAGTGATTAAGGTTAAAGTGAACAAAATATAGAGTATATGCTTGACAAAGTATAAGTTGGCAATCTCATGTCCCTTGAATACGAGGGTCGCTCCTCATGCTACTCAAGTTTAGTTACCGGTAAGTTCTTGTCATAGTAAGTACATGTGTATAGAAAAATAGCTTGATGGCCCAAAATATATCAAGCTCGTTGGGGAACCCCAAGAGGAAGGTATGATGAGCACATCAGCAAGTTTTCCCTCAGTTATGAAACCAAGGTTATTGAACGAGTTGGAGCAAGGAAACACATCCAAGGTGTTGTTTCCAACTTGGAATCATGTACAACACAACCACAAAACTTTGCCCCCAACTTACAGTGAGGTTGTCAATCTCACCGGTTTTGCTGAAAACAAAGGATTAAACATATAGTGTGGAAGATAGTAATAGCTTGTAGAAAGTAAACAGAAAATAGTAAATAGTTGTAGATTGATGGTAAAAGAAAGGACCGGGGTCCATAGTTCACTAGTGGTGATTCTCCTTAAGATAGATGACATGTTGGGTGAACAAATTATAGCGAGGCAATTGACAAACATCGAGAAAGCATACATGCATATACTAATCATCTTGACTCCTATGAGATTTGATTAGGCATTACAACATTATACATAGACCATAATCCAACTGCATCTATGATTAATAATCCACCTTCAGATTATCATCCGAACCCCCTCCAGTATTAAGTTGCAAGCAACAGATAATTGCAGTAAGCATTGTGTGTAAAGTAAATAATATGATTGTTCTATGAACACAAGATTGTTGTTTTCTCCCTAGTAGCAACATCACATCTAGTACCTTAGAGATTTCTGTCACTTCCCCAGATTACTAGAGGCATGAACCCACTATCGAGCATAAATACTCCCTCTTGGAGTTGCTAGCATCTACTCGACCAAGATAGCTACTAACAACGGAGAGCATGCAAGATCACAAATAACAAAGACATGATAGAAAAAATAATCAATCCGAAGTAGCATCTCAATATCCATCGGATCCCCGCAAACACAACATGTATGATTACAAATATATGATCTTGATCATGAACGGAGCTCACAAGATCTAGACATGGTAGCACAAAGGAGAAGAACCAACCATCTAGCTACTACATGGACCCGTAGTCCAGGGATGAACTACTCACGCATCACACCAGAGGTAGGCATGGTGATGAAGAAGGCCTCCAAGGTGAATTCTCCCCTCCGGCAGGGTGCCGGGAAGAGCTTCAGATCCCTGCCGATCTAGGGATGGAGATGACGGCGGCTACAGACTCTTTCGTGGAATTTTTTTATCGGGTAGTTAGGGTTTCTGTATCGGAGGCATCTTATAGGCGAAAGGGGAGGCCGAGGGGTGCCCTGGGCGGCCGCACTACGCCCTGGTGAAAGAACATTTCATGATTTCCTATGTTTTTTGTGTTAGATAATAATACCATGGAAGTTCTAATGTGTACTAAGTGTTGCAGGAAAGTTTTGTGCATTTGGGGGGGAGGATTATCCGCCCCCATCATGGGCCGGATAATCCGGCCAGATAGTTTTGGCCAGGACTGGCGTCGCGCGTGCTTCTATCTGGGGGCGGATTTCCCCTCGGACAGTCCGTCTCTGGGGTGGTTTTTCTCCCTGGACCGGATAATCCGGCCCTCTTATTGGGCCGGATAATCCGGCCCTAGGGGAATCGCCCAAGAGAGCGTCTGCGCGTGCTTCTGTCTGGGGGCAGAATTTTCCCCGGATATTCCGTGGATGGGGCGGATTTTGTCCCCAGCCGGATAATCCAGCCCTCCCCTAGGGCCGGATAATCCGGTTCCCGGTAGAAGGTGTCAAGGGCCAGCCTGCGCGAGCTTCTATCCGTAGACGGATTTTCTGCCGGATAATCCGAGTCTAGTGTAGAGTTTTCCCCAGGCCGGATAATTCGGCCCTCACTTGGGCCAGATAATCCGGCCCCCAAAGGCTCCAACGGCTTGGTTTGGAAAGGTGGTATAAAAGCCCCTTCATCCCCATCGTGCAGAATGCTTGATTCATTCGAAAATTGTCTAACCCATTGCAAGAGCTCTGTCTCTCTAGATCTCCCACTTCAACCACCCGAAGGCTTTGATATTTGGGGTAATTGAAGGAGGATACTATCTTCATCGCCATCACGAATCAAGCACATCAACTCCTCTCCATTCATTTGGAGAAATCCCCGATCTAGTATTTTTACTAATATCTAGATCTTGTATTTTGTTATTGATAACTTGTTCTTGTGGTAGCTTGTTGTCATCACAGGAGCCTCCAATTTGGTTGTGGAGTTGTGCCTCGCTAGTTGTGTAAAGGCGCCGGTACCCGCCTCGAAGGGTTCCTATAATGGAAAGGTGGATCAGGCCTTTGGTGGCGGGATCCATCGGAGAACAGGGCGAGGCGTATTGTGGCGTGGTGGTCTTAGTACCGCCCACCCCTCCAACGCAGATGTACTTCCCTTAACAAGGAAGGAACCACGGTAAAACAAATCCTTTGTCGTCGCGTGAAAGAACATTTCATGTTTTCCTATGTTTTGGGTGTTAGATAACAATACTGTGGAGACTATTCATGTGCGCTAAGTGTGCAGGAAGCTTTGAGGGGGGCCGAATTATCCGCCCCACCAAGGGCCGGATAATCCGGCCTACCTCATTTCTCAAAGGGAGCCAAGGCGCGTTGCTCGGTACCCGGTCGGATTTTCTCCTGGAAAATTCGAACTAGGGCAGTTTTTCTTCCCCAGGCCGGATAATCCGGCTGTCGCATGGGCCGGATAATCCGGCCCCCAGTTTTTGAGCAAAGGGAGCCAAGGCGCGTCGCTCAGTATCCGGTCGGATTTCCTCCCGGAAAATCCGAACTAGGGCAGTTTTTCCTCCCCAGGCCGGATAATCTGGCCTTCACATAGGACCGGATAATCCGGCCCCCAGAAGTTGATCAAGGGCAAGCTCGGCGCGACGCTCAGATAGGGGGCGGATTATCTGCCGGATATTCCGAGTCTGGGGCGGTGTTTTCCCCAGGACGGATAATCCGGCCATCACTTGGGCCGGATAATCTGGCCCCCAAAGTGTCCAACGGCTGGTTTCTGAAGGGGGTATAAATACCCCTTCTTCCCCAATGTTCAGAACTCTTGATTCATTCAAAATTGTCCAGACATTGTGCAAGAGCTCTCATTCTCGATCTCCCACTTCAACCACCCGAAGGTCTTGATCTTTGGGGAATTGAAGGAGGAGAAGTTCATCATCATCATCACGAATCAAGTGCTTCAACTCCTCTCCATTCACTTGGAGAAATCCCTGATCTAGTATTCTTGTCAATACCTAGATCTTGTTCATTGTATTTGATAACTTTGTTCTTGTGGCAGCTTGTTGTCATTTTGGAAGCCTCCAAGTTGTTGTGGAGTTGTTGCCCCGCTAGTTGTGTAAAGGCACCGGTGCCCGCCTCAAAGGGTACCTATAGTGGAAAGGTGGATCATGCCTTTGGTGGCGAGATCCATCGGAGAACAGGGTGAGGCCTATTGTGGCGTGGTGGTCTTAGTACCGCCCACCCCTCCAACGCAGACGTACTTCCCTTAACAAGGAAGGAACTGTGGTCAAACAAATCCTGTGTCTCCGCGTGCTTCACTTTGGTTTACCCGTTCCTCTTCCACTCGCTCTTTACTCGCTAGTAGATAGGTTTGCATATAGGGAAATTCCACCTAATAGTTTATCTAGAGAATTTACCCTTTGTGCTAAGCCTAAAATTGAAAAAGTATTAAAAATTAGTGTAGCACCTATTCACCCCCCCCTCTAGGTGCCCATACGATCCATTTCAATTGGTATCAGAGCCCTGACTCTTAATTCGGGCTTAACCGCCTAAGAGTAGTATGGGTACCAAGGATGATGGGAATGAGGCTATGGATAAGGTCACAATGGATGATCTCAAGTTGTTGGAAACAACCTTGTTGAAATCCTTTGAGGCCAAGATGGAGGAGATGAATCAAATGATTGCTCGCCTCACATCATCCATAGCCCCATCTCTATCCTCCTCTGAGGCTCCCACACCATCATCTAAGGAAAAGGGTAACACTGGATCCAAGGATGATGATTCAGAAGGTGAAAAACTTAATGGTTCCACCTCCAAGAAGGGAAGTGGTAAGGAGGAATATAGTGAGGTTCTCCACGTATATTCCCCCGACCCACCTATCCCTCACCCTCATATAAACAATAGGGGTGATCCACCCAAGCTCACTGCATCCTCTTTCAATCAATGGAAATTCCTAATGAAATCTCATGTTTGCAGCTCCTCTATTGAATTGTGGAGGATTATTGAAGAGGGTCTTCATATTGGAGATCAAACCAACCTAACGAGAAGAGAAGTTGTGGACAGCCAGTTGAATGCCACCGCTCTCCACATGATACAACTGGGTGTGGGGCCCAAGGACATGCCACACATTGAACATCTCAACATAGCTAAAGAAGCTTGGGATGTTCTTACAGATCTCTTTGTTGGGAATAAAAGCATGAGAAGGAACAGGTATGATGCCCTTAGTAATGAAGCTGAGGGATTCTACATGTTGGATGGTGAAAACCATGAGGACATGTATAGAAGACTCAAGGGCATTGCAACAACATTTAGAAAGCATGGGGCCACTCACATTGATGATGCATGGATAAAAAGGAAATATGTGAGTGCCTTAATGCCTTTCGAGCCAACGGACTTGAAGAGCTTGCAAGGTAGACATAACTACCATCAAATGACATCCAATGAAGTCATGCAAGAAATGACGTCATTCAAAGTGGCAGCAAAGAATGCTGAAGATGCCCGTGCTCGGGCCATTGGAATGCAAAAGGGTGTCAATGTGGCTCTCAAAACAAATGTTGTTGAGCAAGAGGAAGATGAAAGAACTTTTGAGGGGGCATCCATGGACTGCCCCGATGAAGTCAAACATGCTCATGGTGAGTACATGGCGTTTTATGCAAGGAACTTTTGGAAGGACCCTGCTAAAGCCAAGTCGGAACTTGAGAGCAGAACGGGTCAAATGGAAGAAGAGAAAGTGGCCCAATGTTGAGAACTTGCTACAACTGTGGAGATAGAATGCACTTTGTAGCCGAGTGTCCGTATCAAAATAGAGAAGACAATGGTGGCAGGCTCATTCTTAAAGAGAAAACTAAAGCACCTAAGAAGAAGCCATTTATTAAGAAGAATGGCCCCTTCAAGAAGCAACCCAAGATCGTTTTAGTTGCACAAGAAGAATACTCCTCTGCAAGTGAAGATGAAGAGGATGATGATAGTTCCCGCGAGGTGGCTGCTATAGCCACCACATCGACTCCTTCATCTCTCTTCGACTCGCTAAACGAGAACGTCATCAACAACAACGCCACTTGCCTAATGGAAAGAGGGTCCAAGGGCTATTCTTCCGGTGGTTTTAAATGGGTACTCGATAGCGGTTGCACGAGTCATATGACCGGAAGCAAGGAGATCATCACGGAGATGCGGCCAAACCATGATCACATAACCGTCTGCTATGGTGACAAGTCAAAATCTGAGGTATTGGGTCTTGGCAAAGTTGTGGTGGCTCACGATATCTCTCTCATGGACGTCATGCTTGTTGAGACCCTCGGGTACAACTTACTTTCAGTTCGCGCCCTTGGTAAGATGGGCTTTGCAGTTTATATTGATGCTGATTTGGTGGTACTCTTGTGGAGTGATACATTGCAAATGTATCTATAATTTTTGATGTTCCATGCTTGGTTTTATCCACTTTCTTGTGTTTTGTTCCAACTTTGGAGTACTTTTCTTATGATTTCTTGGACTAACCTATTAACAAGAGCCACAGTGCCAGCTGCCTATTTTCTGCGGTTTTTGGTTCTAGGAAAGTCAGAAAATGAATATTCTCGGAATTGGACGGGACAAAAGCCAAAGTGCCTATTTTTCCGGAAAGGATCAAGTGCCAGAATACGAGACGGAGAAGGGCCAGGGAGCCACCACACCACCTGGCCGCGTGGCCAGGCCTGACCCATGCCAGGGGGTGGTGTGGCCGCTTCGGCACCCCCTCGGCCTCTCCTTCCGCCTATATATTGCCCTCGGGATGAAAACCCTAAGTGCCCGATCAAAAATCCACGAAAGAGTCTATACCCGCCGTCATCTCCATCCCTAGAACGGGAGGGATCTGAAGCTCTTCCCGGCACCCTGCCGGAAAGGGGAATTCACCCTGGAGGCCTTCTTCATCACCATGCAAGCCTCCAGTGTGATGCGTGAGTAGTTCATCCTTGGACTACAGATCCATGTAGTAGCTAGATGGCTGGTTCTCCTCCTTTGTGCTTTCATGTTTAGATCTTGTGAGCTCCGTTCATGATCAAGATCATCTATTTGTAATCATACATGTTGTGTTTGCGGGGATCCGATGGATATTGAGATGCTATTTCAGATTGATTATTGATTCTATCATGTCTTTGTTATTTGTGATCTTGCATGCTTTCCGTTGCTAGTAGCTATCTTGGCCAAGTAGATGCTAGCAACTCCAAGAGTTAGTATTTATGCTTGATAGTGGGTTCATGCCTCTGGTAATCTGGGGAAGTGACAGAAATCTCTAAGGTACTAGATGTGCTGTTGCTACTAGGGAGAAAATTGAAGGGAATATGCCCGAGAGGCAATAATAAAGTGGTTATTATCTTATTCCATGTTTATGATAAATGTTTATTTTGCATGCTATAATTGTATTGATCGGAAACATCAATACATGTGTGTTTAATAAAAAAAAAGGGTTCCTAGTTATGCCTCTCTTATAGACTAGCTCGTTGATTAACAAGATGATCAAGGTTTCCTGATCATGGACATTGGATGTTGTTAATAACGAGGTCACAACATTGGTGGAATGATGTGATGAACATTCATCCGAAGTATAGCATTACGATCAAGTCATTATGTTTATATTGCTATAACATCATACGAAGTAATCTTTGTCCTTAGACCATGAGATCATGTTAATTGCTAACACCGGAAGAGTATCTTGATAACATCAAACGTCACACCGTAACAGGGTGACTATAAAGATGGGTTCGATGCTACTGAAGGTGTTATGTTGAGGCTCATGGATCAAGAGTGGAATTTGTCAATCCCGATGACGGATTGATATACTGGCCCTGGCCCTCGGTGATATCACATTAAGATAGCTTGCAAGCAAGTGATGTGATCACTAGAATGTTATATCACGGGAACGAGAAAAGAGTGCATGTCGGCAACGAGATCAAACTAGGTATGGAGATACCGATGATCGAATCTCGGACATGTAATATATCGCAAGACAAAGGGATTTAGTTACTAGCGTTAAAGGTTCTCACGATCACAAAAGTCATCGTTGAATGTGTAGGAGTCACTATGGATCTTCAGGTCCCGCTTCTGATTATTGATCTGAGAAGGGTCTCGATCATGTCTGCATTATTCGCGAACCGTAGGGTGACACACTTAAGGGATACCGACACCATTTGGAGCAAATATGTTTCAGATAAAGATTTAAGAAAGCGCTGGAATTATTTCAATAGACACCGAAACTGTTTCGGGTGAAATTGCTAAAATTGGTTCTGCATGTAATATTGAAATGTTGCAGGGGGTTTTATGTGAATGTTTGTTAATTAAAGTAATTAAAAAAATTCTGAATAAAATCAATAAAAGAGTTTTATTAAAGGAGCGAGCATTAAATTTGGAGAAATTTAATGCATTTAAAGTGGAGACTTTAAAAGAGAATGTGAAGGGGCAAATTTATGTGGAGGGAGTTACCACCACATGAATGAGGAGGTGAAGGGTCACCCCTTGAGGCGCCGGCCATGGGGAGGTACCCTCCCTCCTCCTATAAAGGCCCCTCACACCCCTTCTTCCACACACCTCCTCGTGAAGGATCTCTCTCCCCCTCTAGTATTATTCCCCCATGGTCTCGGATTAGCGAGATACATGTTCCCGGTGGCTTTATCTGGAAAGGAGTTGTTGCTTCCACTGCTTTGCTGGAGCGAGGGACGGAGGTTGTCGGGGTACCGGACGTGTGTGCGATCACGGATGCACCGCTGCTTTGCGGTGCTGGACTTGGTGGTGCCGGAGCTAGATCTGATGGACGTGCTAGAGCCGGACCTGCTGGACTTCCTCACGATCTTGAGATCGGCAAGTGTACGACTACATCAACCATGAGTTCCCACTCATTAACAAAGCTCGTTGTCTACGAGGGTAAGTTCTCGTTGGATGTATGTCCACCCGTTGCTCTGTATCTAGTAGATAGATCTTGGCATATAGTTCTCACCGTAGGAAATTTTGTTTTTTCTATGCTATGAACCCAATAGTGGTATCAGAGCCAGATCTATGCGTAGGTGCTTTGCACGGGTAGTACACATATGTTTATATGTGGGCGATGATGATCATGTTATTGCATCTTTCATGTATTTTGGATATTGGTGGCATAGTGGGATGAAGCGGCCCAGACCAACCTTACATGTCATCGTACATGAGACCGGTTCCACGACTGACATGCAACTAGTTTTGCATAAGTGGCTGGCGGGTGTCTGTCTCTCCTACTATAGTCAATATCTGATTTACAACGAGTTGCTAATAATTTGGTTATCCTCGTTGTGGTTCATGTTCGTAGGTAAAAACGGTTCTATCTCCGAAAGCCCTAAGCCACGTAAAACTTGCAATTGATAAATTAGAGGCGTCTAGTTTAGATCGTTGCTAGGCTAGTGTCTTGATATGGTATTGTTGTAAGTAGATGTATGATAGATACTCTTACAACACATTCAACGTGTAAATTCCATAGACCTTGGCCTTACACACAAAGGAATGATAGAGATCATACCACGATGCAAGTGATAGAGATCAAATGCATGGACCATATCATCTCACTTTACACATTAGATGTTAGCATCTTATACTGCTAGTTTGGCGCTTTCTGTAGCATTGTAAGATGATCCCTCATTTAAATATCAAGATAAAATGTGTTCTTCCTTAAGTATGCACCGTTCTATGGATCGTGTTTTCGATACATCACGTGATGATCGGGTGTTCTCAACTCTACGCTTTCATGCAACGGGTGTAAGACAGTTTTACACACGCGAATACTAAGGTTCTTACTTGGCGAGCCTAGCATGTACAGACATGGCCCTGGAACACGGACCGAAAGGTTAAGCATGAGTCATATAGTTGATGTGATGACCATATTGATGCTCGCCTTTGAAGCTACACCGACTCACGTGATGATCGGACTTGGTGTAGTGGATTTGGTTCATGTAATCACCAAAAAGGCACGAGGGATGTCGTTTTTGAGTGGGAGTTCATTTCTAATTTGGATTAGTCGAGCTCAATTTGTCATAAACTAAATCGAAGTGAATTTGCATAATTTGTTGTAGTCATTGGCATTCGTTTTCTACCTTATGTTTAGTTTTTATTTGAGATAATAGAACTATAGAATTCTGGATATTTACTTTACAAACTGGTATCGTATTGTTTCGAATGTCAATTTAAAGTTTATAAGTCCTATTGCAAACTTTCAGCAAACTCTATTTACTCCATGAAGTTTAATAAGTAGTATTAAATCAAGAGTAAGAATTCCAATGTTAGTATCTAAAGTATCATGTTTACCCCCATGGTTATTGATATTCAAAAAGTTGTTTTAATATCAAGATTATATTGGAGCTGAAAATTGTTTCAGAAACCATCATGTGTGAAAGATATTGTGATATCTGAAACAATGTTTTTGGTTGCATTATGATAGAGTATAATTTAGCAAAATACATGTTCTCATATTGTATGAGAATTTGTGAAGGATGGAGATGCTAGGCATCCGAATCTACCAAAAAGGTTTTGGGAACTGATATTATACTTGCGATTCTTCCTTATAGGCTATAGTAGCTTGATCATGAAAGTTGTCATGATAAGGATGAATAGAAGATGTAAGTAAAATGTTTACTACACTAATAGATTACTAAAGAATGGATTTTTGAAAGAACACCAAACATTTGATGATGGTGATCCACTTCAAAGTGCAAGTCCAAAGGTATTAGTATTTGACTATATACGCTTTGTACCATGTGTCATGTTGATGACACCACTATTGATGTTGATAGATTCTTTTAAAAGAAAAGGAATTGCTGAAAGAGAATCTATAAAATATTTGGCAGAAAATAAAAGGTTGGAGATGTCCAACTTAGGTATATAGAAGATATACATGTTATGGCTATATTCCTTGCTTGTTAAACAATGTGGTTCTTAGGTATTGGATACCGAATTGGTTGGTATGAAGTGTCATACAGGACAACGCAATTCATGAACTACAATGGCCTAAGTAACCAGCAAGAGAATGAGTGATGATGTTCATCGAAAACAAATAAAGTGTTATTGTGTTTTTCGTTGTCATCAAACCAAGCCTTCAAGATTTGTTTAAATAATTGTTATTTTGTTCCGGTATTATGAGAACAATGGCTGTTCAAATAATTACCGTATTCCATAAAGGATGGATGAACTTTTACAAGTCTAGTTGGAGAAATCACATCCATAAACACTATTGCTAAAATGTCGCAAGACAAATGATTGAAAGATCACTTATGAAGTGACATCGCGGTTTGAATTATGTTTGAAAGAAAACATGAAGAAACTCCATGTTGATGGAATTTTGGAGTCCTTGATTTTGATCAATTGACGCATGTGAGACTTTCCTCGAGATAATTGAAACTCCGTTCATAGGCCAAAGAGGAACGGATGACTAGCTTATTGGAAATTGTGCATGCTGATGTGCATAAGTCCATTATGTGTAGCCATATGCGATGGATCTTTTTTGCTTCATATGCTTTCTTCAAGAATTTGAGTGAATATATCTGTATATTTACTTAATAAGGAAGAAGTATGAAACATTTGAAAGTTGTTCAAAGACTTTCAAGATGAAGTGAAAAATCATTGTAACAAGAAAATAAAGAGTTTATGATTCGATCATAAAGGAAGATATTTGAGTTACATGTTTAGCAAAAACACCTAAGACTTGATGAATTGTTCCATGATTTGTGTTTCCCGATAAACCATAGGAGTATGGTATATTCGAGATATGAAATCAAACCATGTTTGACATGGTAAGATCAAAGGTGTCATTTATAAAACTGCCATTATGCTTTAAGGATTAAAGCTTTGGAGACTACCGCTTTTACACTGAAAAGAGCACCATCGTGATCCGTTGAAATGACACCATATGAGTTATGGTTTGGGATAAAACCCGAATTGTCTTTTCTTAAATTTTGGTATGCTATGCATAAGTAAAATGTTTACAACCAAAGTCGGATAAGCACGTCTTTGTAGGTTATCCCAAAGAACTTGTTGGGAATTTCTCCATAACATCGAGGACAAAAGAGTTTGTTACTTGGAACGTCAAGTTTCTTGAGAAGGAATTTTTTGTGAAAAGTTAAGTGGGAGGACAATAGAACTTTGATAAGGTTGTTGAACCTTAGCTATATGTGCTAAGTAGCGCAGCGCCGGAAAGTGTCCCGGTGGCGGCCACAATGCTCATGGCTCTCGTGATTACAAAAGGTGTGATCTCGGAGATTAGAGTTCCTATAGAACCGTGTGGGTCGGTAAGAATCAAATAGTAAGATTTGATAAGCAAGTCGTTATTGTTTTGACAATGATGAACCGACTACATGCAAATAAGCGATGATGGGCCCTGACTCCATAAAATGACTAGAAGTCATAGAATCCGTGATAGTATCCATACACAAGAAAACAAGTTTCTGAACTTAGAAGACCCTCCAGGAAGGCGTGAAGCCTCTCAGTCGTGTTTGGATCTATAAAGAAATAAGACATGGATGTTTAACATCTATGAAATAGTCGACATGTCGGAAAGAAGTTTACGACAATGTTCAAGGAGTTGACTATGACAAGATTTGATCTTTCATAGCGATATATAGTCTTGACGGATTAATGTAGCAACCACTACATATAATTTGGTATATGGTAGTTGAATAAACAAAACAAGGTTCTTATAATAGAACGGTAACCTAGGACATGTACATGACATGGTCCGAAGGGTTTTGTTAATTCAAAGGGTGCTAAAAGGGCATGTAAACTTCAATAGTTGAAGTAAGCATAGCGGAGTTGGAATCTTCACCACGATGAAACTGTTAAAAGAGTTTAAATTCATCGGAGATGATGAAGATGCTTGCATTTGCAAGAAATTAAGTGGGAGCACTAAGACATATTTCTAATACATTATATAGAGGACATATTGTTGATTAGAAATGATGTATCTTGTATTGACACAAGTTAAGAATTTCATTAAAATAATATTTTGATGAAAGACTTGGGCAAACCCGGAATATTAGGCATCAATATCTATATGGATAGATTAAGGCGCTAATATGGTTGTGCCAGACATACATATATGAGATATTGAAAGGGTTCAATATGGAAACAACCAGAAAGGTTCTTGCTACATGGAAAGGATTGTATCAAAATTCAAGTGTTTCAACACTTGGTGAGTAAAATCACATGAAGATTTTGATCGATTATACCATGATATGTATATATCCAGAATGTCCTATGCTCTAAATGTTATGAGCATATAACAGAATGATTCATAAGATGATCATTGGACAATAGTAAAGATATTCTTATGAGCTTTGGAAGAACTAAGAATATATAATGTATAAGTGACAAATAGTTAAAGGTAGTTCATTGTAAAGTGTTACATTGATACTAGTTTTGTCAAAAGATACAAATTAAATTTATCTCAATTTATACTATGGGTGGCACAATGTAATGGAAAGGATGTTCCATGATGGATTTGGATGAGTTCCAAAGTTGAGACATTGTGATGGATACTACAACAAAAGGCTAAGTATATGACTGCTATAGTAGCAGCAAAGGAGGGCATTTGTGTTAAGTAGTTTGTTATCAAACTAGGTGTGGTTCAAAGTGGGATAATACTATGAAGATATATTGTGTGACAATAATATCAACATATTTTAAGCCGAACGAACTAAAGGTCTCACCAAAGGACCAAATTTATAATGGCATCTCATTTGAGAATGAGTGATGCATAGAGACGCAAAGACATCAAATACACACGGACCTAAAACTGTCAGATCCAAAGATTATGTTAACCACTAGCAATCGCGTATATGCAACACCAGAAAGCCATAGGTGTTCAATACACAAAGTTTTTCAAACTAGATTATTGACTCTAGTGCAAGTGGGAGACTGAAGGGAATATGCCCGAGAGGCAATAATAAAGTGGTTATTATCTTATTCCATGTTTATGATAAATGTTTATTTTGCATGCTATAATTGTATTGATCGGAAACATCAATACATGTGTGTTTAATAAACAAAAAGGGTTCCTAGTTATGCCTCTCTTATAGACTAGCTCGTTGATTAACAAGATGATCAAGGTTTCCTGATCATGGACATTGGATGTTGTTAATAATGAGGTCACAACATTGGTGGAATGATGTGATGAACATTCATCTGAAGTATAGCATTACGATCAAGTCATTATGTTTATATTGCTATAACATCATACGAAGTAATCTTTATCCTTAGACCATGAGATCATGTTAATTGCTAACACCGGAAGAGTATCTTGATAACATCAAACGTCACACCGTAACAGGGTGACTATAAAGATGGGTTCAGTGCTACAAAGGTGTTATGTTGAGGCTCATGGATCAAGAGTGGAATTTGTCAATCCCGATGACGGATAGATATACTCTGGGCCCTCTCGGTGATATCACATTAAGATAGCTTGCAAGCAAGTGATGTGATCACTAGAATGTTATATCACGGGAACAAGAAAAGAGTGCATGTCGGTAATGAGATCAAACAAGGTATGGAGATACCGATGATCGAATCTCGGACATGTAATATATGGCGAGACAAAGGGATTTAGTTACTAGCATTAAAGGTTCTCACGATCACAGAAGTCATCGTTGAATGTGTAGGAGTCAGTATGGATCTCCAGGTCCCGCTTCTGATTATTGATCTGAGAAGGGTCTCGATCATGTCTGCATTATTCACGAACCGTAGGGTGACACACTTAAGGGATACCGACACCATTTGGAGCAAATATGTTTCAGATAAAGATTTAAGAAAGCGCTGGAATTATTTCAATAGACACCGAAACTGTTTTGGATGAAATTGCTGAAATTGGTTCTGCATGTAATATTGAAATGTTGCAGGGGGTTTTATGTGAATGTTTCTTAATTAAAGTAATTAACAAAATTCTGAATAAAAATAATAAAAGAGTTTTATTAAATGAGAGAGCATTAAATTTGGAGAAATTTAATGCATTTAAAGTGGAGACTTTAAAAGAGAATGTGAAGGGGAAAATTTATGTGGAGGGAGTTACCACCACATGAATGAGGAGGTGAAGGGTCACTCCTTGAGGCGCCGGCCATGGGGAGGGGTACCCTCCCCTCCTCCTATAAAAGGCCCCCCTCACACCCCTTCTTCCACACACCTCCTCGTGAAGGATCTCTCTCCCCCTCTAGTATTATTCCCCCATGGTCTCAGATTAGCGAGATACATGTTCCCGGTGGCTTTATATGGAAAGGAGTTGCTGCTTCTGCTGCTTTGCTGGAGCGAGGGACGGAGGTTGTCGGGGTACCGGATGTGTGTGCGATCACGGATGCACCACTGCTTTGCGGTGCTGGACTTGGTGGTGCCGGAGCTGGATCTGATGGACGTGCTGGAGCCGGACCTGCTGGACTTCCTCACGATCTTGAGATCGGCAAGTGTATGACTACATCAACCACGAGTTCCCACTCGTTAACAAAGCTCGTTGTCTACGAGGGTAAGTTCTCGTTGGATGTATGTCCACCCGTTGCTCTGTATCTAGTAGATAGATCTTGGCGTATAGTTCTCACCGTAGGATTTTTTTTGTTTTCTATGTTGCGGACCCAACAAAAATAACAATCCTTTGTTGATAGAATAATCGTATTGTTTACTTTACACGCAGTTCGTAAAGCAATAATCTATTGCTTGCAACTTAATACTGGAGGGGGTTCGGATGATAACCTGAAGGTGGATTATTAGTCATAGATGCAGTTGGATGGCGGTCTATGTATTATGTTGTAAAGACCAATCAAGTCTCAAAGGATTCAAGATGATTAGTATATGCATGTATTGCTTTCTCGGTGTTTTTCAATTGCCCCCACTTTAATTAGTTCACCCAGTATGTTATCTATATTAAGGAGAGCCACCTCTAGTGAACTATGGATCCCGGTCATTGTCTTTTACATACAATCTACAATCTTTTACTGCTTTGTGTTTACTTTCGGCAAACTTTCACTTCTTTCCATTCGATACGTTTAATCCTTTGTTTTCCACAAAACACGGTGAGATTGACAACCTCATCGCAAGTTGGGGACAAAGTTATGTGGTTGTGTTGTGCAGGTCTCCACGTTGCTACTAGCACCGGTAGTGCGCCCTGCCAAAGCTCAACTAGTAACACCTTTAGGGTGTTTCCTTGCTCCTACTGGTTCGATTAAACCTTGGTTTCATAACCGAGGGAAAACTTGCTGCTGTGCTCATCATACCTTCCTCTTGGGGTTCCCAACGAGCTCTACATCGAACGACGAGCACATCAAGATTTTCTGGCGCCATTGCCGGGGAGTCAAGGACATCTTCACAAGGGGAGTCCCTCACAACCAATCTCTTTACTTTGTTGTTTTTGTTTTTCTTAGTTTCTTTTTTCTTTGTTTGCTTGTTTTGTTATTCAAAAACACACACAAAATTAGTTTTACAAGTTTGCTTTCTTATTTGAAAAACACAAAAAAATTAGTTCCTATCTTAAGTTGCCTTCATGTCTAGCCTTGCTCCAATCACTATGTCACCCGAGAAATGATTTTCACTTTTAAACAAGGAATCGAGGAAAGTTTTAAGGAAGCTTGGTCTAGAATCTCCGATCTACATGAAAAACTGAGCCTAAAATGACTCAAAGCTTGTTCCTTAGCAGTTTTTACCTTGGGATTGCTCTTTGCTATAGATATGCTTTAGATGCTGTTGTGGGAGGATATTTCCTCCAATGTAATGAGGATGATGCTATCAATGCTATAAAGAAATTGATCCTCACTTACAACATGCCTAGCCAAACTGATATTTCTTTCGCAAAAATATTTGCTAGGTTGAACACTCTTGAGACTAGCACTACTAGCTTAAAAGATTGCTATAATACGCTTAGGGAGCATCACAATTATGTTCCAATAAATTCTGAACCATCAAAGTGGCTCCCTATAGTAAAGATTGAGATAAACACTGAAACTTTTCAAGCCCGCTGCGATATCATGTCTGAATTTTGTCTTATGCCCAAAGATATTTATGAATCTTTAAATATTTGGGGGCTTACTGAAGGAGGAAGAGAAATATCTCTTTCTAATAATGCTACCATATTACCTATTGGAATAGCTGAAGGAGTGTTTACAAATATCCTTGGGAAAATGATTTCTACTGATTATCTTGTTATTGGATGTGCAGGAAAAGGACAAATTACACTTGGAAGGTCTCTATTAGAACTCCTTGGAGCAATAATAGATGTGGGAAAAGGGACCATGCACCTTTATTCTCCACCAAACAATCACATTTTCTCAAAGGTTAAGAGTAAAAGTAAGAGAGGTAAGGGCAAGAAAGTTGGTTTTAATGCTTCCTCATTTGAGAACACTTGATTCTTTCTTTGCTTCTTATGCCTAACTTAAAGGCGTTAAAGAAAAGTACTTATTGGGAGATAACCCAAAAGTTTTAGATGAGTCTTGGAAGTTATTACCTCTGTAATAACCGCTCCTTATCCTTTTTATTTGCTTTTTGTGCCAAGAGTAACCTCTAATGAGAGTGAAGTAATGATTGAGAAAGTTGCTGTCCCGAAACAGATTTTTGTGCTTCACCGTAAAAATTCGTGAGAGATCTCTGTATGTCGGATTGAGCTGTAATTGTTTGTGCTTCTGACCCAGGTTGTTATCTAACTTTCGTTAGTTCAACACTTTTTGATTTGAGCAACATAAGATCTTCGAAAAAATTCGTCTTTACCTGCTGGTCTGTTTTGACAAATTTCTGCCATTTTCTGCATTTGCTTCTTGTGGGTTCCTTTTTGAGTTCTTTTGGGGAATTGAGCTTTTTGAGGGTAGTGCTACAGTAGCTAGTGTTCTAATGGAAGTTTATTTGGTGTAATACTTATTTATCTTAAGTGCACTAATATTGCTAATGAGATTGTGTGAAGGAAAAATTTCAGGTGTATGGAAGGAATGAGTAATGAGATGAAGGATGGACTAAACTCAAGCTTGGGGATGCCACACGTGTCACCCCAAGAAATATCTAAGAAGTACAAGCGTCAAAGCTTGGGGATGCCCAAGGCATCCCCTTCTTCATCAATAAAAATTCCAGTTTCCTTCCAAACGCTTCATTTTTATTGTTTCATGCACAGTTGTGTTTTTCTTGGAGCGTATTCTTTTTCGTTTTCGTTTTGTTTTTAGTTTCCTTGGTTTGCTTAGTTTGCTGAATAAATTGGTTGGACCCCCTCTTTCATACTTTGGTTTGCAAATAGTTTGGTTTGGTTTGGAAAAGAGTAGGAAAGTTCATACTTATGTGGTAAAAATAGCTCGTTTTTGACTGTGGCCTATGCTTTGTCATGCCATGCTTGATTTTGTTTTGGCTTTATGCTTAGTATTCTTTGCTGTAGCATGACTTGTTATAAACAATTGAGATTGCTTAATGTTCCTTGGATGAATCATGCGTTGTTTTAGCATATTAAAGCATAGTATAGTGGTATTCTCCTTTGATGCTTTATTTGGGTTGACTTGGCACATGCTCACACCATGTTATGACTATCCAAAGTCACCATAGCCTTTATGATCCTTTAGTTTTCAACTTGTAGTATCGCTTTATTCTTTGATCAATGATGTTTTGTCGCTCTGCATGATTATGGCGATTATTGCTCTCTTAGTTTGTCGCTCCCAGTCTTTTGCTAGCCTCCACAACAAAGTATGAGTTCCACTCATGCACCCAACTCCCTAAACCAAGTTATTCCAAAGAGTCCACCATACCTACCTACTAGCTTATGCTATTCCAAGTATATTCATGCTTTTGTTTACCTTCCACTTGTTATGAGAAAACTAGTGATTAAAGCTCTCACGAACTTGATGGCGCACTTTACTTTTTTGCCTCTAATAAACTTGAATCACTGGGTCCTTCTTTGTTGCGTATATGCTTGCGCTTTATAAGTTGAAATTAGCAGAACCATGTACCATGGAGAACGCTTTCAACATTGCACTTGTACTTTGTACCCCGTTGATATCATGTTCTTTTGCTTACGGATCCCGGCGGTGTGAAATAAAAGTGGAACTTGTAAGATCATGGAGTTTGTATGTGTGTTAGAAAGCGCCTGGGCTAGCCTAAGCCATGCCTAATCATGGTGGAAACTTGCAGCATCACCATAATGAGCACTCTATGAAGCATCCTCAATAAAAACCTATGCAAATAGCAAATAAAAAGATCACTGAGATGCTCATTGTCTGCTTGCCTTGTCATTTTGATTATGGGAAAGCTCCCGTATCATGTGCAAGGGTACCCGTTAAGCGGTTCTTAATGATACACATATACTTACAGTGACAAGAGCTTACTCGTGACTGAAGTTGAGTAGCATGAGGATCGGTCTTCGTAAGTAAGGGGCATGAGATTTCGGTTTATAACTTGTCAAGCATATCCTCTTAGTTGTGTCACTTTAACCTTAATCACCTTCAAGATGCTTATGATAGGGGCAATGAGAGCTTAAAACTACAAGTACCATACTTTTTGGAAGCTCTTTATGAGACTTGAATCCCTACTTCCTTTTACAAAAGGCCTTTCTTCCACCATTATATTGAGTCTCCACCGTCCATCTTTATGCACCTACTTTGAGAGCATAGTGGCCATTCTTAGTTCTATGTGCATTGTCCCAAGACTAGTTGATTGATGCATAACTTGTTATTGCTTGTTTTAAACTATTGTATCTAGTCACTCTGATGAACTTTGAAGGTGTCCTATGCATTTATATTTGCTACTCTATTGAGGGACAAGATGAATACTATTATGCTATGTTTTCTTTATGTGAAACAAACAAACGTCTTGCAAAGCATTGTTATTCATGAATATTTTGTTTGTGCATTTTCATGTTGCATCATAGTTTCTTTGCTTATTGCTAGAACCTTGTCTTTCATGTTATGATTGAAGTACTATGATCCTAGCTTTGAATGTTTTGCAAATACTTTGATCAAGTCTTTGATGGTGCATGTCACCTCAAAAATTATTCTTTCTTTTTATCACTTACCTACTCGAGGACGAGCAGGAGTTAAGCTTGGGGATGCTGATACATTGCAAATGTATCTATAATTTTTGATGTTCCATGCTTGGTTTTATCCACTTTCTTGTGTTTTGTCCAACTTTGGAGTACTTTTCTTATGATTTCTTGGACTAACCTATTAACAAGAGCCACAGTGCGGTACTGCTTTTCGCTGTTTTTGGTTCCAGGAAAGTTAGAAAATGAATATTCCTGGAATTGGACGGGACAAAAGCCAAAGTGCCTATTTTTCCGGAAGGGATCAAGTGCCAGAATACGAGACGGAGAAGGGCCAGGGAGCCACCACACTGGCAGAATATGATGAGGATGAGGAAGGTGACACTGAGGAGCTTGAAGATGAGGATGAGGATGAGGATGAAGACGAGGACGAGGACTACGAGTGATCCCATGGGGCGCTAGCATCGCTCTTCTCCCTTTTTGGTGTCTCGATGCCAAAGGGGGAGAAGTAGTTCTATTAGGATGTCCATGGATTTGCATGGGTCGGGCATAAGCACTTGCCTTTTTCTACTTGTTGTTTTCTTGATTATGCCCATTTAGCGTTGAACTTTAAATTTGTGGTTTGTGGTTGTTTGAGACTCTATGTGGTTGTCTGGATTATTATGCCTATGGATTTCATCTCATGGATTATGCTTATGGAGCTATCTATTCATATCCTATTGCTGGAGGTTTTTATCACGGAAGGCGCTCATATTGGTTATCCGGTAATAATTGTGGCTTATGTCAAGGATGCCTTCCCTCTACCTCGGTGGTATGTGTATGTTGCTCATATGTCTATGGAATAGATTCACCTATTTGTGTGCATTTGTATTCCAATGCAAAATTCTATTATGCACACATTGAGGGGGAGTCTCTTTCATGGTTATTACTGTTTATCTTGTGACTTTCTCCTGCAAATCCAGGTATTGTCATCTAACACCAAAAAGGGGGAGACTGAAAGAACATTTCATGTTTTCCTATGTTTTGCGTGTTAGATAACAATACTGTGGAGACTATTCATGTGCGCTAAGTGTGCAGGAAGCTTTGAGGGGGGCCGGATTATCCGCCCCACTAAGGGCCGGATAATCCGGCCTACCTCATTGCTCAAAGGGAGCCAAGGCACGTCGCTCGGTACCCGGTCGGATTTATTGGGATTGTATGATCCTCTTTATTGGGATTGATACATTGCAAATGTATCTATCATTTTTGATGTTCCATGCCTGGTTTTATCTACTTTCTTGTGTTTTGTCCACACTTTGGAGTACTTTTCATATGATTTCTCGGACTAACCTACTAACAAGAGCCACAGTGCACACATTTTACTGCTGTTTTTGGTTGAGGAAGTCGGAAAATGAATATTCTCGAATTGACGAGACAAAAGCCAAAGTTGCTATTTTACGAAGACATCCTGGAGCGAATACGAGACGGAGAGGCTGGGCCTGCACCACCATTCCCGCGTGGCCAGGCCTGACCCACGCATCATTCTGCCTATATATTACCTCTGATACGGAAACCCTAAGTACCCGATCAAAATTCCACGAAAGAGTCTGTAGCCGCCGTCGTCTCTGTCCCTAGATCGGGAGGGATCTGAAGCTCTTCCCGGCACCCTGCCGGAGAGGGGAGTTCACCCTGGAGGCCTTCTTCATCATCATGCAAGCCTCCGGTGTGATGCGTGAGTAGTTCATCTCTGGACTACGGGTCCATGTAGTAGCTAGATGGCTGGTTCTCCTCCTTTGTGATATCATGTTTAGATCTTGTGAGCTCCGTTCATGATCAAGATCATCTATTTGTAAATCTGCATGTTGTGTTTGCGGGGATCCGATGGATATTGAGATGCTATTTCAGATTGATTATTGATTCTATCATGTCTTTGTTATTTGCGATATTGCATGATTTCCGTTGTTAGTAGCTATCTTGGCCAAGTAGATGCTATCAACTCCAAGAGTTAGTATTTATGCTCGATAGTAGGTTCATGCCTCTCGTAATCTGGGGAAGTGACAGAAATCTCTAAGGTACTAGATGTGCTGTTGCTACTAGGGAGAAAACAAAAATCCTTTGTTCATAGAACAATCGTATTGTTTACTTTACACGCAATTCATAAAGCAATAATCTGTTGCTTGCAACTTAATACTGGAGGGGGTTCGGATGATAACCTGAAGGTGGATTATTAGTCATAGATGTAGTTGGATGACGGTCTATGTATAATGTTGTAATGCCCAATCGAATCTCAAAGGAGTCAAGATGATTAGTATATGCTTGTATGCTTTCTCGATGTTTGTTAATTGCCTCGCTGTAATTTGTGCACCCAACATGTTATCTATCTTAAGGAGAGCCACCTCTAGTGAACTATGGACCCCGGTCCTTTCTTTTACATACAATCTACAAACTGTTTACTGCTTTGTGTTTACTTTCTTCCATTCGATACGTTTAATCCTTTGTTTTCAGCAAAACCGGTGAGATTGACAACCTCATCGCAAGTTGGGGACAGAGTTCTATGGTTGTGTTGTGCAGGTCTCCACGTTGCTATTGGCACCGGTAGTGCGCACTGCTAACGTTCAGCTAGCTACACCTTCGGGGTGTTTCCTTGCTCCTACTGGATTGATAACCTTGGTTTCATAACTGAGGGAAACTTACTACTGTGCTCATCATACCTTCCTCTTGGGGTTCCCCAACGAGCTCGACATCAACCACGAGCCAGCAAGTATTTTTCTGGCGCCGTTTTGCCGGGGAGTCAAGGACATCTTCACAAGGGGAGTCCCTCATAACCAATCTCTTTACTTTGTTATTTTTGTTTTGCTTAGTTTACTTTTGTTTTGTTGCTTGTTTTGTTATCAAAAACACAAAAAAATTAGTTTTACAAGTTTGCTTTCTTTATCAAAAACACACAAAAAATTAGTTTTACAAGTTTGCTTTCTTTATCAAAAACACAAAAAAATTAAGTCCCCTTTAGTTGTTGCCTCTTCCTTAGCTCACCATGTTGATCCCTAAATTCACCCTGAAAGACCTTTCAATAGGCAGTGGTTCTATAATTGGAAAAGATAATATTGAAGAATTCTTTAATCATGTTAGTAAACATGGGGATATTGAGGATAGATCCCTTGCAGAACTTGCTCCAAATTATGAGATTGCTGCAGCTTCTTTAGTTCACATGTTGGAAGCTAGGTTTGTTAACCTTAACCCCTTAATGCATGTAATGTTTCTCAAACTTAAAGAAACTGAGGACCCTGAAAAGAGGGATTTCATTCTAGAAACTTTGCTTAAAGAATTCTATGATGTTGCCAAGGAAGCTAGGAAAGTTTTTGAACAATTTAATATGCTAGGCTCATGTGTAGATGTTATTGTTACACGAGAAAAGATGAACAAAACCGAACCTAATGGGGAGGAACCTAAGATACCGATACCTTTCAAACTCGTAGCAATGCATGAAGCCATAGAAAAGAATCTTGATTGGATTGTTCCTGAAAACCCATTTGATGAAAATAGTGAACCCAAGAGCACTGAGAGAGGATCCTCTAGAACTTATTTGGATGATATACCTTGCCTTGTTGAAGAGATTTCTGGTATTGATCTTAATGCTTCTTCATTTGAGAACACTTGATTCTTTTTCTTGCTTCTTATGCCTAACTTAAAGGCATTGAAGAAAAGTACTTATTGGGAGATAACCCAAAAGTTTTAGATGAGTCTTGGAAGTTATTACCTCTGTAATAACCGCTCCTTATCCTTTTTATTTGCTTTTTGTGCCAAGAGTAACCTGTGGGGCCCCCGGATTAATCCTCCGAGAATCCCGGTTATGCATACAACCACGATCCCATGATCAGTTAGTCGTGGCACATAACCGACAGGTATCGAAGTAAACATCCAGTACATAACGAATACATGACATACCTTATTTGCCATTATGGCTACATCGATCAACAACAGCGGAACTTCATTAGGCGTAGGGCCCGAGCCATGCCTTAACCTACAGGCAACTGACTGGGAGAACGTCCAAGCTCGCATAGTCGTCCACTTCACCTCGTCTTGATGTCTGACCAAGTTAATAGCCAGGGACAATGCCTGTGAGTACTTTGGATGTACTCGCAAACCACCTTAAGATAATAATAATAACAAGAAGGTATGCAATATGGCTGTGGTAGTAAGAGGGCTCCAAGAGGGGTTCTTTTCTCAAATAGTTTCTCTAGTAGATATAGCATCTACATATCTTTGTTGAAAAACTTTTGTAAACATTTTGGAAACCTTTTTGAAAAGTTTTGGAAAACATCGGGACTAGGTCACCTATTTGTTCCTTCCTTCCGGTAGTCCCACGACCAAACTCCTTCCATACCTGTCTGACCATCCCATGGTCAAAGCAGGTATCCTGTTCGACCATCCCATGGTCAAAACATTTCCAAAGCCATTTTTTTTTCCGAAATCCTTTTTGAAAACAAAACCAACACCGCTCTACAACAACCTTCCCAACCGTCCATGACCGCGGACGCGGCTATTCGAATAGATTTACACTCTGCAGAGGTTGTACACTTTACCCACACCATCCGGGTACACTACCCTGATCTTCACCGATCGTGGGTCGAGTAACCGATCAAGACTCTCTGGATGCCCACTCCAATATAAGTGCCTACCCTATGAGTGTTAATCCCCTCAAAACCGGGACATCGGGCGAGGACCAACCGGAGCGCCTTTTCCACTTCTCGAGTGTGCGCTTTCAATGAGGGGCTCATAGTAATGCGTGGAGGCCTGCCGACCCTTTGTTCCTTCTCCAGGTCGATGTCCCACATGGACCTTTATTGGAGAAGGCCCACCCTCCAGGGATCCCTGATCCCCTGTAGTTGTTGCGAGGCAGCTTATACCAGAATAGACAAACATCAAATCTAGCCCTGTCCCATACCAGAGTAATGTGGTTGCACGGGTTAATTGTTCTAGCAAAACTGCAAAGAACCGGGTGCGTTTTCATAAACCTTTTTCCTCCATCTTTCCTTCAGCATTTTGTAAAACAAAACCTTTTTCTTTCTCAACATCTCTTGGGAGGTCCCAGCTCACCAAGGTTTTATCATAAAGCATTTGGTAAGCTTTTTCCGGGGTCTTCCCATCCTCTAGCTTTGCTTCAGCTAAATCGAGGGTCTCCAAAGGGTTATGGTGATATACACCATCTACTCTACTACGGACAAGTAGCTGTCACCAAGGGGTTGTACTTAATAGTATAGAAGTGTAATAGTTCGGAGGAGCCAAACCATACCATATATATACATCAACATAAAGTAAAACGATGCAGTTTTAATAAACAGTAGTTAAAACATGCATAAATAAAACAGTAGGACGAGGCTTATGAGCAAGAAGGTGGCTTGCCTGATGATCAGCAATATGGCAATATGTCCCTGGACTTCTTCTAAGAAAACCATAATCCAATAATAATAATACCTCTTCTTCTCGGCGTCAATACCAGCGCAACTATCGTCAATATCGAGCATACATGCAAACAAACAAGTCCACAATCAAACAAGGCATTCAAGCATCAAAGCCATACAGCAAGCAAATGGCAATACAAGTTTACAAATCAGTAGTGGTGTTGATAGAATGGGTTAGAAGGATTGGGAGCATTTCATGGAACAGGGAAGGAAGCCATATGAGTTTCATAGTCTAGGAACTAGTGATGAGAGGGTTTTGGACCAAGGACTTATTCTATGAGATACAATGGTAAAAACATGGTACCAGAAGATAGGTATTGATAAAAGGAAACCAACAAAAGTGGTATCACTATTTTATCACTTTCCATTGATTTATTATGGATATTCTAGTGATAAAATCTCTAGTTTTAGGAAATAATTCACCAGAAATGTTTTGGAGCTCCAAAAATTATTTCTGTGGATGATTAGGTAGGGATTGATGTACTTGTTCACTGAGAATTGGAATCAATTCCAGATTATTAACAGAATGCCCTCAGGAAAATCCCAAAGGCAGTTCTGGAGTCAATTTGTCTTTTTCACCAGATTTAATCTACAGTAGATTTTAAGTTTATTCCAAGGACACATGGTAGGTATTGATGATGCCTTCTGTAGAAATTGGAATCAACATTTTTGGATTAGCAAATCTACTGTAGTGAATTTAGAGGTGAATAAACCATGCACAGAATAGTTTAATTCACAAAGAAATATCTAAGGCTCAATAAATTATGATCTCCTAGGGTTTGCTAGATATGGATGTATCTCAACCAGGATAATTGGAAATGGTTCAATTGAACCCATGGTTTGGTGTAGGGAATTTTCTAAAGTCATAAATGAATTGTTTTTTTATTTTTACTCAAGGCAACCTACTGTTCACCTTGTCATGATACCAAGGTACAGAGATGGGTACATTCAAAAGCTACCAGTGGCACTTGATTTCATTCCATTTGGAGATGTGAAGCTCACAGAGGAATTTAATTAGTGGGATGGACACATTTTGGTGGAAATAATGCCCATGAATAATGAAAATTACCTTGGACAATTGACCATTTCTTCATGATGGGGAAAACCCTAGGGAACCATGTAAAATTGTCACCTAGACGAAATCATGTAGTTTTAAATTTTATTTGGATTTAAACTAACATGTATATTTCAGATCTAGAATTCCTCAGAGAAAAAGAAAAAGGAAAAAACACTACCGGGCCGGGTTTAGAGGGAAGGTGGGCCGCAGAGGGGAAACGGCCCGTTCGGGCGGCACTGGGAGCGGGAGGCCGAGGCTTTGAACCCGATAGGCGGGGCCTAGTGGCCAGTGACACACAACCCAGAAGGGGTATAAGAGGATCTGGGCCACTCGATCGAGTGGGATCTAACGGCGCCAAGGCTTCGTCATCCTCCGCCACAGGATGGTCTCGCCGGAACCCTAGGCGCGGCTGAGGTGGTTGGGGTGCTCACCTGGGGCACCGGGAGGCGGCGGAGAGGGGCTAGGGCGACGCGACGCACCAGGGCAAGCTCCTAGAGGGGCGGCATGAACTGGTTTGGCGAGGGGGAGTCCCTCGCGCGCATGCACCCGCGTCGCCCGCTCGGTAGCTCCATGGCGGCGTCGGCTAGGGCCGTACCTGGAAGAAGTGAGGGCAGGATTAGATGCAGAAGGACCAGAGTGTCACGAAGCGATGACATGCAGTGAGAGAGAGGGGAACGACCTCCACTTCGAGAGGTTGTGGGAGGCCGAAGGGGAGAAGCTCTCCCTCTCCATGGTGTTGGAAGAGCAGGGCTTCGGTAGGGAGTGTGCAGGGGAGCTAGAGGAGGTCTGTGGAGCGTAAATAAGGTGCTGGGGAGGGTCGGCATAGACCATGCACTCCATTTCTTGAAGGAGGCCGAGAGGAGAGCTTAATATCTTCCATGGCGATGGGGAGCTCGGGATCTGGATCTAGAGATTTGAGAGGAGTGAGGGGATAGGGGAGGAGTGGTCTGAAAGTGAATGGAAGGGCTGGGCCAGGTTGTGCTGTTTTTATTTCGAGGGTGAGGGTCTATGGTGGATGTGGCTCATGGGAGAGCTAAAGCTTGGCCATGGCCTCTTCATTGGTTGCTGAGGGCGGTGGAGAGGGTGTGTGTGGTGTGTTGTGTCGTGGAAAGGGTCCATGAGGGAGGGGTGGGGCTGCTGCCCAATCACTTAACATGATTTGCAATAAATGGCTTCTCTCTCTCTCTAGTCTCTCTCTCAAAGAGGTAAGGGCAATGGTGCTGCCGGGTGGACCACGACTAGGGTGAGGTGGGTGCTGTGGTGAGTGGTGGTGAGCCTTGGTGGTGATGGTTTCTGGGTTTGGCTCAATAATTCCTTAGTTTACCACATTTGAGCAAAATAAGGCTTGTGAAGGAAGTTTAATATTTTGCATTGGGCAAGGTGGGAGGATTGTACTGGTAGGTAGATGGGGTCAAGGCATCCCTCTAGGATTTGTTTGGGAATTTTCAGAAGAGTAGAAGTCCACCTAAATCCTTTTATTCAAAAAGTGCAGAAGTAGTTTATAGAAGATCATTTGAGAATTTTACATTTGACAAGACTGGTTTTTGATGTGAGATGGTCTCAAATGTGAATACACCCTTAGGGGAATTTTCCCAAGATTTATTGAGGCTTAAAAGCATTTAAAACAATTATTACTCCATTTCTGCCATTTAAGAAAAAGGGCAAAAAGAAATAATAAAGCTCTCCAAAAATATTTATTTTTGAAGTGGGAAGGTAGGGTATGGTGTATGGGTCTCAATTGAGCCAAAAGTTGAGGAAGTGTTTTGGTAAAAACCAAACTTTCCTTTAGGGAGGGAGTTTTGGAGATTTTGTTTATTAAAGAAATTAATTTGTTTTGGAGCAATAATAATTATGGATAATATTTGATAAATCTTGGTGAGAAAGGTAGATGGTGTAGACAAGGTGTATCAAGCAATTGCAACCTTGGGATTGGAGAATCCAAGTTAATTTTGGTGGAATACCCTAGATTAAGGATCTAGGGTGGTGTTAATTTCATACCATCAAAACCATGTTGGATCTTGGAGCTCAGAGCTCCCCTTGGGGCATTGGTTAGATGGATGGACATACCAAGTGATGGATATTGCAATGGTGTAGGGGTTTGAGCTTGATCCTGCTTGAGCTCACCAAGACAAGCTTTCAAACTTTGAATAAAATAAGCCTGCCAAAGCAGATTATCAACTAGCCTTCAAAACCTTGTGGGTTTAAGCAACTCAAGGATCCAACTAGGACAAGTGAAGTAGGTAATGATAGACCTATATTAGTAGAACACAACCATGCAAATACTTGGTCCAGAGAAGGTGAGATGGTGGTGTTAGCTTCTATCAAAGTAGGCATGTTGATAAGATTTGCAGGAAAAGTTGTTTTCTTGCCTGCAAAACCATCAAGAACAAGTGGGTTGGAGGATGATCTAACCAAGGGCAAGAGTGAGCCTTGTTATTCCTTAGTATGGTTAACAAGATGGTTCAAGTGCATTACCAAAAGTGCACAAGGGTTGAGAAAGGGAGGCATTTAAAAAGGGTGATGTTGGAAACAGATTTCCAGACTTGGCCAAATTTGGCAGAGTTAGGGTTTTTGACTAGAATGTGGGTGGTGATGATTTTGATGGATGGAAAGGTACCAAAGCATCATCAAGTGGTTGATGTTGAAGTGTAGATTGATTAGAAAGTATCTTTGCTTGATATTGGTATTCATTGACTTGGAAGCTTCTAGAAGTGATCACTGCAGAGTTGATCTAGTTAAGGGTTTTAGATGATCACCTAGTGGCTAGAGATCAGATCCAGATTGTATTATTTCTTAGGGTGTGGTGATTTGGAGACCTCTTGATCCTACTGATGAGCTCCTAGAGTAGCTCATACTACTTCTAAGCAATCAAGTCAAACAGCAGATCAAGGCAACTCATCTTACAAACAAATCAACTACTACTAGGGTTACCATCAAGCCTAGCTTGAAGTATGGGTATTTTGAAGTGTTGGATTTGAATAAGGTGAGAATCCTTGGTATTTCTACCAAGAGTAGGATTCAAAAGCTTAATAAAGGTGTTTTGGGAAAACTGGAGAGAAGAGCATTTGAAGGTTCTGTCTTGAGAACATAAGGAGATAGTATTCTATAGCTCTCCATAGTTTGATCAATAGAAGCTACTAAAATAGTTGGTTTGCAAAGGCTTCTTGGCCCAGGTTTTGAAATGCCAGACCATTTGAGAATATGGAGATTGAGCCAAGACAGTTTTGGGAAGTAGCTTTTGTCAACTGGTGTTGAGGTAAGGAGTATATCATCTAATACACATTCATATGCATAAGCATATCCAAACAACAAGCAAACACTTCAGCACTCAACAAGAAAAAGTTTTTGTTTCCCCCTGATTTTTGCATTCTGGAAAACTAATCAGGGCTGCTGAAATTAGGATGTTACAAAACCTCTAATGAGAGAGAAGTAATGATTGGGAAAGTTGCTGTCCTGAAACAGATTTCTGTGCTTCACCGTAAAAATTCGTGTAACATCTCTGAACGTACTTTTGAGGCGTGAACTTTTGTGCTTCTTCCCCAGGTTGTTATCTAACTTTAACTAGTTCAACACTTTTTGATTTGAGCAACAAAAGGTCTTCGAAAAAATTTGTCTTTACCTACTGGTCTGTTTTAAAAGATTTCTGCCATTTTCTGCATTTGCTTCTTGTTGGTTCCTTTTTGAGTTCTTTTGGGGAATTGAGCTTTTTGAGGGAAGTTCTACAGTAGCTAGTGTTTAATGGAAGTTTATTGGTGTTAGAACTGAACCTAAAGACCTATTATCTTGAGTGCACTAATGTTGCTAATAAAGATTGTGTGAAGTTTTGTATGAAGGAAAAATTTCAGGTGTATGGAAGGAATGAGTAATGAGATGAAGGATGGACTAAAGCTCAAGCTTGGGGATGCCACGCATGTCACCCCAAGAAATATCCAAGAAGTACAAGCGTCAAAGCTTGGGGATGCACAAGGCATCCCCCTCTTCATCAATTAAAATCCTAGGTTTCTTCCAAACGCTTCATTTTTATTGTTTCATGCACAGTTGTGTTGTTCTTGGAGCGTCTTTTTTTTCGTTTTTGTATTGGTTTTTCGTTTGCTTTGTTTGCTTAGTTTGATGAATAAATTGGTTGGACCCCCTCTTTCATACATTGGTTTTCAAATAGTTTGGTTTGGTTTGGAAAAGAGTAGGAAAGTTCATTGCTTAAGTGGTAAAGAGAGCTTGTTTTTGACTGTGGCCTATGCTTTGTCATGCCATGCTCGATATTGTTTTGGCTTTATGCTTAGTATTCTTTGCTGTAGCATGACTTGTTATAAACAATTGAGATTGCTTAATGTGACTTGGATGAATCATGCGTTGTTTTAGCATATTAAAGCATAGTATAGTGGTATTCTCCTTTGATGCTTTATTTGGGTTGACTTGGCGCATGCTCACACCATGTTATGACTACCCCAAGTCACCATAAGCCTTTATGATCCTTTAGTTTTCAACTTGTAGTATCACTTTATGCTTTGATCAATGATGTTTTGTCGCTCTGCATGATTATGGCCATTATTGCTCTCTTAGTTGGTCGCTCCTAGTCTTTTGCTAGCCTCCGCAACCAAGTATGAGTTCCACTCGTGCATCCAACTCCTAAAACCAAGTATTACAAAGAGTCCACCATACCTACATACTAGCATATGCTATTCCAAGTATATACATGTTTTTGTCTACCTTCCAAATTAAACTTGTTATGAGAAAACTAGTGATTAAAGCTCTCACGAACTTGATGGCACACTTTAATTTTCTTGCATTTAATAAAATTGACCCATTGCATCCATCTTTGTTGTGTATATGCTTGCGCTTCATAAGTTGAAGTTAGCAGAACCATGTATCATGGGGAATGCTTTCAACATTGCACTTGTACTTTGTAACCCGTTGATATCATGTTCTTTTGCTTATGGATCCCGGCGGTGTGAAATAAAAGTGGAACTTGTAAGATCATGGAGTTTGTATGTGTGTTAGATAAACGCCTGGGCTGCTAGCCTAAGCCATGCCTAATCATGGTGGAAACTTGCAGCATCACCATAATGAGCACTCTATGAAGCATCCTCAATAAAAACCTATGCAAATAGCAAATAAAAAGATCACTGAGATGCTCATTGTTTGCTTGCCTTGTCATTTTGATTATGGGATAGCTCCTGTATCATGTGCAAGGGGTACCCCATTGGCGGTTCTTTATGATACATATGTACTTACAATGACAAGAGCTTACTTGTGACTAAAGTTGAGTAGCATGAGGTTCGGTCTTCGTAAGTAAGGGGCATGAGATTTCGGCTTATAACTTGTCAAGCATATCCTCTTAGTTGTGTCACTTTAACCTTAACCACCTTCAAGATGCTTATGATAGGGGCAATGAGAGCTGAAAGCTAACAAGTACCATGATTTTTGGAAGCTCTTTATGAGACTTGAATCTCTGCTTCCTTCTATGAAGGCCTTTCTTCCACCATTGCATTGAGTCTCCACCTTCTACCTTTATGCACCTACTTTGAGAGCATAGTGGCCATTCTTAGTTCTATGTGCATTGTCCCAAGACTAGTTGATTGATGCATAACTTGATATTGCTTGTTTTAAACTATTTGTATCTAGTCACTCTTATGAACTTTGAAGGTGTCCTATGCATTTATATTTGCTACTCTATGAGGGACAAGCTGAATACTATTATGCTATGTTTTCTTTATGTGAAACAAATAAACGTCTTGCAAAGCATTATTATTCATGAATCTTTTGTTTGTGCCTTTTCATGTTGCAACATAGTTTCTTTGTCTTATTGCTAGAACTTTGTGTTTCATGTTATGATTGAAGTACTATGATCCCAACTTCGAATGTTTTACAAATACTTTGATCAAGTTTATGATGGTGCATGTCACGTCAAAAATTATTCTTTCTTTTTATCACTTACCTACTCGAGGACGAGCAGGAGTTAAGCTTGGGGATGTTGATACATTGCAAATGTATCTATAAATTTTGATGTTCCATGCTTGGTTTTATCTACTTTCTTGTGTTTTGTCCACACTTTGGAGTACTTTTCATATGATTTCTTGGACTAACCTATTAACAAGAGCCATAGTGCCAGCTGCCTGTTTTCTGCTGTTTTTGGTTCCAGGAAGTCAGAAAATGAATATTCTCGGAATTGGACGAGACAAAAGCCAAAGTTGATATTTTACCGGAAGACATCTAGAGCCAGAATACAAGACGGAGAGGGGTTGGGGCCTGGCCACACCACCTGGCCGTGCGGCCAGGCCTGGCCCGTGCCAGGGGGTGGTCTGGCCGCCCTAGGCACCCCCTCGGCCTCTCCTTCCGCCTATATATTGCCTCTAATACGGAAACCCTAAGTACCCGATCAAAATTCCACGAAAGAGTCTATAGCCGCCGTCGTCTCTGTCCCTAGATCGGGAGGGATCTGAAGCTCTTCTCGACACCCTGCCGGAGAGGGATCTCACCCTGGAGGCCTTTTTCATCATCATGCAAGCCTCCGGTGTGCTGCGTGAGTAGTTCATCTCTGGACTACGGGTCCATGTACTAGCTAGATGGCTGGTTCTCCTCCTTTGTGCTATCATGTTTAGATCTTGTGAGCTCCGTTCATGATCAAGATCATCTATTTGTAATTCTGCATGTTGTGTTTGCGGGGATCCGATGGATATTGAGATGCTATTTCAGATTGATTATTGATTCTATCATGTCTTTGTTATTTGTGATCTTGCATGCTTTCCGTTGTTAGTAGATATCTTGGCCAAGTAGATGCTAGCAACTCCAAGAGTTAGTATTTATGCTCGATAGTGGGTTCATGCCTCTGGTAATCTAGGGAAGTGACAAAAATCTCTAAGGTACTAGATGTGCTGTTGCTACTTGGGAGAAAACAACAATCCTTTGTTCATAGAACAATCGTATTGTTTACTTTACACGCAATTCGTAAAGCAATAATCTGTTGCTTGCAACTTAATACTGGAGGGGTTTCGTATGATAACCTGAAGGTGGATTATTAGTCATAGATGCAGTTGGATGACGGTCTATGTATAATGTTGTAATGCCCAATCAAATCTCAAAGGAGTCAAGATGATTAGTATATGCTTGTATGCTTTCTCGATGTTTGTAAATTGCCCCGCTATAATTTGTTCACGCAATATGTTATCTATCTTAAGGAGAGCCACCTCTAGTGAACTATGGACCCAGGTCCTTTCTTTTACATATAATCTACAAATTGTTTACTGCTTTGTGTTTACTTTCTGCAAACTATTACTTCCTTCCATTCGATACGTTTAATCCTCTGTTTTCAGCAAAACTGGTGAGATTGACAACCTCATCGCAAGTTGGGGACAGAGGTCTGTGGTTATGTTGTGCAGGTATCCACGTTCTTCTTTGGTACAGTAGTGCATGCCAACCTTAGCGTTCACTAGCTACACCTTTGGGGTGTTTCCTTGCTCCTACTGGATTGATAACCTTGGTTTCATAACTGAGGGAAACTTACTGTTGTGCTCATCATACCTTCCTATTGGGGTTCCCCAACGAGCTCGACATCAACCACGAGCCAGCACTAACGCGGGCTGGTTATGGCATCGCCGACTAGCCCACGTCAATATGAGAACTTTGCAAAGTCTCCACAAGGGTAACCACATCCTTGGACTAAAATAAAATGTCTCCTTTGCCAAAGATCGTGTTTACAGGGCTTGTGTTGAAGGGAAAATGCATGACTCGCCTCATCGAAGGAAGACTATTATTTCGTCAAACAGGATCCTAGAGCTTGTTCATGTGGACCTCTTTGGACCTCCATCTCATGCAAGCCTCGGTGGGAAGAAGTATTGCCTTGTGATCGTTGATGACTACTCAAGATACACTTGGGTCTATTTCTTCAAGTTGAAGAGCGAGACTCAACAAACGGTCATCGACTTCGCCAACGAGGTTCAACGTCAACACAACGTCCCTATTCTGGCAATAAGAAGTGATAACGGCTCCGAGTTCAAGAACTACACCTTAAATGAGTTCCTAAGTGAAGAGGGGATAAGACATCAATATTCCGCTGCATACACCCCTCAACAAAATGGTGTTGTCGAGAGGAAGAACCGGACTCTAATGGATATGGCAAGGTCTATGCTAGCCGAATTCAAGTCTCCATATAACTTCTGGGCTGAAGCAATCTCTACCACGTGTCATTCATCCAACCGGTTATACCTCCGTAAAATTTTGGATAAGACTCTGTATGAAATACTTACCGGTAACAAGCCAAACATCTCATACTTTTGGATATTTGGGTGTAAGTGTTTCTTTCTCATCAAGGGAGTTCGTTTATCTAAATTTGAGTCTAAGGCTTTAGAAGGTATTTTTTTGGTTATGGTGTCGAATCCCACACTTATAGAGTCTACAATAAGCTCTCCGGAACTGTTGTAGAATCTTGTAGTATGGTGTTCGAGGAAAATGATGGCTCCCATGCGGGGCAAGTTGATGTTTGTGATGCAGATGTTGAAATACCCCAAGATGCCATAAGAAGAATGGGCGTGGGATTTTTCCGCCCCATTGAGGAACCCCTTGTGGCGGATCGGGAAGGACAATGCTCTACTCATGAAGAGCCCTCATCTACACATACTCAACATGCTCCAACCACGGGAGTAACTTCTACACCAACTCCACCAATTGCTGAAGGTCAATATGCTCCTGGATGCTCTAGGCCGGATTATCCGGTCGACACCGGATTATCCGGCCACCACTCCTCTGACGGCCAAACTGCTCATCATATTGAAGAACCAGCTGCAAGCTCCATGCCGGATTTTCCGGCTGACCCCGGATTATCCAGCCCCTCGCCAATTCAAGCAAGTTCCAGGCAACCCGACAAAATTGCATCAAGTTCTCCCGGGCCAGATTATCCGTCCCTGAAACTCCTGATGATTAGCAGCCTCCTGTTACGGCTATTGACCTACCTCAAGGCATGCTTCGTCATCTTATACTACTGATAATCAAACTTCTATTCAAGGTCAAGCAAGTGATTCCAACAAAGACTCAAGTGATGAGACTATTCCACCAAGAGACAACAAGCTTATTGAACTTCGTCGCAAGGCTCGTGCTGATCGGAACCTTGAGTTAAGGGGTCATACTCTTAACAAAGTTGTAGGTGATCTTCGACGAAGGGTTTCCACAAGAAGGGAATTGGCAAGTTTTGGTGAGCGTCAAGCTCACATCTCAATGGTGGAACCTAAGAAAGTGTTTGAAGATCTTGAAGATCTGGACTGGGTTGTTGCTATGCATGAAGAGTTGAATAACTTTGAGCATAACAAGGTCTGGAAACTTGTGGAGAAGCCCAAGGATTACCACAATGTTATCGGCACTAAATGGATATTTAAAAACAAGCAAGATGAGAATGGCATTGTTGTGAGGAACAAGGCGAGACTTGTGGCACAAGGCTATTCCCAAGTTGAGGGCATTGACTTCGGCGAGACCTATGCTCCTGTGGCTCGGCTTGAGTCCATCCGTATCCTTCTTGCTTATGCTACCCATAACAATTTTAAATTGCAGCAAATGGACGTTAAGAGTGCTTTTCTTAATGGTCCTCTACATGAGTTGGTATATGTAAAGTAACCCCTAGGATTTGAGGATCCTAACTTCCTGAACCATGTCTAAAAACTCGATAAGGCACTCTATGGCCTTAAACAAGCCCCATGTGCGTGGTATGAGCTCCTTAAAGAGCTTTTGCTAGACCGTGGCTTCGAAGTTGGGCTAATCGATCCCACTCTTTTTACTAAGAAGGTTAAGGGGGAGCTCTTCGTATGCCAACTATATGTAGATGACATCATCTTTGGTTCTACTAATAAAGCTTTTAATGATGAATTTTCAAAGCTTATGACTGACAGGTTTGAGATGTCTATGATGGGGGAGTTACGGTTCTTTCTTGGATTCGAGATCAAGCAACTTAGAGAAGGAACCTTCATCAATCAAGCTAAATACATCCAAGACATGCTCAAGATATTCAAGATGACGGATCTTAATGGCATCTCCACTCCGATGCAAACAAAATGTCACCTTGAACTTAACCCATAGGGTAAAGATGTGGACCAAAAGGTATACTGGTCCATGATCGGCTCTCTTCTTTACCTCTGTGCATCTAGACCCGATATTGTGTTGAGTGTGGGGGTGTGTGCAAGGTATCAAGTAGCTCCTAAAGAAAGCCACTTAGTGGCGGTCAAGAGGATCTTCCGATATTTTGTTCATTCCCCTAACTTTGGTCTATGGTATCCCAAGGGCTCCAATTTATCTCTATCTGGTTATACTGATTCAGATTGGGCCGGTGATAAGGATGATCGGAAATCAACTTCTGGTGCTTGTCAGTTTTTGGGAAGATCTCTAGTTTGTTGGTCTTCTAAAAAGCAGAATTGTATTTCTCTCTCCACTGCTAGTGCACACTTTTCAGTTATTATGGATGAGGCAAACTTTAAAGGAATATGGTGTCAATTGTGACAAAGTGCCTCTTTTATGCGATAATGAAAGTGCAATCAAAATTGCGTACAATCTGGTACAACACACAAGGACAAAGCATATTGAGATTCAGAATCATTTTATTCGAGACCATGTTGCTCGAGGCGATATTGATCTATCTTTTGTGAGCACGAAGAACCAACTTGCTGATATTTTCAAGAAGCCACTTGATGAAGCAAGGTTTTGCTACTTGAAGAATGAGCTAAATATCGTTGATTCAAGGAGCTTGTCTTGATTACCCATGCACTCACTCGTACATCTCAGTCTTATTTGGTCTAGATGTGGGCATGGATATAGGGGGAGTGTGGTCCTAATTGATTGGGCTAACCCTCCCCCCATAATGTCGAAAGAAGTCAAATCATTTCTCTTAATATCATTTTGTGATATGTGAGCTTATTGATGAGTATTGGTTATGAACCCAAGATATATCTTCGCGGTGTCATACCATACACTCCAACAAGGTGGCTTCGGCCACCTCCCTCTTCCATGAGAAGAGTTGGATTTATTTGGATCTTTCTTGATCGTTTTTAGCTCCTCTCATGTTTGAAGGGGATCGCAGCAGAAAACAAAAAAAATCCTACGTGGGAACCCCAAAAACTGCCTAGGATCTATCTATGTAGTAATGCAGTAACGGTCGATGCGTAGAGAATATATACCCTTGTAGACCGTACGCGGTTAGCGTTCTGCGGGGAACATGGTTGATGTAGTCATACTCGTAGCTGACCTCAAGGTCGCGAAGCTCCTCGCAGGTCACCCCTTGCTCCTTCTTCATCTTCATCGTGCAACAGCTCCGGCTCACAACATTTAAGCGCCCCAAGTGTTGCGCCTCGTGTCTTCGTACACATCCGGTGCACGATTAGACCTCCGACTCCCCGATCCCGCTGGGAGTACGGAAGTTGATATCCGGCTAGGAATCCCTGCAGCGCAACGGCGTACTGCAGGTGTGCCTTGATCGCACAACCCAGACTTGGGGCCATGGTCACAAGGTATAGAGAGAGAGGGACGGAGGAAGTCAACCAAAGGACTTCTCCAAATATTGGTTGTGTCTAATCCCACCCATGGGCACCCCTTTATATAGGGGGAGGGGGCGTGCCCTCCCCTTTGGGTTTCCCATGTGGGACTATTCAAGGGAGAGGGGGAGGCGCATCGGCCCTTAGGGCTTCATGGGCCGGCCGTCCAGGAGTGGGCCCCACCCCACGCACAGCCCTAGGCTGGCTGGGTGGGCTCCTTGTGGCGGCTGGGCTTTGGCCCTTTGGCCCTTGGCCCTTCCCTCCTTCGGTTTTCCCTCATGGCCCCTTTTTCCCTAGGAAGTTTGTCCCATTAGTGGAATACCCCTTCAAATTAGATTTTAATATTATATTTAATATTAATTACATTAATTAATATGTAAATACATATTACAAAATCCGTCTTGACCTGAAACACCTTTTGGTTCCCTTTCAATTTCCTCTGAACGACTTTGGATCTTTCCTAGAATGATTCCGGTCCTTTATTCTTTCTCCGAACAACTTCGGATCTCTCTGCGGAACGATTCTGGCTTTCTCTTTCTCTACTATGATTCCACCTTACGAATTATCGCTCTCATCGTACCCTTAAGTGTATCCTCTCACGGCTCGGGAATGCTCTAGACATGATCTGTATCAATGATCAATAGAGGGACCAGGGATATCCATGTGACCCCTATGCATTCCTGATGACAATGTCGTTTGAACCGCTAAATGTAGCATCCTTGTCCTTTTGTTTCTCGATACAACTTGTCCGAGATCCGATCATTAATATCCCATACCTTGTTCAATCTCGTTCACAACAAGTTTTGTTTTCTTGTTACCGTGATATTACATCCCCGTGACTGAGTCACATGTTGCAACATTTATGGATGTAATCTCACCAAGCCGACCATATGTATCTTTACCCGTCATGTGGGTGAACAAATCCTGGTCTTGCAGTCACATGTCATCTACTGTTCCTTCAGAATACCCAACGTACACCTTTATAACCACTGTATTACCAAGTGGCGCTTGATGCAGTCTAAGCAGCCTCGGGAAACAGTGAGTAATATGAGCTCACATTCTAAGGAAAAGGAGTCTACGTATAGTTTTTGCAACAATGAACTATATGAATTGATCGTGTTGTAATCCTTCGAGGAATGTCCAATCATATCATTCTACAATGATATGATCATGTTGTCAATTGGCATAAATGCCCATGATCTTGAAACCCAGATCATCCTCATGACCAACGAACTAGTATGAATAGAGGCTACTAGGGACTTTGTTGTTTCATACCACACCTGTACCAATGTTTCTACTTGTCACAGTTATAGCATAATATGAAACTATTATAAACTAATTGAGATATGACAATAAAAACCTATTTATTATTTTCCTCTAGGGCATATCTCCTTCAGTCTCCCACTTGCACTAGAGTACAAATAACCTAGCTCGCATTTTACTCATATAAACCATATACCATATGCGTTTACAGATCATGCATGCTCATGGGAAACGTCGTGTCCATGTTCTGTTTTACCAGATTATTATGTCCTTTGCAAATCGTTAATGTCTTCCTAATTTGACATTCACACCATTATCTTATAATGGGTCGAAGCATTTGTTTGGCGACAAAGTGAGACTTTTGTTTCTAGTGTTTATGATGACGGTCGTTTTCACCGTTGTCATCTAAACTTCGAAACACACTTTGCTATCCTTTGTGCATATACTATAGTCATGGAAGCAGAACGAGGCTGGATTCCAAGAGCTTACAGTGACTTTAGATCAACCTCGAGGGCTTTCTCATGGGCACTGGGCCCTAGGACACATCATTCTACGTTAAAAGCGAACTATCCCCGCCATAACATTATACATCACATCAGATGGAGCCTTTATACTTCTATACCTATGTAGATCCTAGTGCATGAAATGCATCTATGCCACTTACATTGCTTTTTGCCATTTATGTACAAACTTAATTCTGGTTCAGTGATCAACTCAGGAATCACTTAAAGACACGTTCTTATAGTTAAGACTTTGTCCTACCAACCAGAACTTCGGGTCACATTACGTCGAGTATACAACATGGTTGTATGGAAGAACCTATGACTGAGGCATAGGAGATGCAGCACATCTCTTTCTTTCAACCACATTTGCAATACTAACTCAATGCTTCATACAGTAAGAACTTCTTTCTTACCTTGTTCCATTCTAAGCTACTTCAGAATCTTGCTTAGGACATTCCGAACATCTTTTAGAATCAAGTCCAGGAAGCATTCAACATTCAGTGTTTATTAAACTCACCAACCTATCTCAATAGATATTATTGTTTAATAACTTCAACTTCATCCTTATTTATCTAACTTAAATATTAGTAATACCAATCACATCATTCGCATATGTCGTCCATATATCCTAGAACGATTTCACGCTCCCACTCAAATATGACATTCATGTTTGAGATCCAGTGATTTCACTTAGCTCCCACTCAAAATATGCCAGCTACATATTATGAATTAGCCAAGCTGATTTTCTCCCACTCAAAGCCATGTCCTCTCAATAATCTTGGACATTCCAAAATTCTTTGATCATCATCAATTTGAGAATTCCAATTACGAGACTTCAATATCCATATATTTCTAGTGTAAATCCAAAAGACTTAAGCATCACTACTGTTGCAGTTAATTCCTTGAATTTGTCCAAACTTGTGACAAATCGAGCTTTTTGTCATTCATTAAGTTTCATTTCCTTCTCATGACTTTGCAGTCATTTAGAAATATCAAGTAAACTTCTTTACTTTAATAAGATCAAGTAACATGTTATTTTGCAATCTTAAATGTAACTTAATATAGGATTTTATGACTCCTAGTCATTTCTCGCACTCAGGTCCATCACGCTTCTTTGTAATTTGTAGGTATGTCTTGTTCAAAACATGACAAGTGAATCAATAACATAATTCCACAAACTTGTAGAATATATAGTTGAATCCTACTTTCTTTAGTAAAAGTATTTGCTTGAAACTTTATGATCATTATCATTAGTCTCTCCTATATATGTAGAGTTTGGATTCACGAAACAAATTCCACTATGCCACTCAACAATTCGAAGGTAAGGTCAAATACCTTGTTTTGATCTTTTACTTTCTTCCACTTGTATCTTCATCAAGACACGTCAATTTTGGACAACAGCAGGTTTGCCCCTTGTGGACGATGCATTCATAGCTTCCTAAGAATGCTCTACAAAGACTTGTTTATTCGCCACGATTTCGACTTATCAAAATCTCTAGAAACTCGAACTTGCCATAAAACTTATGGTGTTGTTTCCACGAATCTTTAGATGTTCCTTTGTATTTCAAACGAGTGTTTGCTTATTTTGATCTTTAACTCTAAACAATAACTATAACCCCTATAAGAGATGATATTATACCATATGTATCTTAATACATAATGATTATGATGTTTAGATATTTCAACACAGTTTGAATTCGTCCAATTATCATAATTTGTGAAACATCTTTCACAAGTCCCTTTTATGCTAAACTTAACTTGAATACTTTAGTCATGTCGATCAAATCGAAGAGACTTGTTAATCTAGTTAATTAAATATCCCATTTAGTTATGAACTCATTTGAACAATTCAAATCATTTCAAACTTCATGTTTCATTAAGTAAATACACATATTCACTTAAGTCCACAATCAACAAATGATTTCCACTACTTGTTGAAAATACGATACATCACTATGTATAAGATTCAACATTTATTCGCATATCACCATTTTACCATAATGCGGAGTTTTAGTCATTCTGCCTAAGAAGCATGGTTTTGCAAAGTCTCCAGATTAAGCATCTAGGACCCTGATCTTCATTTAGAATGAAGAACATGCAATAACCAAAATGACTTAAACTATAGTGTCATTTCATTATTAAACTTTGGATATCTTTTAGCATTCTAATCCTTTATAAATGTTTAAACTATTATCATTAAAATAGTGATGAGAATAACTTGTTTATAATCATAATGTGACCATAAGTTATTGTTCATAAGAATAGTACAAACTGGCTTGTAAGTTGTTCATATGAATAATCGTCTCGCCAAAAGAAAGACACACAAACAGGGATTACAAATTTATATTCAAGTCCACTAGTCCAAATGACAAACTTTGAGGGAAGAGGTGATGTCGGCCATCAACTGTTTTGCTTGCCGTCATCAAGTCACGTTGCCTCAAAACCAACAATTCTCAAGCAGATCCTCCTATTTTCATAAAACGGGACAAGTATCAAATACTTTGCAAACTGCAACGAGTTTTGCAAGAACCACATTTATAATTTTGTATATCTAACATATACCTTTTCATCCATGACTTCCATTCTCAATCAAGCCCTTCCAAGAGTTCTCAACTCTAATGCAAGATCGCTAAGTGTTTTTCCAAACATTCTGGAGTCATCGAATTATCTCCTAATGGTTGTTGGATCAAGAAGAGAAGATCACCTTTTATGAGGATATCCCTCAGGCGTGGGTATTAATCTATGAAGTTGGACCCTTTTGCCAAGTTCCAAATTAAGCAATATATTCCCATGGTCGCAAAGGACCTCAATGGGATAGGCTAAGGTCTACTAAGATATTTGCAAACAGACATCTAGACTAAGTTTATAATAAGAGATCAATTTATAATTGGTCTCCACTAAAATTATCATCCCCTGGACGATTTTAGTGATCACATGATCCCTATCCTCTGCACCTCCCCCGATCATCACGGCCATCAGTGCATTATCAAAGGTAGACATTCAATAATGCCAATCACATCATCCATGTGACTCATGCTTGATCTTTCGATCTCTTGTGTTCCGAGGCCACTAGGCTCGCCAAATCTAACTTGTGTGTATTTGTTGTGCAACATGGCTTACACCCACTGTATGCGAACGTAGATATGTCTGACCCCCGATCATCACGGCCGGCCTCATAACAAAGAACTTTCTTGGTGGTGCACACACAAGGGGAACACGAAACATTGGAATTAAATAGGGATTATCTTATTTGCTACCATTCAGTATCTAAATACTAGCACACAACAACATGTAAAACATGTATCAACATCATATGTATAATGTGATATGATATGGTGCTTCTTCTTGCGCCTTGATCTCCATCAAGCGCTCCGGCATGATCTCCATCTTGCCCTTAGTTTGACGCCAAGTCCATGATGCCTCCACCAGGTCGTCCATCGGAACGATGACTATTACTATACTACTTAGTAACAGAAAAGTAAACTACTTTACCTTCACAACGACCAATGCCATATCATGATCACATGCCCCCTGCAAAATAAAGTTAGACGCCTCTACTTTATCTATTGCAAGTTTTACGTGGTTGTTAGGGCTTTCGCAATAGAACCGTTTCTAAACTACGAACTTTCCAACCACAACATGGATCCGACAGTTGTCTCTACTACACCCCTTTCGGGGCCCTCCGTTGTAAATCCTATATCAACTATCGAATGAGAGACACACACCCGCTATCCACTTATACGGTACAAGCCGTATGTTGAGCGTGGAACCAGTCTCGCATTTAATACGTCTGGCGTAAATCCGGTCGGCGCTTCATCAAACAATACTGCGATATAAACAAGTACACATTAGAGGGTAACAACTCAGGGATCAATGCCCGCACAATACTTGTGCGTACTGCCCGTACATCACTCCTACGCATAGATCGGCTCTGATACCACTGAAGGGGATCACAGCAGAAAACAAAAAAATTCCTACGTGGGAACCCCAAAAACTGCCTAGGATCTATCTATGTAGTAATGCAGTAACGACCGATGCGTAGAGAATACATACCCTTGTAGACCGTACGCGGTTAATGTTCCGTGGGGAACGTGGTTGATGTAGTTGTACTCATAGCCGACCTCAAGGTCGCGAAGCTCCCCGCAGGTCACCCCTTGCTTCTTCCTCATCTTCATCATGCAACAACTCCGGCTCACGACATTTAAGCGCCCCAAGTTTTGCGCATCGTGTCTTCGTACACATCCGGTGCACCATGATACCTCCGGCTCCCCGATCCCACCGGGAGTGCAGAAGTTGATATCCGGCTAGGAATCCCTGCAGCGTAACGGCGTACTGCAGGTGTGCCTTGATCGCATAGCCCAGACTTGGGGCCATGGTCACAAGGTATAGAGAGAGAGGGAAGGAGGAAGTCAACCAAAGGACTTTTCCAAATATTGGTTGTGTCTAATCCCACCCATGGGCACCCCTTTATATAGGGGGAGGGGGCATGCCCTCCCCTTTGGGTTTCCCATGTGGGACTATTCAAGGGAGAGGGGGAGGCGCATGGGCCCTTAGGGCTTCATAGGCCGGCCGGCCAGGGGTGGGCCCCACCCCGCGCATAGCCCTAGGCTAGCCGGGTGGGCCCCCTTGTGGCGGCTGGGCCTTGGCCCTTTGGCCCTTGGCCCTTCCCTCCTTCGGTTTTCCCTCATGGGCCCTTTTTCCCTAGAAAGTTTGGCCCATTAGTGGAATACCCCTTCAAATTAGATTTTAATATTATATTTAATATTAATTACATTAATTAATATGTAAATACATATTACAAAATCCGTCTTGACCTGAAACACCTTTCGGTTCCCTTTCGATTTCCTCTGAACGACTTTGGATCTTTCCTAGAATGATTCCGGTCCTTTATTCTTTCTCCGAACAACTTCGGATCTCTCTGCGGAACGATTCTGACTTTCTCTTTATCTACTGTGATTCCATCTTATGAATGATCCTTCTCATTGTACCCTTAAGTGTATCCCCTCACGGCTCGGGAATGCTCTAGACATGATCTATATCAATGATCAACAGAGGGACCAGGGATATCCATGTGACCCCTATGCATTCCTGATGACAATGTCGTTTGAACCGCTAAATGTAGCATCCTTGTCCTTTTGTTTCTCGATACAACTTGTCCGAGATCCGATCATTGATATCCCATACCTTGTTCAATCTCGTTCACAACAAGTTCTATTTTCTTGTTACCGTGATATTACATCCCCGTGACCGAGTCACATGTTGCAACATTATGGATGTAATCTCACCAAGACGGCCATATGTATCTTTACCCGTCATGTGGGTGAACAAATCCCGGTCTTGCAGTCACATGTCATCTTCTGTTCCTTCAGAATACCCAATGTACACCTTTATAACCACTGTATTACCAAGTGGCGCTTGATGCAATCTAAGCAGCCTCGGGAAACAGTGAGTAATATGAGCTCATGGTCTAAGAAAAAGGATTCTAGGAATAGTTGTTGCAACAGTGAACTATATGACTTGATTGTGTTGCAATCCTTCGAGGAATGTCCAATCATATCATTCTCCAATGATATGATCTTGTTGTCAATTGGCATAAATGCCCATGATCTTGAAACCCAGATCATCCTCACGACCAACGAACTAGTATGAATAGAGGCTAATGATGTCTATGCACTTTTTATTCTTGTAGACAGTTGTTGGGCCTCCAAGTGCAGAGGTTTGTAGAACAGCAGCAAGTTTTCCCTTAAGTGGATTACCCAAGGTTTATCGAACTTAGGGAGGAAGTGGTCAAAGGTATCCCCTCTCAAGCAACCCTGCAATCAAGATACAAGAAGTTTCTTGTGTCCCCAACACACCCAATACACTTGTCAGGTTTATAGGTGCACTAGTTCGGCAAAGAGATAGTGAAATACAAGTGGTATAGATAATTATAAGTGGTAACGGTGATAGAAAATAGCTTGATGGCATGGAAGAGACTAAAGGCAAACTGAAATAAAGATGGAAGCAAGCACACATGTAACATATCTAGTAGCAAACAGTGTTTCAATGCTTAGAAACAAGGCCTAGGGATCATACTTTCACTAGTGAACACTCTCGTATAAATATCTTCTCTTTATGATACTACTCTCCGATTGGACACTCTAATCGATGGTAGGGCTATAACAGCACACCTCAAAGTAAGCCTTTCCGCATCTAGAAAACCCCACACTGTCACCTTGAGTACTAGATGGTTCCAACAAACACCACAATTTCATAAAGACATCCAACTCCAAATATAACTCATAACAAGTATTTGTAATCTCTAGCCTAAGTGCCACCATGGTGTGCACACTGTCAACTTCACACACATGGGGAGAGCAGAGATCTATTAAAGCACTTGAGTAGCAAGGTATATATACTTGATTACAAAGCTCATGATCACAATATGATCATGCATAGAGAGAGAGATGAACACATAGCTACCGGTAGAACCCTTAGCCTCAACAGAGAACTACTCCCTCCTCTGTTGGGGTTTGCAGCATAGAAAACAAAAAGTTTCCTATGATGGGAACTATACGCCAAGATCTATCTACTAGATACAAGCAACGGGTGGATATACATCCATAGAGAACTTACCCTCGAAGACAACAAAGCTTTGTTAACGATTTGAAACTCGTGGATGATGTAGCTGTACACTTGCCGATCTCAAGATCTTGATGAAGTCCAGCAGGCCGGCTCCAGCACGTCCTTCAGATCCAGCTCCAGCAAGTCCAGCACCGCAAAGCAGCTGTGCATCCGTGATCGCACACACGTCCGGTACCCCAACAACCTCTGTCTCTCGCTCCAGCAAAGCAGCAGAACCAACAACTCCTTTCTATATAAAGCCACTGGGAACATGTATCTCGCTAATCCGAGACCATGGGGGAATAATACTAGAGGGAGAGAGATCCTTCACGAGGAGGTGTGAGTAAGAAGGAGTGAGAGGGGGACATTTTATAGGAGGAGGGGAGGGTACCCCTCCCATGGCCGGCACCCATGGAGGGTGTCCCTTCACCTCCCCCATTCATGTGGTGGTAACCCCTCCACATTAAAATGCCCCTTCACGTTCTCTTTTAAAGTCTCCACTTTAAATGCATTAAATTTCTCCAAATTTAATGCTCGCTCCTTTAATAAAACTCTTTTATTGATTTTATTCAGAATTTTTTTAATTACTTTAATTAACAAACATTCACATAAAACCCCCTGCAACATTTCAATATTACATGCAGAACCAATTTTAGCAATTTCACCCAAAACAGTTTCGGTGTCTATTGAAATAATTCCAGCGCTTTCTTAAATCTTTATCTGAAACATATTTGCTCCAAATGGTGTCGGTATCCCTTAAGTGTGTCACCCTACGGTTCGCGAATAATGCAGACATGATCGAGACCCTTCTCAGATCAATAATCAGAAGCGGGACCTGAAGATCCATACTGACTCCTACACATTCAACGATGACTTTTGTGATCGTGAGAACCTTTAACGCTAGTAACTAAATCCCTTTGTCTTGCGATATATTACATGTCCGATATTCTATCATTGGTATCTCCATACCTAGTTTGATCTCGTTGCCGACATGCACTCTTTTCTCGTTCCCGTGATATAACATTCTAGTGATCACATCACTTGCTTGCAAGCTATCTTAATGTGATATCACCGAGAGGGCCCAGAGTATATCTATCTGTCATAGAGATGGACAAATCCCACTCTTGATCCATGAGCATCAACATAACACCTTCGTAGCACTGAACCCACCTTTATAGTCACCCGGTTACGGTGTGACGTTTGATGTTATCAAGATACTCTTTCGGTGTTAGAAATTAACATGATCTCATGGTCTAAGGACTAAGATTACTTCATATGATGTTATAGCAATATAAACATAATGACTCTGATCGTAATGCTATACTTCGGATGAATGTTCATCACATCATTCCACCAATGTTGTGACCTCGTTATTAACAACATCCAATGTCCATGATCAGGAAACCTTGATCATCTTGTTAATCAACGAGCTAGTTTATATGAGAGGCATTACTAGGAACTTTGTATTTTGTTTATTAAACACACATGTATTAACGTTTCCAATTAATACAATTATAGCATGCAAAATAAACATTTATCATAAACATGGAATAAGATAATAACCACTTTATTATTGCCTCAGAATATTCCCTTCAGTCTCCCACTTGCACTAGAGTCAATAATCTAGTTTGTAAACTTGTATATACAACACCTAGGTGTTGAATATACGCGTTTGCTAGTGGTTAACATAATCTCTGGATCTGGCAGTTTCAGGTCCGTGTGTATTTGCATGTCTTTGCGTCTCTATGCATCACTCATTCTCAAATGAGATGGCATTGTATAAATGTCGTCCTTTGGTGAGACCTTTAGTTTGTTCGGGTTAAAATATGTTGATATTATTGTCATATAATGTATCTTCATAGTATTAGCCCACTTTGAACCACACCTAGTTTCATAACAAACTACTTAACACAAATGCCCTCCTTTGCTGCTACTATAGTAGTTATATACTTAGCCTTTTGTTATAGTATCCGTCACAATGTCTCAACTTTGGAACTCATCCAAATCCATCATGGAACATCCTTTCCATTACATTGTGACACCCATAGTATAAATTGAGATAAATTTAATTTGTATCTTGTGACAAAACTAGTATCAATGTAACACTTTACAATGAACTACCTTTAACTATTTGTCACTTATACATGATATTCTTAGTTCTTCCAAAGCTCATAAGAATATCTTTACTATTGTCCAATGATCATCTTATGAATCATTCTGGTATATGCTCATAACACTTAGAGCATAGGACATTCTGGATATATACATATCATGGTATAATCGATCAAAATCTTCATGTGATTTTACTCACCAAGTGTTGAAACACTTGAATCTTGATACAATCCTTTCCATGCAGCAAGAACCTTTCTTGTTGTTTCCATATTGAACCCTTTCAATATCTCATATATGTATGTCTAGCACAACCATATTAGCGCCTCAATCTATCCATATAGATATTGATGCCAAATATTTCGGTTTTTGCCCAAGTCTTTCATCGAAATCTTATTTTAATGAAATTCTTAACTTGTGTCAATACAAGATACATCATTTCCAATCAACAATATGTCCTCTACATAATGTATTAGAAATATGTCTTAGCGCTCCCACTTAATTTCTTGCAAATGCAAGCATCTTCATCAACTCCGATGAATTTAAACTCTTTTAACAGTTTCATCATGGTGAAGATTCTAGCTCCACTATGCTTACTTCAACTATTGAAGTTTGCATGCCCTTTTAGCACCCTTTGAATTAACAAAACCCTTCGGACCATGTCATGTACACGTCCTAGGTAACCGTTCTATTAGAAGAACCTTGTTTTGTTTATTCAACTACCATATACCAAATTATATGTAGTGGTTGCTACATTAATCCGTCAAGACTAAATATCGCTATGAAAGATAAAATCTTGTCATAGTCAACTCCTTGAACATTGTCGTAAACTTCTTTCTGACATGTCGACTATTTCATAGATGTTAAACATCCATGTCTATTTCTTTATAGATCCAAACACGACCGATAGGCTTCACACCTTTCCGGAGGGTCTTCCAAGTTCAGAAACTTGTTTTCTCGTGTATGGATACTATCACGGATTCTATGACTTGTAGTCATTTTATGAAGTCAGGGCCCATCATCGCTTCTTTGCATGTAGTCGGTTCATCATTGTCAAAACAATAACGACTTGCTTATCAAATCACACTATTTGATTCTTACCGACCCACATGGTTCAATAGGAACTCTAATATCCGAGATCACAACCTTTGTAATCACGGGAGCCATGAGCATTGTGGCTGCCACCGGGACACTTTCCGGTGCTGCGCTACTTAGCACATATAGCTAAGGTTCAACAACCTTATCAAAGTTCTATTGTCCTCCCACTTAACTTTTCACAAAAAATTCCTTCTCAAGAAACTTGACGTTCCAAGTAACAAACTCTTTTGTCCTCACTGTTATGGAGAAATTCCCAAAAAATTCTTTGGGATAACCTACAAAGACGTGCTTATCCTACTTTGGTTGTAAACATTTTACTTATGCATAGCATACCAAAATTTAAGAAAAGACAATTCGGGTTTTATCCCAAACCATAACTTATATGGTGTCATTTCAACGGATCACGATGGTGCTCTTTTCAGTGTAAAAGCGGTAGTCTCTAAAGCTTCAATCCTTAAAACATAATGGCAGTTTTATAAATGACACCCTTGATCTTACCATGTCAAACATGGTTTGATTTCATCTCTCGAATATGCCATACTCCTATGGTTTACCGGAAAACACAAATCATGGAACAATTCCTCAAATCTTAAGTGTTTTGCTAAACATGTAACTCAAATATCTTCCTTTATGATCAAATCATAAACTCTTTTATTTTATTGTTACAATGATTTTTCACTTCATCTTGAAAGTCTTTGAACAATTTTCAAATGTTTCATACTTCTTCCTTATTAAGTAAATATATAGATATATTCACTCAAATTTCTGGAGAAAGCATATAAAGCAAAAAGATCCATCGCATGGCTACATATAATGGACTATATATACATCAATATGTATAATATCCAATAAGTTAGTCATCCGTTCCTCCTTGGCCTATGGACGGAGTTTCAATTATCTCGAGGAAAGTCTCACAAGCATCAATTGATCAAAATCAAAGACTCCAAAAATCCATCAACATGGAGTTTCTTCATGTTTTCTTTCCAATATAATTTGAACAGCGATGTCACTTCATAAGTGATGTTTCAATCATTTGTCTTGCGATATTTTAGCAATAGTGTTTATGGATGTTATTTCTCCCACTAGACTTGTAAAAGTTCATCCATCCTTTATGGAATACGGTAATTATTTGAACAACCATTGTTCTCGTAATACCAGAACAAAATAACAATTATTAAAACAAATCTTGAAGGCTAGGTTTGACGACAACGAAAAACACAATAACACTTTATTTGTTTTCGATGAACATCATCACTTATTATGTTGCTAGTTACTTAGGCCATTGCAGTTCATGAATTGTGTTGTCCTATATGACACTTCATACCAACCAATTCGGTATCCAATACCTCAAAACCACATTGTTTAACAAGCAAGGAATATAGCCATAACATGTATATCTTCTATATACCTAAGTTGGACATCTCCAACATTTTCTTTTCTGCCAAATATTTCATAGATTCTCTTTCAAAAATTCCTTTTCTTTTAGAAGAATCTATCAACATCAATAGCAGTGTCATTCACATGACACATAGTACAAAGTGTATATAGTCAAATACTAATACCTTTGAACTTGCACTTTGAAGTGGATCACCATCATCAAATGTTTGGTGTTCTTTCAAAAATCCATTCTTTAGTAATCTATAAGTGTAGTAAACATTTTACTTACATATTCTATTCATCCTTATCATGACAACTTTCATGATCAAGCTACTATAGCATGTAAGGAAGAATTGCGAGTATAATGTTAGTTCCCAAAACCTTTTTGGGAGATCCAGATGCTTATCATCTCCATCCTTCACAAATTCTCATACAATATGAGAACATGTATTTTGCTAAATTATACTCCATCATAATGCAACGAAAAACATTGTTTCAGATATCACAATATCTTTCACACATGATGGTTTCTGAAACAATTTTCAGCTCCTATATAATCTTGATATTAAAACAACTTTTGAATATCAATAATCATGGAGGCAAACATGATACTTTAGATACTAACATTGGAATTCTTACTCTTGATTTAATACTACTTATTAAACTTTATGGAGTAAATAGAGTTTGCTGAAAGTTTGCAATAGGACTTCTAAACTTTAAATTGACATTCAAAACAATATGATGCCAGTTCATAAAGTAAATATCCAAAATTCTATAGTTCTATTATCTCAATTAAAACTAAGCATAAGGTAGTGAACAGACGCCAATGACTAAAACAAATTATGCAAATTCACTTCGATTTAGTTTATGACATGCTTATAAGAAATAGTACTTTCAGAGGTTTGAGCATGTTTATTGCTATCATTAATAACAATTTCATTTTCCCTGCAAGTGTCTTTAAAAGGCTCATGATACATATCCCATTTTTCTTTAGGAGCATTAATATGAGAAGCAAAGATTCTAAAACAATCAATAAGAATTTGAGGGTCAAGACCATATTTAGCACTAAGCTCTTGAAAATCAGCAGTTTCAGCGAAAGACTTAATGCAATCATACTCATAGTTTATACCTGGTTCTTTACCTTTATTGTTATCCCAATCTTCGGTATTGCTTTGAATTGTTTCAAGAAGATCCCACTTAGCTTTGACCTCCTTACTCGTGAAGGATCCCTCTAAACAAGTATCTAGATAGTCCTTGTAATGTCCTGAAAGCCTTGCATAGAAATTATTAATAACAATATTCCTAGGGAACTCATGAATCGGACATCTGAGCATTAGTGACTTCAGTCTCCCCCATGCTTGGGCAATACTTTCTCCATCATGAGGATGAAAATTATAAATATAATTCCTATCTTTATGAATTTCATGAGGAGGATAAAATTTAGAGTAAAAGAGAGATTTAAGTTCCTTCCACTCCAAATGATGAGGATCATCTAGTAGCTCATACCACTCCCTAGATTTGCCCTTAAGTGATAAAGAGAATAGCTTCCTCTTAACTTGGTTCATTGAAATACCTACACACTTGAACAACCCACATAATTCATGTATAAAGAGTAAATGATCACAAGGATGGATAGTTCCATCTCCAAAATAAGAGTTGTTCATAACACGTTCAACAATTTTTATAGGTATTTTAAAGGGATGCTTTCAGTATGTGGATTTAAAATATCACAAGTATCATTAGAATTACCACATAAGGGAGATAAAGTATCATCAGAGAAAATTTTCTTCTTTATAACTGGGGAACTAAAAAGATCATTTTCGTAAAAACTAACTTCCCCAAGCTTAGACGTTTCCATAGCATTAGTAACAAAGGTGTTGAAAATATTCATACTAATAACATTGCTATTAGTATGCAAAGAAGGTTCCAAGGGTTTTTTAATTTTTTTTCAAAGAAATTCATGTTCTACATTAGGAAAAATACTAAAAAGCTCTCTAATTTTTTTGTTGTTTTCCATTAAGCCTAACTAGTGAAAACAAGAAACAAAAAGACAAAATTGCAGAATCTAAAGGAAATAACTTCGAGCACTCACACCAGAGGATGTGAGTACCTTTTACCTTACCTCCCCGGCAATGGCGCCAGAAAATAGCTTGATGTCTACACACTTCTATTCTTGTAGACAGTTGTTGGGCCTCCAAGTGCAGAGGTTTGTAGAACAGCAACAAGTTTTCCCTTAAGTGGATTACCCAAGGTTTATCGAACTCAGGGAGGAAGTGGTCAAAGGTATCCCCTCTCAAGCAACCCTACAATCAAGATACAAGAAGTCTCTTGTGTCTCCAACACACCCAATACACTTTTCAGGTGTATAGGTTCACTAGTTCGGCGAAGAGATGGTGAAATACTAGTGGTATAGATAATTATAAGTGGTAACGCTGATAGAAAATATCTTGATGGCGTGGAAGAGACTAAAGGCAAATTGAAATAAAGATGGAAGCAAGCAAACATGTAACAGATCTAGTAGCAAACGGTGTTTCAATGCTTAGAAACAAGGCCTAGGGATCATACTTTCACTAAACACTCTTATATAAATATCTTCTGTTTATGATACTACTCTTAACTACTCTCCGGTTGGACACTCTAATCGATGGTAGGGCTATAACAGCACACCTCAAAGTAAGCCTTTCCTCATCTAGAAAACCCCACACTGTCACCTTGAGTACTAGATGGTTCCAACAAACACCACAATTTCATAAAGACATCCAACTCCAAATATAACTCATAACAAGTATTTGTAATCTCTAGCCTAAGTGCCACCATGGTGTGCACACTGTCAACTTCACACACATGGGGAGAGCAGAGATCTATTAAAGCACTTGAGTAGCAAGGTAGATCTACTTGATTACAAAGCTCATGATCACAATATGATCATGCATAGAGAGAGATGAACACATAGCTACCGGTAGAACCCTTAGCCTCGAGAGAGAACTACTCCCTCCTCATCATGGGAATCAGCAACGGCGATGGAGACGGCGGTGGAGATTGATGGAGATGGCTCCGAGGGCACTTCCCTGTCTCGGCAGGGTGCCGGAACAGAGACTTTCTGTCCCCTGAATCTCCCCTTCGGTGGCGGCGGCGCTGCGGAACTTTTCGTGGCTGGAGGCTTCCCTTTTAGGGTTTATGCATCGGGAGGATCTTATAGGCGAGAGGAGAGACCGAGGGGGTGCCGGAGGGGCCCACACCACCCCCTGGCGTGGCCTGGCCTGGCCCGCGCCACCAGGTGGTGTGGTCAGCCCCTGGCCCCTCTCCGTCTCGTCTTCTGGCTCCGTGAGTCTTCCGGTAAAATATCGACTTCGGCTTTTGTCCGGTCCAATTTCGAGAATATTGATTTTCTGACTTTCCTAGAACCAAAAACAGCAGAAAACAGGCAACTAGCACTATGGCTCTTGTTAATAGGTTAGTCCAAGAAATCATATGAAAAGTACTCCAAAGTGTGGACAAAACATAAGAAAGTAGATAAAACCAAGCATGGAACATCAAAAATTATAGATACATTTGCAACGTATCAGCTACTAGGGACTTTGTTGTTTCATACCACACTTGTACCAATGTTTCTACTTGGCACAGTTATAGCACAATATGAAACTATTATAAACTAATTGAGATATGACAATAAAAATCTATTTATTATTTGCCTCTAGGGCATATCTCCTTCAATGTTTTTATAGGAAGCACACTCACTTTTGGCTTTTAGTTGATTTGATTCTTGCAAATTTGAGTGTGTAGTACCATCTCAGTTTGGCTCCCCTAATCCTAAGCCTTTCCCTACCCCTAAGCCAACTATTCTTGCACACAAGTCCCTTGTACACCTTGTGGGGGTGTTGTTTGGGGACGCGCAGGCCTGACTCTATGTGTAACAGAAGTTCAGAGTTTTGGCCGGATAATCTGGCCCAAGTATAGGCCGGATAATCCGGCCCTGGAAGATTTCATCCTTAAGGGCAGGGGTTGAGGGGGAAGGGCTCATAACGAGCAGCACTTCTCCCCCAACCCTCTCCCTCTCCCCAGTCGCCGCCTGCCGTCCCCCACCCTCCCCGGAGCCTCTCCGGCCACCGGATTTTTCGGGCCTTCCCGGATCTTCTTCTTCGTGCCTCCGGGTACCTTCTCCTCCGCGTTCTTCCTCCAATGAGTGAGGGTAACTCCCTCTCTCCCCATCTTTGGCTAGATGTGTTGTTTGTTGGGTGGAACGTTATCTAGAAGGATGTTGTTTTGCATAGAAATCATAGTCTTGCAGTTTCTAGGCCTGATCTACTCCTTTGCATTCAATCCAGGCGTTTATGAAAATTTCTGCCAGGGCCGGATTATCCGCCCTTGGCCAGGCCAGATAATCCGGCCTGGCAGAATAAAATCTGGTTCAGTTTCACCTTGTTGTGTGCATTGGGTAGGATTGGACTATGAACTATTTGCCTACTTTTTCTCCACTCTCTCTTGGACTTGTGTGTATGCTTATCCCCATGCTCTCGACCTTGTTCTCTTCACAGGTGGTTCCAGTGCTCCCAAGACTACGAGTGATACCTTGGGACAGTAGCATCGCTCTTCTTCCTTTTTGGCGTCTCGATGCCAAAGGGGGAGAAGTAGTTCTATTAGGTCTCCAAGGATTTGCATGGGTCGGGCACAAGCATTTGCACTTTTTCTTTCATCGTTTTCTTGCTTGTGCCCATTTAGGGTTGAACTTTAATTTGTGGTTTGTGTGAAACTTTGTGTCTGTGGAATTCTGGATTTATCTCGTGGATTACACATATGGATTCATCTATCATATCCTATAATGTTGGGTATCTATCTCGAGGAAGGCGCTTATATTGGTTATCACATTGGATATAGGTGGCTATATCAAGGACGCCTCTCCCTATCTCGGTGGTATGATTATGTTGTTCATATTTCAATGGAATAGACTCGCACCTATTTATGGGCATTTGTATTCAAATACAAAGTTCTAGTATGCACACATTGAGGGGGAGTCTCTTTCATGTATTATTTGTTGTTGGTCTTGTGAATTTTCTTGCAAATCCTAGTATTGTCATCTAACACCAAAAAGGGGGAGATTGAAAGAACATTTCATGATTTCCTATGTTTTGTGTGTTAGATAAAAATACCATGGAAGTTCTAATGTGTACTAAGTGTTGCAGGAAAGTTTTGTGCATTTGGGGGGCCGGATTATCCGCCCACATGGGGGCGGATAATCCGGCCAGACCGTTTTGGCCAGGACTGGCGTCACGCGAGCTTCTGTCTGGGGGCGGATTTTCCCCCGGACAGTCCGGCTCTGGGGCGGTTTTTCTCCCTGGACCGGATAATCCGACCCTCTTATTGGGCCAGATAATCCGGCCCTAAGAGAATCGCCCAAGAGAGCGTCTACGCGAGCTTCTGTCTGGGGCAGAATTTTCCCTAGATATTCCGTAGCTAGGGCAGGTTTTGTCCCCAGTCGGATAATCCGGCCCTCCCCTAGGGCCGAATAATCCGGTTCCCAAGAGAAGGTGTCAAGGAGCTGACTGGCGAGCTTCGTCGTGAGCGGATTTTCTGCCAGATAATCCGAGTCTGGGGCGGAGTTTTCCCCAGGCCGGATAATCTGGCCCTCACTTGGGCCGGATAATCCTGCCCCCCAAAGGCTCCAACGGCTTGGTTTGGAAGGGGGTATAAAAGCCCCTTCATCCCCATCGTGCAGAATGCTTGATTCATTCGAAAATTGTCAGACCCATTACAAGAGTTATCTCTCTAGATCTCCCACTCCAACCACCCGAAGGCTTCGATCTTTGGGGGGATTGAAGGAGGAGACTATCTTCATCACCATCACGAATCAAGCGCATCAACTCCTCTCCATTCATTTGGAGAAATCCCCGATCTAGTATTCTTACTAATATATAGATCTTGTATTTTGTTATTGATAACTTGTTCTTGTGGCAGCTTGTTGTCATTACGGGAGCCTCCAATTTGGTTGTGGAGTTATGCCCCGCTAGTTGTGTAAAGGCACCGGTACCCGCCTCGAAGGGTTCCTATAGTTGAAAGGTGGATCAGGCCTTTGGTGGCGGGATCCATCGGAGAACAGGGTGAGGCCTATTGTGGCGTGGTGGTCTTAGTACAGCCCACCCCTCCAACAAAGATGTACTTCCCTTAACAAGGAAGGAACTGCGGTAAAACAAATCATGTGTCTCCGCGTGCTTCACTACGGTTCACTCGTTCCTCTTTCCACTCGCCTCTTACTCGCTAGTAGATAGGTTTGCATATAGGGAAATTCTTCTAAATAGTTACCTAGAGAATTTACCTTTTGTGTTAACCCTAAAATTGAAAAGGCATTGAAATTTTAAGTAGCACCTATTCACTCCCCCCCCTCTAGGTGCCCATACAATCCATTTCACCTGGCGCGGGCCAGGCCTGGCCACACGGCTAGGTGGTGTGGCCGGCCCCTGGCCCCTCTCCGTCTCGTCTTCTGGCTCCGTATCCCCCTCGGTGAAATATTGACTTTGGCTTTTGTCCGGTCCAATTCCGAGAATATTCATTTTCTGACTTTCCTAGAACCAAAAACAGCAGAAAACAGGCAGCTGGCACTATGGCATCTTGTTACTAGGTTAGTCCAAGAAAGTGTATAAAAATACTCCAAAGTATGGACAAAACATAAGAAAGTAGATATAAAACAAGCATGGAACATCAAAAATTATAGATACGTTAGCAACGTATCAACATCCCCAAGCTTAACTCCTGCTCGTCCTCGAGTAGGTAAGTGATAAAAAGAAAGAATAATTTTTGAGGTGACATGCACCATCATAAACTTGATCAAAGTATTTGTAGAACATTGATAGCTGGGATCATAATACTTTAACATAGCATGAAAGATATAGTTCTAACAATAAGACATAGCACCTATGTTGTAACATGAAAAGGCACAAACAAAAGGTTCATGAATAACAATGCTTTTCAAGACGTTTGTTTGTTTCACATAAATAAAGAATAATGAGAATAGTATTCATCTTGTCCCTCATAGAGTAGCAAAATATAAATGCATAGGACACCTTCAAAGTTCATAAGGGTGACTAGATACAAGTAGTTTAAGAACAAGCAATATCAAAGTTATGCATCAATCAACAAGTCTTGGGACAATGCACATTAAAATAAGAATGGCCACTATGCTCTCTCAATAGGTGCATAAAGATAGAAGATGGAGACTCAACATGAAAGTAAAAGAAAGGACTTCATAGAAGGAAGCAGGGATTCAAGTCTCATAACGAGCTTCTAAAAATTATGGTACTTATTAGCTTTCAGCTCTCATTGCACCTATCATAAGCATCTTGAAGTGATTAAGGTTAAAGTGAACAAACTATGGAGTATATTCTTGACAAAGTATAAGTTGGCAATCTCATGTCCCTTGAATACGAGGGCCGCTCCTCATGCTACTCAAGTTTAGTTACCGGTAAGTTCTTGTCATAGTAAGTACATATGTATAGAAAAATAGCTTGATGGCCCAAAATATATCGAGCTCGTTGAGGAACCCCAAGAGGAAGGTATGATGAGCACATCAGCAAGTTTTCCCTCAGTTATGAAACCAAGGTTATCGAACCAGTAGGAGCAAGGAAACACCTCCAAGGTGTTGTCTCCAACTTGGAATCCTGCAGAACACAACCACAGAACGTTGCCCCCAACTTATAGTGGGGTTGTCAATCTCACCGGTTTTGTTGAAAACAAAGGATTAAACGTATTGTGTGGAAGGTAGTAATAGCTTGTATAAAGTAAACAGAAAATAGTAAATAGTTGTAGGTTGATGGTAAAAGAAAGGACCGGGGTCCATAGTTCACTAGTGGTGATTCTCCTTAAGATAGATGACATGTTGGATGAACAAATTACAGCGGGGCAATTGACAAACATCTAGAAAGCATACATGCATATACTAATCATCTTGACTCCTATGATATTTGATTAGGCATTACAACATTATACGTAGACCCTAATCCAACTGCATCTATGACTAATAATCCACCTTCAGGTTATCATCCGAACCCCCTCCAGTATTAAGTTGCAAGCAACAGATAATTGCATTAAGCATTGTCTGTAAACTAAACAATACGATTATTATATGAACAAAAAATTGTTGTTTTCTCCCTAGTAGAAACATCACATCTAGTACCTTAGAGATTTCTGTCACTTCCCTAGATTACTAGAGGCATGAACCCACTATCGAGCATAAATACTTCCTCTTGGAGTTGCTAGCATCTACTCGGCCAAGATAGCTACTAACAATGGAGAGCATGCAAGATCACAAATAACAAAGACATGATAGAATCAATAATCAATCTAAAATGGCATCTTAATGTCCATCGGATCCCCGCAAACACAACATGTATGATTACAAATAGATGATCTTGATCATGAATAGAGCTCACAAGATCTAGACATGGTAGCACAAAGGAGAAGAACCAACCATCTAGCTACTACATGGACCCGTAGTCCAGTGATGAACTACTCACGCATCACACCAGAGGCTGGCATGGTGATGAAGAAGGCCTCCAGGGTGAATTCTCCCCTCCGGAAGGGTGACGGGAAGAGCTTCAGATCCCTCCCAATCTAGGGATGGATATGACGGCAGCTACAGACTCTTTCGTGGAATTTTGATCGGGTACTTAGGGTTTATGTATCGGAGGCGATATATAGGCGAAAGGGGAGGCCGAGGGGGTGCCCTAGGCGGCCACACCATCCCCTGGTGCGGGCCAGGCCTAGCCGTGCGGCTAGGTGGTGTGGCCGGCCTCTGGCCCCTCTCCGTCTCGTCTTCTGGCTCCGTGTCCCCCTCGGTGAAATATTGACTTTGGCTTTTGTCCCATCCAATTCCGAGAATATTCATTTTCTGATTTTCCTAGAACCAAAAACAGCAGAAAACAGGCAGCTGGCACTGTGGCATCTTGTTAACAGGTTAGTCCAAGAAAGTGTATAAAAATACTCCAAAGTATGGACAAAACATAAGAAAGTAGATATAAAACAAGCATAGAATCTCAAAAATTATAGATACGTTAGCAACGTATCAACCCCTCTCTTGGCCGGCCATGGTGGCGATGCAAAGATTGGGGGTGAATCCTTTGTTTCTGTTGTGGGGTGACGACCTCGGTTGCTGAATCGCACGAATCACACGGTGGATATGGTCGTCCCCATGATCCTCCGCCGGTATGGCGACCCTTCTTCTTCATCTACTGCAGAGGATCTTCAAACCCTCTGCTGGAGTTCGGCATCTCGTCGTCACCAATTGGTTCATCCCTAGAGACTTCGATATGGTCGGCATCACTGGTTCATCGTCAGAGGAGAAGCCTCGAGCATCTTCCTCTCGGATCTCGGTGTGTTCTACACCTTGAGGTGGTCGCCGATCAACAGCGGAGGCGTTGGATAGCTTTTCTTTGTTTTGCGCTAGGGTGTTTTTTGTAATTGTTCAAGCCCTTTTCTTGATTTTTAGGTCTTTCTGGACAATAGAAGCAAAGGGCTTGAACGAAAAATTTGTACCCACATTTTAATGGCAGCTTCTAGGCCTCTCTAGATGTCGTTTCCGTGCAAAAAAAGCTATACATCTCTCTATCTCCTCAATACTATCAGAATAAAAGTGTGATGAGTGTGTCGCAGGTTAAGCATCTCTATTCGCTACCGAGCGATCTAAGGTGGTATGCTAAATCCATGATCAACTATTATAGCTAGTATGACTAAAGCAAAAATTATTGGCTTAACTGGTTTTAAACTCTCTCACCCGATAAAGGAATTGAAAGACTAACGTAGACTATTCCCTTCTGAAGTACTAAATCAACGACACTTGGATCGAATGGAGTACAATAATCGGTGGTTCCAAAAGCCAGACACGGCGACCAAACTCTGCTGAAATAGCACTTCTAGCTACCAAATGATCTTCCCTATTCATATCCCTACTCGTGCTGAAAACTAACTTCTAATAAATCACTAGCTCTCTTCTCTATCTCACATAAAGTAGCACTATATCTACATAGATTCTTTAACTTCATCATATTAATCACTTCCAAACAATATAAAAAAAACATGCACCCTTGTAACATCTAGGTCCTCAGGCAGACCTACAGCCTCAGCACATGTAATTGCTTCATAGTGTTGCTAGATCAGAGATTCCTTTGATTGTCTTGGTTTAAGATCCCAAAACTCTCCCACTACTATCTCTGCCAACTTCACCTCGGAAAACCGTTGCATCGACATACGTGAAGTCCAACGACTAGGCCAATTAGCCTCCAGCGGGTGTTGTGGTCCTATGGGCCTTAGCACGACAACTTTCCGTTGTCTACTATAACAAGCTCTACTACGATAAGATTTGCCCGGCTCTGGTGATGGAGGAGCGAGGACGGCGACGCGCCTTCGGCTCGTGCTAGTGTCTATAGTCGTCACTAGGTGGACCAATGACCTATTTGTAATTTTTGTTACTTTTAAGGCTCTTTGTACTGCCGTTGTTGATTATTAACAGATCGGTGGAATTTCGGAAGAAAAAAATTAGCCTCCAACGAATGCTTCTTCTTCTCCACTTTGGGATATGCATCTCCCAGATTAGCTATGAATCGACGCACGAAGTCGTATGTACTCAGGGGAGATTGAAACAAACCTTCGTGAATAGCCTTTCGTCTAGATTGCCGTCGGCGTAGGTGTGGAACCTAGGCCGATGGCTTAGCCATCGGCGTAGGTCTGACGCCGTCGCATCGCCGTCACGGCCAAGTACCTATGCCGACGGCCGGTTTGCTCGGTTGCCCATCTCGGGACCTACGCCGATGGCCCCGACAAATAGCCGTCCGCGTAGCGGCTGGCCGTCGGCACCTTGTTACTTTCATGTAGTGGGAAGGGGCATAAGGGGCACTCGAAGGACACATGATCAATTGATGAGTCATTGTATCCATAAAAAAGACGATTTTTTAGTACAGATCCCTCCCCTTTTAGGCCTTGTTTGGTACTAGAGTTTTTGTGAGGGTTAGCGGGGATAATCCTCTAGCGTATTGAGTGAAACTTCTACCTTCACCTAATTCCCATAAAACACCATCCACAATCCACTAGGTATGAATAGAGTATTGGAGATCGATAAAAATCTAGGATAAGCGAGGATTAAAGTCGTCAATACTCTAGTACCAATTTTTTTTAAAGTAAATGGGGATTTGAGATTTGATGGGATTATCTCCATAAAAACTCTAGTACCTTAAGCAGAATATCCCGGTGAGGATGCTCTTTTGAAGAACCATCTGCAAGAATGTTGGATATTTCGATCTTCCACATAAATCTGTACGGCACTTTCCATAGTTCTGCATCGCGACATAGAACTGAAGACGACACTACGACAGGGTCCAAGCGAGCTTGCCATCAGCATACGATAATTGAAACCTACTCCCTCCGACGTTTAGTTTGTGAAAAGAGTGTATCTAGATTTGTATAGGTTTATGTATGTTTAGAGTGAACCTATATACGGAAAGAGGTCTAGATACACTTATTTTATAAAGTTAAAACATCTTATATTTTCAAACAGAGAGAGTAACACATATTCCCCCCTTTCAGAAATATAGACGTTTTAGTTTTGTGAGTAGAATGTATCTAGACTTTTTAATATATAGATTCGTAGAGGTTTAAAGTAGACCTATATATTAGAAAGCGTCTAGATATATTTATTTCACAAAGCTAAAATATTTTATATTTCTGAACGGAGGGAGTAGTTTTTTAAGCTCATTCCAAGCAATTAATTTCTCCCCAGTAAGAGCCCGTCGGAAAGTGAGTTCATTAAGGCCCGAAATGAAAACTTTACAGCAACTGTTACATGTTGGTCTTGTGAGATGGAATATAACCTTGGAAATAGATTAGCTACTATAGAGAATTTTCTCTAAACCAAATGTCTTCCAAAACCTTGTTCTTAGTCCATTGCCCACAATTATCCTACAACAGGGTTAAAATCCCTAGTTTTTTAAGAGCATCTCTAATGGAACCAGTAAAAATCCGACCCTTAAATCGCGAGAGTATAGGCCACAGAAAAATTATTTAGGGGGCAAAAAAATATTGACGAGAAACGGAGCCCTCAAACCTATTTCATAAAAAAGAATATTCCGAAAATCGTCTTCGCCTTCATCGAGAACAGCCCGCGCCGCCGTCGCTCGGTGGCCGCACCACTGCCTGGGCCTGCCCGTGCTGCCCGCACGTGCCCCAGCGCCCGCCACCACGTAACTAGCTAGCTTAATTAGCGGAATTGATGACTAGCACCACCGGTTAGCTAGATAGCTATATGGGATCGACTAGGGAAGTAGGCGCGACAACACGTCGCACTCGTGCTATTAATTTATTTTGTGCATATCGTTCCTAAAGTTGTGGAAAAATTAAAGCTAATTTTTTTCCTTGAAGGGACACGAAAGAAAAGGTTACAAAGTGTATAACATGTATTTCCAAGGAAAAACAACACCGCTGACAACCCAAAATACCCGAAACTGGCAGAGCAAAAAATGTTGGTTCATCTCGTAGATATGATAACTGAAAGCATACTACATCCTTCATGAAGTTAGCTCTGGTTCTACCGTCTCTTCAGCGATGGACGATCAACCAACATTCACAAAACAAAACACCAACCACCGGTCCACAATAAGCTTCATTGCAAGCCACAGATAGATAGCAAAACGAAGCCCTGAAAACAAAGAAATAAAGCATCATTAACTAACTGGATGATATCCTTGAAAATTAACTAACTGGACGCACAACATACATATACTGGAAGCATGGGCATGGCAAACATACGTGAAACTATAGATTGCACTGGAAGCGTGGGCATGGCACAGAACGTACATGAAACTATAGATTGTGTTGTATATCTCTATAGATGGTTGAGCGCCTATTGATATATAAAATGTTCCTTGTAAGTAAGATAGCACGCATCCTTCTTTTATTGCAAGTAAGCTCGATTCAGGTCTCCACTGTTGAAGAAGACACCGTCAACGGCACTGTCATAGTAATTATGCATCGAATAGTAATTATTATAAGTAACTCATCCAGGGAGTTACCCCAGGCCCCAGCTAGCCGGCAATGACAAAGTAAACCAAAGGTATTCAGTGGCATAGGCAACATTATTCACTTCAACTATGACTCGGATAAGGACTCTTTCTCACAGAGATGTACATGCATACTGTAGAACACAAAGCAAGACGTAAAAAATTATCCAAAGCACAGTCAAAAGATGGACTGCGAGAGGAGTATGTTCAAGTGTCCAAGAGGGACTGTGAGGGCAGTATGTTCGATGTTATGGCACTGAGATAAATCTTTTGCGGCAAATTGAAATAACTCGTCCTATTCAGCCTTAGCCCTTAATCAAAGCAATTTATAATGTAAATAAACTTGAGGTATATATATTTTTAGTCCCATAACTTGCATCACAGGAGTATTTTAGTCTCACATCTTGCAAAGTGAGTAATATTAGTCCCACAACTTGCAACCTGGAAGCATTTTAGTCCAATTTAATTAAATTTCTGCGATTTTGACCGAATTCGTCTACCTGTATGTCCAAACTCATTCTGCAAAATGTCCCGCTTGCAAACTTGGCCTGACAGGCAGGCCCACCCATCAGTGACCAAATAATAAAAAATCTCAAAGTTGCAATGGCAAGAGTTGAGCTCACGGCCAGAGCTCTTAAACTAGTAGAAGCTTGTCAGCACAACACAAACATATACTTGATAAATATAAGAGCACTTGTTTTATTATAAGTTAATTTCACACTACTGGAATAACCAGATAGGCCGACGGCCTTTCTATACGCCGACGGCAAATGTCGGGGTCGTTGGCCCAGTTTTGCCGTCGGTATAGGATAAATAGGCCGACGGCAGCCATCGGCGTAAACGGGACCGTCGGCGTAGCCTATTAGGCTAACGGCAGAGCGACGGCGTCAAGTCTACGCCGACGACAAAGCCATCGGCGTAGGTTTCACACCTATATCGACGGCAAAGCCGTCGGTGTAGCTATTTTTCTTTTTTGCCACATTAATCTTAGAAAAATTATAACTAAGTCATTTAAATTTAGAAATATACATATAATATATTAAAATTTGCAGAAAAATAAGATCTATCTATATAAACTTAAATATTACATTTTTCAAAAAAATATATGAAAAATACAAATACTTTCGTATAACATATTTTTCATTTCCGAGTGCAAAAAACGAGGTGTTTTGTGAAGAAACCACCAAATAAAAGTTTCAAAATGATAATACCACATTTTTCAAAAATACTAGACCATATTGAATGGACAATTTCCCAATCTGGGTATCTCAAACCTTTCCGTCCACCCCTCGTGAAAAAGACAAATTCCTGTCGAATCGGTAAGAAATGAGTTAGATTTGAACTACAGGTACATGATATAATGCTCATGATTTTTTGCAAAAATCATTTTTATGTTCACAATATGCTATTTAATCAGAGGTCTAATGCAAGTTTAGTGAGACTCAACCCCAAACTAAGAATCTTCATGCCCCTCGATTTAGAAAGTTTGACGATAGTTTGAAATGGGCATAAAAAATCAAAAACGATCGAAACAATGCAAAATCTTCGCGTGGTATCATATTATATAACATAGTTGCATGAAAAAATACCAAACTTGGTATATTCATTGTGTCTCAAAAAACCTTCACAAAATGACCTATCTCAATCGAGCTTTTCTGGATTTCAGGTCAAATGACCAATGTTATTGCTAGAATCATGGTATGGTTTGCGATAATATGCCCATATTATGCACGCATGTGTATCATGGGATGGCGAACAATATTGCAGGAGGAAGTTTTCCTTTTTGTCGCACCGAAAAACCATTTTTTATTTTCCGAGTGCAAAAAACGGGGTGTTTTGTGAAGCAACCACCAAATGAAAGTTCCAAAATGGTAATACCATATTTTTCAAAAATACTAGACCATATTGAATGGACAATTTCCCAACCTGAATATCTCAAACCTTTCCGTTCACCCCTCATGAAAAAGACAAATTCCTGCCGAATCGGTAGGAAATGAGTTAGATTTGAACTACAGGTACATGATATGATACTCATGATTTTTTGGAAACATAATTTTTAGGTTCAAAATATGATAATTCATCAGGGATCTAATTCAAGTTTAGTGAGGCTCAGCCCCGGGCTAAGACTCTTTATGCCCCTTGATTTAGAAAGTTTGACGATAGTTTGAAATGGGCATAAAAAATTCAAAAACGATCGAAACACTGCAAAACCTTCGTGTGGTGTCATATTATGTGACATAGTTACATGTAAAAATACCAAACTTGATATATTCATTGTGTCTCAAAAAAACCTTCACAAAATGACCTATCTCAATCGAGCTTTACTGGATTTCAGGTCAAATGATCAATGTTATTGCTAGAATCACAGTATAGTTTGCGATAATATGCCCATATTGTGAACACATGTGTATCATGGGATGGTAAACAATTTTGAAGGAGGAAGTTTTCCTTTTCGGCGCACAAAAAAATCATTTTCTATTTTCCGAGCGCCAAAAACAGGGCGTTTTGTGAAGAAACCACCAAATGGCTAATTCAAAATACTAGACCACCTTACATGGACAATGTCCCAACCGGAGGAGCTCGAACGTTTCCGTCCATTCCTGATAAAAAAGACAAATTCCTGCCGAATCGGGAGGAAGTGGGTCCGATTTGAACTACATGTACATTATCTGATGCTCATGATTTTTTGAAAAAGTTATTTTTAGACTCAGAGCGTTATATTTCATTAGAGATCCACTTCAAAATTTCTTTTTCGTCGCACCAATAAGCTATTTTCTTTTTTTTTTGAGTGTAAAAAAGGGTGTTTTATGAATCCTAACATAGTTTCGGTTGTTCTAGTGTTAACAAGATATGATACATAATTAAATATATGATGGGATGTTATATTTGGATTCCTCTTATTTTTCTGATCGATTTGGATATATTATTTGTCGAATTACGATTTACGGATTTGTAGATGTGAATTATTCAATATTAAATGGAAAAAGGCAAAATTAATAAAAATTGTTTTTATTTTAATTTGAATTTAAGATTAATATTACTTATTCATTGTTGTTTACTTAAATAAACGTTTGAAATTTTAAAAATAAAGGCGTGTGATACCATCGTCTAAGGGTGTAGGATTGATATGGTAATATTATCAGTAAGGTCTAATTTTCTGACTGGAAGCTCATCTGAAAGGAAGAGAAAAGTTAAGCCTGCTGAGGCTGGAGTAGTGTTAGGATGGATGACCGATGGGGAAGTTTGACCATTAGTATAATTCAACCGGAAATTAATTATACTTAGAGTTAAAAAATGATCGTGAGATTAACGAGTCAAATAATTAAAAAAATGCTTGTGAGATTAATAATTCAAAACAAAAAAAATTAGAAAAAAATATTAAAAAAATTGAAAAAAGATAGGCCGACGGCATTGTCGTCGGCGTAGCTCCAGCCAAATCCTCTAGGCCGACAGCAATGCCGTCGGCTTAGCTGCCGCCAGGGCAAACGGCCATTAACCGTGTGATGTGGGTCCCACATCCTTTACACCGACGGTGTCCTCTATGTCGACGGGAAAACCGGCTACGCCTACGGGGTCGTAGCCTACGCTGGCAGCAATCAATGGGTACGCCGACAGGGTCTGGCCATCGGCGCCTGGCATGTTTTCTGTAGTGTCAGGCTAATACGTCATAGGTAAACTACCACACACACACGAGTCAAGCGAATACTGACTGAGTGTATAGTCTACATGTAAGTCTTTATTTTGGCATTCAAAATACATGTTCTAAAGTTGAAAAAAAATATAAAATTTCAATCCCAAATAATTGTGTTCTAGGCTACATAGAAAAGATAAAATTAGAGATCTAGGTTTGTAAATGGTACACCTTCAAATTTTGTCGTAATTGTCTTTTTTTAGTCTCAATACAAATCAATCTGGGTTAAAATTTTGCATACTGAAGCTTATATCATTACTCACATGTACCTATTTTTAAGGTGTTTTTATACTTTAAATTTCATTTTTAAATGTTTAAAACAAAGTCGTACACGTAGCTCGGGTTTCAGAATAAATGCCTGCACGATGGCGCACAAGATTAGGCTGGCAGCGAACGTGAGTATTTTTACGTATGTGTGCATACATATTGTATAAAATGTTTTACGCCCTTCTTCGTATTTAGCATCGGTCAGCCTAGTGGCTTGAGCGGGTTGGTTAACCATTCGAAAGGTTATGAGTTTGAGTACATCCCACGCGAGAGTTAACTTGTCTATAAGTGCACTGACAAGTGGGCCTGCCTCACCAAGAGCATACATGCCATAGAAAAATACAGCTGGGTTATTTTGGAAAAAAATGTGAGGTCAAATTTGGACAAATTTGGTCAAACTCGCTGAAATTTGATCAAAATGGACTAAAATGCTCATGTGATGCAAGTTGTGAGACTAGTGTTGCTCACTTTAAAAGATACGGGACTAAAATGCTTCTGCGGTGCAAGTTATGGGACTAAAAATATATATATCTCAATAAACTTGCTGGAAAGGCAAAAATTCATGGTATCAAGAGGCTTAGAAGTTGTCCTGATAAGAGTTAAAGGAATGGAAGAAAAGCTAGGAAGGGAAGCATGCATACTCAAGAACACCAGTAGGACCGGAGGTGGTAACCTGCTAGACAAAGGAGAGTTAAACAAAGTCGAAAAGTGGCCATCCCGTTTTTATACTCTCTTTATTTTTTCTAATCCAAAGTCCTAAATCCAAAGCGGCCAATAACTAAATATATTATGGCTGCAGTTGTTCCATGTGATTCATGGCAGGAACTTTTGCTACATAAAACATTGCAGAACATCACACCCCTCCCCCGCCCGCGTGTCGCTCCCTAGGGTGACTCCGGGTGCGCCACCGCCCGCCGCCAAAGCCCCCCTCCGCCGCTGCTCCTCACGTCGCCGCTGCCGCCGGCCTTGCCACGGTGGCGGCGGGCCCAGCCGCCGAATGATGGTCTGGGGTCGGTGGAAGCCGGAGTTGGCCGTCATGGATGCTAGGGCAGAGATGGCCTGGTTCGACGACGACTAGCGATCAGGATGGCGACCCTGGTTGGGGTGGAGGCGGAGGTCTCTCCTGGCGGCTCCATGACCGGCAGTGGAAGTCCTGGGCCAAGCCGGTTGGTGTTGGAAACCCTAGATCTTGAGATTTGGGGCTCCGATGCTGCCTTCCCGGACCTCCCCACTGCTGGTAGGGCCGGATCCGGTGGGGATCGATCCTGCTCTGCTATCATCTCTCTCGTTACTAGCCTAGCCGCAAGGCTGCTGGTAGGGTTTGGTGCGGCGGATCTTGCAGGTTGCCGGCGGGTGGCAAGGGGGCTGCCGGCTCGGTTTGAATAAAGGGGATAGTCCTCGGATCTCTCTCGCACCAAGACAAAGATCTACTTGATGCATGTCTCCATTGATCTGGCCGGAGTGTCTAGTTCCGGAAGTCTCCGTCGGCGAACTCCCATGGGCGCATATGCCTGGAGCTTGCTGGATCTGAAGGAATTCGGTCATGTACACCTGTGTTTTTGCTAGCCGTTTGGTTTCAATGGGAGCGCGGTGAAGCTCTGCTACCTGTTACCATCATACGGCATGTCTTTGACGATATACAGGGTGAAGTTAGATACGAAGAATGCCATGAAGGCAGAGACATGTGGGCGAGCTATGGTGGATTGAGTCTTTATGGCGATGAGGATCTGGCTTGGATATCTGTGACTCGCAGTAGCGTCTGTTAGAGGGGCCGACATCACAGGAGAAGTTCACAGTCTTAACTTGCAGGGTGAAAACCCAAGGTCTGGCCTTTATTGGTGTGCCTGGCAATGGCCTTGCAGAAGGCATTGCTTTGCGAGCGAGGACTTTCTCCAGGGTGAAAACCTAAGATCTTTGATCGGGCGATGACAGCGCTTGTGCATTGTTTCCTTCTTTGAGGCGTCGCTTTTGGAGGTGTTGGACCTCTGGTGTTGTTTTGGTGGTGGTAGTGTCACTACTGCTAAGGATCGGATTCATGCAGTGGGACTTTTCTTTTGTAATTCTTCTTCTTTTTTTCGGCTGTGTGTATCTGTATTGCCATTAGGGTATGCGTTGTTGCAGAGGCTGGGTGTAATTGGTATCCGTGTGATATTAATATACGCTCATTTCCAAAAACAAATGGCAGGAACTTTGATATCTCATGTAATGAGACAAATAAATTGTTTGTTCTAAATTCTTGCATACCAATGAAGACACAATGGCCTTACATAGATGCCCTATTTATTCAGCACTACATGCGTGTGAGGAAGAGAAAAAAGAGACAGATACACAGTTTCTCTCTCTTCCGCATCGGATGGAGACAATAAAAAATATAACACTACAGTTCAACCCCAATTGTAGGCCCCTCCCAACAATCATTTGCCTAATTCCTGACAATCCTTTGTCCAATATCAAGAACATATGAATGCAAACATACATGTTTCAAATTTCCAACATCAAGCAGTTCACACCGTACAGTTGGATGTCGAGAGCATCAAGGATGTTGACAGTCAATAGCAACAACCACTGCTTGGCACCGCAGTAAGGGCACCCACAATGTATAGCCAAAAATGGTTCCAAATTTACTTTTGGGCTTTTAGAACTAGTTCCTCACATTGTAGAGGTGGTTCTAAATTGGAGAAAGTTGGGAACCGCGCACCTTCTTGCTCCGAATGCTAAATCTATTCTACCAAATAAAATACTGGATCATGTGTCAGATGCTAGAGGAATTCATACCGGATGGCTTAGGTGAGGAGAGAGAACATGCCTATTCTATGCGGTTTTAATCTGTAGCGGGTGCTCATGTGTAAGAAATGGGAACTACCTACACTGGAGCATCCAAGGTAATTTGGCATCGATGCCAAAAAGTACAGGGTTGGCACGTTGTGGCTGCCCTAAATCTCCATCTAGGTGCCTCCCTCGCTGAGGTCCACCTCAAACTTGCGTGTTCCCACCCGGCATCTCGCTGGGGTTCAACTCCTAGAAAAAGCTAAACAACATCGTTGTCGTCGTGCCAGCATGCTTCTTCTGCCCCACAATCTTCTCCTGCAGCCGCGCGAATTTCATCGGCAGCTCCAACATGTAGTCGATCGAGCCCCCTAGCATTGACATACTATCCATCTCCCCAGAATCCAAATAAAAATCTACGCCAAATAATATCGGTAGAAAGAAAGGAAACAAAATCAAGTACTAGATGAAGAAGTATTGGAACCCCACACACGTCTGAACGACTTCAACACGAACTGTGGCAATTGCGGGCAGCCGCCGCTGACTCGGTGGGTCCTGTAGCCATGCCACCCCGGAGGGAGAGAAGGATATCGACAACCACCGCAGGGGCAGAGGAGCGCTCAGAACTCGTCCACGTCAACAGCCGCCACATGAAGGAAAGGATGCGCCGTGTCGATTGATGCCTCGGCTAACACCATGGCTGCTAGGGAGAGGTAGTAGGGAGTCGGCCTGGGCAAGGTGGAGCTTCCAGGGCAGCGGGGAAAAAGGAGAAAGTGGGGCACCGCTCATTGATCGCGGTTCCTTCGAGAGAGGATAAGAGGGGATAGAGGAAACGGGAGATTTCTAATGTTTCCTAGAGAGGGCCACGCGGTGGAACGAAACGTCTGCATTTACTGTAGCATCACGATGGCGTGGAGACCATCTATTGGCTAAAACATGAAATCTACAGTAACGTTGATAAGGCTGGTCATAGTGGGGAGTAACTTAGAGTAGTAACATGCATATGTTACTAGTCTAAGTTACTATTTCCATAATGGAAAATAATATATCATGCAAAGTCTCATTTATTACAATATAGACTCATTTTGTCTTGAGATGTGTGATGTTATGGTAACATAGCTAGTTACCACAAGGCCCTCTCTTATCATTTAATTGCATACCATGTCATCTAAATACTTAGTTGGCAATACATGTAGGACTATGTTACTACTTCCTCCATCCAGGTTTACTGGGCTTAATCGGAGCAAAGTTGCGACCAAGGTGGAATTCTATTGGTGGAGAAAAATCTCATAGACGGATTGTAATTGCTGATTTCCTCTCATTAACTACGAGGATTAACTACTACTCCGTTACATGCAATGTCATGCATAGGGTAGTCTCATGAAGCCATGCACAAAAGGTTGCCATGAGGCTGGTTTCCAGAAATTGAGACAATTAAACCATGAATTAAGTAGCAAATCTAGCCTAATTTTTTTGAATCTTTCTAATTCTACTAGTAGTCCAATAAATCTGGATGGAGGGAGTACCTAAGTTACTTCCACTATGACTAGTCTAACTACAGTACCACTTGCGTGGATCGCTGAGAGGGAGCGAATCGGTCGCGCTTTAATATATGTATATCTACTATATCTATATCTATTGAATAGAGATTGGCAATTGATCGAGAGATTGGCAGCTAGCTAGCCGTGCGCAGCTGCAGCTGCTAGCTAGCTCGCCCACGCGCTTGTGCTACGGCTAGCTAGCTCGTGCGTGCTGCCGCTTGTGCTGCACGGCCTGGCCATGGCGTGGCCACGCCGCATGAGCACGACACGGACGGTTAGTTTTGATAGAGTAGCGCGTATTTTGCGGCTGGAGGGATGGTGTACGGAATGCGGCCGGCGGACGTGAACTGTGGAGACAATATAGTTTTGGCTGTAATTGCCCCGTTATAGCGCACTAGTAGGGGTGAAGTCCCAAAGTTCACAAGTGACTGTAAAATATAAATACAGGTCGGGCAGTTTATATGTCCCATTAGCTCGCACGCTCGGCCTATAACCCTTAAACTCGCCGGAAAAATACGGGTTTACCCCATCAGAGATGCTCTAACATCCATCGGTCCTTGCCAAAAATGTGAGTCTCCTTGCTTAGCAACCGTGAGTCTCATCAATCAATCTATCAAATCTATTTCACTAAATCGATCTTTTCGTCATGCCAGCCGTGTTCTGAAGAAAGCGACACACATTCTTGCTAGAACATGTGTTGATTCTAGCTTAGGTTTTGTTCTTCATTTTGCTTCTAGTTGCATGCGGAACACATTGTGTATTTATGTTATTTAATTAATAATGTGTCATATTCTTTAAAAACAAATATAGTGTAAGAGCATCTCTAACAGATCAAAAGCTGGATAATCATATCAAGTATGAGAAAACACGTTCGTAGAATAGAAACTGAAAACAATAACTGGATATTTACAAAACTAGATGAAATTTGGTGAACAAGTTCTTGCAAACATGAAACTAAACATAGGTAGGGGAATAATTTTACACTACAAGCAAATAGTAGGACGGAACTAGTAGTTGTTCTAACCCTACCCCTACCCCTTGATGGCTCAAAATATGTAGAGCTCGTTGGGAACTCCAAGGGAAAGGTATGATGAGCACAGTAGCAAATTTTCCCTCGGTTATGAAACCAAGGTTATCAAACCAGTAGGACTAAGAAAACAACTCCAAGGTGTTGCTAACAACTTAGAATCCTGCACAACACAACCACAGAACTTTGCCCCAACTTACAATGAGGTTGTCAATCTCACTGGTTTTGCTGAAAACAAAGGATTAAACGTATAGTGTGGAAGATAGTAATTGCTTGCAGAAAGTAAACAGTAAACGGTAAACAGTAGATGGTATATCAATGGTAAAGGAATGGACTGGGGTCCACAGTTCACTAGAGGTGTTTCTCCTTAAGATAAATAGCATGTTAGATGAACAAATTACAGCAGGGCAATTAACAGATTGAGAAAGCATAACAATGCATATACTAGACATCTTGACTCCTATGAGATTTAGTTGGACATTACAACATAATACATAGACCGTAATCCAACTGCATCTATGACTAATAACCCACCTTCAGGTTATCATCCTAACCCCTTCCAGTATTAAGTTGCAAGCAGTAGATAATTGCATTAAGCAAAGTGTGCAAAGTAAACAATACGATTGCCCCATCAACAAAGGATTGTTGTTTTCTCCCTAGTAGCAACAGCACATCTACAACCTTAGAGATTTTTGTCACTTCCCCGGATTAGTAGAGGCATGAACCCACTATTGAGCATAAATACTCCCTCTTAGAGTTGCAACCATCTACTTGGCCAAGATAGCTACTAACAACGGAGAGCATGCAAGATCACAAATAACATAGACATGATAAAATCAATAATCAATCTGACATAATATCTCAATATCCATCGGATCCCCGCAAACACAACATGTAGGATTACAAATAGATGATCTTGATCATGAACGGAGCTCACAAGATCTAAACATGATAGCACAAAGGAGGAGAACCAACCATCTAGCTACTGTATGGACCGATAGTCCAAGGGTGAACTACTCACGCATCACTCCGGAGGCTGGCATGGTGATGAAGAAGGCCTCCAGGGTGATCTCTCCCCTCCGGCAGGGTGCCGAGAAGAGCTTCGGATCCCCCCGATCTAGGGATGGAGATGGCGGTGGCTACAGACTCTTTTGTGGATTTTTGATCGGGTACCTAGGGTTATCGTCTCGGGGTACTTTTATAGGCGAAGGGGCAAGGTCGGTGGAGGCCTGAGGGGCCCACACCACCTGGTGGCACGCCCCCCTGGTCGCGCCGCCACAGGGTGTGGCCACCTCGTGGCCCCCCTTTGGCTTCCCTTCGGACTCCATGTTGCTTCGGGTAAAATATTGGCTTTGGCTTTTGTCCCGTCCAATTCCGAGAATATTTCCTTACTAGCTTTTCTGAAACCAAAAATAGCAGAAAACAGGCAACTAGCACTGTGGCATCTTGTCAATAGGTTAGTTCCAGAAAATCTATAAAAATACCTCAAAGTGTGAACAAAACATAAGAAAGTTGATATAAAACGAGCATGGAGTATCAAAAATTATAGATACGTTTACGACGTATCAAGCATCCCCAAGCTTAACTCCTGCTCGTCCTCGAGTAGGTAAGTGATAAAAAGAATAATTTTTGAGGTGACATGCACTATCACAATCTTGATCAAGATATTTGCAAAGCGTTGATAACTGGGATTAAAGTACTATAAACATAAGCATGAAAGATAGAGTTCTAACAATAAGACATAGCAACTATGTTGTAACATGAAAAGGTACAAACAAAAGATCATGAATAACAATGCATTGAAAGACGTTTTTTGTTTCACATATAGAAAAAATAATAAGAGTGGTATTCAGCTTGTCCCTCATGGTATAGCAAAACATAAATGCAAGCAATATCAAAGTTATGAATCAATCAACAAGTTTTGGGACAATGCATATTAAACTAAGAATGACCACTATGCTCTCTCAATTGGTGCATAAAGATAGAAGATGGAGACTCAACATAAAAGTAAAAAATAAAGGCCCTTCACAAAGGGAAGCAGGGATTTCAAGTTTCATAAAGAGCTTCCAAAAATTATGGTACTTATTAGCTTTAAGGTCTCATTGCCCTTATCATAAGCATCTTGAGGTGATTAAGGTTAAACTAACACAAATATGAGGATATGCTTGACAAGTTATAAGTTGAAAATCTCATGCCCCTTGCTTACGAGTACCGAACCTCATGCTACTCAACTTTAGTCACAAGTAAGTTCTTGTCATTGTAAGTACATGTGTATCATAGAGAACCGCCAACGGGGTACCCCTTGCCCCATGACACACGAGCTTTCCCTTATCAAAATGACAAGGCAACAAACAATGAGCATCTCAGTGATCTTTTTATTTGCTATTTGCATAGGTTTTTATTGAGGATGCTTCACAGAATGCTCACTATGGTTATGTTGCAAGTTTCCACCATGATTAGGCATGGCTTAAGCTAGCTGTCTAGGCGTTTCTCTAACACACATACAAACTCCATGATCTTACAAGCTCCCCTTTTATTTCACACCACCGGGATCCATAAACAAAAGAACATGATATCAACTGAATAATAAGTGCAATGTTGAAAATGTTCCCCATGGTATCATGGTTCTGCTAATTCACAACTTATAAAGTGCAAGCATATAAGCAACATAGATGGACACAATGGTTCAAGTTTATTAAGTGCAAGAAAGTAAAGTGTGCCATCAAGTTTGTGAGAGCTTTAATCACTAATTTTCACATAACAAGTTTAATTTAGAAGGTAGATAAAAACATGAATATACTTGGAATTGTGTAACACACCATGCATAGGAATTTATAGTGGACTCTTTGGAATAACTTGGTTTTCTTGGAGGTTGGATGCATGAGTGGAACTCATACTTGGTACAGGTGGAGGCTAGCAAAAGACTGGGAGCGACCAACTAAGATAACAATAATGTCCATAATCATGCAAAGCGACAAAACATTATTAATTAAAGCATCAAGTGATATTACAAGTCAAAAAATAAATGATCATAGAGGCTAAGGTGACTGGTTCATAGTCTTAACATGGTGTAAACATGTGCCAAGTCAACCCAAATAAAGCATCAAAGGAGAATACCAGAATATTATGCTTTTCTATGCTAAAACAACGCATGATTCTTTTAAGGCACATTAAGCAATCTCAATTGTTTGGAACAAGACATGATACAACAATAATCACTAAGCATAAGGTCAAAGCAATATCAAACATGACATGATAGAGTGTAGGCCACTGTCAAAACAAGCTCATTTTGTACCACTTATAAGCATGAAGCTTCCTACTCTTTTCCAACACCAATCAACTTATTTGAAACCACATATGAATGCGGGGGTCCAACTAATTTATTTAAGCAAACCAAACAAAAGAAAAAAAAACAAAGACGCTCCAAGAACAACATAATTGTGCATGAAACAATAAAAATGAAGTGTTTTGGAAGAAAACCTGAGATTTTTATTGATGAAGAAGGGGATGCCTTGGGCATCCCCAAGCTTTGACGCTTGTACCTATTGAATATTTCTTGGGGTGACACGGGTGGCATCCCTAAGCTTGAGATTTTTTCCATACTTCATCTCATCACATTATTTTTCCCTACACTTGAAAATTTCCTTCATACAAAACTTCACACAATTTTCATTAGCAACATTAGTGTATTCAAGATAATAAGTCTTTGGGTTTAGTTTCAATACAAGTAAAACTTCCATTAAAACACAAGATACTGTAGAAATTCCTTCTAAAAGCTCAAGTGATCAAATAGAACCCAAAGATAAAGAGACTAAGAGGCAAATACAAATAATGGCAGAAATCTGTCAAAACATACCAACAGGTAAAAACCTGATTTTTTCGAAGACCTTCTGTTGCTCAAATTGAAAAGTGCTAAACTAACGAAAGTTAGATAATAACCCGGGTCATAAGCACAGAAAATTACATATCAATCCTACATACATGTATTTTTCACGATTTTTTACACTGAAGCACAAAAAATCTGTTTCGGGACAGCAACTTTCCCAAGTCTTACTTCTCTCTCATTAGAGGTTATTCTTGGCACAAAAACCACACAAAAAGGATAAGGAGAGGTTATTACTGAAGAAATAACTTCCAAGAGTCAACAAAAGAAAAAACCTACTATAAATAAAAATAATTTGGGTTATCTCCCAATAGTGCTTTTCTTTAACGCCTTTCAGTTAGGCATAGGAAGCAAGATTCAAGTATTTTCGAATGAAGAGCATTAAGAGCAAATTTTTCTTTAATAGGAGAGGCAAAATGTATCTTCTCTCTCTTCTTAGGGAAGTGTTCTATACCTTTCTTGAGTGAGAGTTGATATTTAATGGTGTCTTCCTTCATAGCAATAATGGCACCAACAGTTCTAAAAAAAGGTCTTCCCAAAATAATAGGACAAGAAGCATTGCATTAAACATCCAAAACATAAAAATCAACAGGGACATAGGTATTGTTAACCATAATAAGAATATCATTAATACTCCCCATGATTTTCTTTTTAGCATTATCATCAAGTTGGACATCTAAATAACAATCTTCCAATGGTGGCAAATCAAGCATTTCATAAATCTTTCTAGGCATAATAGAGACACTAGTACCAAGATCACATAAAGCTTTGAGATCAAAATCATTCACTTTCATATTAATGATGGTTTCCCAACCATCTTATAATTTCCTAAGAATAGAAGCTTTATGTTTCAATTTTTCTTCTTTAATTTTTATGAGAGCATCTATAATGTGTTTTGTAAAGGCCATATTCATAGCACTAGCATTAGGACTTCTAGCAAGCTTTTGTAGGAACATAACTACTTCAAAAATATTGCAACCATCAAGATCAAAGTCAAAATTACCATCCAAGGTAGTAGAGCTATTGTTTCCCATATTTCGAAGAATTTCAGCATTTTTATTGGAAAAAGGTTCCATTGGTTTTAGGCATTGTTGGAAAAGGAATGGGGACTTCATGTGGTTTGCTGGAATCAACATTAGTGGTGGTAATAGTACAAATACTACTATTTCTAGCAATTTCATCTTCTCTTTCCCACTTAGAATGCAATTCAGCTAATAGTCTAACATTTTCATCAATTCTAACTTGTATGGCATTAGTAGCAGCAAAGGGGTTTTCCATAGTTTCAGGTTTAGCAGCCATTTTATTAATCAAAGAGGATTGTGCTTTAGACAAAGATGATTTTTTTTAGCATTCGAAATTTTTCATTGCAAACCAGGAATTTCCCTATTTAAACTCTCAAGTTGATGACTAATATTTTTCAAAATAGTAGATTGTTCATCCATGGTTTTAGTAAATAATTTATTCTGCTCATATTGCATTTGCATGAAGTTTTTAGTGACTCTTTCAACTTCTAAAATTCTTTCTTCACTAGGCATTCCAGATTTACCATGATAACTATTGATATTATTAGGAGGATAAGGCCTATAATTGTTATTACCATAAGCATTGTTGCCAAAATTATTATTTCTAATAAAGTTCACATCAACTTGCTCTTCTTGATCAACCAAAGAGGCTAAGGGAACATGATTTGGATCAATATGAGCTTTTCCATTAACAAGCATAGACATAATAACTCAATTTTATCACTCAAGGAGGAGGTTTCTTCAACAGAATTTACCTTCTTACCTTGTGGAGCACTCTCAGTGTGCCATTCAGAATAGTTAACCATCATATTATCAAGGAGCTTTGTTGCAGCACCCAAAGTAATGGTCATAAAGGTGCCTCCAGCAGCAGAATCCAATAGATTTCTTGAAGAATAATTTAGTCCTGCATAGAAAGTTTGGATAATCATCCAAGCAGTCAATCCATGAGTGGGGCAATTCTTTACCAAAGATTTCATTCTTTCCCAAGCTTGAGCAACATATTCATTATCAAATTGTTTAAATTTCATTATTTCACTTCTCACAGATATAATCTTAGTAGGAGGATAATATTTTCCAATGAAAGCATCTTTGCATTTAATCCAAGAATCAATACTATTTCTAGGTATGGATAGCAACCATTCTTTAGCTTTTCCTCTCAAAGAGAAAGGAAACAATTTAAGGTTAATAATATCTCCATCTATATCCCTATGTTTTTGCATCTCACAAAGTTCAACAAAGTTATTAAGGTCAGCAGCAGCATCATCAGTACCAGCACCAGAGAATTGTTCTTTCATAACAAGATTGAGCAAAGTAGGTTTAATTTCAAAGAAGGCAGCTTCAGGAATAGGTGAAGCAATGGGTGTGCACACGAAATCATTGTTGTTTGTGCTAGTGAAGTCACACAACTTAGTGTTTTCAAGAGTAGTCATTTTTTTGTAACATTAAAGCAAGCCAGTAGAAATAGAAACTGAAATAAGAACTATTTTTGTGTATTTTTTATAAAAGAAACAAACCAATACAACTATTTTTCTGTGTTTTTGATAAAAAAGAAACAAGCAAACAAATTAAAATAAACTAAGCAAAACAAAAACAAAGTAAAGAGGTTGGTTGTGAGAGACTCCCCTTGCAAGAATCTTCTTTCTCCTTGAAAAGTGATTGACGAGGAGGAAGAGATTGAAGTTGTCCTTAACTCCCCAGCAACGGTGCCAGAAAAAGTGCTTGATGTCTCAAAATATGTAGAGCTCGTTGGGAACCCCAAGAGGAAGGTATGATGAGCACAGTAACAAGTTTTCCCTCAGTTATGAAACCAAGGTTATCCAACCACTAGGAGTAAGGAAACAACTCCAAGGTGTTGCTAACAACTTGAAATCCTGCACAACACAACCACAGAACTTTGCCCCAACTTACAATGATGTTGTCAATCTCACTAGTTTTGGTGAAAACAAAGGATTAAACTTATAGTGTGGAAGATAGTAATTGCTTGCAGAAAGTAAACAGTAAACGGTAAACAGTAGATGATATATCAATGGTAAAGGAATGGACTGGTGTCCACAGTTCACTAGAGGTGTTTCTCCTTAAGATAAATAGCATGTTGGGTGAACAAATTACAGCGGGGCAATTGATAGATTGAGAAAGCATAACAATGCATATACTAGACATCTTGACTCCTATGAGATTTGATTGGACATTACAACATAATACATAGACCGTAATCCAACTACATCTATGACTAATAATCCACCTTCAGGTTATCATCCGAACCCCTTCTAGTATTAAGTTGCAAGTAACAGATAATTTCATTAAGCAAAGTGTGTAAAGTAAATAATATGATTGCCCCATGGACAAAGGATTGTTGTTTTCTCCCTAGTAGCAACATCACATCTACAACTTTAGAGATTTCTGTCACTTCCCCAGATTACTAGAGGCATGAACCCACTGTCGAGCATAAATACTCCCTCTTGGAGTTGTAAGCATCTACTTGGCCAAGATAGCTACTAACAACAGAGAGCATGCAAGATCACAAATAACATAGACATGATAGAATCAATAATCAATCTGAGATAGTATCTCAATATCCATCGGATCCCCGCAAACACAGCATGTAGGATTACAAATAGATGATCTTGATCAGGAACGCAGCTGATACGTCCATTTTGCATCACTATTCTATGTCTTAATTCACTATTATTCATTGATATATTTCGTATTGAGAGGTGATACTTATGTTATTTCATCTGTTTTTGCATGGTTGATGACTTTTGGAGCATGGACCGCTGTAGTCAGGATTCTGATGGAAAATGTGCTGTTTGGAGGCAAAATTCGCGAAGATCAGAAAATCCGGGAAAATATACGGAAAATTCTATTTTTTCAGAAGACTCAAGATGCCAGAAGATGGAGTGGAGGTGGGCCACAGGGGGCCCACACCACCCCATGGCGCGAGCAAGCCCAGGCCGCGCCAGGGAGTGGTGTGGCCACCCCTGGCCCACTCCAGCCTCTCCCCTCGGGCGTATATCTTCCTCCCGAAACCCTAAGACTTGGGGGAGCGACCACAGAAAGATTCCGCCGCCTCTGCGGGGCGGAAAACACCGAGAGAGAAAGATCTCTCTGGCAGACAGATTTCTGCCGGGGGAATTCCTTCCCGGAGAGGGGAGATCGTCGCCATCAACACCACCATCAAGCTGGACTTCATCGGGATCATCATCATCACCACCATCATCACCATCAGCACCCTCATCACCATCTCCATATTGCTGTAACAATTGGTTGAATCTTGCTATAGTTCTTAGGGGAAACTTTCCTGGTGTTGATTACTCTTTGTAGTTGTTGCTATTGAGTGAACCATTGAATTATTGTTTATGTTCAGATTGTTATACATCATTATTCCATCTCTGATCATGATCCATATGATGTCTTGTGAGTAGTTCGTTTTGTTCTTGAGGACATGGGAGAAGTCTTGTTGTTAGTAGTGGAGTTGTGTTGAGAAAGATTCAATAGATTGTTATTTAAGTTGTGGTGTACTTCTTCTACTGGTCTCATGTGAACGTCGACTACATGGCACTTCACCTATATGGGCCTAGGGGAATGCATTGTGTATTTGGCTACTAATCGTAGGGGTGTGAAACCTGAACCTCCGTTAGGAAACCATTGCACAAGGGACGTAAGGGTCTTAGAGTTTAAAGTTGTGGTTAGGTTTTATCTTAATTACTTTCGTGTACTTACGGATGTTTGCAAGGGGGTTTAATCACAAGTATGTATTAAGTCTTGGATGGGACGGTACATTAGCACAGGTTCACCCACATAACACTTAGCAAGCTAGAGAAGATTAATCGACTATATGAAGCAAAAGCACTTGACAGTCTTCTCATGTGTCCTCGAGAACATTTGGTCATCTATAGAAATACAACCGGCTTGTCATTTGCTTCATAAAGGATTGGGCCACTTGCTGCATTCATTCTTACTGTCTTTTGTTTACTCGTACTTTGTTTACTTGCTTTATCGAAAACCCCTAAAAATCTGTTTGCTAAGTATTTGCAGAGAATTCCTGATCCATACCACTAGCCAGCACCTTCTGCTCCTCGTTGGGTTCGACACTCTTACTTATCGAAAATACTGCGATACACCCCCTATACTTGTGGGTCATCAAGACTATTTTCTGCCGTCGTTGCCGGGGAGTGAAGCGCTATTGGAGAGTGGAATTGGTAAAGGAAACTTCTACTGTGAGTATTGTTTACTTATGCTAGTTGCTTTATTTTCGTTATGGATAATTCGCTGAGTTTCTTATTTGGTAATGCTACTACCACTTCTAAGGTAGTAGATAAGCCACCACCTACTGAGAAAGATGTTTTCAAAATACCTACAAGAATTATTGATCGTGTTATGGATAACTACTATGTTGGGGATGGAACTGTCCATCCCGATGATCATTTACTCTTTATACACGAATTATGCGGGTTGTTCAAGTGTGCAGGTATTACTACATATCAAGTTAAGAAGAAGTTATTCTCATTATCACTGAAAGGAAGAGCTGAGGAATGGTATAAGCTGCTGAAGAATGGTCAAGCTCTGGAATGGGAGGAAATAGTGCCTCTCTTTTACTCAAAGTTTTATCCTCCTAGTGAGACTCATAAAGATCGGAATCAAATATACAACTTTTGGCCTCTTGATGGAGAGGGTACAGCTCAAGCTTGGGGGAGATTGAAGTTACTAATGCTCAAATGTCCCATTCATGAGCTCCCCAACAATATTATTATCAACAACTTTTATGCAAGGCTCCCTCTACATGACAAGGATTTATTGGATGCTTCTTGTGCTGGATCATTCACTCGTATGGAAGAAGAAGCTAAATGGGGCCTTCTAGCTCGTATTCAAGACAATGTTGAAGCTTGGGAGAATGACAAAGGTAGAAAGTCAGGTATAAATCATGATTATGAATGCATTGAATCTTTTATGGGAACTGATGACTTTCAAAATATTAAAAATGCTTATGGTCTAGACTCTCAAGCTATTGCTTCTTATTTTAAGGCTTTTGCTTCCTACATTGAAGTGCCTAAAAAGAAGTGGAATAAGTATCATGAACCTTATAAAGATATTGCTAAGAGTGTTCCTGCAAGAAATACTGAAGTTTATATTGCTAGTCATGTTTTACCTAAACCTTATATTGAGAAAATGCCTTTCCCAGTTAAGGTAAAGGAACATTCTATGATAGCTAGTATGGTTAATGAAAGTATGAGTAAAGCTATTGAACCTGATAAACAAATGGTTGATGAGCCTATTGTAGCAAATGTGAAAGACTTTGTTGCTAAATATGAAAAAGAGGGACACACTATCCTTTGTAAGGATACCTCTAATATTGTTTCACAAAGTAGTGTTATGAGAGCTAGTATTCCTGTGTTTTCTGTTAGAATAAGTGATCATTGCTATGATAGTCCTTGTGATAGCTATATTGTTAAGTTTATGCATGATACTGAAAGTTAATATGAGAAAGGGAAAAGTGTTCTTATGCATCTCAATAATATCAAGTTTCCCCGTTTTATGCTGAAAGTTTTTATGTTGCACTTCTTTTGCCTTCTTATGCAAGTTGCCTTTGGTTTCAATAACTTGTTTGTTTACAAAACCCCCTTGCATAGGAAGTGGGTTAGACTTAAATGTGTGTGTGTTTTTGCTTCTTAATGCTCTCTTTCACTTCAAATCATATCCCTATGAGAGCTTCTTCAAAATTAGCATGCCCATCTTAATGGCTATAAAGAAAGAGCTTTATGGGAGACAACCCAATTTGTTTTTGCTTTCAGTTTGTTTTTGTTTCTTTGAGTCTTGGAAGTTATTACTTCGGTAATAACCGCTCCTTACCCGTTTTGTTTGGTTTTTGTGTCAAGATCAACCTCTAATGAGAGAGAAGTAAGATTTGAGGAACTTGCTGTCCCGAAACAGATTTTTGTGCTTTACCGTAAAAATTCGTGAGAGACCTCTGTCTGTCGGATTGAGCTGTAATTTTTTGTGCTTCTGCCCCAGGTTGTTATTTAACTTTTTGCACTTTTTGATTTGAGCAATAGAAGATTTTCGAAAAAATTGATCTTTACCTGCTGGTCTGTTTTGACAGATTTAGCCAATCTTGCATTTGCTTCTTTATTCGATTTCCTTTTTGAATTCTTTTTGGGTTTTCGGAAGGAGTTGCTACAGTAGCTTTTGTTTTGATGGTTTTCAGTTGAATTTGGACACAAAAGGTTTTATCACTTCACTTATACTAATGTTGCTAATAAGAACTGTGTGAAGTTTTGTGTGAAAGAAATTTCCAGGAAGTGGAGATAATGGTGTAATAAGGAAAAGAAAGGTTTTATGACTCAAGTAATAAGTATATGAAGATGAATATATCGATGATATTCAAGTGATGACTCCGGAAGGATCCACTAAATACCAAATTCAGAGACCTGCAGAGTCCGTTTCCAACTAGGTAACAGTTCTGGTAAGAAAAGCTCCACGAAAATACAATCCAACTATATTTTTGCAGTTTTCAGTCAATAAGGAAATCTACGAAGTGAAAAGGGGACGGAAATGGAGCCAGGGTGGCCCACACCACCCCATGGCGCGGGTCCACCCCTGGCCGCGCCACCAGGTGGTGAGGCCACTCCGGACTCCGCCTCCGACTCGTTTTCTCCTAGTACCTTCCTTTTGATATGAAACTTCGTAATATATAACTCCACGGATCTTCCGAGGTTCGTATATTGTGTTTTCGTCGTGTTTTTGTTTTGATCTATTTCTGTCAGGACATACTCTTTGAGAGCTTAGAAGCACAATGGTGTCCGCCAATGATAAAGGGAAGGAGCCCATGGAGGAAGACCTCCAAGACCCCAGGAAGGAGAAGGAGATCAAGAGTGAATGTGAAGAGGAACAAGGACAACGTCCGCACACCGGCACCACCATTGCAAGAATTGGAGTGGTGAAACCTACCAAGATCAGAAGGACTGCACGGATGCAGACTGGGGGGAAAGTTCCCCGTCACAGTTTGGATCCAAGGTCACTTCCTCCACACACCAAGAATCCCTTCCATACCTTCATCCATAACCATGCAGGAAAAGAAGACTCCAAGAGGGAAGAACGGAAAAAGAATCACGAGAGCTGGGATCCACGAACTGAAATGATCACGAGCCGTATTGAGCACAACTCGGAGTTGATTCATACTCTCACCTTCGATATTGAGGACTTGGGGAAACTGATCAGAGAGCTCATCAGAGGATACCACCACCACCAAAGGAGTAATTCGTCATCAGGTTTGGCATCCCCTTGGTTTGTTCCAAGCTTGGGGGAGTGCCGCGGTATCACATCACTATCTTCTATCTTTTTACTTTATTAGTAGAGTCATATCATGAATAGAGGAGTTATTATGTAGTATGGTTTGCATTATGGAAGTGTCCCCTCTCTCGTTAGATTTGTATCCCTTGGTGTGAGTTTCCATTATGGAGTACTAATGAGAAGTTCTATCATTTACTCTTTTGCATAGCTTATATTAGTTTTCAATTCGTGGTTATATGATTGATCTTGTTGTTAGTATTGGTAGCACTTTGGGATCTTTGAGTTAATTTAGTTGGTTTTGGCAAACCTGGCTCGGTCAGTAGCAACACCCTTTTTGAGAGTTGAAAAGAAAAACATAGAAGTACTCGAGAGAAAAATAATTTCATCATCTTTCTTTCTTGATTTGCTCATAAGTCTAGTATTCTCTAGTTAAGATCTTTTGTGCTTCCAAGGAAGATTGCATGTTTGTCTTTATCATTTGTATGTTTGTTTGTTTCCTTCAACTCTTGTACTTGCTACCCAGCCTTGCTAGCCAAAAACCTGTACTGAGAGGGAATTCTTCTTGTGCATCCACCTCCTTTAAACCAAAACCTTTGCCATTTGTGTCCACCATACCTACCTAGTAGCATTATTGCTATTCCAAGTAAATTCCTGTTTTATCTACCTCCCAAATTAAACTTGTTATGAGAAAGTTAGTGATTAAAGCTCTCACAAACTTGATGGCACACTTTATTTTCCGCACTTAATAAACCTGAACCATTGTGAACTCTCCATGAAAGTTATATGCTTGCAAATTATAGGCTAGGGATTAGCAGAACCGTGCTGTCACGGGGAACGCTTTCAACACTTGTAAATATATACCCAGTTGATACCTTGCTCTTTTGTTTGCGGATGTCGTCGGTGTGAAATAAAAGGGGAGCTTGTAAGTCCATGGAGTTATGTATGTGTGTTAGAGAAACACTTGGGTCGCTGGTCTAATCCATGTTGACATGGTGGAAACCTGCAGCGTAACCATAATGATATCTATGAAGCATTCTTCTTATTAAAAAAGAGAGAGATAGCTATTGAGAAAAAGAAAAGAAAAGAGATACTATGAAAGGAGGAAAGAGAGAAAAAAGGCACCATTTTCCCATGGTAAATAAGAAGATTGTTGAGATACTCATTGTCTGCTTGCCTTGTCATTTTGATATGGGGATTCTTCCGTATCATCGGGCAAGGGGTACCCCGTTGGCGGTTCTTAATGATACGCACATACTTACGATGACAAGAACTTACCGGTAACTAAAGTTGAGTAGCATGAGGAGCGGCCCTCGTACTCAAGGGACTTGGGATCTTCAGTTTATAGTCTATCAAGCATATAACTCAGATTGGAACTCACTTTAACCTTAATCACCTAAAGATGCCTATGATAGGGGCAATGAGAGCTGAAAGCTAGTAAGTATCATAATTTTTGGGAGCTCTTTATGAGACTTGTAATCCCTGCTTCCCTCTTTGAAGGGCCCTTTCTTTTACTTTGTAGTTGAGTCAGTAAACCTACTCCTTTCTATCTCGGCAAGTATTTTGAGTTGATGTGTTTCATTCATTCATATGATGATTAATTCAATCATGTTTCTTATGTTCCTTGTTTTGCACATTGCTCTTATCTTGAGGTTTACTACTTCGAAAGATTTCATTGAAAAACCAGCTATTTGAGCAAATTATCAACTATTCTTCGACCAAGAGCTAAGTTTGCCATTACCAATGATGATTTACTCTATGTATCTTTATTGTGTTTCCTTTACTCATTGCAAGTTGAGTTGTATAATAGTGAGTTGTCTTCTACTATGATCTATGTATTTGATGAATGTGATGCTTCTTGTCCGTATTCTTTTATCGACTCTTCACTCCATAAACCTGAGGTCATGTTTATTGAGCTCAGTTTTGCTTAGGGACAAGTGAAGTATAAGCTTGGGGGGAGTTGATACGTCCATTTTGCATCACTATTATATGTCTTAATTCACTATTATTCATTGATATATTTCGTATTGAGAGGTGATACTTATGTTATTTCATCTGTTTTTGCATGGTTGATGACTTTTCGAGCATGGACCGCTGCGATCGAGATTCGATGGAAAAGGTGTTGTTTAGAGGCAAAATTCGCGAAGATCAGAAAATCCGGGAAAATATACGGAAAATTCTATTTTTCCAGAAGACTCAAGATGCCAGAAGATGGAGTGGAGGTGGGCCACAGGGGGCCCACACCACCCCATGGCGCGGGCAAGCCCAGGCCGCGCCAGGGAGTGGTGTGGCCACCCTGGCCCACTCCAGCCTCTCTCCTCTGGCGTATATCTTCCTCCCAAAACCCTAAGACTTGGGGGAGCGACCACAGAAAGATTCCGCCACCTCTGCGGGGCGGAAAACACCGAGAGAAGATCTCTCCGTGCATGATTCTGCCGAGAATTCCTTCCGGAGGGTAGATCGTCGCCATCAACACCACCATCAAGCTGGACTTCATCGGGATCATCATCATCATCATCACCACCATCATCACCATCAACACCCTCATCACCATCTCCATATTGCTGTAACAATTGGTTGAATCTTATAGTTCATAGGGGAAACTTTCCCGGTGTTGATTACTCTTTGTAGTTGATGCTATTGAGTGAACCATTGAATTATTGTTTATGTTCAGATTGTTATACATCATTATTCCATCTCTGATCATGATCCATATGATGTCTTGTGAGTAGTTCGTTTTGTTCTTGAGGACATGGGAGAAGTCTTGTTGTTAGTAGTGGAGTTGTGTTGAGAAAGATTCAATAGATTGTTATTTAAGTTGTGGTGTACTTCTTCTAGTGGTATCATGTGAAAGTCGACTATATGACACTTCACCTATATGGGCCTAGGGGAATGCATTGTGTATTTGGCTACTAATCGTAGGGGTTTCCGGAGTGACAGAAACCTGAACCCCCGTTAGGAAACCATTGCACAAGGGACGGAAGGGTCTTAGAGTTTAAAGTTGTGGTTAGGTTTTACCTTAATTACTTTCTTGTACTTACGGATGTTTGCAAGGGGGTTTAATCACAAGTATGTATTAAGTCTTGGATGGGACGATACATTAGCACAGGTTCACCCACACAACACTTAGCAAGCTGGAGAAGATTAATCGACTATATGAAGCGAAAGCACTTGATAGTCTTCCCATGTGTCCTCGAGAACATTTGGTCATCTATAGAAATACAACCGGCTTGTCCTTTGATGCATAAAGGATTGGGCCACTTGCTGCATTCATTCTTACTGTCTTTTGTTTACTTGCTTTATCAAAAACCCCTAAAAATCCGTTTGCTAAGTATTTGCAGAGAATTCATGATCCATACCACTAGCCAGCACCTTCTGCTCCTCGTTGGGTTTGACACTCTTACTTATCGAAAATACTGCGATACACCCCCTATACTTGTGGGTCATCAGAAGCTCACAAGATCTAAACATGATAGCACAAAGGAGGAGAAGCAACCATCTAGCTACTGTATGGACCCATAGTCCAAGGGTGAACTACTCACGCATCACTCCGGAGGCTGGCATGGTGATGAAGAAGGCCTCCAGGGTGATCTCTCCCCTCCGACAGGGTGTCGAGAAGAGCTTCGGATCCCCCCAATCTAGGGATGGAGATGGCGGCGGCTATAGACTCTTTCGTGGATTTTTGATCGGGTACCTAGGGTTTTCATCCCTGGGTACTTTTATAGGCGAAGGGGCAAGGTCGGTGGAGGCCTGAGGGGCCCACACCACATGGTGGCACGCCCTTGGCCGCGCTACCACAGGGTGTGGCCACCTCGTGGGCCCCCTTTAGCTGCCCTTCAGACTCCGTGTTGCTTCGGGTAGAATATTGACTTTGACTTTTATCCCGTCCAATTCCGAGAATATTTCCTTACTAGCTTTTCTGAAACCAAAAACAACAAAAAACAGGCAACTGGCACTGTGTCATCTTGTCAATAGGTTAGTTCTAGAAAATGTATAAAAATACCTCAAAGTGTGAACAAAACATAAGAAAGTTGATATAAAACAAGCATGGAGCATCAAAAATTATAGATACGTTTACGACGTATCACCCCTAGATCGGTGGCGCTATTTCTCGTCATCAGAGCCCTCATTGTCAAAATGCTCGTACTCATTTATCGAGGAAGCGGAAGACAGCCTTGCCATGTGGGTCCGGCTGACCCGCAGGAATGAGGTCCCACTTCTCCTCTAGGGAATGGACGGCCCCCTTCTGAATCTCAAGCTGCTCATGAGCTTCTTTGAGGCAGAAGTGGGCGGCCATGTCTTTAGGGTTCACACGCAGCTTGTGGCGGTGCTCCAAGTAGGCCTTGTCAGTGGCTTTCTGGTGCTTCATCACTGACAGGAACACTTCCATGAGGACTCTTCAACCGGTGCTCCGAGATAAGGGTCCACGCTGCCGCACTTGGACGGATCTCTCCGCCTCCATGTCGTGGGAGGGACTGCCATGGCCGCGGCCCATGTTGGAGCTACCACATCGATGAATTCTGGTGGGGGTCCCACCGTGATTCAGCTTGAATTGCTTGCTGGAGGGAGAGGGGTGGTGTGCCAGGGGAGAGGGGATTGCATATGACTCGGGGATGAAACCATTAATCGCTCTCGGACCTAAGTAACCGGCAAGGTGGGCCGCTATTGGGTGCCCTAATTTTCTTTGTTGTGGTCAGGTTTTTTGGGGGATCTGTCTGGTTTTGGACCATTTTCCTACGAGGTAATTACACCGGTCATACAAAAATTTGTCCATTAGGTGCATTTTCATAAAATTCATGCAAAATCATGTTGAGGTGGTACACGAACTTGTCTAGTACATGCACCGGTCATACAAGACATTCTGGAACTGCCAGTTGGACGCCATGTAGGTGCCCTGCTAGAGGTAGTTTTGCCAATTAGCCCCTGACTGACGTGAATCATTGAGCACATGGTCATTTACGAAAACCACCCTAGAAACTTTACAAAAATGATCCTGTTATTTCCTTTTTATGGTTTTGGTTCTCGCAAATTCTATTCCTTAATTGGCGCCCCAGTCGCCACTTTCCTTCATTCTGTTCGAGTTGGGCAGTTGTGGCTGCGACGAGGATGGGGACGGAGATCTCGCATCTCTCTCCGCCGCGACATGGTCATCGAATTGCGCCTTCACAGATGGGATGAAGGGGCCCATGACTATGGTACTTTTCTTCTCCTCTCTTACCGCTCTATTTCATGGCCGCCTCGGAGCTCCTTTCATGGCCGCGGAGTGGCCAATGTCGTCAAGGTCATGCGCGTTCGATTATGGTTGATCTCGACGATTTCGATGATGGATTTGGTAGTGTGAGTGTGTAGGGATGGTCCCCCCTTGCAGGTGTCTACTTCGTCGATTTTTTCCTTGTCCTGTTCAGGCCATGGCCACCGCCGACTATGGTAGTGGCACCGATTAATCAGTAAATTGGGGTTTTTTTGTAGTTTGTGTTAGTATGTCGGTCATATTTAAGTAGCAATCTAGGTTAGTGTCGATTATTAGTGAGATTCCCAACATGTCCTGTTTTGGCCTGTCGTAGCACCAAAAATTGGTTGCTTTTTACTGAATCTTGTGTAGTAGCCAGCTGTAGGTGTTGAATTTTCTGAATTTTATGCAGTAGCATGCTCTAGCATTGTCCTCTAATGGTGCTTGTTAATTGTTTTGTAGGTCATGATCTTGAGAAATCCACACTACAAATAGAGCACAACGGTTTTTTGTGGTCTGTATGAGAATCTTTAGTACATTAGCGGGACATGCGACTTCTTTGACAATTGCAACACTGAGACCTTCTCACTTTTGTGGATTCATGATTTTATTAAACATTTTGGTCATCCAATTAATGAGGGACTAAGTGTTTATTGGTGCCTGCCTGGAAAAGAAATAACAGATGGTTTGGACTGCATTCAGTCTGATTCTCATATACTAGCAATGTGTGTAGCTGCAAGGAGCACATAACCTTGACAATCTTAGTGGATCATACCAACTTCCTGAAGGTACTTAGAGAGCAAGTAATTCTTAACAGAGCTCCACTTGCTATGAAGAATTCCAGGCCAGCTGAAGAAGAAATGGAAGATTATGAAGAAGAAGGAGAGGATGACACACATTCAGATTTCTTTGACAGTGACTATGATGTTGCTGATGGGGATGATGACATATTTGAAACAAATGTTGACAATAAAGTGGGTGACAACAATGAGCAACTAGTGATAATAGAGCAGGAGGATGATGCTGGGCTGCAAAATAAGGACTTGCAACTGACAATGGAACAACAGCTTGAGTTAGCATACAAATTTAAGACTTTCAATGCAAAAGTGGATATGGAAAGGCCAATTTCTAGAGTTGGTATGATTTTATCTATCATGCCAGAGTTCAGGAAAACATTGATTGCATACACCATAAATGAAAGAGTAAATATCCACAAGACAAGAAATGAAGCTAGCAGACTTGATCCAATATGTATTTGGAAGACTCTAGTAGGGCATTGCCCTTGGATGATAAAGGTGCACTAGATAGTAGGAATGATGCAATTGTAGTAAAAAATATTGTGCACTTCACACATGTGAAAGAGTTTGGGAGTTGAAGCAGTTGACATACCCTTTTCTCACTCAATATTTCATTGATGAGTTAAGAGATAACCAAAAGATGGGATTGCAAACATTTTCTGCAAAAACTTAGAGAAATTTCAACATATGCCCAAATAGGTTCAAGCTACGAAGATCAAGGAAAGAGGCACTTAAGATTATTCATGGTGATGAGGCAGAGCAATTTAGCTTGCTCTGGGACTATGGGAAAGAACTAAGGAGATCAAATCCTGGCTCTAGGTTTTTCCTAACCACAAATAAAGCAAAATATTAGTCAGGCCTAGTAGAGAGGGATCATCTGGCAACCTTGTATTGATCCTATGATGGATGTAAGAGGGGATTCATAAAAGGATGTAGGCCATTGATTTGTATAGATGGATTCCACATCAAGACTAAATACAAGGACCAATTTCTCACTGCTATTGGTATTGACCCCAATGATTGCATATTTCCAATTGCAATGGGGCTTGTTGAGGTTAAGTGCACTAGCTCATGGGAATGGTTCTTGAAAACTTTAGGAGATGATCTGAACATAACCAACACTGCTCATTTCACCATTATGAATGACAAGCAAAAGGTTGTTTTCCTACATTGCTACATTAGTCAATATTGTATTAATGCATTATCGGCACTTCTCTTATTTATGTTGCTACATTGTGGTTTGCAGGGGTTTTCAAGGCTGTCAAAAAAATGTTTCCTGATGCAGAGCACGGGCATTGTGTGAGGCATCTATATCAGAATTTTCATAAGAAGCATAAAGGGGATACACTAAAAATGATCTCTAGGCTATTGCAAGGTCAACAAGTATTCCAACTTGGAGGATGAACATGGATAAGGTGAAAGTTAACAGTGAGGATGCATACAAATGGGTGGATGAATTGGAGCCAAATACATGGATCAAAGCTTTCTTTAGTGAATTCCCTAAATGTGATATGTTGTTGAATGACCACTCAGAAGTGTTCAACAAGTGATGTTACATTTGAAATTTTCATGTATTCTTCTTGTGTTGTTTTATTCTTCTATCTATGTTATGCTTAAATTCTCCTACATAATTTTTTTGCAGATACATTCTTGAGTCTAGGGAAATTCCTATGCTATCCATGCTAGATACTATCTTCTACAAGATCTTACATAGGAATGTAGGGAAGTTGACTAACAATGAAAACTAGAATGGAAAGATATGTCCCAAGATTAAAAAGAAAGTAGACAAGTTAACTAAAATTGTAGCTAATTGCACTATCAAATGTACTGTTGGAGGGCAATTTAAGGTGAATTCAGCTGAATATGAGAGAGGCTACATTGTGGTTATCAAAGCAAAAACATGTGACTGCAAAAGATGGCAGCTGACTGGGATACCTTGCCATCATTCAATAGCATGTTGTAGACATGACAGGATTGACCCAAGAAGCCTTGTCCATAGTTGTTATTCCATTGAGACATACATAAAAGTATATTCTTAGACATTGAATCCACTTAGATCTAGGTGTTTCTAGCAGAAGATGAATGGAGTCCTTGTACATCCTCCTTTTTACACAAAAGTCATGGGTAGACCAAAGAAAAATAGAAGGAAAACACCTAAAGAAATGGAAAAGGATGGTGGTAGGTATGTCACAAGATTAGATTGACAATGAACTATTCAATGTGTGGGAAGGCTAACCCCAATAAAAAGGGACATGTCAAGTACATTGAAGAGATGTAGCAAAACAATTCACATCTACAAGAGGAAAATCAAGATGATGATGCTGATGACCCAACATTTCTGGAAGTATGCCCTTACATTACTATTTGATGTTTTTATCTCACAAGTAATTGGTGTTTATCTTACAACTAACATTTTTATCTGAATATGGCAACTAGCATATTATTCCACTGAACCCAAACCCTTCTAGAGATCCTAGCCATCAACAAGATTCTATAGTGTATAGGATGGCCCAAGAGGTAGTATATATTTTCCCTAGCCATCAACAATTTCAAATATGTGAATTATACTCCTGACTATATATTTTCCATTATTTCTTGTAGCAAAGGGAGTATATGGAAGTTCCTAGGATGCAACAACCATTGCCAAATGTAGCAGACTTTGTGGCGGGTGAAAGGGAGTCACAACCAACTACTACAAATGCAAGACTCACCACAACATAGATCAGAGGAAGAGCAATAGCAACTGCACAAGCAAGAGGAAGATCAAAACCATATGCACAAGCAAGAGGACGAGGAACAACTGAAAGATCTAGAGGCAGAGCAGTTGGGAAAAATAAAGGAAACAAAATAAAGCCTAATGAGGAAGGAGCATTCACTTAAGCACCTTCAGCTAGAGGAACCATATGCAGTGGAACAAGAGGAAGAAGGCAACCATGCAACACAGGGTCAGGATCATCTCATTACCTTATCTTTGGTGAGGAGGCAGCAACAAGGACAATCCCAAACCTAAATAAAGCTCTACAACCTGAAGATTTTCTAGAAGAGGTGTAACTCACTCAAAGTGCACCTGCTGAGTGATTTTTTCATCTGTGAACTTTTAGAGTATTAATTTATTTTCCTTCATACACTATGTGAAAAGTTGGATACATTTCCTGAAAGTTGGATACATTCTTCAGTGGTTCCTGCATACACTTGCTACTACATAATTTATTCTGCATTATTACAACAATACATGTCTTCTTTAGTGGTTCATGAAGTACAAATTAAAGAGATACATCAACTAGGTAGAGATACATATAGAAATACATCAGTGCTTCACATTTCCATCTTCTACTTTCCTTTTATAATTTTACTAATGACAAACTGGATTCCTTTCTTCATTTTGCACAAAGCAGAGGCAACTTTGAGTTCTGGATCCACTCTTTCAGGCACCATACTAGGAATCACATAATCATGGTTGATGATATTCATGTTGCCTGCTAGTTGTTGTAGTCCTTCAGCAGCCTCGAGCCTCATCTTCCTCTACATTCTTCTATACACCTGCATCTCCTTCTTCTCTTCCCTAGAACCAGTAGATCTCCTACGATAGAACTGCATCTTCTTTCTTTCCATGGCAATAATGTTGTGAATGCTGGAAAAGAAGGGATAAGAAGGAATATAAAGAGAACAACCTGACAGTGCTAGACTGAAGACAGATATTGCACATTGCCTATCTTTCAGAGCTCACAAGACAACTATGTGAAGTGCACACAAAATTGCACATCTTTCAAAGGTCACAAGATCTCATGAAAATATATTTTATTGCTCACTCAATTGTACAGGATACAAAGTGATTCTAAAAGATAGATTCCTACAATCATCAGACAAGAACCCTCACAAACATTGCACAGAGAGAATACAAAATGACAACTCCAAACATTACAACAATAGTTATATCCCTAGTTCTCAGCTCTACCTTTATTATTTTTGTTTTCAATCTACAACCTGTTGATGATAGCATTCAACTCTTCCAATTTAGCCGTCAGTGACAAGTTCTCTTGTGCAACTCCTCTAAGAATCATTGTGCTCCTGCATTGTTCCTTGGTACGAGCACAATCACAACCCACTTGCACACCATTGCTCCTCTCACTCAAATCTGCATTGTATTGTTGCTTCCACAAAGCAAAAGAATGAGAAAACATTCTCTGGTTCAGACAAAAATTCAAAGAAACATCCTCTACAACTTCACTGCACAAAAAATTCAGAGAAATTCAGCGAGAAATTGGTTGGTCAACTCACCTTCGATCTCCTCATCTGGTTCGTGCCATAGTACACCTCGTTGGTCAACACCCACTCCCCGCAGTCGCCATTGCTGCTCGATCCTTCGTCTCCGCATGCGTCGACCACTGCAAGGCGCTCCCGCCCGCCGCTCGCCCTCGAAGTAGTCCCCATCTCCCGTGAACGCCTACCCACCCAACGACGACGCAACCACCAATGCCCCACCACCGCGACCACGAGCCTCCCATCGCCGCCCTCTGGAACCGTCTCGCTCTAGAAAATCTGGATTAGGGTTACGGGAATTTGGGGTCAAAACGCAACTCTTTAATTCACTATTGCAAATGTACGATCCAGCGTGACATCTACTGGCACCTACGTGGCGTCCAACTGCGCGGCCATGTCGCAGCGGAAAGAGATGCGAGCTCTCGGTCCCCATCCTCGTTGCGACTGGGGCGTCAATTAAGGAATAGACTTCGGGAGGACCAAAACCGAAAAAAGGAAATAACGGTATCGTTTTTGTAAAGTTTTCGGGGTGGTTTTCGTAAGCGACCATGTGCTCAACGATTCACGTCGGCCAAGGGCTAATTTGCAAAACTACCTCCAGCGTGGCACCTACACGTGGCGTCCAACTGGCAGTTCCAGAACGTTTTGTATGGCCGGTGCGTGCACTGGACAAATTGGTGTACCACCTCAACACATTTTGCAAGAATTTGTATAAAAATGCACTTAATGGACAACTTTTTTTTATGACCCGTGCAATTACCTCTTTTCCTGCTCAGTTAGAGCCTAGAGATGCTGTAATCACAACTCCGAGTCGAACTCAAATCGGATTCGGTCGAGCCGCCGGTCAGGTCAATTCAGTCAACCCACCTCCCAAGAAAGGCGGGACCGGCTGGGGTCCAGTAACTGCCGAACCGTAAACCTCTCCGCTCCGGCCCTCGTGGTCCGATTCCCTTCGCGATTCGGGAAACAAACTCCCATAGGTGGCACCTATATATATAGCGCCACGCGTGGGACACCAGGACGGCGCGCAACAAACGACCGAACTCGAACGAGAGACGCGAAACAACGAGTGGAGGAGTGTAGAGCAGCGGACAAGCGAGGTTTCTCGCGATTCTCTCTCAGAGTTTGATCGGGGAGGTGATGGCGGTGAGGGAGCAGGAGGCGGCGGCAAGGATACCGCCGCCGATGAGGAGGAGCAGCGAGGAAATCGAGGCCGGCCCTGGGCTCAAGCGGGGGGCGGAACAGCAGAGGCAGCTAGGAAGTCCTCGCAGTTGTGCCCACGCCGATTACATCAAGCATGCAGATTTTCTTTCAAGAAGTCTGGCAAGGTATTTCGGCCATACTCCAATACATACACTCTTTGAATAAAGTATTTTGTTGTATCTGCACGTTTCGAGTTAACTGTTACTGAAGTCGTTTCTTCTAATCGATTTATTTCTCATAGGTGCTGGAGAAATTTCTTCAAGTCCCAGAAGACAACACTTGCCTTGGTCCAAGCTTACGATGCCTTGGGGATTAACGAAAATTCAGTCAAGCCAATGTCGTTTGAGAAACTAGCCATGTCGATGGAAGCTCCCGCGGCTCTCGAGGCCACCAAAGCGTTACTTGACCGGCTGGAGAAGCGGTTGATTCTTTCTCAGTCAGCCGCGGAAAATATCGACCATCTACTGAAGCGCTTGGTGTCTCCGAAGAGAAAGGCACCTCAGAGTAGAACAAGGGTTGCAGCAAGGAGTTCCGGAGCAAGCAGCAGCAGGTCGTCTAGGTACCCGCTAAGGGTGGTGCTCTGCGCTTACATGGTTCTGGCTCACCCAGGTGTTGTTTTGAGTGGACAAGGTGAGCAAGAGAAGCTCCTCATGGAGTCAGCAGCAAACTTTGTCAGGGAGTTTGAGCTGTTGGTTAAGACAGTACTCGAGGGGCCAGGAGGAGGTCAGAGTAAATTCAAGACTCGGCTGGTTAATTTTGACAAAGCGTGGTGCACGTATCTTTACCACTTTGTGGTGTGGAAAGTGAAAGATGCAAGGTCAATGGAGGGAGATCTTGTCAGGGCTTCATGCAAGCTCGAATTATCCATGATGCAGACATGCAGGTTAACTGCGGATGGGCAGTCACAAAACCTGACCCATGACATGAAGGCGATTCAGAAGCAGGTCACCGACGACCAAGGACTCCTCCGAGAGAAGGTTCAGCAACTGAGCGGTGATGCGGGGATCGAGCGTATGAACTCTGCTCTCTCAGATGCGAGGTCGAAGTTCTTCAAAGCAAAGGAGAACGGAAGTCCTTTGGTGACACCTGTTGCAAACGTATCGACTCCTCTGAGTATTAATCCGTCTGGGCAGCTCCCACCTGCCAGCACTGATGCTGAAGGATCAAGCAGTACATCACCGGTGAGTTTGCCAACAAAGAATGAGCAAATGGCCAATGAGATGCTTCATCAGAATGGCAGCGCATTTGCGGCCAACTCTGATGATGGTGCCAGTACCACTGAGAAGGATCTCCAAGCAAGAGTGAGAGCAACAATGGAAAAGGCCTTCTGGGATGTGGTTACTGACTCGATGAAAGGAGACAAACCGGACTACTGCCAGCTGATCAACCTGGTAAAGGAAGTGAGGGACTCGTTGCACGACTTGGCTCCCAAGGACTGGAAGGAGGAAATCTCGGGGAACATTGACATCGGAATTTTGACTCAGGTAAGATCTCACGCTACGCAAATAAATATTTTTCAGTTTAAAAGATTTTCGTCATCTATGTTAAAACCCATGAAATTCTGACATAATTTTCATTTCCAAATGAAGGTACTCGGGTCAGGTTCACAGGACACGCAATACCTGGGGCAGATTTTGCACTACTCCCTGGACATGGTTAGAAAACTATCTGCCGCCGCAAAGGAGGATGAGATGAAGAGAAGTCATGACAAATTATTGAGTGAGTTGAGTGCCAGTTCTGAAGCTAATGGTAATGGGGTCAGCTCATTTGTCACTGCTGTCATCAAGGGCCTGCGTTTTACTCTGGAGGAAATAAAGGTCTGTTTGGTGTTAATAGTACTACAATTAACTGTATTTGTATTTATGCTGTGGAATTCTAACATTTTTCTGTAAAATCAGGAACTGAAAGCAGAAGTGAGCAAGGCACGTATTCAGCTGATGCAACCAATAATAACAGGCTCTGCTGGAGTGGATTACCTGCAGAAGGCTTTCGGTGATCGCTATGGACCTCCTGCCAATGCCTCGGCTTCTCTCCCTGTTACTCTGCAGTGGGTTTCAACTTCCAAGAACATGGCGGATGCAGAATGGAGCGAACATCTGAGATCTCTTTCAGTCCTGCCAGCAGCGGATCATGCAAGTTTCTAATAGCGCAGTGTCTCCCTTGACATCAGTTGCTATCTGGTTGTTTCTGACACTAACTAATTTAATCCTTGGTGGCAGGCTCAGCCCCTTGTTACAGTGCTCCGAGCCGGCCATGGAGCTCCAGGGGGACAAACGGCTACCTTGCCTGCAGCAGGTAGTTCAGGCTTACCGGAGTGCGAAGGAGAGAAGGTTGACAAGCTGCTGAGGGTTGGCTTGCTGCAGCTTATTGGTCGTACGGAGGGGTTGCAACTGCAGTCAACTCCTGAGAGCTTCCATCTCAACTTTCTGAGACTGAGGGCCGTCCAGGACCAATTTCAGCATGTGATTGTCATGGCTACAAGGTAAGCTATGCCTCTGTATTTTTGCCCTAGTCTGCAAGGAATGGTTAGCAATTTCAGTGTTGTCATAACTGAATTTACTGTCTGTGCAGCATGCTCGTCCTGCGCCAAGTCCTGATGAGCGAGAATCCAAAGATCACTCATCTGGAACTGGAGAACGTCACCTCGGAACTCATATGCACCCTGGCCAAGCTACTGGACAACTCCCGTGAGGCGGGCAGCGAAGAGATCGTGGAGGCGATGATGAGCTCGTCGGCCTCAGCTGGTTCTCTGTCAGATGCGAAGATCCAGAGCAGGAGGCAGGTGATCACACGGGTGCTCCTCAAGAGCCTCCTGGCCGACGACGTGGTCTTCAAGAAGGTCTCCTGGGCGGTCCACTGCGCCTTCCGCGGCGTCATCCTCGGCGGCAGCGGCGCCAAGGGCCAGAAGCTGGCCGACGCAGCCTTGCGCCGCGTCGGTGCGGGGAAACTGGTCGACCGGGTGGTGAAGGCCGCCGAAGTGCTGATCAAGGTGGCGACGGTCTCACAGAAGGTCCACGGCCCGTGGTACAAGGCGCTTGCCTGAATGTGAATAGTCTGGTTGGTCTTGTGAATAGTCTATACAGCAATTTATCACTATATATAGGTGTTGCTTAGTTGGTTAGCTTAGGATGTTAAGGAATTCTGGCTGCAGGGTGAATATGGATGTCCCTGCACCACAGGGTTCAGAGATGCGCATCTGGGGACCCCATGGTGTTATGTGGATGATGGTGCAGTTATTAGTAATTTGACTACATAACAATGTGATTAATTGTCTATGATGTAAATACTTCGTTTCTTTGAGCAAGCTACGTGTCTATGTTGTAAATACTTGGTTTGTTTGAGCAGTGGGAGTTAAAATCTGAATCACTTATGTTCTGATGAAAAGGAGATAGAATTGTACTACTCCCTCCGGCCCGAATTAATGGGCACGGCTCCTGCATAATGCCCATTTTGCAAAACGGTACCCACTATTTCTTATCTTCTCCGTTAACAGCCTTCAGAAAAAACCGGACTTCAACAACCTCACCGGCGGGATCCCCGCCTCGTCCGTGCTTCCTCCCTCAACACCTAGGTAACTAGGTAGCCACGCGTAGCGCCCTTCGTCGCCCCCCGCACAACCCGGCGAGCGAGCTGAATCCTCGGGCCTGCCTCTACTTGCCCCCTAGGTCGCCGCACCTGCCACCAGCCGTGCGGACGCCATAAGCCTCTTCCCCTCGACGCTCTTGCCACGCCTGTCGCCAGACGTGCTGCTTGTCGAGCTCAACACGCAGGCTTTCGGCCCCTCGCAGCAGCCATGCCCAGTCAGCGCAGAGCTCACGAGATTGCTGGACGCTGCCTGCCTTCCCTCGTCCTCCTATCTCCGCCGCTGCTCGCTTCTCCTCGGGCCTCCACTACTTGGCTCGTGCGGACGCCTGCAGCCTTTTCCCCTCGATGCCTAGGTCGCCGCGCCTGCTGCCGGCCGTGATGCTGATCAAGCTCAACCTGGGGAGTAGTGAACAGAGCTTGAACAGAGGTAGTAATTGGGGAGTATGTGCAGAACAACAGGAGCTCAATTACTTCAGACTAACATAGGACAATTACTTCAGTAATGGTACTGATCATGTTGTCCATGATCGATTCAAATTTCAGTCAGCTTTTGTAGATTAGGAATCACATAGGAACCACATGCCTCTTGTAATGGTCACTTGCCATATGCCTTTTGTAATATATACGCAACAGCAAACAATCATTACTGGAAACTATTTCGGATTATCTCCATCTCAAGATTGAATGTAAAAACTGAAGATTTCCAATTCAATTGCAATCATGGCAAGAACCAATATTTGGAGTCTGATGAGAGAGAATATCCCAAGAACAATCGATGCAGCAGCTTGGAATATGCATGGGGCTCACCTTTAAAATATTTAAACAGTCGTGGCAAAGTTGTTATGAATCTGGCCTTGGCCCTTTAGTGCTTCACTCGTTCAAAGAACCTTCCTTCAGTGAGGACAGCATGCTGCAGATGCAAATTCACATTGAAGAAAATTCTCACTGAAAAATCTTAGCAACCTGCATGCTTTGAAGAAAATACTCTAAACCTTAAAGAAAATTGGCAAGCTCACCGATCCATTTCAATACGCTCCAAGAAAATTCAGTAACAACAGACTGCTTTCTGAATCTATTTCTCAAATAGATCATAATCCTATTTGTGTGTAAAAGAACCAAAATATGCAGAACCAATATTTAAAATGATTATGCATTTGTGTTTTTCTTTCAGACTTATTGCTTTCAACTGCAGGCTTAGCATGACTAATCTGAAACATACTCTAAAACTCTCACGACCGACGACACTTTGCTGTTCACTTGGTATGGTTCAAGTACTTGGCCGTCTGTTCTCAATTTCTTTCTTCTTGCTTTGTGTGAGGATTTGCTTCCAGATGCAAAAATTATTTATGACAGCAGATCAAAAAACATGAATGTATGACTTCTTATCCTGATTTGAAAAAATGCTTGGAATTTTGTGTAAGTTCAGGGTTAATCTGAACTCATCATGAACGTTGGGTATGACATGGTAAAGGGGATCATTCTTTTTTTAATCTGTATGTATGCAATGGTCAGGACCAACAAGTCTTCACTTTAACAGCAATTCCTGTACTAATTGCTTGCATGTATTTGGTTAATCTCTTCCTGTAACATATTTCTCCCAAACCAAAATATAGGAGCTGTGTAATTAGTATGCGATAAAAGCATGCGGTTCTAAAATGAGAACTAATCTATAAGTAGTGGTATAGACTTACATATCCAATTAACTTAGGTAGAATTGAGATGGCAATTGATTCAGAGTACTCCATAATTTCAGTTGGAAGTCTCCGCTAACAAGCAACATGATAGTACTCCATAATTTCTTCAGATGGTCATGCCAGAAACATAAAATTGGAGATTAGCACAGGATGGGCGCCATCTAGACAAGCACATATAAGGATTCAGACACAAGCAATAAGATCGGAATGTACTCCCTAGACATGAATGTACTCTCTGTATCATTGGTTTCTTAAAGAAAGAAGTTGTTCAAGAAATATTTCAATTTCTTCATCCTAAACAATATATCCTCAAGACAGAGCATGGCTAGTACCATTTACAGTTTCATGAACCTGATTGTATGGTTTAGTTTAGCTCCTACCAACACTCCTATATTATATAAGCAAACAAATGGTACGGTACTACTTCCTCTGTTGTATGCAAACAAGCATACAGAGATTTGGAAGTGTACAAACCTAAATTTCTTAAGGCCAGTACCCTACATCAGGGTCGTCACTCAAGCAAAAACCCTGCAGCATTGCTCCCAGCTGACAACATTCACCTGCTCCCAAACGAAAGATGAAACAACAAAGCTAAGCCTTCCTCTCTAATCACCTCTGCCAACACAATATCTGGCTGGTCACAATGACTAAAGATTGTTGGGAAGCATACTTTCAAAGGCTTGTATAGCACCAAGCAAACACATAATCATTAATTATAACCTCTGCTGCATGTCCGGAAACTCAAATTATTAGCTGCTGAAGGTTACACTCGACTTCAGTTCAAGGATTAAGTGTCGTTCGACAAGCCTAGACTTGTCGCACGACAAGTCTACCTGTCGCAATCCTGATGTCGACAAGGTGGAACGACAAGAAAAGTTTAACTTGTCGAGCGACAAGTTGACTTGTCGACGACAAACCTAGACTTGTCTCTGTGAACTAGTCGATCGACAACTTAAAGAGCAGGGATATAAGTAGCCTCATGTGAAACCCTACACTCGTGAGTCCCTCCCCTAGCCGCCTCTCCCCTTGTGCCCCTCCCCTGGCGCTGTCTCTCCTCTGGCCGCTACTGGCTCGCCGGTGCCGCCGCCTCCGCCTCTCCCCTGCTCTCCCACTCCAACCTGGGTCGTGAGCACCTCTGAAGGCTGCACTCCAGACTTACAGTATACCAAAATTAATAGGCTAGTTACTTGGTATTTTTTAGTAGTTCCTTGTCGACAGCACATCGACAAGTCTAGCACTTGTCGAGACTTGTCAAGACTTGTCTACTTGTCGGTACCCCAGCGACAACTTGCGACAGGTCGACATGTAAACCTTGCTTCAGTTTGATCCTAAAAGATTATTACTGACTGCATAGCAGTTACGAGATACTTGCCATGATAACCATCATTGTTATCACTGGACAACCACCGACTCTCGGTTTTGATCATGCTGCCAGGGAAACGAACATCATCGATCAGTTCTTATCTTCCTTGCAGACCTGGTGAATAGAAAAGAAACTACTACTCCACCCGTGCAACAAAATAAAGAAGGGAGTGAAGAAATTGATTACGTACAGATTTTGATGGTATCGTTCAGGATGAAGAAATCGATGGGTAGTGGATAGTGGTTGAGGATGAACTCCTTCTCTTTCATGTACTCCGGCAGCTCCATAGCCCCGCCAGCTGGTACTCCCCCCGAGCCTTCTGCCCGCCTTCTTCATACGACCTCCTCTACTCCACCGGATCTCCAGCCTTCGGGACACGGGCGCCGTCACCGCGGAGCGTCAAATCGCGTCCTTTGCAGAAAAGAGGATCCCTTTTCTCTTGATCTCCCCCTTAGTTGGGTTCTGGAGGATCCTAGAAGGGGGCGAGATGAGGAGGAAAGAAGGTGGCCGGCGAGGGAGCAGAGGAGCAGGCGGCGCCGGCGAGGAGCGGCGGAGCAAGTGGGCGAGCGAGAGAGCGGCAACGGAGCAGAGACACGGGGTGTCAGGACAGAGACGATGGGGACTGTCGCTTTGGTCAGGAATAACGCAAGGATCATTTTGCAAAAAAGCCACGCGAACGTTAATTCGGATCGGAGGGAGTACTACTAAGAGGTCACATGGAGTTGATTGTAAATATTACTACAGGCTTAGTACACCCAACAATCAACGGATGGATCATTCAGAATAATGAAAACCATGTAGTCTTTGTCTATTCCCTTATCTCTTGGTCTGTAGCTTTTCCGCGTTTTGCTAAGGTGTAACTGTCACGAATAGTTCAGAAGCACTGATTCCGAGAACTAAATGGAACACTAGGAGCCAAAAGGTGGAGGGCAGCACTTAGCAGCTTCTTAAGCATCTGCCTAAGTGCTCTGCAATTGAACTGCCAAAACGTCTTATATTTAGGAACATAGTAAGTATGGGGCTCGGCTCCTCTACAGTTGTAGTGAAACTGTACGTGTGCTGTAGCTATCAGAATCTGCCGTCCAATTTAATCCTACGGGACTCTTTCCGTCAACCGGCATCGCTTCCTCTGAAAAAAAATTTAGGAAAAAACAATTAGTACGAGCGGTCCAGTCCGTAGACAGCCTAATCTCTTCTCTTGTCGGAACTCAGAGCTGCAGCGAGAGCAATGGCGGAGGGGATAAAATTGATGTGATGCCCTCCGCCGTTAGCCCGTTCACCAAATCCTCTTTCTCTCTCCCGTGCAGATCGATAGTTCTGCCCCGTTGGTCGCCTTCTTCTCTCATACGGAAAGCTGGTCACCAGCTCAAGCGCGGCAGCGCGTACCTACAGGCGGCAGATCCCGCGGTGGCGCAACCACTTCTACCAGCTCGAGCGCGACAGCTCCAAGCTGGTGATGGCAGACCCGGAGGCTGTTGGCGCGCGGTGCCTCCATCCATCTGCAAGGCATCCTAGTGAATTTCTCTATTCTTTGTTCCTCTCGTGAAACAGAGGTCAATTTCTCTTCGTTTCCTCTCTTGAGCTCTTTATTTTTCTCAAGCATGTGTCTACTTTATTATCACAATAGTGCTTGATTGGTGGACGTACAAGGCCGGCACCGGCAGCCGCTGCCGTCAATGAGGCCGGTAGCCTGCCCTGTATTTGCAAATATGCATGTATTGATTTCTAGCTAAGCTCAAAAAGTGAACCACTGAATATATAAAATAAGCATTCTGTCTCTTCGTAACAATTATTAATGCACTTGAGATCTTTACATAGCAGAAATTTACACACTCAATTGAAGATCTTATTTTAGAGTATGTATGAAACTAATGTGGTCAGCCAGTAGAATATGTGTTGTTCCCAAAGTTTCAAGTATCGTCAGATATGTTCCCCATGCTAGAGCCCTACAGATTATAGAGAGAAATAATTGATTAGTACAAAATTAGTACATATTGACAATCTGATTTAGACATGTTAATTGAATACCATGAGCAGTTGGGTGTAGCTAGGGATCCACCCATATTCCTCAAACCCATTCTCAGTTGTTCTAGTGGTTGGCTCCACAGGAATTTGGTCTTGTAGTGCTGCCATTTCTTCCCCTTCTCTCTATGCAAAAAAGTTCACAAAAACTATTAGTCTATATTTTCATTAGTAAATATGTAGTGTGTTTAGATAGGTGTAAGAGATTTACAGAGCACGATTGTTTTGGGGGTACAAATTGAGCTGTCTTCTTTTTCTTTTTATTGGGGTGCTGCTTCTCGATCCATGATTTATTTCTTCTTGTATTCTTCTTTTGAATTTCTTTTTTCTTTAGGCACGCAGTTTGTAAACTAACATCTGGTTCTTCACATATAGCTTCAGTTGTACGTGCAGTACTAGAGACTTTTGCTTCAACTTGCTTGCTAAGACTCTCTAATGCATCATCTACTAGTTTGCTGCATTCTTCGGATATTAGTGATTTAGAAGCTATGTCATGGAACTTGTAAATGAAAAACTTCAAGCGCAACCTATCTTCCATTCTTGGGTCTTCCAAAACAATATTTCCATGGCTGTCCTGAATAGTGCCGCTTCGTGCTTCTCGAGTCCAGCGCTTCAAAATATAGTGACTCGGAAGATACTTAATATTCATGACATCAAAGGCTTTCAAAGCATGCCTGCACAACACACCAACTCTTTCAAATTTCCCACAACTACATAGAACTTGTTGCTCTTGATGATCAACTAGAACTTTGCTCTCTTCTTCATATGTGATTTCTGGATCAATACTTGCAATGACAACATTATATACATTGTGTTCTTCCGATGGCTTGATGTATGCCGAGATGGATCTTTCATATTCATTCTGAAAATCTTCAAATATGCATGGTGTGTAAACTTTGCTTGCTTGTATTATTGCAGGGGTCCTTATTCTAACTCTAGGTAATTTTTTCCTAGACTCATATTCCTCCTTTAGCTCATTGTCTCTCTTTACTTGCACAACCCTCTCCAGATGCTTGAAGAAACGAAGAATGTCAAGATCAGATTTCAGATGGTTTTTCAAGTCACTATTCAAGCTCTCACTTAATTGTGTGCTTCTCATCCCTAGAGTGTAAGCATTCCTCATGAAACATCTTGCCCATTTCTCTTTTACTTTATATATACTGTCCAACCAAGTTTGTGTATCCACCTTGATTCGTATGGCAACAAAAGCTTCCTCAAATGCTTCTTTATCCTCATACTTGTACATGCAAGCACTGAATTCAGCAAGAACATTTGGGCCATCCTCGTCCTTTTTCTTTGGAGGCAAGTGTTTGACGGCATTTTGCATTATGTGAAAATTGCATAATCCATGCCATGCTCCTATAAATACCGCTTCAATTGCCTTACCCATTGCAGTATCTTGATCAGTAAAGATAGTTCTAGGCTGCTTGTTATTATGCACAGATAAGAACGTGTTGAACAACCATTTGAAGGATTCAAATGTTTCATCGTATAACAATGCAGCCCCAAAAATTACTGTTTCTCTAAAATGGTTGAAGCCAACAAATACACCAAAGGGTCTGTATTCTTTGTTTGTCCCAAATGTAGTATCGAAGGTGACAACATCTCCGAAATGTGCATAGTCGATGATCATCTTAGCATCAGCCCAGAAGATATTTGCAATTTTTTCATCGCAGTCTAGCTGTACATCATATTGAAATGCAGGGTTCTCTGACTTTTTATCTTGAAAGTACTTAAGCATGGTTCCAGCTTCCCCATACTTTAACTCCCTTTGACGCTTGGTTCGCAAATAATTCTTGTGATCACGACGTGTGTATCCAAGATTTGTTGACCCACCAACTGACCGACTTGCCAACTCATGGGCTGCTTTTGGCACAATTCCTGAATCATCTGCTGTTTCAATTTCAAAAGCTTGCAAAGCTGTAATCTTCCGCTGTGATGGCATCAAGTGGCATGTTCCGGGCAGAGGACATGGTTGTGTTCAACATGTAACTCATGTATTTCATAATTTCCTACTTCTCGGTCTATAGTGATTCCCATCCGGACTTTGCAGCCGGTTCTTGTTTCTGCACGAGGACGCCGTGTATTATGATCTCTTTTGTCTTTTGCTCGGTAGCCTTCATTGGAACAAACATATCTCGCTGAAGTGATTACTCCATCAGTTTTGCACTTGTTTTCATAATTTATCCTTACATCAAAGCCAATGTGACCTCCATAACATGTCCAAAAGTTCCAAGCCTCACTTGTAGAATTAAATTTCTTGCCAATTTGAGGCATCCAAGTAGGAACCATATTTGTCCTATGAAATTAGACAACAAAATCAGATTGATTGGCATTAGAATTACAATAGGAGAGGAAGATATATCCTAAGGTTTGAAACAAAATTGATTGCACCTGATTGGATCTTCATTGGTAGAGTTAGTCCCTGACTCCATAGGACTTTTTCCTTCTTTTAGCAATCGCTGGTAACGGATCAAATTCAGTCCACTTGTTCCTTTATTGCCGTGAGAAGAACTAACATAATCAGTCACATACCTTGGGATTGACTTTTCTTTTTTCGTTGCTAGGAGATGGATGCCAAAATGGAGATCATCTGCAGCATCTACGACTTGATGTATACCTTGGTCTAGCTTCGAGAAGAATGAGCGGGAGGAAGGAGGCCGAGCAATGGAGAGTCGAACAGATCGCTCTTTTTTGTTACTAGGAGATGGAGTACAAAAGGGAGATCATTTGTTCTAGAACGGCATATGCCTTGGATGAGCGTAAGAAAAGAGAATAATGGTGGTTGAACAGATCTGTCTTTGCCGTGTAAAAGTTCAGATCTGTACGCCCTGTTTGGCGCCAATTCTAGAGGCTAAGGAGCTTTTCCCTCCCTAACAGGCAATTTGTTTTCAATTACCAGCATAGTTTAAGGGGAGAAAATAGAGCCATCAGATTAGAATGGAAGGTCGATTCTGATAGCTACAGCACAGGTGCTGTTACAACGTAACTGCAGATGAGCCGAGCCAAGTGCTAACGGCAGCTAAATTATGACTAGAAAGGGTTGGTGAGATGATTTCAATCAGGTACCCTGGGTCTCTATGCAAGCTGTTTGGCCAGGGAGCGAGCCAGTCCGTGGCTGTGTATACAATTCTGAAGAGAGCTGAATAAGCAGTCGAATGGTGATTGTTGAAAATTCTTTCGTTTCCATCTTTCCACAAGACCACCAGATAAAGGTGGCAGTCGCATTCCAACGGCGCTTGAGCTTACATCCAGGCCAGTATGAAGAGAGCACCACCAGATTAGAAGAGGAGTGGCCATGGCCGGTGGAGAATTGGTCATCAAACCTATTTTCTGAGTGAACCGAAGCCTAGAATAAAATGATTTTTTACTGAAATTTTGCACAAATATATGGACCATGTACATGTGCTTGCGAGATTTTTTTTTTTTGAAATTCAAAATTACCATTATTTATTTATTTATTTACAAAATGAAGGGAGCACTGATGCCCATGTGCACCAAATCTCCCTTCCTTGAGCAGATTCTGATGAATATTTCTTCAACACATGCAAGTAAGCTCAGTTTTAAAGGTTGGAAATTTTGTATTTCTGCCAAAGCAGTTACAATGTAAATTGAAATCACAAAGATATTTTCAGCTACTTCAATTGTCTAGTAATCATGTGATTTGTACGAAGTAGAGAAACTAATAAAGCATGTTACAAACAAGAAAAGTGGTGCTTTGTTGGCTGTGAGGGAAGAAAGTATGTCATACCTCCGCTTTTGCTTTGACATAACATTCATCAAGACTTACAACGGTGTACACAAACCACTCTTTTCCGTCTGCATGACCTTCAAATGCAACAGATATCTGCTTCCCCAGCAGGAAAAATTGAGCAAGTGTGTCCACCCCAGTGCTTGCAATAATCATTACTTCATCCCAGATATGTGAAAGTTTTACAGGATATATTAAAATTTCTAAAAGATAATTAATACTATTCCTACGAATCAACCCAGTCTAGCATGTGTAGCCATGCTTGCAAACTTGCAACCTCGTTTCTGCCCAAGTCAAGCTCTGTAGCATGAAAGAACTAGAACAGATATTTCTTCACATGTGCCTCTGGAGGCATATGAACGATACAGCCCACTGAGAGTATATCACTTTGTCAAGCTCTGCAGCATGAAAGAACTTGAACAAATGTTTCTTCTTGTGCGCCTCAGAAAGTATATGAATGATGCATCACATCAGTAGTTTCTGGTGTCTCCCTTGGACTTTAACCGGAGCTGCTCGGCTGCAAAAAGAGATACTGGTGCAATCAGCCACCCTGGATAAGCTGGTGCATAATTCTGAAAACCAGATTAACATGGAATTTAACTTTCTTCTGGCAAACCATAAAAACATAAGTTCTCAGTTTTCCAACTTGCCTAATTCATTGTCACAGGTCAAAATCTGAATCAGCTCCAGAGATTGCTGTGCCAACATGGCAACATGCTACAATGTACTTCTCAGTCCAAAGATCCCAGCAGCCCAATTGCATGAAAGATTGATTATCTACGAGTACTTGCGAAAAGTAATGAAAACAGAATATAGCTAATTAATTACTTCCATCAACGTCAATTATACATGAGAGCATCAAGCTTTTAAATTTCAAGAGAAAAATCTACAATTGTGAACTTATCATGAACAGAGTCTATTTTACTGACACGGTGTGGAGATTATAGATATTTTTCAGGGTCAATGTACCCGTTAACATTATACTAAATCCATTTTCTACATAGAAGAGGAAGGTAATCAATGGTATTTGTTTAAGCTACACTAGAAACAAGTTATTTCCCACTTGAGCTGATTCTAATGAATACTTCCTCAGCACATTACACATGCAAGAAAGCTCAATTTTATCTCTAGTTTTCGTAAAAACTATCATGTCAGATTTCATGAGATATAATGAGGCAATAAAAGTTGGAAATTTTGTATTTCTGCCAAAGGAGTTACCGAGCTTCGAGCCGAGGGTTCACCTTGTTGAGTACCAAAGAAGGAGGCCACGCCATGATATAGGGATACATATTGTCAGCGTCAAGGATGGGACAGAGCTTATTAAGCTTTGTTGTTTGTAGGCAGAAGGATAGGAACCAGCCAGGTAACTTGGGATCCACCTCACAATAAGCAGACAAGTACACAAAACCATTTTCAATAGCCAAAATCTTCAGTATAACAGGATCACCCGTGAAACAATGCCTGAGCTCATCAATCGCCTGCTCCAACGGAAATGCCTTGTCCAGCATCCATCTCTCGAAACCATGATCATCAGTTCCCCATAACCAAACAAAAAGCGTGAGCTTAAAAGTGCAGACGATACAGAGTTTCCCATCCCTGGTCTCGCCAGCAGTAGGTGCTCCTTGCCCTTCTATGTGCGGAGGCAGATCCATTCGAGAGAACTGCAATGTAGTGGTATTCAGCACTCGCGCACTGGCTCGGCTCGCTTTTGTCCAATAGATGAACCCGTTCACCAGTGTTCCACTGTAAGAGCTGTGCTCCTTGTCCCCAGGCTGCAACGCAGGCTGCATACTTGCAGCATCCACCCATGGGAAAATCTGCCACTCTCTGGTTTCTGATGAGAGGACAGCAGCTTGCGCTCCGTAATTTTCGTGACAGACGCAGATGACGCGGAACGGACCTTGGTCTTCTTCGGGGGAGAGGACATGGTACTCAACGTACATATCTTCGCAGATCTCTTCGGGCGGCATGGGGAAGAGATGCAGGGCTCGTGTGAGGGGGTTGTAGACGGCCATGTGATCGTAGTCAGAGCTAAGGAGAACGACGTACCCATCGTGGCAGTCCCTGATTATCCACTCGGGGGCGGAGCATTTGTCGTTGCCGGGAAGGCGGGTGAGGAAGAAATCGGCCCCGCGGATGACCGCGGTGAGGTCCGGATCGGAGCGCAGGCTGAGCGGACGGAAAGCAGGGATGTCGTCTTCGAACATGTCGAGGAATATGCCGACGAGTGGGGGCGGGTGGAGCTCGCGGAAGCGGCGGCGGAAGGCGGGGGATGAGCGGACGGCGCGGAGGGAGGAGTGGCAGGTGAGGGCGGCGCGGACGAGGGTCGGGAGGGAGGGGAGGCGGAGGAATATCTCGCGCAGGAGGTCGTCGCCGAGGGCACATATGGTGGTCGGAGCGGCTTGGGGGGATTTTGGCTTCTTCGGCCGCGGCGGCGGCGGCGGTTCACATGCCATGGCGCGACACAGCGAATGAGTGAAGTCTCGCTTCAACCAAAGATGGGAGAAACAAGGAAAGGGCTGTGGGCCCAGAAAAGGCCCTTGAAAAGGGGAGTAGCTAGCTCCACGGGCTCTATAAGGGCCCAGAAAAGGTCATTGAAAAGGGGAATATTATATTACCTAGAAAGACGAAGGGTATCTTAATGTCGTTGTAATTTTCATTTTGTTTATGGTGCTTTGTACTGTTGTTTGTTTCTTTAAATGTTAGAAGTCCTTTTCAGAAAAAATAACAGATGCAAGTACAGAGCTTCACTGTATCGTCCATCATTTTCTTCCTTTAACTATATACTAGATGGACTTAGCGCGCTTTAATGCACCGTCCTTTCTTGTTATCATTTAATTTTTTGGTGTGATCTGTACATCTCGGTTGTAAATGTATATGATATTTTTAGTAGATTTTGAGTACAAACTTGGCATCTAAAGTAAGAAGCCAGAGAATATAACAATTAACTGATAACTCGGCTATGACCCAGGTATGACCCTTTCACGATGTACACAAACCATTTGTAGCTCTTCCTAACTCAAATAGGCCCAATAGAACATGATTATCATGGCCTGACCTGAACCATGATGTATCTTACATGTTATCAAGTTGATTTTCCTTGCACAATCAAGCAATTCATCTACACGAAAACATGCAACAGAGCTCACCGCATGTTGTACCTCCACGAAACGGTAGTAATTGATTTCCAGTGGACCTTCTCATTGCATAATCCATCCATCTGAAAACCGCATTAGTTGCCAAAATTACAAAACGACATCCATCAATGAGCTATATATTTTTTTAATCCCACAACTTGCATCGTATGAGCGTTTTAGTCCCATATCTTGCAAAATGAGTAAGATTAGTCTCACAACTTGCTACCCAGTAGCATTTTAGTCTAATTAGATCGAATTTCTACGATTTTAACAGAATTCGTGCACTTGTAGGCCAAAACTCTTTTTGCAAAATGATCCATGTGTATTTTTTTCTACAATCTGTGACCTTGGCACGGCCTGACAAGCAGACACCACATGTCAGTGATCAAATAAATTTCTAGTTGTAGTGCCAGGAGTTGAACTCACGACCTCAGCTGCAAAATTAGAAGAAGGTTGCCAGTACAGCATGCACATGAATTTGCCAAGTAGAAGAACGCCTTTTTATTATACATTAATTTTAGGCTGATACGTCCTAGCACGTCACATATTGTGCGTCCTAGCAGAAATCGCCTCCAAGCACACACACGACTTAGGCTATCAGTCACGCAACAGGCTACCTATCTCTCGCGGGCTCACGTAGACATGAAACACACACAAAAAAAGTTAGTATACTAGCACATACACGAGTTAAGTGAAGTTTTATTGATTGAGTGTACATATCCGGGCTAGTGTAAGTCTTTATTTTGGACATTCAAAAAATACGTTTTCTAAAATTAAAAAAATTCTTAAAAAGTACAAATTTTCAATCCAAAATAATTTGTATTCTGGACAACATAGAAAGAACAAAATTAGAGATCTGGGTTTGCAAACGGTGCACCTTCAAATCCTATCAATATTACCTTTCTTTTGTGTAGCCCAAATACAAATCAATCAGGGTTGACATTTTGCACACTAAAAGTTTATATCATTGTCCACATGTACGTATTTTTTTAAAGGTGTTTTTGATACTTTAAATTGTATTTTAAAATGTTCCAAATAAAGGCCTCCACGTAGCCCGAGTTTGAAAACAAAGACCTCAACAGCTGACGCTAGCTATGGTTGCAAAGCGGCAACCCACGAGAGCCCGCGAAACAAAATTTTAGTTCAAACTAGATAAATTTTGTTGAAAAAATTTAAACTAGACTAACAAATTTCTCCAATGAACTGGCGCGGATCGGGTGCCTCTTCGCAACCCCTAGATGACGCACAAGATTATGCTGATAGCAGAAGTGAACATTTTAGTGTGTATGTGCATTTATGTTTTATAAAAACTATTACGCCCTCTATTGTAACAATCAACATTGTTTGATTTAGTGGCTTTAGTGGCTAGAGCGCTGTGTTCAGTGACGCAAAGGTGGTAAACATCATGGGTTCGAGTCCTAGTTTTGTTTTTATCTATCCAATTTGTACGTCTGGTGATAAGTTGGCCCTCATGTTGGTCAGCACCAAGACACTGGGTCGTTTTGAAAAATTATGACACCATAGGTGGATGAATGCGGTCAAATTTGCTTAAATTTGATCAGATTGGACTAAAATGCTCTCTGGATGCAAGTTGTGGGACTAATGGTGCTCACTTTGCAAGATGTGGGACTGAAACGTTCTCATCGTGCAAGATGTGGGACTAAATGTGTATATACCTCTCCATCAATCGATGCGGAAATCAGGAAATAACAGAATGGGTTCAGAGGTACCATTGGCACCGAACATGTCAGCCACGATAGGGCCACCGTGGACACAGTGGCTCAGAAAGCAGAGCACCAGAGGTGACCACAACCGAGCAGGTCGATGTCAGCCGGTCGAGTGGTTCTTCAGTTTCCCGCCCTTCCTCTATTGTCTTATTTTGGTATTACAACCCTATATCGATCAAGATGACCTCAGAGAAGTTGGACTACTGAATCAAAATATGGCGTAAGAAATTATCTATGGTCTTAACTTTATTTCTAGATATCATAGCCTTGCTAACCAAAATAAACAAACACAAATGGCATGCCATCAATATTTACAAAAAGCATATGCTTCTGTAGTAACTTTGCTCTAAAATAACCTTCAGTGTTAATATAACTACTACAGTAGCCATGAAAAATAAGCCCAATCACTAATCTAGCATCCAAATAACAAAATTATTAAGTACAATAGCCATGAAAAAAAGTATACATGAACTTATTAACCCCATTAATTCCAACTTGCAATTCCATATGTGTAGCCAAGACCAACCACTAAGTTATGTCATGGTGCCGTATTCCTCACACAATCCATGGTTTTAGTCAGCATGAAATTCCAATCCAACACTGCTGCGTGCAGACATAATCAAAGCTTTACACCAACCCCGATGTTTATTCCAGTACAACACTGCTACATTTTAGCTTTTAGATAGAACTTTATTGTGTTGATCATTCGGCATCTCAAGTACATACATTTTTCACACAGTTTTAGTCTCTAATTAAACAAAATAACAAAAGCTTTAGCTTAAGAAACACATCAAAAATATCGATAAGAAATTTAGTTGGCAGAGGGCGGGCACCAAAGACAGCGGATCGGAGCAGCTGCTTCTTCACTAATTGATTTCATTAGTTGCTTCTTAAATACCTCCAATTGCGAAGAACAAAACATCTTGAATAATTTCTCAACTACCAAACTAAAATTTCCATGTTGATGTTGATTCTTGATATGAATTTGACTAAGGTAATAATATTAATAATTAATTAGCCTTTTTCTGATCATACCAAACAATTTGATCAAAATAGCCAACGGAAACTTCACAACACAACATTCCTAGCTTCCACACCTGTAGTTTTGTGTAACTAACAATAATGCATTCATCACTGACTAATCCTATTTTAATTCTTTTGAACTGCTCCCCACAAACTTGGTTAGCTATTTGATCTATGTCAAAATTATCTACCCATCATAGGCTTCACATGAGCATAACAAAATCAAGTTAGTCTGTGTGTGACACCACTTTAAGTCTTGAAGGAATGAAAGGCTTACTTTTAGTTGAAGGCGCATATACATGTAAACTGTAACAAAAAATTGCCACACTAAAATTGATGGAACTAAACAGATTTGTTTCACCTTCTGATGGAAGTAGTGAAGTTTCTATTAAGAAAACATTGGTAAGTTAATGGGAATCAGTAACCTTCCATTAGAGTGTTAGTAAAGCTCACGGGAATTTCTGAAAGTACAGTAAAGATTTCAACAAAATATCTAAAGAATGGGGAGGAAAGGAGCACCTGCAGATGGAACAAACATCAATTGTGACAAAGACGAGGAAACCTGGTTAGATCTTATTTACCAAAATAATAGCATTCATCAGGTGCATAGATCATCGTCTAGCTGGAGAAGGATGGCGGAGTACCTCGTCGCGTCCCTGCCCATGCTTATATGGTGGAACGGTTGCACATGGTCGTTGAACCACGACCAGTGGACGGGGAGCAAATCAACGCAAGTAAGAAGACATGTACAAAGAACGATGTTGAGTAGTCAAACCGTAGTTTCACACTTTGAGTCTGAGGGCGTGACCACTTGCCAGCCATGCCGACGGCGGGCGGAAGAGGATCCAGTGGCCGACACTGGCCTGCATCTCCATCCCGTCGACATCGTGCTGGCAAAAGGCATTAAGCAAGTTGGTGTTCTGGTGTGATCCGTACCTCACCTCATCGTCTTTATTGTCGGCGGTGGGCACACCATACTCAGACATCCGGAATGGGTGCCATAGAGACTCACTCTACACCTCGGTCATCTTATTAAGCCCTTCCATGACCATCTGCCACATCGACCCCTCCAGCTCGACCATCTGCGTCGTTGTGCCATGGACAGTATCGGTGTGGTCGGTACAAGAGGTAAACCAATAAATCTGGCCATGAGTTTCCGGAGAATCCTGGTGCCAGCGACCAAGCCAGCGCCGAATTAATGCACAATGTAGCAAAGGGGAAAGAGGCAAACCTGAACAGTGACGGGCAACAGCCCCCGGAGACGCAGACGACCACCGCGGCCGTGCCCAGCAACCTGCTCCACACCCAGCACCCCGCTCACTCTAAGAAACCCGGCCGGCAGCACAACAAAACTACCACCGGATACGGAGACCAAGCGGTCAAAGCGACCCCAAATCAACACACTGCCGCCCATAACCGCTCCACGTAACCCCACCCCGACGCCTCAGTCCTCACCCCAGTGACACGCATTAGGCAAATAGGCCCACAGCTAATGACGGTGACCCAACTTCTACGCAAACCGGCATGAGGCCCAATAAATAAAAAAGGGCCCAAGAAAACGCCTCTGAACGCTGGAAGCAAGTTGAGAGCTGCAAAACTAGGGAAGCAAGTTGAGAGCTGCAAAACCAGGGCCCAAGAAAACGCCTCTGAACGCTAGAAGCAAGTTGAACGCTAGAAGCAAGTTAAAATGAAGTTCACTGAAAGAGATTTACCTATGAAACAACAATACAACATGCTGCAGCGGCTTGCAGATTTGCAACTCCGGATTCTACCCAGTGTACATCCTGTTGGATTATTAGGTATAATTTTCACAATTAATTTCAGAATATAAATCATGGCGGCAACAGCTACAATCACGTGAAACTCTAACATACTAGATGTACCAATCAATATGAGCAGTAGGAGTGCATACGCAATAACATCCATAGTGTAGTAACAGATCGAATCATAGTATACGTAATGATCGGTTGCCGATGAAGTCGTCGTTGGTGCAGCGGTTGTTGTAGCCTGTCGAAGAAGACGGCGTTGAAGACGAGTCGCCCGTGGACCAGGAGAACGCCCAGGAAGACGCACAGTGATGACGAACTTGAACAGTCACGTGGAGCGCTTCCCAAAAACCTTATTCGTCCTCTCCTGTATAGGATCACAAAGGCGGGTGATTTCGGAGACCTGCTCTCTCGTCCACCGGTGCACGCCAGCAAGCGAGATGGAGTAGACTACGGTGGCGGCACAAGAGCCGGACAGACGCTTATATAGAGTGGCTCAGGAAGCATATAGGTCACAATGTGGGTTGAGGTAGGCCACGATCTGGGAGCAACCCGGACTAATTGTTGGCACGACTGTCAAAACCACACTAGTTTTCCCAAGCAGCAAAAATAAAGCTCGTCTCGGTGAGATTCCCGCAACTCGTGGTGCGCGTCGTGACATGACGAACAGGCGGGTGGGAGAGAAGCATCGTCGAAGGAGGAGTGCGTGTGTAGCACTTCTCTTCTCACTCACTTACAAAATGGTGAGACACTCCACCTTATAAGGTGGTGAAACTCTCCTCAAACTTTTCATGTGAGACTAAACGTTAGCTCCCACTCCTCTTGCCACACACACATGTGAGCTGTCATCAACTTGGGACAAATCACATGTGGGCTTCCACAGACATGGGCTTTAAGAATTAGGAAAAATCTGAAATCTAGCATGGTCCCAAAGTATTGGTCCATTCTAATAATCCCCACCAGATCATAAATGCCCATTTGAAGATTTTTCAATCCTTGCTACTTGTTTATATACCTGTATTTCAATAGAGACTATTAAGTTGAACTTCTGCCTAAAATCTTGAGTTACGTCTATCATCAACTTGAACAATGGACGAACCTTGAATTGCAAGTTTGGTGCAATAGATTTCACAAAAAGCATAACTAGTACATGGCTGCCAGTATCCTATCCCGCGGGTTGGAGCATATGCGTCATACTCCTTTGTCTCTTCATGAGTTTACTAGAGACCACCCAAGTCTCATAGACCGCGACATTTACAGTCAAGCTCGTTTAGGTGTGTTCTTTCAAGAATACTCTGTATGATAGCATCTTTGCTAGCTATAGCCAATAGAAACACATTTAGGCGTGTCTCCAACCTGCCTTACAGATTATGAGAGTTATGCATCTTCACATAGATATGGTTACAAAATACTCTTATCAATGAAACCATTAGCTTATTCTTCCTAGATCCTAATTCACGGGATCTCTAATCACATAGGTTGGGTTACTGATGGCTCAAAATGTATCGAGATCATTGGGGAACCCCAAGAGGAAGGTATGATGAGCACAATAGCAAGTTTTTCCTCAGTTATGAAACCAAGGTTATCGAACCAGTAGGAGCAAGGAAACACCTCCAAGGCGTTGTTTCCAACTTGGAATCCTGCACAACACAACCACAGAACTTTTCCCCCAACTTACAGTGAGGTTGCCAATCTCACTGGTTTGCTGAAATAAAGGTTTAAACGTATTGTGTGGAAGACAATAATTGCTTGCAGAAAGTAAACAGAAAACGGTAAATGGATTGTCGATTGATGGTAAAAGAATGGACCGAGGTCCATAGTTCACTAGAGGTGATTCTCCTTAAGATAGATGACATGTTGGGTGAACAAATTACAGCGGGGCATTTGACAGACACCGAGAAAGCATACATGCATATACTAATCATCTTGACTCTTATGAGATTTGATTGGGCATTACAAATGTTATACATAGACCGTAATCCAACTACATCTATGACTAATAATCCACCTTCAGGTTATCATCCGAACCCCCTTCAGTATTAAGTTGCAAGAAACAGATAATTGCATTAAGCAAACTGTGTAAAGTAAACAATACGATTGTTCTATGAACAAAGGATTGCTATTTTCTCCCTAGTAGCAACATCACATCTAGTACCTTAGAGATTTCTGTCACTTCCCCAGATTCCTAGAGGCATGAACCAACTATCGAGCATAAATACTCCCTCTTGGAGTTGCTAGCATCTACTCGGCCAAGATAGCTACTAACAACGGAAAGCATGTAAGATCACAAATAACATAGACATGATAGAATCAATAATCAATCTGAAATAGCATCTCAATATGCATCGGATCCCCACAAACACAACATGTAGGATTATAAATAGATGATCTTGATCATGAACGGAGCTCACAAGATCTAAACATGGTAGCACAAAGGAGGAGAACCAACCATCTAGCTACTACATGGACCCGTAGTCCAGAGATGAACTATTCACACATCACACCAGAGGCAGGCATGGTGATGAAGAAGGCCTCCAGGGTGATCTCTCCCCTCCAGAAGGGTGCCAGGAAGAGATTCATATCCCTCCCGATCTTGTGATGGAGATGACGGCGGCTGCAGACTCTTTCGTGGAATTTTGATCGGGTCCTTAGGGTTTTCGTCCCGGGAGACTTTTATAGGCGAAGGGGCAAGGTCGATGGAGTACCGGGAGGCCCACACCAGGTGGCGGTGCACCTAGGGCTGGTCGCGCCACCCTAGGGTGTGGCCGCCCTGGTTCCCCTCTTCGTCTCCCCTCCGGACTCCGTGTTGCTTCGGGTAAAATATTGACTTTGGCTTTTGTCCGATCCAGTTCCGAGAATATTTCCTTACTAGCTTTTCTGAAACCAAAAATAGCAGAAAATAGGCAACTGGCACTATGGCATCTTGTTAATAGGTTAGTTTTAGAAAATGTGTAAAAATACTCCAAAGTGTGGACAAAACATAAGAAAGTAGATATAAAACAAGCATGGAACATCAAAAATTATAGATCCGTTTACAACGTATCAACATCCCCAAGCTTAACTCCTGCTCGTCCTCGAGTAGGTAAGTGATAAAAAAGAAGAATTTTTAGGTGACATGCACCATCATAATCTTGATCAGTGTATTTGTAAAACATTGATAGCTGGGATCATAGTACTATAAACATAAGCATGAAAGATAGAGTTCTAACAATAAGACATAGAAACTATGTTATAACATGAAAGGATACAAACAAAAGATTCATGAATAACAATGCTTTGAAAGACATTTGTTTGTTTCACATATAGAAAACATAATGAGAATGGTATTCAGCTTGTCCCTCATAGTGTAGCAAAACATAAATGCATAGGACACCTTCAAAGTTCATAAGGGTGACTAGATACAAATAGTTTAAGAACAAGCAATATCAAAGTTATGAATCAATCAACAAGTTTTGGGACAATGCACATTAAACTAAGAATGGCCATTATGCTCTCTCAATAGGTGCATAAAGATAGAAGATGGAGACTCAACATAAAAAGTAAAAGAAAGGCCCTTCATAGAAGGAAGCAGGGATTCAAGTCTCATAAAGAGCTTTCAAAAATTATGGTACTTATTAGCTTTCAGCTCTCATTGCCCCTATCATAAGCATCTTTAGGTGATTAAGGTTAAAGTGAACAAATATGAGGATATGCTTGACAAGTTATAAGCTGAAAATCTCATGCCCCTTACTTACGAGTACCGTTCCTCATGCTACTCAAGTTTAGTCATAGGTAAGTTCTTGTCATTGTAAGTGCATGTGTATCATAGAGAACCGCCAACGGGGTACCACTTGCCCGATGATACGAAAGAATCCCCATATCAAAATGACAAGGCAAGCAGACAATGAGCATCTCAGCAATCCTTTTATTTCCTATTTGCATAGGCCTCTTTTTTTTCTTTTTTTTTCTTCTCTTTTTTCTTTTCAATTTGCATAGGTTTTTTTATAGAGGATGCTTCATAGATTTCTCACTATGGTTATGCTGCAGGTTTCCATCATGATTAGGCATGGATTAGACCAGCCGCCTAGGCATTTCTCAAACACATATATGAACTCCATGAGCCTTACAAGCTCCCCTTTCATTTCACACCACCGGGATCCATAAGCAAAAGAACATGATATCAACTAAATAAAGTGCAATGTTGAAAGCGTTCCCCATGATAACATGGTTCTGCTAATTCCCAACTTACAAAATGCAAGAATATATGCAACATAGATGGGCACAATGGTTCAACTTTATTAAGTGCAAGAAAAGTAAAGTGTGCCATCAAGTTCGTGAGAGCTTTAATCACTAATTTTCACATCACAAGTTTAATTCGGAAGGTAGATAAAAACATGAATATACTTGGAATAGCAGATGCTAATAGGTAGGTATGGTGGACTCTTTGGAATAACTTGGTTTTATTTGGAGTTGGATGCATGAGTGGAACTCATACTTGGTATGGAGGCTAGCAAAAGACTAGGAGCGACCAACTAAGAGAGCAATAATGGCCATAATCATGCAAAGCGACAAAACATCATTAATTAAAGCATAAAGTGATATTACAATTCGAAAACTAAATGATCATAGAGGCTATGGTGACTTGGTATAGTCTTAACATGGTGTGAGCATGCGCCAAGTCAATCCAAATAAAACATTAAAGGAGAATACCACAATATTATGCTTTTATATGCTAAAACAACGCATGATTCTTTCAAGGCACATTAAGCAATCTCAATTGTTGGTAACAAGTCATGCTACAGCAATAATCACTAAGCATAAAGTCAAAACAATATCAAGCATGACATGATAAAGTCTAAGTCACAGTAAAAAACAAGCTCCTTTATGTACCACTTATAAGCATGAACTTTCCTACTCTTTTCCAATCCAAATCAACCTATTTGAAACCATCATATATGAATGTGGGGGTCCAACCAATTTATTCAAGCAAACGAAACTAAAAACAAAACAAAGACGCTCCAAGAACAACACAATTGTGCATGAAACAATAAAAATGAAGTGTTTGGAATAAAACCTGAGATTTTTATTAATGAAGAAGGGGATGCCTTGGGCATCCCCAAGCTTTGGCGCTTGTACTTCTTGAATATTTCTTGGGGTGACACGGGTGGCATCCCCAAGCTTGATATTTTATCCATACTTCATCTTATCACATTACTCTTCCCTGCACTTTAAAATTTCCTTCATACAAAACTTCACACAATCTTCATTAGCAACATTAGTGTACTCAAGCTAATAAGTCTTTTTGGTTCAGTTCCAATACAAGTAAAACTTCCATTAAAACACAAGCTACTGTAGCACTTCCTTTAAAAAAGTTCAAATGATCAAAGAGAACTCAAAGAGAAAGAGATTAAGTGGCAAATGCAAATAATGGCAGAAATCTGTCAAAACAGACCAACAGGTAAAAACCGATCTTTTCAAAGACCTTCTGTTGCTCAAATCGAAAAGTGTTGAACTAACGAAAGTTGGATAACAACCTAGGGCAGAAGCTCAAACAATTATAGCTCAATCCGACGTACAAAGATTTTTCATGTATTTTTACAGTGAAGCACAAAAATCTATTTCGGGACAATAACTTTCCCAAATCTTACTTCTCTCTCATTAGAGGTTACTCTTGGCACAAAAACCACATAAATATGATAAGGAGAGGTTATTATAGAGGTAATAACTTCCAAGACTCAACAAAAGACTCCTAAAGAAATTTGGGTTATCTCCCAATAAGTGCTTTTCTTTATTGCTTTTGAGCTAGGCATAAGAAGCAAGAAAATAATCAAGTATTCTCAAATGAAGAAGCATTAAGATCAATACCAGAAATATCTTCAACAAGGCAAGGTATCTCATCCAAATAAGTTCTAGAGGATCCTCTCTCAATGCTCTTGGGTTCACTATTGTCAACACCCGGATTTTTAATCCCAGATGCCTATTATGCCATACATCGCAATCCCAGGATTACCATTTTTGCGAGACATAACAGATTGGATACCACAGTACATCATCCATTACAAACCATAATATGGTCTTACACAAATAAAGGATCTCATGATCCAGTCTTAATACAAACAAGTAGCGGAATAAATAGCGTAGCGGTGGGGTCCATCTTCAGTGTCACAGGCAATGCTGATGATGGGACATGATCCTAGTTGTCGTAGGCGTCTTGCTGTCCTCCTTCAGTGTAGTCCTCCTCATAGTCTGGCCACGGGAATAGCCAGGGACAAAAGCCATGAGTACTCTTTAAGTACTCACAAAATATCACTAACAAGTAAGGTAGTTCTAGTAGGAATGCTAAACTCTAAGTTTATTTATAAAGCTAAGTTTGAAACCTAAGCTGAGTTCAGAAACAAAGAAAGATAAAATAAAGTTGAAAAGCACCTAAGTGGGAACTTAGTTGTCATGGTCATAACTCTGTTGTGGTCAAGTCATGTCACAATTCATTTCATAAGTCATTTTGAAAACATCTGACAACAGAACAATATGGCCACTCCAACTGTCCATAACCGCGGACGCGGCTATTCAAATAGTTTGACACTCTGCAGAGGTGGTACACTTTCACCACAAAATTCGATACATCTGTTAGGGATAACCATGAATCATCATACTTAGTATGCAGATAATCAAACATAATCTTTCCTTTACACACTCTAGTATAAGCACCTCTCCTATGAGCTTGGCCTCCCAGCCATGGCCATCTGCCATCCTGGGCAATGCATAGGTGGACAACATTGAGAGGTAGCCTCAGCTCAAACCTCTCCCGCGAGGGAACTAATACTAATGCATATAAACTTCCGACTAAGCCTTACCAATTTAGGTATTGTGGTTGTACGGTAATTCTGGAATGGTATCGCATCCGAACCCAACCATCAGTTTTTATAAAAGGGCTAAGGATCATGCCTCAACATTTTCATCATCATAAACCATTTGTGTTTCTCAAGACATGTCAAAACATCTCAATAGAATGACTCATCATTCCAAGGTTTTCACAAGTCATTTTCACCAAGTACTCCCATCTAAAGTGATCAAGTTTTTGGTTTAACTCCAACTACTAAGTTAAGAATGTTCACTAATGTGGGGTGCTAATCTCAATCTCATGCCATAGAATAACATCTAAGTCTAACTAGATAGGCCAAGTTTTATACTCTTTATGCTACCTATAACAAAGTAAAGAACTTTGGGTAAAGTAAAGAAAGTAAAGCTTGTAAGTAAAACTTGGAGTAGGTATAAGTCAACATGTATAACCAAGCATGCCTAATGCATCTTGCTTAGGTCATCTTGTATAATTCTATCTTGCTAACAATAGCTTGCAAGGGTTAGCTTGCATTGTTAATGATGGCTTGCCTTGGTTGGTGAAGTGGTTGAAATTCTCTTCCTCCTATTCTTGGTAGAACTCCTCCTCGAAGACTTGTTCGGTACTATCGTCTATAAATACATACGGTATACAAAATCACCAAACAATACTTTACTAGTCTATTTAGCACACTAAGGCACACATTTGATGATCTAGTATCATCTCAAACATCACAAGGTTTAATGACTAGTTTTATTTATTTTATTTGAGAAAAGTAATTTCTACTCATTGAAATTAACTAAGATTTAATTTTCTCCAATTAAATTATGGGATCATGTGGACACATGTCATCACCACATATTCTACTATATGGGAATGTCATTTAAAGGTTTGACCACATTTTAATAAGTTTAAGTTTAATATTTAATAATTTAAAGTGACTAGAAATGCCTATATAGCATTATTTTGGTACTAGTCCAAAGTCACTTCATGCAAACCTTAATATTATTACATATTCAGATAGGTATGGTTAAATGTGATTTTTGAGAGTTGAAATCAACTCAAAAGCTATTATGGTTGATTTTAGAAAAATGTTTGAATGTGAAAAAGTCTCTATCTTGTTATATTTCTAGGAGAGATATTTAACTCTAATTGATTTAAATCCAACATGCTTCGATAGAGATTTTTATTATCTTTCCAACAAAATTGGAATCATTCAATTTGGATTTATAAAACTCTCGGAATTGAATTTCAAACTAAGGGACAGAATCTAGTTTAAGTCTAAAATGAAAAAGGTTTATTTGAATCTACTGGGTTGCGCGGGAACACTAATGGGTCGGCCCAGTCTCACTTCACGGCACTGAGGACAGCTGACAGGGGGTTCCACATGTCAGTGGCTCTTTAAACGCGAAGCGGTACGGGGCAACGCGGACTGTAGGATTAGAACTAGGATCTACGGCTCACGTTCATCGTCGACGACGGACACGTCGCCAGCGAGACGGAAACCTAGCGGCGCTGTGGGGGTGTAGTGGGGGCATACCAGGGCTCCATCTAGTGCGGCGATGGGGGCATTTGAACAAGGAGACGACGGCGGGCTCTGGCAAGGTCGCGGGAGCTCCGGGGGTGGACGAAATCGACGGAGGCGTCTCCTCCTCTGTTGCGGCTATCTCCGGCAAAATTCCGGCGGAGGGCTGCTCGAGCTGCTACGGCAAGAGGTGGGGAAGGACCAGTGGTGAGAGGGGAGCTGGGTGGTGTGAAGAAATGGTGTTGGGGAGGCTCCCTTATATAGGCTCGATGAGGCGGCAGAGAAGCATGGGTGGAGCTCGTCGGTGACGACGACACAGGGTGCTAGAGGCGTGGGCAAGGTAAGCGGACGGTGAGCGGTTCCCTAGCGGTCAGCTAGGGCTTAATGGCGATGCTAGGGGTGGTGGATTGCGGTCGGGAGCGTCTGGCGCTCCACGCGGCAGAGGCGGTGCTCGACGCGGTCCACGGCAGCTGTGGGTCGCACGGCGGGGAAAGGGCGTGTCTGGCGGGGTGAGGTGGTCAAGGCGGAGCGGCGCGCACGGGCTATGGTCGAGGGGTGGCTTGTGGAGCTCTGTCAGGGACAATGCGCTGGCATGCGCTGCGCATGGCACAGAGGCTGTGGGCGCAAGCAATTGGAGGTGGTCGAGGGGCTGTCTATGCTTGAGGAAGGGACAGGGGACGGCGGTGCTACCATGCCTACCTTCCTGGAGCGGCGGAAGAGGGCGGAGCTGTCTGCTGCGAGCTGCCCATGCTCGACCGGCGGGCATGGCGTCAGGGTGGCGCTGCACTATGGCTAGGGACTAGGGAGTGGCTGGTTTATGGCATGGTTGGGACTAGGGGAGACAAGGGAGGTTAATGATGTTCAAATGGCTCGACAAAATTTGATCAAAACAGTATTAGTTAGGCAGGTTTGATTCTGCTCACAAGGTGTTCGACACAATGGCCGCATGAATTCAACTTTTGAATTTTTAAATGAATTTTGGTGGAGTTGTTAGTCACATGCTTAAGTATCTGTGGTTGCTAGGATTTGCCAAATTGAATTCATTTGCATGGTTTTTGAAAAAGTGGGATCTAGGTACATACACTTGATTCCATTTTCAAATGTCTTTTAAATTTAGAGTTTGAATTTTTGTGGAAGATCACAAAGTGGGCCTTGGTACATCACTACTTGTACTAGCAAGGGGTGCAAAGATCTACAATTGTTTCTGTTTGAATTTGAGTTCTAGGAACACCCAAAGTGACCTAATTGATTAAAATGGCAAAAGTGACCATTTCCATTATTAATTCTTTTTTATTTCTTTTTCTTTGGATTTTGCTTGGGAATGATCTAGATGATGTGGCATTCATCTTAGAGTCATTTTACAACCATTAGAACAAACAAACATGGCAATTCAAAACAATTCCTAATTAATGCAACACACACATGCATTCTTCTTTCTTTTAATGGGATTTTTTTTTGTTAACCCTAAATTGGGTGATTTGGATCTTGATTAACTTTGATTAAAGTTTTGGGATGTTACAAACCTTCCCCCCTTAAACAAAATCTCGTCCCGAGATTTAAGAAAGAAAAATAGGAACTAAAGAGATCTGGGAACTCAGTCCTAATGTAATCTTCTCGCTCCCAAGTGGCTTCTTCTTCGGTATGGTTGCTCCATTGAATCTTGAGAAATGATACTCCGGGTCCTGGTGGTCCTGTAAGCTTCCTCCAAGATACGGATGAGAACTTCATGATACGTCAGATCCTTGTTGATATCAATGGCTCGGTGATCGATGTTCTTGAAAACTTCGGTCTTCTCCTGCACTTCTAGGCATTTGCAAAGTAACGAGATATGGAACACATTGTGGATGGGAGACATTTCTTCAGGCAGTTCCAGTTGATACGATACTTCTCCTTGATGATTCAGAATCTTGAAGGGTCCGATATATCTGGGGGCTAACTTTCCTTTCAGACTAAAACATTGCGTTCCCTTTAATGGCGAAACTTTGAGATACACAAAGTCTCCGACATTAAAAGTCAGGTCTCTCCTTCTCTTGTCAGCATAACTCTTCTGTCTAGATTGGGAGGTCTTGAGGTGCTCACAGACTTTGTGAACCTTCTCTTAGGCTTCTCGTAGGATGTCGGTTCCGAAAATCTGACTCTCTCCTACTTGCGACCAATTCAAAGGGGTACGACACTTTCTTCCATATAAGAACTCAAATGGGGCCATTTGCAAACTGGCTTGATAACTGTTGTTGTATGAGAATTCTGTGAAAGGCAGACAATCTTCCCATTTTGATCCATACTCTAACACACAAGCTCTTAACATATCTTCTAAGATTTGGTTGACTCTTTCAGTCTGTCCATCGGTCTGCGGGTGATAAGCTGTGCTGAAATTCAACTTGGTTCCTAATCCTTCTTGGACTTTCTGCCAAAATCTCGAGGTAAATTGGGTTCCTCGATCCGATACTATGGTCTTGGGGGTTCCATGCAAACTGACGATTCTAGCAATGTACAACTCTGGTAGCTTTGAACTCTGGTAGGTTGTCTTTACAGGTATAAAATGAGCTACCTTGGATAGTCTACCAACGATGACCCAGATAGAGTCATTTCCCCTACTAGAAGTAGGCAAACCGATGATAAAGTCCATTCCGACGGAATCCCATTTCCATTCCGGAATCTGCAATGGTTGCAACAGTCCTGCGGGTCTCTGATGTTCTTCTTTGACTCTCTGATAGATATCACACTTGGCGATGTAGCTTCCGATTTCTCTCTTCATCTTGTGCCACCAAAATTGCTCCTTCAAATCTTGATACATCTTTGTTCCTCCGGGGTGGATAGAATAAAGAGTATCATGAGCTTCTTGCATGATAACTTGCTTCAGCTCCGAATCTGCTGGCACACAGATACGTCCTTTGTACCACAGAACTCCTTTTTGTCTTCGGTAAATCCAGGTACCTTTCCTGTACCAATACGATGCTTGATTCTGTCGATACTTGCATTTCCCTTCTGGGATTCCTTGATTTGGCTAATCAAAGTGGGTTGAAGTTCAATTCTAGCTAAGAATCCTTTGCTAACTAGCTCAGTTCTAAATTGCTCCAACTCCTCATGCAAACTTGGTTGCTTCTCCTTGATCATGGTGTTTAGCCTACACGACAATCTGCTAAGAGCATCGACTACCACATTGGCTTTGCCGGGGTGATAGTGAATGTCAAGTCATAATCCTTGATTAACTCTATCCATCTCCTTTGCCTCATATTCAGCTCCTTCTGAGTGAAAATATACTTCAAGCTCTTGTGATCTAAGTAAATCTCACAGCGATTACCCATAAGGTAATGGCGCCATCTCTTCAAAGCTAAAACTACAGCTGCTAGTTCGAGATCATGGGTAGGGTAGTTCTGCTCATGTTGCTTCAGTTGTCGAGACAAATATGAGATGATTTTGCCTTCTTGCATCAATACACATCCGAGACCAATCTTGGATGCATCACAATACACATCAAACGGCTTCTTGATATCTGGCATAATCAATATTGGGGCTGAAATCAATCTCTTCTTGAGCTCTTGGAAACTTGCTTCACATTTGTTGGTCCATTCAAACTTCTTGTGTTTCTTCAACAATTGGGTCATGGGTCTTGCGATGATCGAAAATCCTTCTACGAAATTGCGGTAATATCCCGCTAATCCGAGAAATGCACGGACTTGAGTTTGAGTGGTTGGGGCTTCCCATTCTTCAACATATTTGATCTTGGCGGGATCAACAGCGACTCCTCCTGCAGACACAATATGTCCTAGGAATCCTACTTCTTTCAGCCAAAACTCACATTTGTTGAACTTGGCATACAACTAATGCTCTCTAAGGGTTTCAAGGATGATTCTCAGATGTTGCTCATGCTCTTCTTCTAACTTGGAGTAGATAAGGATATCGTCGATAAACACAACGACAAACTTATCTAGAAAATTCATAAAGATCTTGTTCATGAGATTCATGAAATAAGCGGGGGCATTGGTTAATCCAAAAGACATGACCGTATACTCGTATAATCCATATCTAGTGGTAAAGGCGGTCTTTGGAATATCCGTTGCACAAATCTTAAGTTGGTGATAACCATTCCTAAGATCAATTTTAGAGAACACTCTGGCACCAGTCAACTGATCAAATAGATCCTCTATCTTGGGCAAGGGGTACTTGTTCTTGATTGTGACGTCATTCAGCTTCCTGTAATCTGTGCACAAACGGTTGCCTCCATCTTTTTTGTCGACGAACAACACGGGTGATCTCCATGGCGATGCGCTTGGTTGAATCAAGCCTGTTGCCAACATAGCATCCAATTGCTTCTTCAACTCTACTAACTCTGAGGGGTTCATGCTATAGGGTCTCTGAGCTATGGGTCCGGTTCCGGGGATTAGTTCAATAATGAAATCAATATCCCTATCCGGGGCATACCGGGCAATTCATCTAGGAATACATCGGGGTATTCATAGACTACTCTGACTTGGTCTATGGTTGGTAGGGCTAGACTCTTGTTGCACTTGAATTGACGGGGCAAGGTTTCAGATATATGCTCTACTGATACTCCAGAGCTACTGGTCATGGTGATGGCTTTCTTGGCACAGTCAATCAATCCTTTATACTTTGACATCCAATCCATTCCTAGTACTACTTCCAAACCTTTGGTTCCAAGTACTATTAGATTGGCATAAAAATCTATCCCATGTATTCTGATAGGCACAGCCTTGCAATTTTTTCTAGCTTTTGTGGTTGAACCAGGTATTTGAACTATCATGACATGCTTCAAGTTGGTTGGGTGAATCTTACTAGTGCATGCACATTCTTCGGTGACAAATGAGTGCAATGCTCCAGAATCAAACAACACTCTTGCTAAAACTGAGTTGATAGAAAACATACCCAACACTACATCTGGCCCTTCTTGGGCTTCTTCAGCGTTCATGTGGAAGAGACGGCCGTTGCGGTTGTGAGGGTTCCCTAGGGCGAATCTTCTTCCGGGATGAACACGACGCTGCTGTTGAGCTGGGGCATTCACATTGGTAGTGGCGGCAATCTTCTTGGGACACTCATTGGAGTAGTGACCCTTCACTCCACACTCAAAACAAGTAATCTGAGACTTGTCTTTTGCTGCCACAGGCACAACGTCGCTTCCAGTTTTGGGTGCAGTGTTGTTGTTGTTGTTGGACTTGGGAGGTGCATGGTTGAAATTGCTGGAGTTGCCGGGGTGGTTGTTGTTGTTTCCTCCGGACTTCACATTTCCTCCACTACGGTTGGGGTAGCTTGGACGAGACATTGGGGGTCGATTGTTCCGCGGGGCATATCCAGCAGATGGGTTTGGACGATACTTCTGGTGACTGTTGGATCTAGCTTGGTGCATCATCCGATGTTTGCAGTTGTTGTTGGCTTGGTTGATCTTCCCTTCCATCTGCATGATAGAGTCGACTAGCTCTTCGAGATCCTCAAAACGGATGTTGACGAGAACTGTCTACATCTCATCACGCAGTCCGTTCAGGAATCTCTCCTTGTTCTTGGCCTCCGTGTTGATCTCATCAGGTGCATACCTGGCGAGGGACAAGAATCTGTCATGGTACTCCACTGCAGTCATTCTGCCTTATTTTAGCTCTCTGAATTCATCTCTCATTCGGGTGACTAAACCCTGCAGCACATGGGTGTGGCCGAACTTGACTTTGAAGGCTTCCCATATCATCACTTGACCATGGTTCATCGTGCGGGTGCTATTCCACCATGCTCTTGCATCTCCGGCCAGATAGTGGGTGGCAAAAAGAACTTTCTCGTTGGCATCCACTCCGGCGACTTCTAAGTTGTTCTCCATAGTCTGCAACCAATCATCAGCATCCAGTGGGTTTTCAGTCTGGCTAAAGATTGGGGGATTGGTATTCTAGAAGATTTTGAGTTTGGATCCATGATGATCCTGATTCCCATGGTTCTGATTGTTGTGAGCCATCTAGGTGATCTGCTGCAAGGTGGCTAGATTTGCTTGGCGCTCTGCCCTACTAGCTTCACGGTCTGCAATGAGCGTTTGTAGAATCTGCAACATTGGGTCCTGCGATGAGCTGCTCCCTCCTTGGTTTCCACGAGTCATCTAAATATTGAGATAGATAATGGGGTAAGAGGGAAAGTTCTAAGGTTCATGATTTTGGGTTTCCAAGCTAAAACTGTGGGTTTGACTCAGGTTTTGCAACTAACTTCTTTTCATTCAAGCAAAGCACACGATACAAACTCACACACACCACCAATAAAGGAAAACAGATGGTTTTAAGAACCATTCTACAAGCTAAGATACAAGGGACCGATACTTCTCACTCCTACGATAGTGCTCTAGTGCATCTACTCATCATCGATGAAGTCAGAGTCATCATCGTTGGTGTAAAAGTCCATGTCATCATCCTCCAGGTAGTCAACATCATTGCTGAGGTACGAGTCAATATCCCCTTTGATGTTTTCACCTTCCTCTTCTTCTTCTTTTGCTGCAAGCTGAGCTTCTTGCTCCTTAATGGTCTTCTCGAGTTCGGCCACCTTCTTGCAAAGACGGTCGATGGTGCGATCCTTCTTTGCGCGTTGATGGCAAAGTGACTAACGATCCTTAACGAGCAGTGAGAAAGTCTGGGCCTTCTAGGCGGAAATGGCGAGGTTGTGGTTGGCAAACTCTCTAGCATTGTCCAATTCCTTCTGTCTGTCGTATAGCAGGAAGTCGAGGTTCTCCACTTGACACTTCAACTCCGGGTGACTTGGCATCTCTAGAGGCATTCCCATAGAATCACGCCTTGCATAGTGAGCAAAGCGGGTTCCTTGGATCAAGTTGACATTCTGTGCGCAAAGACGAACGAGAGCTTCATGCATTGCCTTGGCTAATCCATCTAGCCAGTTGTTCTCTCTCACGGTGAACTGAATCCTCTCGGACATTGGTGCCTCTAACTTGCCTCGAAGATCAGCAACTACTAGCCACTGTAAGTCTCCTCCTGGGAGTCCATTGAGTTGAGCTCCAAGGAATCCCGGATGCGGACGCTCCAAGTACTCAGATAGTGCATCAAGATCCCTCTCGAAGATAAGTTGGCCTCCGTTGCCCAACTGGTAGAACTTGCTGTACTGAGCTTCCATCTATAAGAATTTTAGGATGAGAAAGTTAGTGAAGTGATCAAGTGTGTCAAATTTTTATGTAGTAATGTAAGAGTTTTTGAGGACATGTATTTTTTTGAGAGAAAGAATCCCAAGGGTAAGAGAGGAAATAAGTTTTCATAAATACTCACTTTTGTTTTTGAAACTAAGTTTTTGTTCGGACGTCCATTCTAACTAGGGTCTCCTATGGTCAGGATGGCTCTGATGAACTTGTCAACACCCGAATTTTTAATCCTAGATGCCTGTTATGCCATACATCGCAATCCCAGGATTACCATTTTTGCGAGACATAACAGATTGGATATCACAGTACATCATCCATTACAAACCATAATAAGGTCTTACACAAATAAAGGATCTCATGATCCAGTCTTAATACAAACAAGTAGCAGAATAAATAGCGTAGCGGTGGGGTCCATCTTTAGTGTCACAGGCAATGCTGACGATGGGAGATGATCCTAGTTGTCGTAGCCGTCCTGCTGTCCTCCTTCAGTGTAGTCCTCCTCATAGTCTGGCCACGGGAATAGCCAGGGACAAAAGCCATGAGTACTCTTTAAGTACTCACAAAATATCACTAACAAGTAAGGTAGTTCTAGTAGGAATGCTAAACTCTAAGTTTATTTATAAAGCTAAGTTTGAAACCTAAGCTGAGTTCAGAAACAAAGAAAGATAAAATAAAGTTGAAAAGCACCTAAGTGGGAACTTAGTTGTCATGGTCACAACTCTGTTGTGGTCAAGTCATGTCACAATTCATTTCATAAGTCATTTTGAAAACATCTGACAATGGAACACTATGGCCACTCCAACTGTCCATAACCGCGGACGCGGCTATTCAAATAGTTTGACACTCTGCAGAGGTGGTACACTTTCACCACAAAATTCGATACATCTGTCAGGGATAACCCTGAATCATCATACTTAGTATGCAGATAATCAAACATAACCTTTCCTTTACACACTCTAGTATAAGCACCTCTCCTATGAGCTTGGCCTCCCAGCCATGGCCATCTGCCATCCCGGGCACTACATAGGTGGACAACATTGAGAGGTAGCCTTAGCTCAAACCTCTCCCACAAGGGAGCTAATACTAATGCATATAAACTTCCGGCCAAGCCTTACCCAATTAAGGTATTATGGTTGTACGGTAATTTTGGAATGGTATCGCATCCGAACCCAACCATCAGTTTTTATAAAAGGGCTAAGGCTCATGCCTCAACATTTTCATCATCATAAACCATTTGTGTTTCTCAAGACATGTCAAAACATCTCAATAGAATGACTCATCATTCCAAGGTTTTCACAAGTCATTTTCACCAAGTACTCCCATCTAAAGTGATCAAGTTTTTGGTTTAACTCCAACTACTAAGTTAAGAATGTTCCCTAATGTGGGGTACTAATCTCAATCTCATGCCATAGAATGACATATAAGTCTAACTAGATAGGCCAAGTTTTATACTCTTTATGCTACCTATAACAAAGTAAAGAACTTTGGGTAAAGTAAAGAAAGTAAAGCTTGTAAGTAAAACTTGGAGTAGGTATAAGTCAACATGTATAACCAAGCATGCCTAATGCATCTTGCTTAGGTCATCTTGTATAATTCTAGCTTGCTAACAATAGCTTGCAAGGGTTAGCTTGCATTGTTAATGATGGCTTGCCTTGGTTGGTGAAGTGGTTGAAATTCTCTTTCTCCTCTTCTTGGTAGAACTCCTCCTCCTCGAAGACTTGTTCGATACTATCGTCTATAAATACATACGGAATACACAATTACCAAAAAATACTTAACTAGTCTATTTAGCACACTAAGGCACACATTTGATGATCTAGTATCATCTCAAACATCACAAGGTTTAATGACTAGTTTTATTTATTTTATTTGAGAAAAGTAATTTCTACTCATTGAAATTAACTAAGATTTAATTTTCTCCAATTAAATTATGGGATCATGTGTACACATGTCAGCACCACATATTCTACTATATGGGAATGTGATTTAAAGGTTTGATCACATTTTAATAAGTTTAAGTTTAATATTTAATAATTTAAAGTGACTAGAAATGCCTATATAGCATTATTTTGGTACTAGTACAAAGTCACTGCATGCAAACCTTAATATTATTACATATTCAGATAGGTATGGTTAAATGTGATTTTTTAGAGTTGAAATCAACTCAAAATCTATTATGGTTGATTTTAGAAAAATGTTTGAATGTGAAAAAGTCTCTTTCTTGTTATTTTTGCTAGGAGAGATCTATAACTCTAATTGATTTAAATCCAATGGTCTTGGATAGAGATTTTTATTATCTTTCCAACAAAATTGGAATAATTCAATTTGGATGTGTAAAACTCTCGTAATTGAATTTAAAACTAAGGGACAGAATCTAGTTTAAGTCTAAAAAGAAAAAGGTTTATTTGAATCTGCTGGGTTGCGCGGGAACACTAATGGGCCGGCCCAGTCTCACTCCGCAGCGCTGAGGACAGCTGACAGGGGGGTCCCACATGTCAGTGGATCTTTAAACGCGAAGCGGTACGGGGCAACGCGGACCGTAGGATTAGAACTAGGATCTACGGCTCATGTTCATCATCGACGACGGACACGTCGCCGGCGAGACAGAAACCTAGCGGCGCTGTGGGGGTGTAGTGGGGGCATACCCGGGCTCCAGCTAGTTCGGCGAAGGGGGCGTTTAAACAAGGAGACGACGGCAGGCTCAGGCAAGGTCGTGGCAGCTCTGGGGGTGGACCAAATCGATGGGGGCGTCTCCTCCTCTGCTGCGGCTATCTCCGGCGAAATTCCGTCGGAGGGCTGCTCGAGCTGCTACAACGAGAGGTGGGAAAGGGCATGTCTGGAGGGGTGAGGTGGTCAAGGCGGAGCGGCGCGCGCGGGCTATGGTCGAGGGGCGGCTTGTGGAGCTCTGTCGGGGACGGCGCCTTGGCGTGCGCTGCGCATGGCGCAGAGGCGATGGGCGCGAGCAATTGGAGGTGGTCCAGGGGCTGTCTATGCTCGGGGAAGGGACAGGGGACGGCGGTGCTACCACGCCTACCTCCCTGGAGCGGCGGAAGAGGGCGGAGCTATCTGCTGCGAGCTACTCGTGCTCGACCGGCGGGCATGGCGTCGGGGTGGCGTTGCACTGTGGCTAGGGACTAGGGAGTGGCTGGTTTATGGCCTGGTTGGGACTAGGGGAGATAAGGGAGGTTAATGATGTTAAAATGGCTCGACAAAATTTGCTCAAAACAGTATTAGTTAGGCAGGTTTGATTTTGCTCACAAGGTGTTCGACACAATGGCCACATGAATTCAACTTTTGAATTTTGAAATGAATTTTGGTGGAGTTGTTAGTCACATGCTTAAGTATCTATGGTTGCTAGGATTTGCCAAATTGAATTCATTTGCATGGTTTTTGAAAAAGTGGGATCTCGGTACATACACTTGCTTCCATTTTCAAATGTCTTTTAAATTTAGAGTTTGAATTTTTGTGGAAGAGCACAAAGTGGGACTTGGTACATCACTACTTGTACTAGCAAGGGGTGCAAAGATCTACAATTGTTTCTGTTTGAATTTGAGTTCTAGGAACACCCAAAGTGACCTAGTTGATTAAAATGGCAAAAGTGACCATTTCCATTATTAATTCTTTTTTATTTCTTTTTCTTTGGATTTTGCTTGGGAATGATCTAGATGATGTGGCATTCATCTTAGAGTCATTTTACAACCATTAGAACAAACAAACATGGCAATTCAAAACAATTCCTAATTAATGCAACACACACATGCATACTTATTTCTTTTAATGGGAAAAGTTTTTGTTAACCCTAAATTGGGTGATTTGGATCTTGATTAACTTTGATTAAAGTTTTGGGATGTTACAACTATTTTCATCAAACGGGTTTTCAGGAACAATCCAATCAAAATTCTTCTCTAAGGCTTCATGCATTCTTACAAGTATAAAAGGTATTGGTATTTTAATTTCCTCTCCATTTTTGGGTTTGGTTTTATCTATCTTTTCTCGTGTACCAATAACATCTGCACACGAGACTAGCATATTGAAACGATCAAAGACTTTTATGGCTTCCTTAACAACATCATAGAATTCTTTAAGCAAGGTTTCCAGAAGAGGAAACCGCACCAGCGGTCCTAATTCTTTCCCCGCAGCTTCAGTTTGGTCCTAAATCTTTAAAATTGCACATCTAGGTCCTAAATGTTTCATAAGTGATTCACGCGAGGTCCTATTTTGCTCTGACCGCTTTGACCTGCCTATGTGGCGTTTTAACCACTGCCACATCAACGGTAGGACCTAGAAGGGATACTGGCCAGACATCTATATTTGTGCCACCCTCTCGCTGTGACACTCCTCGTCATCGGCGCTCGCCTATCCCTTGCAGCTCACCACGGAGACCGACACCGAGCTGGTGCAGGGGATCGCAGCAAGCCACTCGATGCGGTTGGCGGTGCCTAGGCCACGGACGATGGTGGTGACACCAACACTGCGGTGGGCGCTGGCCCATGACAGGTATCGGGAATGAAGAGAACTTGCTGCGAACGCTGGAGATGGTGACGTGGTCCATGGACAGTCCCGTCGGGGAGCTAATCGAGACGGTGGCGGCAAGCCATGTGCACCCCATGTGAGCTGTCGATGATGGCGAGGAGTGTCACGGCGAGACGGAGTGGTGTCGCTGACAGACGTGCTCCGGGTGGTCAGGCAGGCCGCCCTCAGCGAGGACCAGGAGCATTGTATATCCACGGGGTAGTCGGAGGGGAGCTCGAGGCCGAGGTCCCTCCATGCAAGCACCTCCTCCATGTCCATGGTACGGGCAAGAGCAGGACGACGACGACATCCCGCTCCCGCTCCTGTCGTGCCCATGCTGGTGCTTTGTGCCCACGCGCGTCCAGCCACACCTCTGGCACCCCACGATCCCGCTGGAAAACGCTGAAGGTGCTCCGCCGCGGCTGCTTCTGCTGCACCCGGATACCCTTGACGATGCTGTCGTGTCGCCGGCTTCCTCGACGGCGAAGCGGGACACCCGCCTCCTGGCCACCTCGCACGCGCCACCGGCCTAGCTCCAAGGGGGCTTTTCGCAAATATACATGTTTGGCTGGTGCCCATCATGGGCCCTACAGTTGACATGGCAGTGGTCAAAACGCCACATAGGCAGGTCAAAGCGGTCAGAGCAAAATAGGACCTCGCGTGAATCACTTATGAAACAATTAGGACCTAGATGTGCAATTTCAAAGATTTAGGACCAAACTGAAGGTACACAGAAAGAATTAGGACCGCTGGTGTGGTTTCCTCTTTCTAGAATAAAATCTCTCTTTTAGGGTCCTCAATATATTGAAGTTTAAGAAACATTACTTGCATTATGGGGTTAAGGTTAACAAACCTAGCTTCCAACATGTGAACTAAAGATGCTGCAGCAATTTCATAATTTGGAGCAAGTTCTGCTAGGGATCTATCCTCAATATCCTCATGCTTGCTAACATGATTAAAGAATTCTTCAATATTATCTTTCCCAATTATTGAACCACTTCCTATTGAAAGGTCTTTTAGAGTGAACTTAGGGATCAACATGATGAGCAAAGAACAAGGTGACAACTACAGAAAAGGACTAAAAAATTGTGTTTTGATATAAAGAAGCAAACTAGTACAACTATTTTTTTTGTGTTGTTGATAAAGAAACAAGCAAACAAAGCAGAAAATAAACTAAGCAAAACAAAAAACAAAGTAAAGAGATTGGTTATGAGGGACTCCCCTTGTGAAGATGTCCTTGACTCCCCGGCAACGACGCCAGAAAAAGTGCTTGATGGCTCAAAATGTATCAAGCTCGTTGGGGAACCCCAAGAGGAAGGTATGATGAACACAGTAGCAAGTTTTCCCTCAGTTATAAAACCAAGGTTAGTGAACTAGTCGGAGCAAGGAAACACCTCCAAGGTGTTGTTTCCAACTTGGAATCCTGCACAACACAACCAAAGAACTTTGCCCCCAACATACAGTGATGTTGTCAATCTCACCGGTTTGCTGAAAACAAAGGATTAAATGTATTGTGTGGAAGATAGTAATTGCTTACAAAAAGTAAACAGAAAACAGTAAATAGATTCTAGATTGATGGTAAAAGAATGGACCGGGGTCCATAGTTCACTAGAGGTGATTCTCCTTAAGATAGATGACGTGTTGGGTGAACAAATTACAACGGGGCAATTGACAGACACCGAGAAAGCATACATGCATATACTAATCATCTTGAATCCTATGAGATTTGATTGGGCATTACAACATTATACATAGACTGTAATCCAACTGCATCTATGACTAATAATCCACCTTCAGGTTATCATCTGAACCCCCTTCAGTATTAAGTTACAACCAACAGATAATTGCATTAAGCAAAGCATGTAAAGAAAACAATATGATTGTTCTATGAACAAAGGATTGATGTTTTCTCCCTAGTAGCAACAGCACATCTAGTACCTTAGAGATTTGTGTCACTTCCCCAGATTCCTAGAGGCATGAACTCACTGTCGAGCATAAATACTCCCTCTTGGAGTTGCTAGCATCTACTCGGCCAAGATAGCTACTAACAACGGAAAACATGCAAGATCACAAATAACATACACATGATAGAATCAATAATCAATCTGAAATAGCATCTCAATATCCATAGAATCCCCGCAAACACAACATCTAGGATTACAAATAGATGATCTTGATCATGAAGGGAGCTCACAAGATCTAAACATGGTAGCACAAAGAAGGAGAACCAACCATATAGCTACTACATGGACCCGTAGTTCAGAGATGAACTACTCACGCATCACACCGGAGGCAGGAATGGTGATGAAGAAGGCCTCCAGGGTGATCTCTCCCCTCCGATAGGGTGCCAGGAAGAGCTTCAGATCCCTCCTGATCTAGGGATGGAGATGACGGCGCCTACAGAATCTTTCGTGGAATTTTGATCGGGTCCTTAGGGTTTTCGTCCCGGGAGACTTTTATAGGCGAAGGGGCAAGGTCGGTGGAGTACTAGGGCCCCCACACCAGGTGAAGGCACGCCTAGGGCTGGCCACGCCACGCTAGGGTGTGGCCGCCCTGGTTCCCCTCTTCGTCTCCCCTCCGAACTCCGTGTTGCTTTGGGTAAAATATTGACTTTGGCTTTTGTCCGTTCCAGTTCCGAGAATATTTCCTTACTAGCTTTTCTGAAACCAAAAACAGCAGAAAATAGGCAACTGGCACTATGGCATCTTGTTAATAGGTTAGTTCCAGAAAATGTGTAAAAATACTCCAAAGTGTGGACAAAACATAAGAAAGTAGATATAAAACAAGCATGGAACATCAAAAATTATAGATACGTTTACAACATATCAGTTACCACTATGGGTTGACATCCATGGGTCTCAACCCCATCTCCCTCGATGCATTTTCTATCACAATTCGTGATAGTCCCTTTGTAAAGAGATGTATCAGGTTTTTGTCTCTTTGAATATACATAACAGTTATTACTCTAGAGTTTCTCATTTTCTTGACAGATTTCAAATGTATCTTTACGTGTCTTAATGACCTCACATTATCCTTAGAATTTTGACTTTGACAATCACAGTTTGGTTGTCACAATTCCAAAGGATTGCTGACATAGTTTTTTAACCATAGGCAAGTCCATCAAGAGCTCATGCAGCCATTCTGACTCAACAGTGGTTGTGTCTAAGGCAGTAAGTTCTGCTTCCATAGTTGACCTCGTCAATATGGTTTTTCTATGAGACCTCCATGACAATGCGCCAACTCCAAGTATAAACACATACCCACTTGTGGCGTAGAGTTCATCAACATCAGAGATCCAGTTTGAATCACTATATCCTTCAAGCACAGCATGGTGCCCTAAATAGTAAATTCCATAGCTCATTATACCACATAGATAGGACATGACCCTTTCAAGTGCATGCCAATAATCAATACACAGGTTAGACATGAACCTACTCAACTTGCTCACAGCAAAAGAGATACTGGGTCTTGTAGCGCTTGCTAAGTACATGAGAGAACCAACAATTTGTGAATATTTCAATTGATCTGTTGGTTCCTTCTTATTCTTTCGCAATGTTAAATTAGGATCATAAGGTGTTGGAAAAGTCTTGCCATCAATAAAGCCAAATCGGCTCAAGACCTTCTCAACATAATGAGATTGCATTAAAGTAATCCCATTCTCGTTCTTAATAAGCTTGATGTTCAAAATCACATCAGCCTCACCTAGATCTTTCATGTCAAAACTCTTTGATAGGAAATACTTGACTTCATTTATCACTTTCATGTTTGTACCGAAGATCATAATATCATCCACGTACAAACCTAATATAACACTATCGCCCCCCCCATGACGATAGTACACACACCTATCAACCTCATTGATGACAAGGCTAGCAAAAAGTAGAATTCTAGCAAACTTCTCATCGCATTGCTTAGGTGCTTGTTTCAGGACATATAAAGATTTTAACAACTTGCACACCTTTGTCTCTTCACCTTTTACCACAAACCCATCCGGTTGATCCATATAGATCTCCTCTTCCAACTCTCCATTAAGGAAAGTTGTCTGCACGTCCATTTGATGAACGAGAAGACCATAAGTGTAAGCCATGGAAAGTAGTACTCGAATGGTGGTCAGTCTAGCGACAGGTGAATATGTGTCAAAGTAATCTTCGCCTTCTTTCTGTGTGTAGCCCTTTGCTACAAGCCATGCCTTGTACTTCTCAATAGTACCATCAGGCCTTAGCTTCTTCTTGAACACCCACTTACAGCCCATAGGTTTACAACCATAGGACCATTCTAATAATTCCCAAGTTCCATTAGAAAGAATCGAGTCCATTTCATTTTGGATAGCTTCTTTCCAATCATCTGCATCTGAAGATGCATATGTCTCAATAATGGATCTTGAAGTATCGTCCACAAGGTACACGATGAAATCATTACCAAAGGATTTTGCAATCCCCTGTCTCTTACTCCTCGTGGGAGGTTCATCGTCATCCTTCTCAATGACTTCATCATGTGGTTATTCAGAATTCTCAATAGATGCACTAGATTCAGGAAGTATTTCAGAAGAAATTCTACCAATGATATGCATATCTTTCATAGGAAACATATTCTCAAAGAATGTTGCATCACGAGATTCCACTATCAACATGCATATCATGCACCTCGGATTTCACCACTAAAAATCTATAGCCTACACTTCGTTGAGCATATCCTAGACAGATACAATCCACTATCTTAGGTCCGAGCTTGCGTTTCTTTGGAATCGGTTTTGACCTTCGCCAAACACCCCCAAGTGCGCAAGTATGAAAGTGATGGTTTTCTCCCAGTCTACTCCTCATAAGGGGTCTTGTAACACCCTCGAATCATCCATGTGCAGGTTTCAGCACTTCCCGCCAAACCCGCATAGAAACGATTCAAGGATGCCCACCAGGCACTTGCGTGAGGGTGGAAAATGAAGTAATATCATTACACAATAGTTCACGATGGAACCCACATAACATATATATACAACAACGACTCAAAAAGTCAAGAATACAGATATACAATATAAAGATCAAAATCACCTTGAAAACGATACAACATCTGAGTACGGATAAGAAGAAAATTGAGCTAAGAGCCCTGAAGAATAACCAATGGCGTCCATAACCCTGCCCAGGCCAAGCCGAAAGGGTAACCCCGCCAATGACGTCGAACTTATACATGTTAAACAAAATGGATGCCGACAAAGGGCAAAGGAAAAAAGGGAGCAGTCAGTACTGAGGCTAGTACACGACGAGTCTAAAATTCGGTGTCTCTCACCTAGATAGGTATAGTGGACTGAAGCGGCAGCGAAGCATGCACTACACAACCTATAGAGACTCGATATGTCTGTTGGCTATCAGAGAGGGATAAGATATACCTATTCGGAACCAACCTGATACTAACACCAAACATACCCATCCTGGTATTTCTCCCTCAAGACCAAACGAGGAAGTCCTTCCGAGGAAACTCACACAATTGGCAGTTTTATTCATTCATTCCATAGTGGTTATCCAACTTACTACTCATATTAGTTCCAAGTCAAATTATAACAGTAATTCTTTAGTTATAGTTATCTATGATCGAGAAACTGTGCTCTTGGTCATCCATAACCGCGGACATGGCTTTTCGAAAAGATTTAACCCTGCAGGGGTGCACCAAAGTATCCACACACACTTCCACCCTTGTTGGCAGATCGGGTAGGTGCAAGATCATGAAACATACACCCAATAGTATGTCGACGGGGCTTCGGACTCGATGTTTCCCAGACCCAAAGAAAGTACATGGGGGCCACCCCACTAAGCTACCCTCAACAAAGTCAGCCGGCTCTGAGATGGACCAGGGTTCGTGATAGTGGCTATAAACGACTAGGAATACAAAGTGTGACTGGGCTTATCGATACTGCGTAAACATTCCGCATTTGTTCCTAAACAATACAGGTGCTCCACACGCAATAGTAAATAAAGCAATAAATTATGGCTTAAGTACATGATAGTAATAACGCCCCGAACTAGTTTATGGCCCCCAGCATAGTACTTTGAAATCAGGTAGTAAGCCGATAGGAGTGCCCACACACCCCACATGTCGTAAGCGTGCTCGATCTCGGAATAGGTGTAAAGAACTCGGGGGCCTAGGTGGACACACGTGGGCGGGTAAAAACCAAATAACATCTATTACCCACCGGTGCCTCTACATTATATCTATTTTCAGCATTTTAATTGACAAGTTGTAATGAAAGTCATGGTCATCTCCACCATTAAACATCTGACAACCTCCCGATGATGGTGGAGCATCGACGATGCGCCACACACCTGAGCAAGCGATTATGACTCGCAAGGTTGTCTGTCTATCAAACAACAGGCAATAGGAGGTGTCCAAGGTAATATAGGCTGCAGGGGATATAACCAGTATAGAAACTAAAGCATCACAACACGGATAGAAATAGATCCACATGAGGAACTAAAGACTATAAATGTAAGATAGGTAGAAAGGGGAGAATGCTCGCTTGAGAAACACTATCGAAGGTTCACCAGAGAATGGGTCGAAGCTCGCGTCAACTCAAACATCCTAATTCGTGAAGAAGCAAAGCACTAAAATAAACACCAGATGCACTATTTAATTCTATGGCAGAAGATCAGCATGATGCATGTATGATGCATACATGGCAAATATGTGGTACAATTAGGCAATATTAAGTGGAACCAGGGTCCCGACAATTAATTAGAAGGCTCATGTTGTCTAGGTACCCCTGCAATTTAAATGTTGTCTTACCAAGGCAAAACATGGTATCGGTTTGCTACACAAATTTAAATGGATCCAACATAAGACTAGAATATCCCGCATATAGTCTCCATATTTAATTATTAGGCGAGTCGACAAAATACCCCCAAACAAATGAATATGTATGCGGCATGAACAATTTATATGCAACAAGATAGATGTGATTTATAAAATAAGGGCTATTGGATAGGGGTCACACATTTGAGGTTCGAAGAGCTTGGGGTTCGACACGATAGGGTTCGGTCTTCATATCCGTGAAGGAGGACTCAGGGTCTTCGGGTCCAGGGTCTCAGTGCTCCGTGTAAAAGGCCTCGGGGTTTCCGTGATGGAGGTCTTGGAATCTGACGCCATTAACTTCGGGTTTTCGGCTTCGAGGTCGAAGTTGACGAAGCTTCAGTACTGCTTCATTGTTGATGGCGGACTTGAATAGACGGAACTAGGTCCAATATGGTCCTCAGGTTTGTCTTTGCACACCGAGCATCGAAGGTCTTGTCAAGATTATCCTGGGACGGCGATGTTCTCTGCTTGTATCTGAGCAATTCCAATATCCTACCGCAACATCACCATGGCCACATACCAATCGGGAGGAGAGACACACATGAAAACGGAAACCCAGGCATGTGATAAGCCGAAGTGGGGCGTCGTGTGCTGCTTCCGAGGAGGCTGGAGGTACGCGACAAAGGCGGGGCTCGATGGACGGAGGAGAGCGACGGGACGGTGTTCGCGGGGCGGACTTGCTGGCGCGAGGGATGGCGCAAGGAGGACACGTGGGGTCGGGGATGGCGAGGCCGACGGTGGTCTGCGGCGAGGTCTCTTAGAGCAGGGGCGGGCGCAGCCAGGAGCTTGCAAAGGAGGCCGGACTGAATGTGGCGGGGTGCTTTGTGGGCTTGGAGAAGGGGCGGTAGAGGCCAGGGAGCTCGAGATCGACCATGGTGGCGGAGGTTGAGAGAAGGGACGAACTCGCGAGCGGGGAGGTAAGGCGAGGTCGAGGATGGTCATGGCGCGGGGTGGCATCGGGCGGCCGGAGGGGAGGCCGGTGAAGCAGAGGCGGGGCAACAAGGCAGGGGTGCGTGTGAGGATGGGTCGTGGCGCTAGAGACGTGGAGACGGTGGGCAGCCTCGCGACCGCGGTGGCGGGGCCTATAGAGGAAGAGAGAGGCGGCAGACGGCGACGAGGTAGGTGGCGGTGCTGCTCACAGGAGTTGGGAGTTGGTGAGGAGCGGGCGAGCGATGCGGTACATGGGAGGTTGCGTGCAGGGGGGAGCGTGCGGGAGGGTGATGCGAGCGCTAGAAAACTTCCCGACAGTTGTCGTAGGAGCTTCTCGCTGCACCTTAACGGTTGAGACTCTAAGTGGAGAGTGATGTAGTAAATGGAAGTCTTCCCCAAGAGGGAAACTCGAGGGTTTAAATATCGAACTCTTGGGGAGCTATGTGTAAGAGAATGATCCTCTTTGTTCTTCGTCAAGAAATCTACAAAATAGTTGTAGATTGTTTTGTGCCCTCAACCTCACCAAGTGGTTGTCAAGCACAAGGTGTATGTAAGCAAAACTCAAATAAAATACAATACAAGTAAAATGCAATGCAATAGTAAAGTAAATATGCAATGGTGGTAAATGCAACAGAAATGTTGTTTTTGGGTTTTGGTTGGTGTTTGCAAGTATGAGATTTTTTTTTATTTTTGGATTTAATTAGTACTAAAAATAAAAAAGTGATGTAGATGTGTTGGATAGTGTTTTCTTATGGTTTAAAATGGACCAGGGTTCATGGTTTCTCTTATGCACTCTCTCTTTGAGTTATGATGGACACGAGACACTCTAGTTGACATAATATTGGTGCAACATGTGAAAGTATGGATAGCAATTCATATGGGCATCACGTCCTAACATAGATATGTTATTGTACTAACAATTCACTTATAATCCACTAGAAAGGGGGGTCTCCAAGCATTCTCGTATTAAGAATAATCTCAGAGTATAACATTAAGTTCTATGACATGAAGTTGAAATAAGAACATACTTGATCTAGGCTAAGCATGGCATTTTCTTTATCCCTAGCCAGGCAACTAAGTAAGGTAAACACCCAAGTGATTCGCAAGTTTTACTGTCCTACCCGCAAGATCACCCTCGTTACTCCAACTAATGCACACGTTCCCCCCCACACGCTCCCATATACAAGTTTGATCAAAACAAGTAAACAATAACGGGGTACATGATATGCATCTATTCATATACTTCCAATACTAAACAATTGCAATCTCAAATATCAACTATATAAAGATCCACCACATAGGTAATACAAATATGACCGTAATCATGTTATGCAGCTCATCGGTTCTAATACAATCGAGATCATGAGAGAGAGAGATACAATAGCTACTGCCACAAACCCATAGTACAGGGGTGTAATACTCCCCCTTTATCACGGTGAAGGTGCCGGAGTCATTGGAGGAGGTGGATATCACACCGGCAGTGCCTGATACCTTCGATCCGGATTACAGATGTAGTATAGCTCTTTTTCCTTAATAGACCTAGGTTATCGAATCCTTGGGAAGCGGAAAGCGTAGTGAAGTTACTTTAACGGACCTTTGGAAGTTTTAGAATTCTTTTTGTGTTTTACCGAACCTAGAGTTTGTTGTCTTTTGTTGTTGTCGATGATGGAGAGAGGGCCTAGGGTTTTTGATTTCACCTGTAGCTGTGCAAAACATCTGATGGGAACAAAAGATAATAATAAAGTATGCATGTAATTGTTAGAGTAAGATAATTATATGTGGGCAGTGCATCCATAATTCCTATTGCCTCCGCAACCGCTTATAGAAATAACCTACTAGTCTCATCCATAGAAGAAAGTGAACTAATGATATGCATACTGATGTCACCGTTAATCCCAAGTAAATCCCTCACATACAGCCGTACTACCCCTTCTGTCACTAGGGTTCCCAACCTACAGATTAGTCATTACTCATACTCCCTCTACCTGGCTCAATCCTCGGGGTCTTGGGTACCTGACAAGTCATTGGACTGAGGCAAGAGAGGATTAAATAATCATCATGTCATACAAACTAATACATGATCCCATCTATGATAAATAACATGCACAAAAACTACATGGCTAGGCCGAAGCCCTTAGCCCAAGGAGAATTACTCACACATAGAGATGAAATCAAAGATCATAAACATTGCAATGGAAATCATGAGATTGATAGCAAATAGTCTTACAATGTCGCCAATCGTATATGAGATGTACTATTCTAAGTGGTGGAATATGGATATGGTGGTGGAGAAGGGTTTGGAGATTAGATCTAAGTCTATTCCTCCGGCGGCTCTTCAGTGTTGTGGATGCAGGGTTCTGGGGGCGGCTTTACTCTTGTGGGCGAGGGAGGAGCTCTTTTCTCGTCGCCTGAGGCCTCTTTATATAGGGGTCCCTTCACAAAAGTTGTTCTGTTTGACCTAGCGGTGGCGGCGGCAACTATACGACCGCAACTATATGGCCGGAATTTTATTCCTGCCATATAGTTGGTCGTTAAAGCGTCTGCCTCCACTTCACGACTCCTGGTTTATTTGGGTTGTTGGAAATCTCGTATCTTTGACTTTAATGTAGTGATTCCATCATCAAATGTCATTATCTGCGTAGGGAAAAATAGCAAGAAAGGATTGCATACCCCTTTGATCATTAGGCATTAGTGGCAGGGTTTAGAGAGATATTTCATCAAAAATATGAATAATATCCAGTTTAAATGTGGATGTAGATGGCTATATTTCAGAGCCATCAACCTCCCCAAGCTTAAACTTGGTCGTCCTCGAGCAAGAAAACCAAAATCAAAAAGGAACTCAACATTTAAACTGAAATAACGAGATGATGATCTTACCCATGATTGGTAGTCTAATGTTTCCTCCACTTTATAAATCTGAAAACTTTAGCATAGATAGAGTAGTGGCGAGCATATCATATGGGTTTTATGCATCTTTATAGCGCAGCAAAATTATTATCAACATGGATGATTCAAATGAGTAAACTTTATTCCATGTCATGTAATCAACTTATAGGCTTGCCTTTGAACAATAACATATAATCATGTAAATTTGAGAGTGTGAGAGTTGTCATGAAAATCATATACACTAGAGTATCTCAATTCTCCCACATCAATAAATCAAGACTTTTTAGGCACTACTTTGCCATTCATTGTCCTTCAAGAATTTCAGTTCTTAAGTAATTGAGAGCATGCCAAAAAAAATATTAGTTTATCGGGCTGTGATGGACACTTGTGGCATCACTAAGGTTTTTATTCCTTTTGCACAATGATTACTCATATCAGCTAGAGGAGTGATTCCATCATGAACACAACTACCCGTGAGTGCTAAGAATTTTACCCACTATAGCATTGCTGCTACATATGTTTCATCAAGTCATAGCCAAAATCTAGGAGTTTCCTCCATGAAGATCGTTCGTAGGCCAGCGGAGTTGTCGGCATCCCATGAAGTTTGACACGCATAAAGCTATATCATTCTTATGATTAACAAGTTAAACTTTGGAATGTCACAAAAACCGCTAAACATTAATTCAATCGAACAAATCCTTTTAAAGAGAGCTATCAAGTCGATCATTATTTTCCATGGTGTTGAGTGTCTCTAGAAATAAGCCTTCAAGACTAAACACTACAACACCCAAGCCTACAATTGTGAGACTTTTTCTTATTACAATTGTTTAGCAAATTTTTAGGCAAGACTTGGTTAACTACAAGAGCTGGAACAAAACGCACCCAACTAAATACCCATGCAAGCAAAACTTTACTACAATATAAAGACTCTCTCCACCAATATAATATCTCAACATTTACTACTAATTAGCATGGGTTTCTCAAACTTCATAAGTGGGGTGTCATAAGGCATACCTCTCATGTTTGGTTCCACTTCTTTCTTCCCTTTTAATTCGTTTCTTGGAAACTCGAAGTCAATCACTCTTCCTGCAATACACGAGAACCTCGAGGTGGAAAGAAAAGAAAGAGGGAAAATAAAGATAAAAGGAGAAATCTTTTTGTTGTTTTTGAGAGAAGGGATTAAAGAATAGAAAATTGGCGGCAAAGCTCGGCTAGAAAATCTCAAAAACAAATAGAAATAACTAAAGATAAAGTGTTGGGGAAACCAACACGAGTGCTTATAAACTCGAATTAAAAACATAACCTCAAAATAAATAAAAGCAAATGAACACCAAATAAAGATAATGAGGAAACTTCCCCAAGATTAGGCTTTTGCAAGCCCTTCAAATCATTGTGGTGGTGGGAAAAGCCGTTACTCCAATTCACAAATTGAGTTGATAAATTACTAGTTGTTCCTCGGAGGTTCAAGGAGAGGCTATGCATCCTCTCCATAGTCCCTCCAAGTTCTTGGAAGTCTTGGTATGTAGCAAACCGGGTTGGTGGTAGCTCCTCTTGATAAGGAACTTCTTTCTCCTCTTCTTGGTCCTCATCCTCATCCGGAATCTCCTCCTTGGGTTGGTGTTGCTCAACCTGCAAGTCATATAGCGAACGCCCTTCCTCGATAGAGAAAAGACCATTAGGCATAGGAGCGGGGTAGAGACACCCAGCTCCATCAATGTGCAAGTCATAAACACCACCTCTCCTAGTGATCATTCCACAAGGGCTTTAAAGTAGAGAAACCAACATGTCACTCACCTTGCACAGATTGCAACTCACCTAGGTCGATGCCTAGGGCAATGTCAAGCACGGTGATGACGCCTCCACCTGTGATTAGTCCTTGGATTTGGGAGGATTGGTGCTCCAGGTAGCGCACAAGGATTGCACCCAAGTTGAGTGACAAGTCGCAGTTATTGTAAGCAGCTTTTGCAAGGACTAAAATGTCCTCGTCACTGAGTCTCGTGAACTCATTTCGTGCCTGCAAGGTGTTAGCAATAACATAGAACAAACAATGAATTGCAGGATGTTGAATATTCTTCCCCTTGCTTACTCTAGAAGTGAAACTCATTCCATTATAATAAAGTTCAGGGGAAGGGTCTAAGCCAGTAAAGGATGTACGTAGGGCATTAGCATCATTGTTTGGAAAATTAAAACATGCACACCATTCATCTAGTGATAAGGCATAATTGTTGTTCATAAGTCGGAAAGAAATCATGTCCTCTCCATGCCATTGTTTAACGATGCTTTGCAAAGAACTTAAAAATACAAGAGTTAACCGGCGATAAGTAGGCACATCATTGAATACAAAGTTTTGCAGGCCAATCCTATTGCAAAGTAAATTGAAGTCATCAGAAATACCGAGTTGGTTCAATATAATGGGGCAAGCCCATTTGGTTGCCTTCACTTCTCGGTTCTTGATCTTGTTGAAGCGATCATGTTGGAGCTCATTCCTGAACCGTATTCCCATGCGTTCTTGAGTGACAGCCCGAGAAGTGCTAGCGACGGCACGAGCACAAGTTTGGCTCCTTGTGTTCATCATCTAAAATAATAAGGAAAGACAAAAATAAAACTTTTTGATCCAACAATAATAAGCATAACATATTCCTCATCATAGCACACTAAAGAATCTCCTCAAATAATAATCTAGGCAAGAGAATCATGGAAATTAGTTCATAGTAGGCCTCACCCTAGATTGATAATGACAATAGATCGAAGATGAATTTGCAAAAAGTAATTGGAGGATCAGAGGAGAAACATACTATAGATCACTTGTGTGCGAGGAAATCGAACGAAATTGAGTTGAGATTAAGATCCCTTGAGGTTTTGAGAGAGTTTGGAGGTAGAAGAGAGAAAAAGGATTGAAGTTTTGGGGTTGGAGGTACCTCCCGTGGTGATTTTGTGGTCGGACACAACTATACGGGTGGAACTATACGGCTGGAACAATGTGTTCCGACCGTATAGTTGGCCTGCTGTCAAAATTTTAGGGTTTCCACCTGGCGCCGCAACTATTCGGCCAGAACAATTTGTTCCCACCGTATAGTTGTTCATCAAACCTTCTGTACCTGGAAAAGAAATTGTACGAAAGTATCGATATCTATACGATGGGAACTATACGGTCGGAATTTTTATTCCCACCGTATAGTTGGTCGTTAAACCTTCAGTACTTATGAAAGAAAAATTGTCAATGGTAATAATTTCTATATGGCCAGAACTATAAGGCCAGAATTTTTATTCCCGTCGTATAGTTGGTCGTTAAACCTTCTGTAAACATCAAAAAGATTCTATTTCTTCGAGAATTATTTCTTATCCTGAAACTTAGCGAAATACCTTGTTTTTGACTGAAAAATGACAGTAAATATAGTCGACCAACATCAGCATGTATTAAGCAGGATTTTTAGTACCACCGAACTTCTTCTCCTCAACTGGATCTTTCTAGCACTCTATTAAACATAAACTTAAACTAAAACTTAAAGACTTTACTCAAACCTTTATTTCACATGGGTTTCCTCCCATGAAGCGCTATTTTATGGTTAATAGCTTGACCTTTATGTTGCTTACTTAGGCTAGATGAGTGGAACACCCACTCCAAAATAGTTGGCCTTCAAAGTGATGGCCTCCTTTTCATCATGCTTGGCTTTCTTCTTCCTGGGAAAATGAATAACAAAAGGATCTTGCGAAGGCAATTGAAGCTTCACGTTCCCTTCATGTAGATTAATCAAAGCCTTAATAGTTCTTAAGAACGGACAACCTAATATAATAGGAGCAGTAGCATCTTCAGGCATGTCAACAATAACAAAATCAATAAGAGCAGGACAACCTTTAATGTATACTAAAGTATTCTCCTTAATTCAGCTTATTTGTAGGTAGAATCTTCTAGATGCAATTTTAACTTAGTGATTTCAAAAGAGCCAAGATTTAACTTATTAAAAAGACTTTTTGGAATTGTTGAAACGCTTGCACCTAGATCACAAAGTGCAGCTATCTCATTGATCCCAGTTTTGATCTTAATAGTAGGCTCAAATATATCATCAAGTTTCACAGGTAGTTTTTCAGCAATTTTCTTATATTCTTCCTCAATCTCACGTACCTTTATTGCTACCTGATTAACAAAGTGTTGGTACATGGCTTCTTCATTTCCTTCACTTACCGGAATCTTGATATTGATCCTTTTTACAAGATCTTCAACGGTGTAATTTGGTGAAGGAGCATTACTATAATCAAGTTCTTCAGGCTCCTCCCTTTGGATTCTTATCATCTTGAGATCTTCAACAGGATTGGGCTCAGATTTACCTGCAAATTTAGCTAGAATGAGAGTTTGACTCTCGGTTATCTTACCTAGCTGTGCCTCAACAATCCTCGTTCTTTCTTGGAGGTCCTGCAAATCATTCCTCAAACTAACAACTTGGTTAGATAATTTACCAAGCATAGCATCATGGTTCTCCATTATTTTAACAAGGATATTGTTTTGCTCATTTTGTGAGACTACCATTACTAGTTCCCATATTATTATTAGAGCTACCTGTGGGACTAGAATAATGTTTCTGAAAATTAGGATTATAATTCCTTTTCCAAGCATGGTTATAATCATTACGAGCTATGAATTCTATTTCTTCAATATTTTATTCTGGGATAGCTCTTACCTGGCTTTCCTTACCTTTTACGGCTAATATGAGCTCATCCAACTAAGCATTGAGTTCTTCATTTTCTTGTGGTGAGACGCAGTTCACCTTCTTCGTGTTTGATCTATCCACATGCCATTGGGCATGGTTGTCTTGCATATTGTCTAGCAGCTGCTTTGCTTCGGTAATATGTTTACCCGTAAATGTTCCTCTAGCTGCAGTATCAGGCATAGACTTAGACACAGGGTTAAGAGCATTATAAAATAAATGGATAATTAACCAGTCTTCCATTCCGTGACTGGGACAATTTCTCATGCATTCTTTCATCCTCTCCCATGCAAGCGCTAGTGGCTCACACTCTTCCTGTCTAAAACCAGTAATATTATCTCTTAGTTGCATAGTCTTTGCAGGTGGGAAAAATTTATTCATAAATAAAGAAGTACATTCCACCCATGATGTAATAGTATTTCTAGGCAAAGATAGCAACCATTCTTTTGCTCTTCCTCTAAGAGAGAAAGGAAATAAACGCAACTTGACCGCATCGGGGTTAACATCTTTTATGTGCATCATATCACATATTTCAGTGAAAGTGTTCAAGTGCATACCTCCTTCCTCAACAGCAGAGCCTCCAAATTGATTTTGTTGAACCAAACTTAAATGGTGGGGATTAATTTCATAATCATCAACAGTAATTGCTAGCTGGGTAATAGGAGTATGCAAATAATCATTGTTGGGAGTAGAAAACTCCCCAAGCTTCTTTTCAGCCATATTTCCTATGTTTTGGGGTTTTCTTAAATAGAGACTTATAATAGTAAAAACAAGAATTTAAAAACTAAGTATTTTTTTTGGTTTTTCAAATAAAGACTGAAAGCAAACTAAAAAAATAAAATAAGAATTAAAACTAGCAGGGTTCTTACTAACCTCACTAGGGTAGCTATTGCTTCCCCGACAACGGCGCCAGAAAAAGGGTTGATACCTTCGATCCGGATTACGGATGTAGTATAGCTCTTTTTCCCTAGTAGACCTAGGTTATCGAATCCTCGGGAAGCACAAAGCATAGTGAAGTTACTTTAATGGACCTTTGGGAGTTTTAGAATTCTTTTTTTGTTTTACCGGGCCAAGGGTTTGCTGTCCTTTGTTGTTGTCGATGATGGAGAGAGAGGCCCTAGGATTTTGGTTTCACCTATAGCTGTGCAAAACATCTGATGGGAATAAAAGATAATAATAAAGTATGCATGTAATTGTTAGAGCAAGATAATTATATGTGGGCGGTGCATCCATAATTGCTATTGCCTCTGCAACCGCTTATAGCAATAACCTACTAGTCTCATCCATAGAAGAAAGAGAACTAATGATATGCATAGTGACATCACCATTAATCCCAAGTAAATTCCTCACATATAGCCGTACTACCCCTTCTGTCACTAGGGTTCCTAGCCTACAGATTAGTCATTACTCATACTCCCTATACCTGGCTCAATCCTCGGGGTCTTGCGTACCTGACAAGTCCTTGGATTGAGGCAAGAGATGATACAATAATCATCATGTCATACAAACTAATACATGATCCTATCTATGATAAATAACATGCACAAAAACTGTTGGAAATATGCCCTAGAGACAATTACTTATAAGGACTATTATCATATTTCATAAAGTTTATGATTAAGTTTTATATCATGCTATAACTGTATTGAGTGGAAACATCAATACACGTGTAATATACAAACAACCAGGGGTTCCCAGTGAAACTCTAGTCACTGGTTCATTGGTCAACAAATGATCAAGTTTCCTGATCATGTGGCATTTATGCCAGTTGGAAATGGAGTCAACTCATTATGAGAATGAGATGATGAACTAATACCCAACCTAAACATCGTGACCCGATCATGTCACGAAGTTCAAGTTATGATGATTAGAAATGGATCCTCGTAGACTATTCCTTAGACCGTGAGGCTATATCAATCATTGTCGCCCGAGTGTGCTTAGATAGCATCAAGCGCCACTTGGTAATACAGTGGTTATAAAGGTGTGTTCAGGTACTCGGAGGAAACCATAGAGGAAATATATGTCAAGAGCGGGATTTGTCCGTCCATGTGACGGAAAGATACTCAAGGGCCCACTCAGAGAAGTTATATCCAATAGCTGCACATCATGTGATTTGATCATAGGGATATCACTTGTCGGAACGTGTCAAGTAGCATTGTTCGGTAACGAGATTGAACACGACATGGTGATGTCATTGATCAGATCTCGGACAATGCAAGTATCGAGAGAGTGTCCCGGTTCAAACGACGAAAGATCTTCGTGGAACGCACAGGGGTCACATGGCCATCCAGGTCTCTCTTTCGATCATTGGTGCGGGAGTGTACCGACCATGTCTGGAGTGTTCCCGAACCGTGGGGTATCACGCTTAAGGAATTGATGATGCTTAGAGAGTGTTTATAGGATCGGTAGAATCGCTGAAGAATAGTAGAGAGAAAACCGGAAGGGTTTCAGTAAGTCCTGGGGATGTCCGGAGTGCAGGTGGAAGTGTTCCATAGCCACAGAGATTGAATAATATGTGAATGAATGTTAAATAATTATTTAATCATTTATTCATAATTATTTAATAAAGAGAAAATCAATTTAAAAGGTCAAAAGGCTTAATGAGCCAATTCCCGGAGGGGAGAGGGCCCAGTAGGGAAAGGAGAGAGGGAGAAGGGACAAAGGGGTGTCCAGATGGGCCAAGCCCCCCCCGCAGGCCCACTAGGTCTGGCCGACGGCTTCCCCTCCCCTCCTCTCCTTTAGTCCCACCCCGGGACTTTGAGGGAGGTAGTACCTCCTTTTCCCCTATATATAGTGGGGGTATTTGGCCAGATAAATACACACAATATTCAATAAAGGTCTTCTCACTTTTGGGAAGACCTCCAATTATTATTCTCTCTCTCTCTCTCTCTCTCTCTCTCTCTCTCTCTCTCTCTCTCTCTCTCTCTCTCTCGTGACCGTGGTCCCAAGTTCGGACTGCGCGAACGAGAGACATCTTCACCGTGGAGCGCTGTCGTGCTGCGAGATTCGGATCCAGGAGCTCTACTTCCACAGCTGCTGCTAGATCAGGGAAGCAAGAGTCATCGTCAGGCACCGAACGTGTGTAACTCCCCGCGAGGTGTCACACTTGAGGCACTCAAGTCGTTGGAGCCACAGGAGCGCAAGGACTTCATCACGACCTTGAGGTCTGCTTCGGCTCGTCTACATCAACCACGCTGTCCCGAGCGTTGACAATGCTTTTCGGTCTTCAAGAGTAAGTTTGCGAAAAGCCCCTCCCATTACTGTATTACTAATAGATAGGTCCTAGCAACATCAGGGGTTTAGGGGCATAGGGTAAAAATTTATTGTTTCCATGCGCGGAACCCCTACAGTGGTATCAGAGCTAGATCTATGAGTAGTAATGCTAGTGCGGGTAGAACACACGAGATGTAGCATGTGGGCGTTGATCTTTTAGTTGTTACCCTCCCACGTGTACTTGTGCATACCGCAGTAATGCTTGATGAAGCAGCCCCCAACCGACTTTACACGTTCATTCGCGAGACTAGTCCACGCTTGACATACAGCTTGTACCGTATAAAGTGGCTTAAGGGGGTGTCTGTCTCTCTCGCATTAGTTGGTATGCCATTTGCAACGGAGGGCCCCTAAAGGGGTGTAGTAGAGACAGCTACTTGATCAATGTTGTGCTGAAAGTTCGTAGGTAAGAATGGTTCTTGTGCGAAAGCCCATTCATCCACGTAAAACATGCAAAGATAAAGTAGAGGCGTCTAACTTTGTTTTGCAGGGGGCGTTTCTTTGTGATATGGTTGTGGCAAAGGTAAAGTGATTACCTTATGTTACGTAGTAGTAGATAGTCACAGAGGTGATGGACTACCACGCCGGAAAGACACTGGTACCCTGGTGTCTACGGCGTCGGAACCCTGGTGCCAGAATCCGGTGACGACGGATGGAGATCACGACGTGAAGGACCATATCACATCGCATTTACATTCAATGTTATTGTTTGTATATCTTATTGTAGTATTAGATAGTCGACGATAGCCTAATGAGATGATCCCTTTTAAAATTACCAACGATTGTGTTCCCCCTTAGTGTGTACCACCAAGAAAGTTCTTCGGTATGAGGCGATCCATGGTACAGGCGTGGGTGTCAGACATATCTACATTTGCATACTGTGGGTGACGAGGGTTTAACTCGTCAATGCCCATTGTTATGGACTTGGGTTTTGGAGAAGGAGGGAGCACTAGAGACATCTATCGGCTAGCAAACAAGCACATAGGGGACTCGAAGATTTACCCAGGTTCAGGCCTCGTAGAGGTCCCTACTCCTGCTTGTCTGCTCGTGGAATTATCAAAGGAATCGAAGATTACAATGGTGCGCAGATGCAATCTGGCGAGGGTTGTGGAAACTAGGGTTGCGTGTGTCCTCCTCGCTGCCCCTCCTAGCCTTTATATGGATAGGCTAGGTCTCGGGTAGCAGGTCGAGTCGGTTACAGGTTAGGGTTTTCCCCTTTGAACTTTCTATCTTTAACTTCTTCTTGTTCTTCAAGCAATCGAGAGTCCATAGGTTACTCGAGTTCTTCATTTGGGCCTTGGCGACACTGTGGGCCTCTACATATTCAGGCCGTATATACCAAGCTCGAGTACCTATAGGGTATACCCATGTCAGTAGCCCCTGAGTGTCCTGTGGAATCGCAGATTTGACTGGAGACTTTATGAAGCCTTCGAGTGCATGATTGAGTATGTTTTTCGACTGCTTTGTTTATGTCATAGGGATTGTTGATGTGCGTGCTTGATTTAACCGATGTACCGGTATCAGTTAACTACCTTAGGGTAAAACAATGCCATCTACTCGAACTCGAGTCCCTGGACTCGAATCCGGAAAAATGCTGGTGTAATTCGACTCAAGCTACGGAGGTCTTACAGGAGTCGAATTCTAGTGTATGGGTGTGAGCACTCGACGCGTCCGTCAAGGCATGTTCATCCGTGCCTGTAGGCACGGATATATTTCTGATAGTGCGCAGCAAATGTGTTGCCAGGCCTTATTACGCTGTAAGCGCAACATCTGAATTTTATCATCGCATAGACGATTCGGGTGACCCAAGAGACGCAGTCTCTTTGTAGGAAAAAATTATGAGGCGGTGTCGCCATAAACTTCGAGTGTAGACGCTATCAACACACAGTACTTTGTACAAATAATCATAGGGTGCGCGACCAGCGCTCCCTATGGGAGTATCCCCCGAGTGCCTGGTTGAGTCGAAGACTCAGGCAGGGACTAAAGAACTTTTGCGACTATTGTCGTCTTATGTTTGCTTGTTTCAGTCGATTTTGCTTTCGGCGCTCCCTATGGGAGTAACCCATGCCCATAGTCGAACCTTGTTTCGAGTGATTGGGTTTTGCTTTGATTGTTCATGTTCCTGCAAAAGAAAAAGAAAAATCGTAGGGTACGCGACCAGCGCTCCCTATGGGAGTAGCCCCCGAGTGCTTGGTGCAGTCAAAGACTCGAGCGAGGACTAAAGTAGTCGAAGTCTTCTGCTGCGTAGTTCTTGATGACGTTAGTGCTGATGATTTTATGACCTCAGTTGTCCACGTGAGCGAGTTTGATGGGACGTGACGAGTGGTGGGTCCTACTTCCTGACTCTGATTTGACCGGGCGTGCGTAATCTTTATTTTAACTGCGCCTACTCGATATCCGCTCGTAATGGGAGTAGTGGGGGGACGGTTCACGTTTTGGCTCCTCCACGTGTCGAGCACGATGAATGCCACACGTCTGGTAGGGTTTTTCTGAGCCGTTGGATTGCATCTTCCAGGGGTTAAGTAGTGACGCTGCGACGGTAAAATTCACATCTACTTCCATTCATCCTTTGCCTTCATCGCCATTGCTCCTGCTCCTCTGCTTTCCCTGTGCTCTTTTCCCTTCATGGCGCTAGACCAGCTCCGCACATTTCCTAGCTACTTCCTCCGGTCGCATCGCCGTCGCGTAATAGGGAAGAAGAAAGGAAGTGATGCGGCCGATTCTGTGGCTGCCGCTGCTGCGGCGAAGAAGAAGAGCGGCTCCGCCGCTGCGGGTACCAGCGCCGTCGCCGGTGGGAAGAAGAAGGGCACGGGCACCCGCGTCACGAATGGCGCGTGGCGTCCATTTGTGATCAAGTGCTCAGATCTTCGTCTTCTTCGCCAAGACGGAGTGTTGTCCGCCGCAGTCGCCGACGCGCGCGTTCCCAACGGCTAGGTAACCCCCTCTCCTCCTGCCGGTTTTCGAGTGATGTTCCTAGCGTTCATCATTCGTGGCCTCTCGTTGCCCCTGCATCCTTTCTCCAGGGGCCTTCTTTGCTTTTACGGGATCCAGCTCCATCAGCTGTCCCCCAATTCCATCCTCTACATAGCTTGCTACATCACTCTTTGCGAGTGCTGGCTCGGAATCGAGCCGCATTTCGGCCTCTTCAAGCGCCTCTTCAAGTTGAAGCGGCAATTGGCGTCTGGCTCCGTAGTCTATGATGTAGGTGGCTGCAGAATCCATGTCGATCCATCCGCCACATACTTCGACATCAAGCTGGCGATGTCCGTCCAAGGGTGGAGGGACAAGTGGTTCTACATCCGCGACGAGAAGGCTGACAGAGAACACTTCGGACTCGCACCCTTCGACCCTGCGATGCCGTGCCAGAAGAGGCGCTCCTGGAAGAATGTGGTCATGCCCGACGAGTCCGCGGAGACAGATGTGTTGTACGAGCGCGTCTGCAACCTCGAGAGTCGCATAGGCAAAGAGGAGGGAGGTTGCGCCCTCATTCGCACGTGGCTGTGCCATCGCGTCCAGCCCCTGCAGGCCAGAGTCCACCCCATGTTTCAGTGGGCTGGCGCTGATGATGTCACTCGCGTGTCTGCCGATGGCAAGTCCGCAAGTGAGGTAGATCAAAAGGGTTCGACTGGTGACCAAGTACACCGTCATGGATGTGCTCCCCAGTGAACCAGTCGTTCCTCTGTTCGATGCTGCTAACCCTCCTCCTGAGGTACAGTTGTGCTACGTAGTAGCTTAGTTTGTTGATTGCCTCTTTGCTGTTTCTTTGCTTTGTGCTGAATTGTGGTCTGTATGCAGGATTGGGCGATGTCATCCTGTATGCCCCCTCTTCTTGAGGGGGTTATTCCTCGTGAAGCCTTGGAACAGGACGAGTCGGAGTCGACCGTCCCATCTGATGTGGAGGAGGAAGCCCCCGAGTCGGATAGTCCATATATTCGCAAGCGTTCGCGCAGCGAGGATTCTGACGCGTCGTCTCCTTCGACTCCGGAGGGTGCAGGCGTTGGTGCAGAGTCGCCAATTCCTGCCATTCCTGTGAGTGCCGTGGCGCCATCTTCTTGCAAGAAGATGCGACTGCCAAAGGAGTCCTCGTCAGAGTCGGGGGAACCAACCTTTGACTTTGATAAGTTTGATTGGTAAGTATTCGAGTTGTCCTTATTGATTCTTCTTTGGATTTGCCCTTTTCTTGATGTTGGTTTTGTCTTGCAGTCAGCAGGCGTCGTCATCTTCTAGCGACGTCCAATTTTTGAAAGAATCGGAGTCGCAACCTCAAGGGCCAAGAAAGGGGTCGAGCGTGCTCCTTCCCCTCCATTGGCGGCCCACTCCGGGCACAACTCTTCCAGCTCTCCGCATGATGGGGAGCATCGGATGGTTGCCCGGATGACTGCACACCAATCGACTTCGGAGTCATTGGAGGATCATGTAAGTGTAGTATTTCTTATTTTGATGTTGCAGGTGATGTTATCTATGGCTTCTGCTGATCCTTTGTTGTTTTTTCCTTTTGCGATAGCTCCTTGTGAAAGAAGCCACTCACTTGGCGGAGAAGGTGCTTGTGATGGGTCGCCAGCATGCAATGCTGGATACGCGCCATCACGTGGTAGAAAGTAAGTGCTCTTCACTTCTCCTTCTTCTGTGTCGTTTTCATGTAGTCGACTGATAGCCAATCCCGTTTGTTTTGTTCTTGTAGCTGAGCATAATGCCCTTCTGTGCAACGCTGCGTGTCTATACATCTTGTAATAGCTTTATTCCAAGTAGTTGTAATAGTTGCTAGTGATGATGGACAACCATGAAGCGGCTCCACTGACCTTGACGCAATGCTGGTGATGATGGAGATCATGTCCGTGCTTTGGAGATGGAGATCAAAGGCATAAGAAGAAAGGGCCATACCATATCACACTAATTATGAATTGCCTGTGATGTTAATCCTTTATGCATCTTGTATTGCTTAGATCGCGACGGTAGCATTATAAGATGATCCCTCTCACTAAATATCAAGTAATAAAGTGTTCGTCCTTAGTAGGCACCGTTGCTAAGACTCGCTGCTTCAAGCATCTCGTGATGATCGGGTGATAGATTCTACATGTGCATACGATGGGTGCAAGCCAGATTTGCACATGCGGATACTAAGGTTAACCTTGACGAGCCTAGCATGTATGTACATGGTCTCGAACACGGAATACCGTAAGGTAAAGCTTGATTCTTTTGGATGATATGATGAACATGTTGATTGTTCGCCTTTAAAGCTACATCATCTCACATGATGATCGGACTTGGTGTAGTGGATTTGGTTCGTGTAATCACTAAAACAACTCGAGGGATGTTGTTTTGAGTGGGAGTTCATTTGTAATTTGGATTAGTCAAACTCAATTTATCATAAACACAATCAAAGTGAATTTGCATATTTTGTTGTAGTCATTGGCATCCGTTCACCACCTTACGCTTAGTTATAGTTGAGATAGTGGAACTATAGAAATTCTAGATATTTGCTTTACGAACTGGTATCGTATTGTTTCAAGTGTCAATCTAAAGTTTAAAAGTCCTGTTGCAAACCTTCAGCGAACTCCATTTACTCTGTGAAGTTTAATAAACAGTATTAAATCAAGAGTAACAATTCCAGTGTTAGTATCTAATGTATCATGTTTGCCTCCATGATTCTTGATACTCAAAAGATTGTTTTAATATCAAGTTTATCTAAGAGCTGAAAGCAATGTTTCAGAAACCATCATATGTGAAAAGGTATTGCGATATCTAAAACAATGTGTTGGTTACAACATGATAGAGTATATGTCCTCATATTTGATGAGAATTTGTGAAGGTTGGAGACGCTAGTCGTCCTAATCCTCCAAAAGGTTTTGGAAAAGAAACATTATACTCGCAATTCACCTTTATAAGCTATATCAGCTTGATCATGAAAGTTGTCATGATAAGGATGAATAGAAGATGTAAGTAAAATGATTACTACACTAAAATATTACTAAAGAATGGAATTTTGAAAGAATGCCAAACATTTGATGAAGGTGATCCACTTCAAAGTGCAAGTCCAAAGGTATTAGTATTTGACTATACACACTTTGTACTATGTGTCATGTGAATGACACCACTATTGATGTTGATAGATTTTTTAAAAGAAAAGGAATTGTTGAAAGAGAATCTATAAAATATTTAGCAGAAAAAAAAGATTGGAGATATCCAACTTAGGTATATAAAAGATACATGTTATGGTTGTATTCCTTGGTTGTTAAACAATGTGGTTCTGTGGTATTGGATACCGAATTGGTTGGTATGAAGTGTCATACAGGACAACACAATTCATGAACTGCAATGGCCTAAGTAACTAGCAAGAGAATATGTGATGATGTTCATCGAAAACAAACAAAGGGTTGTTGTGTTGCTCATTAACATCAAAGGTTACCTTCAAGATTTGTTTCAATAATTTTTATTTTGATCAGGTATTATGACGACAAAGGTTGTTCAAATAATTACCGTATTCCATAATAGATGGATGATATACAAGTCTGGTTGGAGAAATAACGACCATAAAACTAATGCTAAAATGTCGCAAGACAAATAATTGAAAGATCACTTCATGTGACATCACCGTTTAAATTATATTAGGGATACATGAAGAAACTCCATGTTGATGGATTTTTGGAGTCTTTGATTTTGATCAAATGACGCTTGTGATACTTTCCTGGAGATAATTAAAACTCCGTTTGTAGGCCAAAAGAGGAACGGACGACTAACTGATTGGAATTTGTACATATTGATGTATATAGTCCATTATGTGTAGTCGTGGGCGATGGATTTCAACTTCATATGTTTTCTCCGAAGATTTGAGTGAGTATATGTATATACTTACTCAATAAGGAAGAAGTATGAAACATTTGAAAATGTTCAAAGACTTTCAAGATGAAGTGGAAAATTATTGTAACAAGAAAATAAAAAAAAGTTTATGATTGGATCATAAAGAAAGATGTTTGAGTTACAAGTTTAGCAAAACACCTAAGATTTGAGGAATCGTTCCATGGATTTGCATTTCCCAAAACACCATAGGAGTATGGAGTGTTCAAGATATGTAATGAAACCTTGTTTGACATGATAAGATCAAAGGTGTCATTTATAAAACTACCATTATATTTTAAAGATTAAAGCTTTAGTGACTACCACTTTTACACTGAAAAGAGCTCCATCGTGATCCGTTGAAATGACACCATATAAGTCATGGTTTGGGATAAAACCCAGGTTGTCATTTCTTAAATTTTTTGGTATGCTAGGCATAAGTAAAATGTTTACAACCAAAGTCGGATGAGCATGTATTTGTAGGTTATTTCGAATAACCATTGGGTATTCCTCCATAACACCGAAGACAAAAGTGTTTGTCACTTAGAATGTCGAGTTTCTTGAGAAGGAATTTTTGGTGAAAAGTTAAGTGGGAGGACAATAGAACTTTGACAAGGTTGTTGAACCTTGGCTAATATGTGCTGAGTTGCATACGTCAAGAAGTGTCCTGAGGCAGCAATAATGCTCATGGCTCACATGCCTCAAAGGATGTGGTCACGGGATCTAAGTTCCTATTGAACCAAGTAGGTCGTAAGTAATCAAATGCCAAGATTTGAGAGTTAAATCATTGTTGTTTGACAATGATGAACCGACTACATGCAAATAATCAATGATGGGCCCTGACTTCGTTAAGTGGCTTGAAGCCATAAAATCCGTGATAATTCCATACACGAGAAATCAAGCTTTGAATTTGAAAGACCCTCTAGAAAGGTGCAAGACCTTACAAATGATATGGATCTATAAAGAAATAGACATGGGTGTTTCACATCTATGAAATAGTCGACATGTCGGAAAGAGTTTACGACAATGTTCAAGGAATTGACTATGATAAGATTTGATCTTTCATAGCGATATTTAGTCCGGATGATTAATGTAGCAACCACTACATATATTTTGGTATATGGTAGTTGAACAAACAAAACAAGTTCTTCTAATAGAATGGTTACCTAGGACGTGTACATGACACGATCCAAAGGGTTTTGTTAATACAAAGGATGCTAAAAGAGTATGCAAAACTTCAATGGTTGAAGTGAGCATCGCGGAGTTGGAATCTTCACCGTGATGAAACCGTTAAAAGGTTTAATTTCATCAGAGACGATGAAGATGTTTGCATTTTTGCAAGAAATTAAGTGGGAGCGCTAAGACATATTTCTAATACATTATGTGAAAGACATATTGTTGATTAGAAATGATGTATATTTTATTGACACAGGTTAAGAATTTCATTTCAATGAAAGACTTAGGCATAACCCAAGAATTAGGCATCAATGTCTATATGGATAGATTGAGGCGCTAATATGGTTTTGCCAAATGTACATAGATAAGATGTTGAATGAGTTCAATATGGAAACAACAAGAAAGGTTCTTGACGCACGGAAAGGACTGAATCAAGATTCAAGTGTGTTGACACGAGATTCAAGTGTTTTGACACTTGGTGAAATCACAAGAATAATTTGATCAATCATTCTTTGAGATGTACACATCCAGATATGTCCTATGCTCTAAATGTTATGAGCATATACCAGAATGACTCATAAGATGATCATTGGACAATAGTAGGGATATTCCTATGATCTTTGGAAGAACTAAGAATATATTATTTATATAGTGGTGACAAATAATTCATTGTAAATTGTTGCATTGATACTAGTTTTGTCACAAATTAAGTTTATCTCAATTTAAACTATGGGTGGCACAATGTAATGGAAAGGAAGTTACATAACGGATTTGGTTGAGTACCAAAGTTAAAACATTATGACAGATACTACAACAAAAGGCTAAGTATATGACTGCTATTGTAGCAGCAAATGAGGGCATTTGCGTCAAGTAGTTTGTTATCAAACTAGGTGTGGTTCATAGAGGGATAATACTATAAAGATACATTGTATGACAATTGTATCAACATGATTTAATCCCAAGGAACTAAAGGTCTCACCAAAGGACCAAATTTATACAATGCCATCTCATTGGAGAATGAGTAATGCGTAGAGACGCAAGGACATGCAAATACACACGGACCTAGAAGTGTCAGATCCGAAGATTATGTTTACCACTAGCAATAGTGTCTATACAACACCAGAAAGCAATAGGTGTTGAATGCACAAGTTTTTAACTAGATTATTGACTCTAGTGCAAGTGGGAGACTGTTGGAGATATGCCCAAGAGGCAATAATAAAGTGGTTATTATTATTTCTTTATGTTTATGATAAATGTTTACATCCCATGCTATAATTGTATTAACCGGAAACATTAATACTTGTGTGTTTTGTAAACATAAAAGAGTCCCTAGTAAGCCTCTTGTTAAACTAGCTTGTTGATTAATGGATGATCATGGTTTCCTGATCATGGACATTGGATGTCGTTAATAACAAGATCATATCATTAGGAGAATGATGTAATGGACACACACCCATAGTAAGCATAGCATAAGATCAAGTCATTAAGTTCGTTTTGCTACAAGCTTTCAAATGCATAGTAACCTAATCCTTCGACCATGAGGTTATGTTAATCACCATCACCGGATGGATACTTTGATGACATCAAACACCGCTCAGAATCGGGTGGTTATAAAGGAGTCATTGGGTATTCTGAAAGTATGTGTTGAAGCGCATGGACCAAGATTGGGATTTGTCCATCCATATGACGGATAGATATGCTCTGGGCCCTCTCGGTGGAATGTCATCTAGTTAGCTTGCAAGCATGTGACTAGGTCACAAGGGATGACATATCATGGAACGAGTAAAAAGTACTTATCAGTAACGAGGTAGAACAAGGTATGGAGATACCGACGATCAAACCTCGAATAAGTAGAGTATCGCGTGACAAAGGGAATTGGTTTCGTATGTTAATGGTTCTATCGATCACGAAGTCATCGTTGAGTATGTGGGAGCCGTTATGGATCTCCAGATCCCGCTGATGGTTATTGATCGGAGAGGTGTCTCCATCATGTCTGCATATTCACGAACTGTAGGGTGACACACTTAAGGTTCGAAGTTGTTTTAAGTAGATATGGAATGTGCGTTGGAGACCGAATGTTGTTCGAAGTCTTGGATTGGATCCGGGACATCACGAGGAGATCCGGAATTGTCCGGGGAATAAGATTCATATATTGGGGATCATTTTCTAAGTTAGGAAATGTTCCGGAGTATTTGTATGGAGATTCTAGAAGGTTTCGGAATGTTCCGGAAGGTTCTAGAAGATTTCTTGGAGTTTACTTGAAAACCAAGAAAGTATCAAGGAATCCTTGTGGGGTAAGACAAGGATTCGTGGGGGAGTAGGACTCTCCCCCTACCTCCTTGATCCGTCGGCCAAGGGAGAGGGGAGTCCTACAAGGACTCCACCTCCCCATGGCGCCTCCCTCCTTTAAATAGAGGGGTGGAGGCACAAACCCCCTTGACCCTTCTATTCTCTAGATCTCAAGTTGCCTCTCTCCTCCTTCCTCTGCTCGCTTAGGCGAAGCTCTGCAGAATTCTACTCCACCACCACCACCACGCCGCGCTGCTGGATTCCGTGGAGAGATCTACTACCACTTGCTCATTGGAACATGGAGAGGAAGGTCCGCTTCGACCGCATGTGTGACCGATCGCGAAGTGCTGCCGAACGCGTGGCGGAAGGATCGTCTACTCGATCTTGAGATTGGCAAGTGATCGACTACATCAACCACGAGATCCGATCTCGTAACGCTTTCAGGTCTACAAGGGTTAGTACAGATCTATCTCGTTGCACATGTCTAATAGATTAGATCTTGGCTTTTATCTAGATTGGATCTGGGTTTTGTTCGTTCTTGCGGTAGAAATTTTTGTTTTCCATGCTACGAACCCATCACAGATCGCTCAGATCGGATTCGCGACTGCTGTCGCTGACCGTGTTCTCGACTGTTGTCGGGGCGTTGAGCTCGCTGAGGGTGCCGATAGATGGAGGGAACCACGATGCTGGAGCAATCGATGGTAGCGTCGGCTGGCTAGGCATGCGAAGCGCGCCCATCTGACCGACTTGGAAGCGGAAGCTCTCGATCGCCAGGCTGATTCCGTCGCCCACGGACTCGAAAGCCGGGCGAATGGCTGGCGTGTGGACGGTGAAGTTGAACGCGCCGAAGAGCTGGCGAATCTCCACTGTTGCAGAGTTGTAGATCGCGGTTGATGGGCCCGAAGAAGCCGCAACATCAGCACTCCCAATTCCCACATACGGCGCCAATTGACGAGGGTTTAACTCATCAATGCCCATTGTTATGGACTTGGGTTTTGGATAAGGAGGGAGCGCTGGAGACATCTATCGTCTAGAAAACAAGCACACAGGGGACTCGAAGATTTACCCAGGTTTAGGCCTCGTAGAGGTCCCTACTCCTGCTTGTCTGCTCGTGGAATTATCAAAAGAACCAAAGATTACAATGGTGCGCAGATGCAATCTGGCGAGGGTTGTGGAAACTAGGGTTGCGTGTGTCCTCCTCGCCGCCCCCTCCTAGCCTTTATATAGATAGGCTAGGTCTCGTGCAGGTGAGTCGGTTCTGTGTTAGGGTTTTCCCCTTTGAACTTTCTATCTTTAGCTTCTTCTTGTTCTTCAAGCAATCGAGAGTCCATAGGTTACTCGAGTTCTTCATTTGGGACTTGGTGACACCGTGGGACTCTACATATTCAGGCCATATATACCAAGCTCGAGTACCTATAGGGTATACCCATGTCAGTGGGTGTAAGCCATGTTGCACAGCGAATACACTAAGGTTGAGTTAGTGAGCCTAGCACGCCATAGAAGCGTGGCCTCGGAACATGGATGGTCGAAATATCGAGCACGAGTCACATGAATGATGTGACCGACGTTTAGCGTCCACACTTGAACCCACATTGATGGCCGTGATGATCGGTGGAGATGTGGCTGATAGGGGTCGTGTTATCACTAGGAACCCTTATGGGGATAGGTGTTTCTGAGTGGAGTTATTATTAACTCATTTAATTGTAAACTTAGTCTAAATTACTTTTGCAATTGTAAATGTAGAAAAGTTCTCCCCGGTGCCACTTTCCTGTTGATGATTGATTGGTTAGAAGGAGAGAAGCTCAGATTAGATGGATCAAACTTCTCTATATGGGTTGCGCGTCTCCATGTTCTCCTTAGCGAGAATGACGTGGTCGACTATATACTCGACGGGATGGATTTGGATCAGCCCATTGACCTAGAGACCCCAGAGCAGCGGAAAGACCACTATCTCCATCGGGAGATGGTCTCCTTCATTTCAGTTACAATGCGTTTCGGAATGGTGGACGAGCTGTGGCCTTTCGTGCGTGATGTCAACCCTCGTGCGGTAATGCTACATCTTAGGACACATTTCATGGAACAAGTGTGCATGTGGGAGTATGAGCTGATGGGGGATTTCCTCTCCATAAAGATGGAGGAGGGCTCCTCACTGGATGATCACTTGTTGAGCATATATGATGCATACATGAGTCTGGCATACTTCCAGGACAACTGGTTCGCAAGCTCTTTTGCAATAGGCGTTGTGCTGCGGTCGCTGCCACCAAGCTACCAAGCACAAGTCAGGATTTGCATTATGAGAGGCGACGCGGAAACACAACATTTCCACGAGTTCATATCACATTTAAGAGATGTGGTGGTTGAACCCGTTGTCACTGAGGTCATCAATGGCAAAGGTATATATTTGATATACAATTTTATAAATGTTATAATCTTGCAAACACATTTGCAGTGTTAAGTATATTTGATACTTGTTCTGTTTTACTGCAAACAGGTCCTTCTGCATGAGAGGTGCTTGCTCGAGAGGAGGTGACGTTGCGTGTTGATGGCGAGCATGATGATGATGGCCAACGACACTCTCCCTCAACATTTATCACTTAGTTTATGTTTTAGGATGATTATTGTAATCAAAAGATTGTGAACCTCTTTAGTGAGTCTCACACTTTGTGAGACGGTTATTCATATCAGTTTGTAACAAACAGTTGTTCAACTTTTATGAATGATTTCTATTTGTGTTCATATCTTGTTTGATTATATATGAATTATCCTTGTTGTTTGAAACTAATTGATAATACATGAATATTTGTAAAATATTTAAATGCTTTAAAATACCCAACTTAAATGATATATTCATTAATGAATGAAACCATTCTTTAAATTCAAAGTTATGTGATAATATGTGAAAGACATTTGATTTCTTATCACATATAAATCATGCCTAAGTTCGGCAAAATAACTTGAACACCGTGTATTACTTGAATACAAAGTGTTTAATGAATTGTTAAAAGTAAAAACATATTGGATGTATTGTGTTTTAACAAAATGGTAATTATCATTATATGATTTTTTAAAAGTGTAAAGTATTTTACCAAAAGAAACATGTGTATGAAACTATTTGATTTGATCAAAGTGTTTCATCAAACAAAGGGTGTTAAAGATAAAAGAGAATCTAATTACTATGATTTGATCAATAGTAATGAAATTCAACTTTATAAGAATGGCATAAAGAAATTGTGAATTGCTATGCGTTTGAAATGTCAAAATGCAAAGCATCACAATATGATATTAAATATCAAAGTGGGTAAATAGATGGCACCAAATAAATTGTTGTAGTGTAGATGTAGAGACCATTAGTTAGAAATAGTTAGCACTCAATTAGAATATATAGTAAACCACTTGAATTCGTAAAAGTTTTGGGGTTATTCGATGTAACCAAAACAATAGCGAATAAGTCCTTGTAGAGTATTCATTGGAAACTTTGAATACGAAAACCATAGCTAAAACCAAAAGAGAAGCAGAACTAGTATTGCTTGGATTTTGGTACATTCTTGAGAAAGCTCACTTTTAGTGATATTTCTCAATCATGGCGAAATTGGAAGATAGTGAAAACACGATGAGGATTCAAAACCCTGCATCATAGTGTTGAGAAGCGCAACGGACAACGTTCCTGAACGATTCTCTTCACAAAGGAAAGAATCAATGATAATGATCATTGTGTTTTCCCCACTGGTGTTTTCACTGCATGAAGTAGGATTCAAAATGTAACCCATATCTTGTATGGAGACATTTGTGAATCATTTATCATAATTCTTGGAATATGACATACCTATGAACTACTAAGGAAATAATGGTAAACTAGAATTATTAGAAATCCTAGAAACAAAATTCACTTGAGATTAGAAAGCAATTTGTTGCTGAATCTTACAAGTAAAGGGGTTACTTGGCATTTTCCCAAATGACTGCAATGCCATAGTCGAAAAGGGGTGAATGACAAAGGCACAATTTGTCAAGTATTGGACGAATTCAAATGAATTTGATTCAAATGTGCTAAATGTCTAGTGGATTTAAAACTAGTAAAAGTACTAGTATCTCATAGTAAATCTCCAAGTTTGATATTTAATCAAAGGATTTTGAAGTTGTTCAAAATAGTGAGTGGATATGCAATTTTGCATAAAATTGAGTGGGAGCTATGAAAGTCTTCCTAAAACAATATGTGAATGACATATTTTTGAGTGGGAGCAATATAAGTCTCAAATTCAAATATGTAGGAACATAATTTGAGTAAGAGTACTGACTCATACCCAAATATGGTAGGAACATATTTTGAGTGGGAGCTTATAGGAGTGATTCTTAAGTGTGTTAAGAATAAAAGCACAAGTACCAATAAATAATGATTTATAAGGTGTAGAAGTTGATAATAGGTGGATTATGATATTATGTAGTATTCCTTAAGGGATTCTGAAAAGGGTTTCAGAATAGAAGTTAATTAAGGAACTAGTCCTTAATAACTAAAGTTAGGAATAGTATTAAGTTTAACATCAATGGTTGAAAGAAAGAATAGGATGATCATCATCCACTATGTTGAGACATAGGTTCTATCTTAGAAAACCATGATGATAACTTAACATAATATATGATCCAATAAGGAACGTTTAAAAGTGATTAAGTTTGAATCACAGAATGTTGAGCTAAGTTTTCCATGGTGTCTGTTAGAGAACTGTAGACATGTTTTCCGAATCTATAAAGGATGACATATCTTAAAGCATAAAGGGTTATGTTATAAGGGAATATGTTGGAAACTCCTGTAATACCGATTAAAGTCAAGTAGGAAGCGAGGTGAACAAAACATCGAAAGTTGCATAGAGGGCACTAGTGTTTGGATGAATACATTTATAATAATAGATAAGGGTACCATCTAAAGTGTTGTATAATGTTATGGCGGGGCTAGTTTGCTTCTAACGTAGAATGATGTGTCCCAGGGCACAGTGCCCATGAGAAAGCCCTCGAGGTTGATCTAAAGTCACTGTAGGCTCTTGGAATCAGGCCTCGTTCTGCTGCCATAGCGACAATGCATACACACAGATGTTATCATGTGATGATAAATTATTAATGTCAATTGAGGTGACATTAGTAAGTTGCAAAGGATTTGGGACTGTAAAGTACATGCCCAAGACTCAACCTCTTCCATGACAAGAATGTTTAGGGTACTGGATATGCTGCCAATGATTAAGAACAAATGCAGCTAGTGTATTTGTACTCTAGTGTAAGTGGGAGACTGTTGGAAATATGCCCTAAAGACAAATAGTTATAAGGACTATTATCATATTTCATAAAGTTTATGATTAAGTTTTATATCATGCTATAACTGTATTGAGTGGAAACATCAATACACGTGTGATATACAAACAACCAGGGGTTCCTAGTGAAACTCTAGTCACTGGTTCATTGGTCATCAGATGATCAAGTTTCCTGATCATGTGGCATTTATGCCAGTTGGAAATGGAGTCAACTCATTATGAGAATGAGATGATGAACTAATACCCAACCTAAACATCGTGACCCGATCATGTCACGAAGTTCAAGTTACGATGATTAGAAATGGATCCTCGTAGACTATTCCTTAGACCGTGAGGCTATATCAATCACTATCGCCCGAGTGTGCTTAGATAGCATCAAGCGCCACTTGGTAATATAGTGGTTATAAAGGTGTGTTCAGGTACTCGGAGGAAACCGTAGAGGAAATATATGTCAAGAGCGGGATTTGTCCGTCCATGTGATGGAAAGATACTCAAGGGCCCACTCAGAGAAGTTATATCCAATAGTTGCGCAGCGTGTGATTTGACCATAGGGATATCACTTGTCAGAACGAGTCAAGTAGCATTGTTCGGTAACGATATTGAACACGACATGGTGATTTCATTGATCAGATCTCGGACAATGCAAGTATCGAGAGACAAAGGGAATAAGACACGACTGTCCCGGTTCAAACGACGAAAGATCTTCGTGGAACGCACAGGGGTCACATGGCCATCTAGGTCCCTCTGTCGATCATTAGTGCGGGAGTGTCCCGACCATGTCTGGATTGTTCTCGAACAGTGGGGTATCACTCTTAAGGGATTGATGATGCTTAGAGAGTGTTTATAGGATCGGTAGAATCGCTGAAGAATAGTAGAGAGAAAACCGGAAGGGTTTCAGTAAGTCCGGGGGCTGTCCGGAGTGGAGGTGGAAGTGTTCTATAGCCACGGAGATTTAATAATGTGTGAATGAATGTTAAATAATGATTTAATCATTTATTCATAATTATTTAATAAAGAGAAAATCAATTTAAAAGGTCAAAAGGCTTAATGGGCCAATTCCCGGAGGGGAGAGGGCCCATTAGGGAAAGGAGAGAGGGAGAAGGGATAAAGGGGGTGGCCGGCTGGGCCAAGCCCCCCCATGCAGAGCCCACTAGGGCCAGCCGGCGGCTGCCCCTCCCCCTCCTCTCCTTTAGTCCCATCCTGGGACTTTTAGGGAGGTAGTACCTCCTTTTCCCCTATATATAGTGGGGGTATTTGGCCAGATAAATACACACAATATTCAATAAAGGTCTTCTCACTTTTGGGAAGACCTCCAATTGATATTCTATCTCTCTCTCTCTCTCTCTCTCTCTCTCTCTCTCTCTCTCGTGACCGTGGTCCCAAGTTCGGACTGCGTGAACGAGAGACATGTTCATCGCGGAGCGTCGTCGCGCTACGGGATTCGGATCCAGGAGCTCTACTTCCACAACTGCTGTTGGATCGGGGAAGCGGGAGTCATCGTCAGGCACCGGACGTGTGTAACTCCCCGCGAGGTGTCACACTTGAGGCAATCAAGTCGTTGGAGCCACAGGAGCGCAAGTACTTCATCACGACCTTGAGGTCGGCTTCGGCTCGTCTACATCAACCATGCTCTCCTTAGCATTGACAACGCTTTTCGTTCTTCAAGGGTAAGTTCGCGAAAAGCCCCTCCCGTTACTGTATTACTAATAGATAGGTCCTGGCAACATCAGGGGTTCAGGGGCATAGGGTAAAAATTTATTGTTTCCATGCGCGGAACCCCTACAAAAACTACATGTCTAGGCCAAAACCCTTAGCCCAAGGAGAATTACTCACACATAGAGATGAAATCAAAGATCATAAACATTGCAATGGAAATCATGAGATTGATAGCAAATAGCCTTACAATGTCGCCAATCGAAGATGAGATCTACTATTACAAGTGGTGGAATATGGCTATGGTGGTGGAGAAGGGTTTTGAGATTAGATCTAAGTCTATTCCTCCGGCGGCTCTTCGGTGTTGTGGATGCGGGGTTCTAGGGGCGGCTTGAATCTTGTGGGTGAGGGAGGATATCTTTTCTCGTCGCCCGAGGCCTCTTTATATAGGCATCCCTTCACGAAAGTTGTTCTGTTTGACCTAGCGGTGGTGGCGGCAACAATACGACCGCAACTATACAGCCGGAATTTTATTCCCACCATATAGTTGGTCGTTAAAGCGTCTGCCCCGACTTCACGACTCCCAGTGACTTTAATGTAGTGATCCCCATCATCAAACATCATTATCTATGTAGGGAAAATAGCAAGAAAGGATTGCATACCCCTTTGATCATTAGGCATTAGTGGCAGGGTTTAGAGAGATATTTCATAAAAAATATGAATAATATCCAGTTTAAATGTGGACGTAGATAGCTATATTTCGGAGCCATCAGCTCCCCGCCGGAGTTTCCCCCCTCCAATCTTCTGCCTCTTGCCTCTCTATTTGGTGTTTCTGTCTTCTGCGGTGCTCCTTTCCGAGAATCGTTGGGATACCTTTTTATACGTGATTTTAGGTCAAAACCTTCACCTGGGAGAAAGAATCGACGCCATCGGAGACTCAAGGGGCAAAAGAGCACATCAACCACAGCCAGGGGGTGGGCCACGGCTGGTTAGCTCGTTCCCTCCTCGGTCTTCTTTTCTCGTAGATCTTGGGCCCATTGTTCTTGGTTCTGATAAATACTAGGTCCCGTGACGTTTCAGATCAATTGGACATCGTTTAGGTACCTGAAAGTCAAAAATCATTGAAATAGGGGTTTTCTGCCTCGCCGGGTTTAATTCCAAAACAATATGGGAAGTGCGAATTATTCCCAAATATCATTATAAAACATGAATATGCCCCATATATGATGCAAATATGCTAGAATATCAAGTAATAAAGTGCAAAGTTCATGGATGCATTTCACATGTATCAGCATCCCCAAGCTTAACCTATACTCGTCCTTGAGTATGAAGGTGATAAAACTAACATGGACTTTGTACTTTAATATTATTTTGGATATCAAATCTGATTACTATAGCTACGTGATGACCCACAAGTATAGGGGGTGTATCACAGTATTTTCGATAAGTAAGAGTGTCGAACCCAACGAGGAGCAAAAGGTGCTGGCTAGTGGCTAGGAGCAGGAATTCTCTGTAAATACTTAGCAAACGGATTTTTAGGCATTTTTGATAATGCAGGTAAATAAAGTACGAGCAAATAAAAGACAATAAGAATAAATGCAGCAAGTGGCCCAATCCTTTCTTTAGCAAAGTAAAAGCCGGTTGTATTACTTAAGATGACCAAACGTTCTCGAGGACACATGGGAATATCGTCAAGTGCTTTCGCTTCATATAGTTGATTAATCTTCTTTAGTTTTCTAAGTGTTGTGTGGGTGAACCTGTGCTAATGTACCGACCTTCCTAGGACTAATACATACGAGTGTGATTATACCCCTTGCAAGCATCCGCAAGTACAAGAAAGAAATTAAGGTAGAAACCTAACCACAGCTTTAAACTCTAAGACCCTAGCGTCCCTTGTGCAATGGTTTCCTAATGGGGGTTCAGGTTTCTGTCACTCCGGCAACCCCTACGATTAGTAGCCAAATACACAATGCATTCCCCTAGGCCCATATAGGTGAAGTGTCGTGTAGTCGACGTTCACATGACACCACTAGAAGAAGTACACCACAACTTAAATATCAAACTATTGAATCTTTCTCAACACAATTCCACTACTAACAACATGACTTCTCCCATGTCCTCAAGAACAAAATGAACTACTCACAAGACATCATATGGATCATGATAACAGATGAAATTATGATGTGTAACAATCTGAACATAAACGATAATTCAATGGTTCACTCAATAGCATCAACTACAAAGAGTAATCAACACCGAGAAAGTTTCCCCTAAGAACTAAGCAAGATTCAACCCAATTGTTATAGCGGTATGAGGTGGTGATGATGGCGCTGGTGGAGATAATGGTGATGATGGTGATGATGATGATCCCGATGAAGTCCAGCTTGATGGTGGTGTTGATGGCGACGATCTCCCCTCTCTGGGATGGAATTTCCCCGGCAGAATTCTGTCTGCCGGAGAGATCTTTCTCTCTCGGTGTTTTCTGCCCTGCAGAGGTGGCGGAATCTTTCTATGGTCGCTTCCCAAGTCTTGTGGTTTCGGGAGGATAATATACGCCAGAGGGGAGAGCCAGGGGTGGACCAGGGCAGCCACACCACCTGGAAATAACATGAAAAAACAGGTGAAATAACATAAGTATCATCTCTTAATATGAAATATATCAATGAATAACAGTAAATTATGATATAGAATAGTGATGCAAAATGGACGTATCAACTCCCCCCAAGCTTAGACTTCGCTTGTCCCCAAGCAAAACTGAACTCAATAAACATGACCTAAGGTTTATGGAGTGAGAGTCGATAAAAGAATACGGACAAGAAGCATCACATTCATCAATACATAAATCATAATAGAAGACAACTCACTATTATATAACTTAACTTGCAATAAGTAAAGGAAACACAATAAATATACATAAAGTAAATCATAATTGGTAAAGGCAAACTTAGCTCTTGGTCGAAGAATAGTTGACAATTTGCTGGAGTTCACAAATAACTGATTTTCAATGATAGCTTTCAAAGTAGTAGACACTAGGATAAGAGCAATGTGCAAAACAAGGAACATAAGCAACATGATTGAATAAATCATCATATGAATAAATGAAACACAACAACTCAAAATACTTGCTGAGGTAGAAGAGAATAGGTTTACTGACTCAACTTAAAAAGTAAAAAGATAGGCCCTTCGCAGAGGGAAGCAGGGATTTCAAGTTTCATAAAGAGCTTCCAAAAATTATGATACTTATTAGCTTTTAGCTCTCATTGCCCCTATCATAGGCATTTTAGGTGATTAAGGTTAAAGTGATCAAATATGAGGATATGCTTGACAAGTTGCAAATTTAAAATCTCATGTCCCTTGAATACGAGGGTCGCTCCTCATGCTACTCAAGTTTATTCATCGGTAAGTTCTTGTCATAGTAAGTACATGTGTATCATAGAGAACCGCCAATGGGGTACCCCTTGCCCGATGATACGGAAGAATCCCCATATCAAAATGACAAGGCAAGCAGAAAACAAGCATCTCAACAATCTTCTTATTTACCATGGGAATATGGTGCTTTTTTCTCTCTTTCCTCTTTTCTCATCTTTTTTTTCTTTTTCTCAATCTCTATCTCTTTTTTCTTTTTTTATAAGAAGAATGCTTCATAGATGCTCATTATGGTTACGCTGCAGGTTTCCACCATGACAGCATGGATTAGAACGGCGGCCTAGGCGTTTCTCTAACAAACATACATAACTCCATAGACTTACAAGATCCCCTTTCATTTCACACCGACAACATCCATAGACAAAAGAGCATGATATCAACTAGGTACAAAGTACCAGTGCAATGTTGAAAGCGTTTCCCATGACAGCATGGTTCTGCTAATTCACAATTTACAAAGAGCAAGCATATACGCAACATAGATGGTTTTAATGGTTCAAGTTTATTAAATGCAAGAAAATAAAGTGTGCCATCAAGTTCGTGAGAGCTTTAATCACTAAATTCACATAACAAGTTTAATTTGGAAGGTAGATAAAAACATGAATTTACTTGGAATAGCAATAGTGCTAATAGGTAGGTATGGTGGACACAAATGGCATAGGTTTTGGTTTAAGGATTGGATGCACGAGAAGTATTCCCTCTCAGTACAGGTTTTTGGCTAGCAAGGCTAGGTAGCAAGCATAAGAATTGAAGGAAACAAACAAACATACAAGTGATAAAAACAAACATGCAATCTTCCTTGGAAGCACAAAAGATCTTAACTAGAGAATACTAAACTTATGAGCAAATCAAGAAAGAAAGATGATGAAATTATATTTCTTTAGAGTACTTTTATCTTTTTCATTCAATTCTCAAAATAGTGTTGCTACTGTCCGAGCCAGGTTTGCCAAAACCAACTAAATTAACTCCATGATCCCAAAGTGATACCAATACTAACGACAAGATCAATCATATAATCATGAATTGAAAACTAAAATAAGATATGAAAAAGAGTAAATGATAGAACTTCTTATTAATATTCCATAACGGAAACTCACACCAAGGGATACATAGATATCCAATGAGAGGGGGACACTTCCATAATGCAAACCATCCTACATGATAATTTCTCTTTTCATGATATGACTCTACTAAAAAGGTAAAAAGATAGAAGATAGTGATGTGATACCGCGACACTCCCCCAAGCTTGGAACAAACCAAGGGGATGCCAAAACTTGATGACGAATTACTCCTTTGGTGGTGGTGGTATTCTCTCGATGAGCTCTTTGATTAGTTTCCCCAAGTCCTCAATCTCGAAGGTGAGATTACGAATCAACTGTGAGTTTTGCTCAATGCGGCTCATGATCATATCGGGTTGCAAATTCCAGCTCTTGCGATTCTTTCCCCACTCTTCCTCCTTGAAGTCTTCTTTTCCTACATGGCTAGAATGAGGCAAATTCCAATTGGAGGGTAGTTTCTCCTTGGGCATATTCTGGTATTGATGTTCATGGATAAGGGTATGGAAACGATTCTTGGTGCGTGGAGGAAGTGACCATGGTGCCGAACAGTTATGAGGAGGCTTCCCTCCAGTTGACATAATCCTGGCAGGGTTTTCCACCACTCCAATGCTTGCATTGGTAGTGCTGGTGTGCTTTGCCTCCTCTTCATCTTCCCTCTTGATCTCCTTCTCCTGCCCGGGTTCTTGGAGGTCTTCCTCCATAGGCTCCTTTCCCTTATCCTTGGTGGACACCATTATGCTTCTAAACTTTCAAGAATAGTTCCTGGCAGAAACAGATCGAAACAAAAACATGACGAGAACACGATATACGAACCTCGGGGATCCGGGAGATTATATATTATGAAGTTTTACAACAACAGGAAGGTACTGGGAGAAAACGGGTCAGAGATGGAGTCCGAGGTGGCCACACCACCTGTTGGCGCGGCCAGGGGGCCCATGCCAGGTGGTGGTGTGAGCCACCCTGGCTCCGTTTCCGTCCCTCTTTCGCTTCGTAGCTTTCCTTGTTGGATAAAAACTTCAAAAATATAATTGGACAGAATTTTCGTGGAACTTTTCTTACCATAACTGTTACCTATTAGAAAACAGACTCTGCAGGTCTCTGAAGTTGGCATTTAGTAGATTCTTCCGGAGTCACCACTTGAATAACATCAATATCTTCATCTTCACACTCATATTGCTCGAGTCATGAAAACCTTTCACTTTCTTTACACCATTTTCTCCAATAACCTGGAAATTTCTTTCACACAAAACTTCACACAATTCTCATTAGCAACATTAGTGTAAGCGAGATACCAAACCTTATAAGTCCTATTTCAACTGAAATCCATCAAAACATCAGCTATTGTAGCAACTCCTTCCGAAAACCCAAAAGGAATTCAAAAAGCAAATCGATTTAAAGAAGCAAATGCAAGAGTGGCAAAATCTGTCAAAACAGACCAGCAGGTAAAGATCAATTTTTTAGAAACTCTTATGTTGCTCAAATCAAAAAGTGCAAAACTAACGAAAGTTAAATAATAACCTGGGGCAGAAGCACAAAAACTTACAGCTCAATCCGACATACAGAGATCTCTCACGAATTTTTACGGTGAAGCACAAAAATCTGTTTCGGAACAGCAACTTCCCCAAATCTTACTTCTCTCTCATTAGAGGTTGATCTTAACACAAAAACCAAACAAAAAGGATAAGGAGAGGTTATTACCGAATTAATAACTTCCAAGACTCAAAGAAACAAAAACAAACTGAAATCAAGAATATATTGGGTTGTCTCCCAAAAAGCTCTTTCTTTATAGCCATTAAGATGGGCATGACAATTTCAATGAAGCTCACATAAGATATGAATTGAAGTAAAAGAGAGCATCAAGAAGCAAAAATATACATGTTTAAGTCTAACACACTTCCTATGCAAGGGAATTTTGTAAACAAACAAGTTGTTGAAACCAGAGGCTACTAGCATAGGAAGGCAAAAGAAGTACAACATAAAAACTTCCAGCATAAAGCGAGGAAACTTGATATTATTGAGATGCATAAGAACACTTTTCCCTCTCTCATAGTAACTTTCACTATCATGCATAAACTTAACAATATAGCTATCACAAGAAACATCATAGCAATGATCACTTATTCTAACAGAAAACACAGGAATACTAGTTCTTATAACACTACTTTGTGAAACAATATTAGAGGTATCCTTACAAAGGATAGTGTGTCCCTCTTCTACATATTTAGTGACAAAGTATTTCACATTTGCTATTATAGGTTCATCATCATTTGTTTATCAGGTTCAACAGCTTTATTAGTACTTTCATTAACCATACTAGCTATCATAGAATGTTCTTTTATCTTAACTGGGAAAGGCATTTTCTCAATGTAAGGTTCGGGTAAAACATGATTAGCAGTATAAACTTCAGTATTTCTTGCACGAACACTCTTAGCAACATCTTTATATGGTTCATGATACTTATTCCACTTCTTTTTAGGCACTTCAATATAGGAAGCAAAAGCCTTAAAATAAGTTGCAATAGCTTGAGAGTCTAGACCATAAGAATTTTTAATATTTTGAAAGTCATCAGTTCCCATAAAAGATTCAATGCATTCATAATCATAATTTATACCTGACTTTCTTACTTTGTCATTCTCCCATGCTTCATCATTGTCTTGAATACGGTCTATAAGATCCCATTTAGCTTCTTCTTCCATGCGTGTAAATGATCCAGCACAAGAAGCATCCAATAAATCCTTATCATGAAGAGAAAGCCTTGCATAAAAGTTATTGATAATAATATTGTTGGGGAGCTCATGAATAGGACATTTGAGCATTAGTAACTTCAATCTCCCCCAAGCTTGAGCTGCACCTCTCCATCAAGAGGCCAAAAGTTGTATATTTGATTCCGATCTTTATGAATCTCACTAGGAGGATAACACTTTGAATAAAAGAGAGGCACTATTTCCTCCCATTCAAGAGCTTGACCATTCTTCAGCAGCTTATACCATTATTCAGCTCTTCCTTTTAGTAATTAGAATAACTTCTTCTTGACTTGATCTGTTGTAATACCTGCACACTTGAACAACCCGCATAATTCGTGTATAAAGAGAAAATGATCACCGAGATGGACAGTTCCATCTCCAACATAATAGTTATCCATAACACGATCAATAATTCTTGTAGGTATTTTAAAAGTATCATTCTCAGTAGGTGGTGGTTCATCTACTACCTTAGCAGTGGTAGTAGCATTACGAAATAAGAAACTCAGCGAATTATCCATAATGAAAATAAAGCAACTAATAGAATAAAAAATACTCACAGTAGAAGTTTCCTTTACCAGTTCCACTCTCCAATAGCGTCACTCCCCGGCAACGGCGCTAGAAAATAGTCTTGATCACCCACAAGTATAGGGGTGTATCGCAGTATTTTCGATAAGTAAGAGTGTCGAACCCAACAAGGAGCATAAGGTGCTGGCGAGTGGCTAGGAGCAGGAATTCTCTGTAAATACTTAGCAAACGGATTTTTAGGTTTTTTTGATAATGCAGGTAAATAAAGTACGAGTAAATAAACGACAATAAGAATAAATGCAACAAGTGGTCCAATCCTTTCTTTAGCAAAGGACAAGCCGGTTGTATTATGTAAGATGACCAAACATTCTCGAGGACACACGGGAATATCGTCAAGTGCTTTCGCTTCATATAGTTGATTAATCTTTGTTAGTTTGCTAAGTGTTGTGTGGGTGAACCTGTGCTAATGTACTGACCTTCCTAGGACTAATACATACTTGTGATTAAACCCCTTGCAAGCATCCGCAAGTACAATAAAGTAATTAAGGTGGAAACCTAACCACAACTTTAAACTCTAAGACCCTGACGTCCCTTGTGCAAAGGTTTCCTAACGGGGGTTCAGGTTTCTGTCACTCCGGCAACCCCTATGATTAGTAGCCAAATACACAATGCATTCCCCTAGGCCCATATAGGTGAAGTGTCATGTAGTCGACGTTCACATGACACCACTAGAAGAAGTACACCACAACTTAAATATCAAACTATTGAATCTTTCTCAACACAATTCCACTACTAACAACATGACTTCTCCCATGTCCTCAAGAACAAAACAAACTACTCACAAGACATCATATGGATCATGATCAGAGATGAAATAATGATGTGTAACAATCTGAACATAAACGAGAATTCAATGGTTCACTCAATAGCATCAACTATAAAGAGTAATCAACACCGAGAAAGTTTCCCCTAAGAACTATGCAAGATTCAACCCAATTGTTACAGCGGTATGAGGTGGTGATGATGGTGCTGGTGGAGATGATGGTGATGATGGTGATGATGATCCCGAAGAAGTCTAGCTTGATGGTGGTGTTGATGGCGATGATCTCCCCTCTCCGGGAAGGAATTCTCTCGACAGAATTCTATCTGCCGGAGAGATCTTTCTCTCTTGGTGTTTTCCGCCCCACAGAGGCGGAGGAATCTTTCTGTGGTCGCTCCCCGAGTCATAGGGTTTCGGGAGGATAATATACGCCAGAGGGCGAGAGCTGGGGTGCGGCCACATCACTGGTGGCGCGGCTGGGTGGCTCGCCAGGTGGTGTGGGCTCCTATGGCCCATCTCCACTCCTCCTTATGGCAATCTTCGTCTTCTGGAAAAATAGGATTTCCATGTATGTTCCCGGATTTTCTGATCTTCGCGAATTTTGCCTCCAAACAACACCTTTCCCATCAGAATCCTGACTGCAGCGGTCCATGCTCCAAAAGTCATCAACCATGCAAAAATAGGTGAAATAACATAAGTATCATCTCTTAATATGAAATATATCAATGAATAACAGTAAATTATGATATAGAATAGTGATGCAAAATGGACGTATCACTATGCAAAGCCAAATGATTCATTCTTTAAAGGAATAACAATATGCAAGATAGATAATGAAGTCATGTCTGATATAACATGAAAGGTTGATCAATAGCAATTCACATAGTGTAACATAGAAGAAAGAGCTATGGACCAAATGAACGCAAAATGCAAAAGCAAAAGTAAAGTAAAAAAACATCCTATGGTGGTCATAGAGTTTTCTTCTCAATTCTAAATGTAAAAGGATGGACACTTTGGAAAGATAGATAATAAGCAGAGATTAATCATGAATAAGTTTCATATAGCTTCCAAACTCTTCCTCTTATGATCATGTTTGAACTATGGTATTCACTAGCTTTGATCCCTCATTGCCCCTATCATAAGCATCTTGAGTGGTTAAGGGTGATGGCAAGTATGAGTTATATGCTTGACAAAGTATAAGTTGAATGCCTCATTCCCCTTGAATACGAGTACCTACACCACATGCTACTCAACTTAGGACCCTAAGCAAGTTCTTGTCATTGTAAGCATACATGTATCATCGAGAACGCCAAACGGGGTACCTCTTGCCCCATGGTATGGGAGGTTTCCCATACCAAAATGACAAGGCAAACAGACAATGGGCATCTCAGCAATTCTTTTTATTTACTATTAGAATAGCTTTTTATTGAAGATGCTTCATAGAATGCCCACTATGGGATGCTATAAATTTCTACCATGAATGATGCATGGCTTGGGTTAGCGGCCTAGGCGTTTCTCTCACACATATACAAACTCATGAGCTCACAAAGGTTCCAATTTATTTCACAATGATAGGCATCCATAACAAAAGAACATGATATCAACTAAATGTGAATAAGTGCAATGTTGAAAACATGCCCCATGAAAGCATGGTTATGATAACTCCCAACTCATAATTTGTCAAGCACACAACTTCATAAGATAGTCGCAATGGTTCAAGTTTATTATGTGCAAGAAATAAAAGCATGCCATCAAGTTTATGAGAGCTTTACTAACCAATTTTATCATAGCAAACATAACCATAGTCATCTTAATCTAGAAGCTAGATAAATCAATAAAACATGAGAAACATACTTGGAATAGCAATCATGCTAATAGGTAGGTATGGTGGACACTCTGGAAAACTTGGTTCAAAGGAGTTGGATAACAAGTTTTAACTTTCTTGGTTTTATTTTTGGGCTAGCAAAAGGAAGAAAGTTGACCGCCTACATGCATGCATAAGAGTCCATAGTTCTAATCAGTCCATGTAAAACAATGTAAACTAATAGCAAGCCTAAAAACATGAATAAAAGATAACTCTACACAATGCATTTTCAAATTAATACTCATTCAAAGCATATGAACCATGCAACTATGTGTAATATTTTTAATATCAACTTCAACTCCTGATACGTCCATTTTGCATCACTATTCTATATCATAATTTACTGTTGTTCATTGATATATTTCATATTAAGAGATGATACTTATGTAATTTCATCTGTTTTTGCATGGTTGATGACTTTTGGAGCATGAACCGTTGTAGTCAGGATTCTGATGGAAAAGGTGCTGTTTGGAGGCAAAATTTGCGAAGATCAGAAAATCCGGGAAAATACATGGAAAATCCTATTTTTCCAGAAGACGAAGAAAGCCAGAAGGGGAAGTGGAGATTGGCCACAGGGGACCCACACCACCCCTTGTTGCGGGCCACCCTAGGCCGCGCCACCAGGTGGTGTGGCCGCCCTGGTCCACTCCAGCCTCTCCCCTCTGGCATATATTATCCTCCTGAAACCCTAAGACTCGGGGAGCGACCACAGAAAGATTCCGCTGCCTCTGTGGGGCGGAAAACACCGAGAGAGAAAGATCTCCGCATGAATTCGCTTGGGAATTCCTTCCCGGAGAGGCGAGATCGTCTCCATCAACACCACCATCAAGCTGGACTTCATCGGGATCATCATCAGCATCACCACCATCATCTCCATCACCACCATCATCACCACCTCATACCGCTATAACAATTGGGTTGAATCTTACATAGTTCTTAGGGGAAACTTTCCTGGTGTTGATTACTCCTTGTAGTTGATGCTATCGAGTGAACCATTGAATTATTGTTTATTTTTAGATTGTTACATATCATTATATCATCTCTGATCTTGATCCATATGATGTCTTGTGAGTAGTTCGTTTTGTTCTTGAGGACATGGGAGAAGTCATGTTGTTAGTAGTGGAATTGTGTTGAGAAAGATTTAATGGTTTGATATTTAAGTTGTGGTGTACTTCTTCTACTGGTGTCATGTGAATGTCGACTACATGACACTTCACCTATATGGGCCTAGGGGAATGCATTGTGTATTTGGCTACTAATCATAGGGGTTGGAGGATGTAAACCTGAACCCCCGTTAGGAAACCTTTGCACAAGGGTCGTCAGGGTCTTAGAGTTTAAAGTTGGGGTTAGGTTTCCACCTTAATTACTTTATTGTACTTGCGGATGCTTTCAAGGGGTTTAATCACAATTATGTATTAGTCCTAGGAAGGTCGGTACATTAGCGCAGGTTCACCCACACAACACTTAGCAAACTAACAAAGAGTAATCAACTATATGAAGCGAAAGCACTTGACGATATTCCCGTGTGTCCTCGAGAACGTTTGGTCATCTTACGTAATACAACCAGCTTGTCCTTTGCTAAAGAAAGGATTGGACCACTTTTTGCATTTATTCTTATTGTCGTTTATTTACTCGTACTTTATTTACCTGCATTATCAAAAACCCCTAAAAATCCGTTTGCTAAGTATTTACAGAGAATTCCTGCTCCTAGCCACTCGCCAGCACCTTCTGCTCCTCGTTGGGTTCGACACTCTTACTTATCGAAAATACTGCGATACACCCCCTATACTTGTGGGTCATCAAGACTATTTTCTAGCGCCGTTGCCGGGGAGTGAAGCGCTATTGGAGAGTGAAATGGTAAAGGAAACTTCTACTGTGAGTATTATTTATTTCTGTTAGTTACTTTATTTTCATTATGGATAATTCACTGAGTTTCTTATTTCGTAATGCTACTACCACTACTAAGGTAGTAGATGAACCACCACCTGTTGAGAATGATACTTTTAAAATACCTACAAGAATTATTGATCATGTTATGGATAACTATTATGTTGGAGATGGAATTGTCCATACCGGTGATCATTTGCTCTTTATACACGAATTATGCGGGTTGCTCAAGTGTGCAGGTATTACTATAGATCAAGTCAAGAAGAAGTTATTCTCATTATCACTGAAAGGAAGAGTTGAGGACTGGTATAAGCTGCTGAAGAATGGTCAAGCTCTTGAATGGGAGGAAATAGTACCTCTCTTTTATTCAAAGTTTTATCCTCCTAGTGAGATTCATAAATATCGGAATCAAATATACAACTTTTGGCCTCTTGATGGAGAGAGTACAGCTCAATCTTGGGGGAGATTGAAGTTACTAATGCTCAAATGTCCCATTCATGAGCTCCCCAACGATATTATTATCAATAACTTTTATGCAAGGCTTTCTCTTCATGATAAGGATTTATTGGATGCCTCTTGTGCTGGATCATTAACTCGCATGGAAGAAGAAGTTAAATGGGATCTTCTAGACCGTATTCAGACAATGCTTCTTATATTGAAATTCCGAAAAAGGGATGGAACAAGTACCATGCACCATATAAAGTATTGTTGACTGTGTTCCTATTGGGAGTACTGAATTTTGCACTATTGATCACATCCTACCTGAACCTTATATCGAGAAAATACCCTTCCCGGATAAGGTAAAGGATCATCCCATGATAACTAGTGTAATCAATAAAAGTGCAAAGAGAACTGTAAAACCTGATGAAAAATAAACATCGAACCAGTTTTAGCAATTGTGAAAGACCTTGTAACCAAAAGTGTAGAAGATGGACACATAGTCTTTTGTGAGGATGCTTCTAATATTGTCTCACATCCTAATAGAACTAAAAAGGCTAGTGTCCCTGTGCTTTCTGTTAGAATTGGTGATCATTGCTATTATGGTTTATGTGATATTGGTGCAAGTTCAAGTGTTATTCCTTATGAGCTTTACAAAGAAATTATGCATGAAATCAGTCCCTGCGAACTGGAAGAGATTGATGTGGTTATTCACCTTGCTAGTAGAGAGACCATCTCTCCAATTGGTATTGTGCGAGATGTAGAAGTTCTTTGTGGTAAGATCAAATATCCTGCTGATTTTCTAGTACTTGGTTCAGCTGCTAGTAAAACTTATCCCATCATTTTTGGTAGACCTTTCTTGAGTACTTGTGGAGCTATTATAGACTTCAAAAGGGAGAAAATCTTGACTAAATTTGATGGGGAATCTTATGAGTTTAATTTTTCGAAATTTACTAAAGAACCTTGTGAAAATGAAACCCATAATGAGGATTTTAGAATTGAACAACTTGCTTCTATTTCTCTTGATCCTAACAATGCTTTGCAGCAATTTATGGAAGATCATGAAAGTGAAATCTTCATGGAAGAAAGAAATGAGATTGACGAGATTCTCTGTCGTCAACCTAAGATGCTTAAGCATAACTTGCCTGTAGAAGACTTGGGGACCATGTTGCCACCTAAAAAGGATTCGGTCTTCGATCTAAAACCTTTACCTGACGATCTTAAATATGATTACATTTATGATATAAGATATATCCTGTTATTATTAGCTCTAAACTTTCAGGGAAGGAAGAAGAAAGGTTATTGGAGGTACTGAAGAAACACCGAGGGGCTATGGGCTATACTCTGGATGATTTAAAAGGGATTTCTCCTACTATATGTCAGCATGCTATCAATATAGAACCAGATGCAAAGCCAGTAGTAGAGCACCAACAGCGTTTAAATCCTAAGATGAAGGAAGTGGTAAGAAATGAGGTATTGAAACTCCTTGATGCTGGTATTATTTACCCTATTGCTGGTAGTGAATGGGTTAGTCCTGTTCATTGTGTCCCTAAAAAAGGGGGAATTACCACCGTCCCTAATGATAATGATGAGCTTATTCCCCAAAGAATAGTAGTAGGCTATAGAATGTGCATTGATTTTAGGAAAGTTAACAAAGTTACTAAGAAAGATCATTACCCACTCCCTTTTATTGATCAAATGTTCGAAAGGTTGTCTAAAAAGACCCATTTTGTTTTCTTGATGGATATTCTGGTTTCTCTCAAATTGCTGTTAAACAACAAGATCAAGAAAAAACTACCTTACCCTTACGGAACCTATGCTTATAGACGTATGCCTTTTGGTTTATGTAATGCTCCTGCTACTTTTCAAAGATGCATGACTGCTATCTTTCATGGTTTTGTGAGGAAATTGTGGAAGTGTTCATGGATGACTTCTCCGTCTATGGAACTTCTTTTGATAATTGTCTGCACAACCTCGATAAAGTTTTGCAGAGATGTGAAGAAACTAATCTTGTTCTTAATTGGGAGAAATGCCACTTCATGGTGAATGAAGGGATTGTACTTGGACATAAGGTTTCTGAAAGAGGCATAGAAGTTGATAGAGATAAAGTTGAAGCAATTGAGAAAATGCCCTGTCCAAGAGACATCAAAGGTATTCGTAGTATCCTTGGTCATGCTGGTTTCTATAGAAGGTTTATTAAAGATTTCTCTAAGATATCAAAACCCCTCACTAATCTTCTTCAAAAAGATGTACCCTTTGTCTTTGATGATGATTGTAAGGAAGCTTTTGAAACTCTAAAGAAGGCTTTAACTACAGCTCCTATCGTTCAACCACCTGATTGGAGTTTACCCTTTGAAATAATGTGTGATGCTAGTGATTTTGCTGTAGGTGCTGTCCTTGGGCAATGAATTGATAAAAAGTTAAATGTTATCCATTATGCTAGTAAGACTCTTAACGCTGCTCAAAGGAATTATGCTACTACTGAAAACGAATTCCTAGCCGTCGTCTTTGCTTGTGATAAGTTTAGACCTTATATTGTAGACTCAAAAGTTACCATTCATACTGATCATGCTGCTATTAAGTACCTTATGATGAAGAAAGATGCTAAGCCTAGGCTTATTAGATGGGTGCTACTCTTACAGGAGTTTGACCTACATATTGTAGATAGGAAAGGTGTTGAAAATCCTGTAGCTAATAATTTATCTCGATTGGAAAACATCTCTTTTGATCCTATGCCTAATAATGATAGTTTTCCAAATGAACAGTTGGCTGCACTAGGGGTGAGCTCGCGAGGGAGCCCTTGGTATGCTGATTATGCTAACTTTATTGTCTCCAAGTATTTGCCTCCAACTTTCACAGCTCAGCAAAGAAGGAAGTTCTTTTACGATTTGAGGCATTATTTTTGGGATGACCCACATTTATATAAAGAAGGAGTGGATGGTATTATGCGAAGATGCGTTCCAGAATATGAGAAAAAGGAGATATTGCGGAAATGTCATGGTAGTGCCTATGGAGGACATCATGCAGGAGATAGAATTGTGCAAAAGGTGCTACAATCAGGTTTCTACTAGCCCACCCTTTTTAAAGATGCAAGAAAAATTGTTTTATCTTGTGATGAGTGTCAGCGTGTTGGTAATATTTCTAGACGCAATGAAATGCCTATGAACTACTCTCTAGTTATTGAACCCTTTGATTGTTGGGGATTTGACTTTATGGGTCATTTTCCTCCCTCAAAAGGTTATACTCATATTCTTGTTGTCGTTGATTATGTCACTAAGTGGGTAGAAGCCATACCTACGAAGAGTGCTGATGGGGAGACCTCTCTAAAAATGCTTAAGGATGTTATCTTTCCTAGGTTTGGAGTGCCTAGGTATCTTATGCCCTCCTGGAGGTTCTCATTTCATTCATGGTGGTTTTAAAAAGACCCTTGCTAAATATGATGTTAATCATAGAATCGCTTCAGCTTATCATCCCCAAACTAGTGGACAAGTAGATTTATCAAATAGAGAAATTAAATCCATCTTGCAAAAGACTGTTAATAGATCTAGAAAAAAATGGGCTAAAAAGTTGAACGATGCTTTATGGGCTTATAGGACTGCCTATAAAAACCCTATGGGGATGTCTCCTTATAAAATGGTTTATGGGAAAGCTTGTCACCTGCCCTTAGAATTAGAACACAAAGCTTATTGGGAAGTTAAAAAACTTAATAGAGATTGTAAATTTGCTGGTGAAAAAAGATTATTTGACTTAAGTTCGTTGGATGAATGGAGGAGTGAAGCATATTAGAATGCTAGACTCTTTAAGGAAAAAGTTAAAAGATGGCATGACAAGTGAATACTTACGAGAGAATTCCATGTTGGTGAGAAAGTTCTATTGTATAGGTCTCGTCTCAGATTTTTTGCAGGGAAACTACTATCAAAATGGGAAGGACCTTTTGTTATTGAAGAAGTGTACCGTTCAGGAGCAATAAAAATTCCTTCTTTAAAAGATAGCACTACACAAGTGGTGAATGGGCAGCGACTCAAGCACTATATTGCTGGAGATTCTTACAATGAAGATGTTGATGCTTTTCAAGTTATAACTCCAGAAAGATTTATCAAAGACCGAATTCAGAGACCTGCAGAGTCCATTTTCGAATAGGTAACAGTTTTGGTAAGAAAAGTTCCACGAAAATTCTGTCAAATTATATTTTTGCAGTTTTTATCCAACACGGGAAGCAACGAAGTGAAAGAGGGACGGAAGCGGAGCCTGGGTGGCTCACACCACCCTATGGCACGAGCCCACCCCTAGCCACACCACCAGGTGGTGTGGCTGCCCCGGACTCTGTCTCTGACCCATTTTCTCCCAGTACCTTCCTTGTGTTGTAAAATTTCATAATATATAATCCCCCGGATCCCCCGAGGTTCGTATATTGTGTACTCGTCATGTTTTCGTTCCGACCTGTTTTTGACAGGTAGAGTCCCAGATTTGGAGCCACAATGTCTTCCTCCGGATCAGCCAAGGAAGATTCCTCAGCGGATATCATCAATCCATACATGCGATAGTTGAAGATTCATCCCAAGGAGTTGTTGCTTGAAGATGGGGAGATACAAATAAAAGAGGTTCAAGGCCCTAAAGGTGAAGGAAGTCTGGAGGACAGGATGGAAGCACTGGAGCAAGAAGTCTTTAGGTACAAGAAGATGGTGGAACACGAAGTGGATATTATCCACAAAACTTGGACCTGCATAAAGCCATCAGAACAATCTACAGAGGGAAGCGTTCATGGATGTGTCAATGCTAGAGTAGAACAACTCAATAACATTTGGTTTCTACAAGATTTGTTCCGAACTCATCGCCGAGCACCAAAAGGAGACTGTTGAGCTCAAGGATGAAATTCTCTCACTCCACCAAACAACCAAGCAACTGCAAGCACAGCTCTACGACGTTCAAAATCAAAACTGTGAGTACGAGGTTTGGTTTAAACGCATAAGTGCTGCTGCAGGTTTTAGGATGCTGGAGACCATGATGTCTTTTGTTGATGGGTGATGTCTACACACTTCTATTCTTGTAGACAGTTGTTGGGCCTCCAAGTGTAGAGGTTTGTAGAACAGCAGCAAGTTTTCCCTTAAGTGGATCACCCAAGGTTTATCGAACTCAGGGAGGAAGTGGTCAAAGGTATCCCCTCTCAAGCAACCCTGCAATCAAGATACAAGAAATCTCTTGTGTCCCCAACACACCCAATACACTTGTAAGGTGTATAGGTGCACTAGTTCGGTGAAGAGATAGTGAAATACAAGTGGTATGGATAAATATAAGTGGTAACGGTGATAGAAGATAACTTGATGGCGTGGAAGAGACTAAAAGCAAACTGAAATAAAGATGGCAGCAAGCAAACATGTAACAGATCTAATTGCAAACGGTGTTTCGATGCTAAGAAACAAGGCCTAGGGATCATACTTTCACTAGTGAACACTCTCATATAAATATATCATCTTCATGATACTACGCTGAACTACTCTCCGGTTGGACACTCTAATCCATGGTAGGGCTATAACAACACACCTCAAAGTTCATCATTTCCATCTAGAAAACCCCACACTATCACCTTGAGTACTAGATGAGTCCAACAAACACCGCAATTTCATAAAGACATCCAACTCCAAATATAACTCATAACAAGTATTTGTAATCTCTAGCCTAAGTGCCACCATTGTGTGCACGCTGTCACTTTCACACACATGGGGAGAGCAGAGATCTATTAAAGCACTTGAGTAGAAAGGTAGATCTATAGATTACAAGCTCATGATCTCAATAAGATCATGCATAGAGAGAGATGAACACATAGCTACCGGTAGAACCCTTAGCCTCGAGAGAGAACTACTCCCTCCTCATCATGGGAATCAGCAATGGTGATGGAGATGGCGGTGGAGATCGATGGAGATGGCTCCGGGGGCACTTCCCCGTCCCGGCAGGGTGCCGGAACAGAGACTTTCTGTCCCCGAATCTCCCCTTCAGTGGCGGCGGTGCTGCAGAACTTTTCATGGATTTCTGATTGACGATTTAGGGTTTTTGCCTTGGGGGGCTCTTATAGGCGAAGGAAGCAAGGTCGGTGGCGGCAGGGGCCCACCATGCTCGGCGCTGCCTAGGGTTGCTCACGCCAGGTGTGGCCACCCTGTGGCCCCTCTCCGACTCTCCTTCTGGCTCCGTGAGTCTTCCGGGAAAATAGTAACTTTGACTTTTGTCCCGTCCAATTCCGAGAATATTCATTTTCTGACTTCCTAGAACCAAAAACAGCAGAAAACAGGCAACTGGCACTATGGCATCTTGTTAATAGGTTAGTCCAAGAAATCATATGAAAAGTACTCCAAAGTTGGAACAAAACACAATAAAGTAGATAAAACCAAGCATGGAACATCAAAAATTATAGATACATTTGCAATGTATCAACATCCCCAAGCTTAACTCCTGCTCGTCCTCGAGTAGGTAAGTGATAAAAAGAAAGAATAATTTTTGAGGTGACATGCACCATCATAAACTTGATCAAAGTATTTGTAAAACAATGATAGCTAGGATCATAGTACTTCAATCATAACATGAAAGACAAAGTTCTAGCAATAAGACAAAGAAACTATGATGCAACATGAAAAGGTACAAATAAAACATTCATGAATAACAATGCTTTGCAAGACGTTTGTTTGTTTCACATAAAGAAAACATAGCATAATAGTATTCAGCTTGTCCCTCATAGAGTAGAAAATATAAATGCATAGGACACCTTCAAAGTTCATAAGAGTGACTAGATACAAATAGATTAAAACAAGCAATATCAAGTTAGCATCAATCAACTAGTCTTGGGACAATGCACATAGAACTAAGCATGGCCACTATGCTCTCAAAGTAGGTGCATAAAGGTAGAAGGTGGAGACTCAATATAATGGTGGAAGAAAGGCCTTTGTAAAAGGAAGCAGGGATTCAAGTCTCATAAAGAGCTTCCAAAAATTATGGTACTTATAGCTTTCAGCTCTCATTGCCCCTATCATAAGCATCTTGAAGTTATTAAGGTTAAAGTGAACAAACTATGGTGTACATGCTTGACGAAGTATAAGTTAGAAATCTCATGTCCCTTGTATACGAGGGTCGCTCCTCATGCTACTCAAGTTTAGTCACCGGTAAGTTCTTGTCATTGTAAGTATATGTGTATCATAGAGAACCGCCAATGGGGTACCCCTTGCCCGATGATACGGAAGAATCCCCATATCAAAATGACAAGGCAAGCTGACAACGAGCATCTCAGCATTCTTCTTATTTACCATGGGAATATGGTGCTTTTTTCTCTCTTTCCTCTTTTCATAGTATCTCGTTTCTTTTTTTTCCTTTTTTCTCAACATAGGACTCTTTTTTTATAAGAAGAATGCTTCATAGACAGCTCATTATGGTTACGCTGCAGGTTTCCACCATGTCAGCATGTATTAGACCAGCGGCCTAGGCGTTTCTCTAACACATATACATAACTCCATGGACTTACAAGCTCCCCTTTCATTTCACACTGATGACATCCATATACAAAAGAGCATGATATCAACTAGGTACAAATTACCAAGTGCAATGTTGAAAGCGTTCCCCATGACAGCATGGTTCTGCTAATTCTCAACAAATAAGTGTAAGCATATACAACATAGACGACACAATGGTTCAAGTTTATTAAGGACAATAAAAGTAAAGTGTGCCATCAAGTTCGTGAGAGCTTTAATCACTAGTTTTCTCATAACAAGTTTAATTTGGAAGGTAAACAAAAACATGAATATACTTGGAATAGCATAAGCTAGTAGGTAGGTATGGTGGACTCTTTGGAATAACTTGGTTTAGGGAGTTGGATGCATGAGTGGAACTCGTACTTGGTTGTGGAGGGTAGCAAAAGACTGGGAGCGACAAACTAAGGGAGCAATAATGGCCATAATCATACAGAGCGATAAAACATCATTGATCAAAGCATAAGGTGATACTACAAGTTGAAAACTAAAGGATCATAAAGGCTTATGGTGACTTGAGATAGTCATAACATGGTGTGAGCATGCGCCAAGTCAACCCAAATAAAGCATCAAAGGAGAATACCACTATACTATGCTTTAATATGCTAAAACAACGCATGATTCATCCAAGGCACATTAAGCAATCTCAATTGTTTATAACAAGTCATGCTACAGCAAAGAATACTAAGCATAAAGCCAAAACAATATCAAGCATGGCATGACAAAGCATAGGCCACAGTCAAAAACAAGCTCTTTTTACCACATAAGCAAGAACTTTCCTACTCTTTTCCAAACCAAACCAAACTATTTGCAAACCAATGTATGAAAGAGGGGGTCCAACCAATTTATTCATCAAACTAAGCAAACAAAAGCAAATGAAAAACCAAAACGAAAACGAAAAGAAGACGCTCCAAGAACAACACAACTGTGCATGAAACAATAAAAATGAAGCGTTTGGAAGAAACCTGGAATTTTTATTGATGAAGAAGGGGATGCCTTGGGCATCCCCAAGCTTTGACGTTTGTACTTCTTGGATATTTCTTGGGGTGACACGTGTGTCATTCCCAAGCTTGAGCTTTAGTCCATCCTTCATCTCATTACTCATTCCTTCCATACACCTGAAATTTTTCCTTCATACAAAACTTCACACAATCTTTATTAGCAACATTAGTGCACTCAAGATAATAGGTCTTAAGTTTCAGTTCTAATACCAAATAAACTTCCATTAGAACACTAGCTACTGTAGCACTTCCCTCAAAAAGCTCAATTCTCCAAAAGAACTCAAAAAGGAACCAACAAGAAGCAAATGCAGAAAATGGTAGAAATCTGTCAAAACAGACCAGCAGGTAAATACGAATTTTTTCTAAGACCTTCTGTTGCTCAAATCAAAAAGTGTTGAACTAACGAAAGTTATATAACAACCTGGGGCAGAAGCACAAAAAATTACAGCTCAATCCGACATACAGAGCTTTCTCACGAATTTTTACGGTGAAGCACAAAAATCTGTTTCGGGACAGCAACTTTCCCAATCATTACTTATCTCTCATTAGAGGTTACTCTTGGCACAAAAAGCAAATAAAAAGGATAAGGAGAGGTTATTACAGAGGTAATAACTTCCAAGACTCATCTAAAACTTTTGGTTTATCTCCCAATAAGTACTTTTCTTTAACGCCTTTAAGTTAGGCATGATAGTTTGAGAAGATGCTCACATAAAAATATAAATTGAAGTAAAAGAGAGCATCAAAAAGCAAATTCAAAGCGTATTTAAATCTAACCCACTTCCTATGCATAGGAATCTTGTAAATAAACAAGTCATGAAAGCACAAAGCAACAAGCATAGTAAAGCAAAACAAGTCCAACTTCAAGACTTTCAACATAAAGAGGGAAAACTTAATATTATTGAGATGCATAAAACCATGTTTCCCTCTCTCATAATAACTTTCAGAAGCAACATCAGTAAAATTAACAATATAACTATCACAAGAAACATTCTTATCATGAGCCACATGCATATAATCATTATTACTTTCCACATAAGCATAGTTATTTTTATTAATTGTAGTGGGAGCAAATTCAACAAAATAGCTATCATTATTATTGTCATCACCATAATCATAAAATATAGGAGGCATATTGTAATCATAATTAATTTTCTCCTCAATAGTAGGTGGACTGAAAATATCATATTCATCATTGTAATCATCATATATTGGAGGTTTGGTATCATCATAAGCAATAGAATAGCTATCTGTCAAAGCTGGGGAACTAAAAAGATCATTTTCATAAAAACTAGCTTCCCTAAGCTTAGACGTTTCCATAGCATTAGTAACAAAGGTGTTCAAAAGATTCATACTAATAACATTGCTATTAGCATGCAAAGAAAGTTCCATGGGTTTTTTAATTTTCTTTTCAGACAATTCAAGTTCTAACTTAGGAAAAATACTAAAAAGCTCTCTAATTTTGTTGTTGTTTTCCATTAAGCCTAACCAGTGAAAACAAGAAACAAAAAGACAAAATTGCAGAATCTAAAGGAAATAACTTCGAGCACTCACATCGGAGGATGAGTACCTTACTTACCTCCGGCAACGGCGCCAGAAAATAGGCGTTTGCCGTGGGAGGTTCTTCTTCTTTAATCCTCCGGTGTGAATACCTTTTACCTTACCTCCCTGGCAACGGCACCAGAAAATAGCTTGATGTCTACGCACTTCTATTCTTGTAGACAGTTGTTGGGCCTCCAAGTGGAGAGGTTTGTAGAATAGCAACAAGTTTTCCCTTAAGTGGATCACCCAAGGTTTATCGAACTCAGGGAGGAAGTGGTCAAAGGTATCCCCTCTCAAGCAACCCTGCAATCAAGATACAAGAAGTCTCTTGTGTCCCCAACACACCCAATACACTTGTCAGGTGTATAGGTGCACTAGTTCAGCGAAGAGATAGTGAAATACAAGTGGTATGGATAAATATGTGGTAACGGTGATAGAAGATAACTTGATGGCGTGGAAGAGACTAAAAGCAAACTGAAATAAAGATGGCAGCAAGCAAAGATGTAACAGATCTAATTGCAAACGGTGTTTCAATGCTAAGAAACAAGGCCTAGGGATCATAATTTCACTAGTGAACACTCTCATATAAATATATCATCTTCATGATACTACGCTGAACTACTCTCCGGTTGGACACTCTAATCCATGGTAGGGCTATAATAGCACACCTCAAAGTTCATCTTTTCCATCTAGAAAACCCCACACTGTCACCTTGAGTACTAGCTGAGTCCAACAAACACCGCAATTTCATAAAGACATCCAACTCCAAATATAACTCATAACAAGTATTTGTAATCTCTAGCCTAAGTGCCACCATGGTGTGCACACTGTCACTTTCACACACATGGGGAGAGCAGAGATCTATTAAAGCACTTGAGTAGAAAGGTAGATCTATAGATTACAAGCTCATGATCTCAATAAGATCATGCATAGAGAGAGATGAACACATAGCTACCGGTAAAACCCTTAGCCTCGAGAGAGAACTACTCCCTCTTCATCATGGGAATCAGCAATGGTGATGGAGATCGCGGTGGAGGTCGATGGAGATGGCTCCAGGGGCACTTCCCCGTCCCGGTAGGGTGCTGGAACAGAGACTTTCTGTCCCCCGAATCTCCCCTTCGGTGGCGGCGGCGCTGCGGAACTTTTCATGGATTTCTGATTGAAGATTTAGGGTTTTTGCCTCGGGGGGCTCTTATAGGCGAAGGAGGCAAGGTCGGTGGCCGGCCAGGGGGACCACACCATGCCCTGGCGCGGCCTAGGGTTGCCCGTGCCAAGGGGGGTGTGGCCACCCTGTGGCCCCTCTCTGACTCTCCTTCTGGCTCCGTGAGTCTTCCGGGAAAATAGTAACTTTGGCTTTTGTCCTGTCCAATTTCGAGAATATTCATTTTCTGACTTCCTGGAACCAAAAACAGGAGAAAACCGGCAACTGGCACTGTGGCATCTTGTTAATAGGTTAGTCCAAGAAATCATATGAAAAGTACTCCAAAGTTGGAACAAAACACAAGAAAGTAGATAAAACCAAGCATGGAACATCAAAAATTATAGATACATTTGCAATGTATCAATGGGGAGCCCTTACCTTGGAAGTCGGACGATGACTAGAGAACACCACCACCACCGAAGGAGTAATTCGTCATCGGGTATTGGCATCCCCTTGGTTTGTTCCAAGCTTGGGGGAGTGTCGCGGTATCACATCACTATCTTCTATCTTTTTACCTTTTTAGTAGTCATATCATGAATAGAGAAGTTATCATGTAGGATGGTTTGCATTATGGAAGTGTCCCCTCTCTCATTAGATATCTATGTATCCCTTAGTGTGAGTTGCCGTTATGGAATATTAATGAGAAGTTCTATCATTTACTCTTTTGCATATCTTTTATTAGTTTTCAATTCACGGTTATATGATTGATCTTGTCATTAGTATTGGTATCACTTTGGGATCATTGAGTTAATTTAGTTGGTTTTGGAAAACCTGGCTCGGTTAGTAGCAACACTATTTTGAGAATTGAATGAAAAAGACAAAAGTACTCTTAAAGAAATATAATTTCATCATCTTTCTTTCTTGATTTGCTCATAAGTTTAGTATTCTCTAGTTAAGATCTTTTGTGCTTCCAAGGAAGATTGCATGTTTGTTTTTATCACTTGTATGTTTGTTTGTTTCCTTTAACTCTTATGCTTGCTACCCATCCTTCCTAGCCAAAAACTTGTACTGAGAGGGAGTGCTTCTCGTGCATCCAATCCTTAAACCAAAACCTATGACATTTGTGTCCACCATACCTACCTATTAGCACTATTGCTATTCCAAGTAAATTCATGTTTTTATCTACCTTCCAAATTAAACTTGTTATGTGAATATTAGTGATTAAAGCTCTCACGAACTTGATGGCACACTTTACTTTCTTGCATTTAATAAACTTGAACCATTGTGACCATCTATGTTGCGTATATGCTTGCGCTTTGTAAGTTGTGAATTAGCAGAACCATGCTATCATGGGGAACGCTTTCAACATTGCACCGGTACTTTGTACATAGTTGATATGATGTTCTTTTTTATATGGATGTCGTCGGTGTGAAATGAAAGGGGAGCTTGTAAGTCCATGGAGTTATGTATGTGTGTTAGAGAAACGCCTGGGCTACCGGTCTAATCCATGCTGTCATGGTGGAAACCTGCAGCGTAACCATAATGAGCATCTATGAAGCATTCTTATTATAAAAAAGAGAGAAGAGATAGAGATTAAGAAAAAAAAGAAAAAAAGAGATGAGAAAAGAGGAAATAGAGAAAAAAGCACCATATCCCATGGTAAATACGAAGATTGCTGAGATGCTTGTTGTCTGCTTGCCTTGTCATTTTGATATGGGGATTCTTCCGTATCATCGGGCAAGGGGTACCCCGTTGGTGGTTCTCCATGATACACATGTACTTACTATGACAAGAACTTACCGGTAACTAAACTTGAGTAGCATGAGGAGCGGCCCTCGTATTCAAGGAAAATGAGATTTTCAACTTACAACTTGTCAAGCGTATCCTCATATTTGATCACTTTAACCTTAATCACCTAAAGATGCCTATGATAGGGGCAATGAGAGCTGAAAGCTAATAAGTACCATAATTTTTGGAAGATCTTTATGAAACTTGAAATCCCTGCTTCCCTCTGTGAAGGGCCTTTCTTTTACTCTTTAGTTGAGTCAGTAAACCTATTCCCTTCTATCTCAGCAAGTGTTTTGAGTTGTTGTGTTTCATTCATTCATATGATGATTTATTCAATCATGTTTCTTATTTTCCTTGTTTTGCACTTTTCTCTTATCTTAGTGTCTACTACTTTGAAAGCTATCATTGAAAATTAGTTATTTGTGAACTCCAGCAAATTGTCAACTATTCTTCAACCAAGAGCTAAGTTTGCCATTACCAATTATGATTTACTTTATGTATCTTTATTGTGTTTCCTTTACTTATTGTAAGTTAAGTAATATAATGGTGAGTTGTCTGCTATTAGGATCTATGTATTGATGAATGTGATGCTTCTTGTCCGTATTATTTTATCGCCTCTTCACTCCATAAACCTGAGGTCATGTTTATTGAGCTCAGTTTTCGCTTGGGGACAAGCGAAATCTAAGCTTGGGGGAGTTGATACGTCCATTTTGCATTACTATTCTATATCATAATTTACTGTTATTCATTGATATATTTCATATTAAGAGATGATACTTATGTAATTTCATCTGTTTTTGCATGGTTGATGACTTTTGGAGCATGGACCGCTGCAGTCAGGATTCTGATGGAAAAGGTGCTCTTTGGAGGCAAAATTCACGAAGAACAGAAAATCTGGGAAAATACATGGAAAATCCTATTTTTCCAGAAGACGAAGAAAGCCAGAAGGGGAAGTGGAGATGGTCCACAGGGGGCCCACACCACCCCCTGGCACGGGCCACCCTAGGCCGCGCCACCAGGTGGTATGGCCGCCCTGGTCCACTCTAGCCTCTCCCCTCTGGCGTATATTATCCTCCCGAAACCCTAAGACTCAGAGAGCGACCACAGAAAGATTCCGCCACCTCTGCGGGGCGGAAAACATCGTGAGAGAAATATCTCTTCGGCAGACAGAATTCTACCAGGGGAATTTCTTCCCGGAGAGTGGAGATTTTCGCCATCAACACCACCACCATCATCATCATCATCATCACCACCATCATCTCCATCACCACCTCATACCGCTGTAACAATTGGGTTGAATCTTACATAGTTCTTAGGGGAAACTTTCCCGGTGTTGATTACTCCTTGTAGTTGATGCTATTGAGTGAACCATTGAATTATTGTTTATGTTCAGATTGTTACATATCATTATATCATCTCTGATCTTGATCCATATGATGTCTTGTGAGTAATTCGTTTTGTTCTTGAGGACATGGTAGAAGTCATTGTGTTAGTAGTGGAATTGTGTTGAGAAAGATTCAATGGTTTGACATTTAAGTTGTGGTGTACTTCTTCTAGTGGTGTCATGTGAACATCGACTACATGAAACTTCACCTATATGGGCCTAGGGGAATGCATTGTGTATTTGTCTACTAATCGTAGGGGTTGCTAGAGTGACAGAAACCTGAATCCCCGTTAGGAAACCTTTGCACAAGGGACATCAGGGTCTTAGAGTTTATAACTGTGGTTAGGTTTCCACCTTAATTACTTTCTTGTACTTGCGGATGCTTGCAAGGGGTTTAATCACAAGTATGTATTAGTCCTAGGAAGGTTGGTACATTAGCACAGGTTCACCCACACAACACTTAGCAAACTAACGAAGATTAATCAACTATATGAAGCGAAAGCACTTGACGATATTCCCGTGTGTCCTCGAGAACGTTTGGTCATCTTAAGTATACAACCGGCTTGTCCTTTGCTAAAGAAAGGATTGGGCCACTTGCTGCATTTATTCTTATTGTCTTTTATTTACTCGTACTTTATTTACCTGCATTATCAAAAACCCTTAAAAATCCGTTTGCTAAGTATTTACAGAGAATTCCTGCTCCTAGCCACTCGCCAGCACCTTCTGCTCCTTGTTGGGTTCGACACTCTTACTTATCAAAAATACTGCGATTCACCCCCTATACTTGTGGGTAATCACATCCCAATATCAACTTTTTAATAGAATCCAACCTTACTTAAAACAAACCTCTAGTATCTCTCCCATAATATATATAATAGTGGTGGTCTTACTCAAATGGAAATAAAACAAAACAAACTAAAACAAATAAAAGAGCTCCAAGTTTATGCGATAGTAATGTGTTGCTTGAAAAACAGAAAGTAGACGTGTGCAAACCGAGGGTGTGGTTGGTCCATTGGGGTGCCTTGGGAATCCCCAAGCTTATGGTTTTCACCATCCTTGGATTGCTCTTGCTGCAGCTCCTCTAATCCCTGTGGAAAAACATCAACACAAAATTTTCTCCCATCTCTTTTCTGTGGGGTGACATTAGTGGGTACAAAAGATACATTGGTTGCTGCATGAAATCCTTAAAATATATATATATAATGTCCAATCGGTATATAATGTTGTATGCTTTATCATGAACTCAAATCAATCAAAAGGATTCAACTTAAAATCTCAAAGAATGCATAAAACAAAATGGGACAGAATCTGTCCAGAATTTTAGCAGCAGCAAAACGTAATTAATTGCCCTACTTAGAGATGTCCTAAAATAAAGAATTACATGAGCATACGGAGGATGAAAATTGTAACTACAGTTCCAATATGAGCTCAATCAGAGTTACAAAAAAATATAAAAAATCATACGGTATAGAGACTCGTGCAGAAATTTGCAACTCCATATATATGTTCAACTTTTTTAATCCAAAAGGGGTAAAACTTGGTACTTTATTAAAAACTACAAAACTAAAACAAAAACTAAAGTCTCTTGCTATAGCAAGAGGACACAAAAAAATTAAAACAAAAACATCCGGGTTGCCTCCCGCAAAGTGCTTTCTTTAAAGCCATATAACTAGGCTTACTTACTTGAATTTCAAGAGGGGTGAAGCTCATGAGGGAGCTTGAATTTTGGAGTGTCCCTCTTCCTTGTAAAGTGTTCCATACATTACCTTCCTTTGAATCAATAATGGCACCTATAGTACGAAGAAAAGGTCTTCCCAAAATAATTGGACTAGAGGTTTTACTCCCCATGTCCATGATAATAAAATCAACGGGAACGGAAGTCATGTGAAGCTCTATCATTACATTACTAACTTTGCCTACAACCTGTTTAATGGTATCATCAGCAAGTAGTAAGTCCATGGATCATTTTTCTATATTTTGCAATTCTAGCAATTCATATAGATCTTTAGATAAAACAGAAACACTAGAACCTAGATCAAGTATAGCATGGTGTGTTTATTTTCCAATAGTAATTAATACCTTGGGGATCCATACATCCCCAAGATTATGTAGTATCATAACATCTTGATTGTACCTAGCAATATTTTCTTTAAGCACATGGTTAGCTATATAAGAACCAAAACCTGCTTGGTGAGATTTTATGGAAGGATCACTCGCAAAGTTTTGTAGCATATTAATGAGTTCATGTAAGCTACACTTATCTAGATCAAGTAGTGGATCCTTAAAATCACTAAGCATCTTAACTTCTTCTACCTTTTTCTCATTCATAATCATGAGAGTTTCATTTTCCACTCTCTTTCTTTCATTAATAACTTCCCAAGATCTATCTATTACATCTTGCACATAGTTCATAGTTTCCTCATGTTTTGGAGCAATGATAGTTTCTTTCAATGATGTTACTTCCCTAGTGAGCTTATTTATCGTCTTAAACAAGGCATCTTGTTTCTCAAATTTAGATATAAATTCTTTGTTCAACTCTTTTTGGGTAGATATAAATGATCTAATAGTGTTTTCCAAGTCATTAGAAACATTACCACTATTAGCATATTTGTTGGGAACAAAGGGTGGCCTATTGTAAGAGTTGTAGTTATTATTACCATAGCTACCACTACCAAAATTCGTAACAAAGTTCACATCCACACTTTCAGCATTATTACCAACTAAGTCTTGCAAAGGAACATTCTCAACATTTTGTTTAGACATGTAAGCAAGAATGGCATCCATTTTATTAGATAAAGTGTCTATATCTTCTATGGAATTTACTTTCTTGGAAGGAATAGGTGCTCTTTTAGTATGCCATTGACTATAATTTTGCAATATCTAGTTTGGCTTTTGCTTCTACAATAGTCTTACTCATAAAAGCACTTCCATCAGCAGAATCTAGTATGTTTCTAGACATATAGTTCAAACCATTATAGAATGAATGCAAGATGGTCCATTCATTGACTCCATGTGATGGACAATTCTTAAGCATTATCTTAATTCTCTCCCAAGACATAGCTACATGCTCATTTTCATTTTTCCTAAATGATAAGATGTTATTCCTATTTTGCAAAATTTTAACGGGAGGATAATATTATTTTTTATGAATGCTTCTTTTAAATCATCCCAACAATTTATACTAGTGGTGGCTGGTGATAGTAACCATGCTTTAGATTTTCCTCTAAGTGGGAATGGAAACAATTTTAGTTTAAGGATATCATTTTCAACATTTTTAATTTTTTGCATGTCACATATTTCACAAAAGTCATGAAGATGCATAGAGGCATCCCCATTTGCACTACCTCCAAATTGTTCCCTAGTTATCAAGTTTAGCAAACTAGGACTAACTTCAAAGCTCTCCGCTGTAATCTCAGGTGTGGTAATGGGCTTAGCAATAAATTGATCATTAGGTGTATTTTTGTAGTCACACAATTTAGTTCTTTCTCCCATCATCCAAGTAGTAAAGTGATACTAATTTTTATGTGTTTTATGTTTTTGAATGAAAACTGAAAGTAAAATTATACTACAACTAACACTACTGAACTAATAACTAACAAATGAAACACAAACCTAAAAATAAAAAGACAAACTGAAATACCGAAGTAAAGACAAAATCTGAAAATTAAAAAGTAAATGCAAAACCGAATGGTAAAAGAAACTAAAAATGTAAAGATGAAAGTAAAGACAATAACAAAACAAAACAAAATTACTTTGAAGATCTAAAAGAACAAGATGATAATCACGTAGGTGGAACCTTCCCAAGCTTAGGTGTTTACATAAGTTGGTGATGAAGTTGAACTTTCTTATGAGCTATCCTTTTACTAGCTCCCAGGCAATGGCGCTAGAAAACTTCCTTGATGTGAGCGCTAGAAAACTTTATGACAGTTGTCATATGAGCTTCTCGATGCACCTTAATGGTTGAGACTCTAAGTGAAGAGTGATGTAGTAAATGGAAGTTGATACGTTGCTAACGTATCCATAATTTTTGATGTTCCATGCTTGGTTTTTATCTACTTTCTTATGTTTTTTCCACACTTTGGAGTACTTTTTATACACTTTCTTGGACTAACCTATTAACAAGATGCCACAGTGCCAGTTGCATGTTTTCTACTATTTTTGGTTCCACGAAAGTCAGAAAATGAATATTCTCGGAATTGGACGGGACAAAAGCCAAAGTCAGTTTTCACCGAGGGGGACATGGAGCTAGAATACGAGACGGAGAGGGGCCAGAGGGGCTCCACACCACCTGGCCGCGCGGCCAGGCCTGGCCCGCGCCAGGGGGTGGTGTGGCCGCCTAGGGCACCCCCTCGGCCTCCCTTTCGCCTATAAGATGCCTCCGATACAGAAACCCTAAGTACCCGATCAAAATTCCATGAAAGAGTCTGTAGCCGCCATCATCTCCATCCCTATATCGGGAGGGATCTGAAGCTCTTCCCGGCACCCTGCCGGAGGGGAGAATTCACCCTGGAGGCCTTCTTCATCACCATGAGCCTCTAGTGTGATGCGTGAGTAGTTCATCCTTGGACTACGGGTCCATGTAGTAGCTAGATGGCTGGTTCTTCTCCTTTGTGCTATCATGTTTAGACCTTGCAAGCTCCGTTCATGATCAAGATCATCTATTTGTAATCCTACATGTTGTGTTTGCGGGGATCTGATGGATATTGAGATGCTATTTCAGATTGATTATTGATTCTATCATGTCTTTGTTATTTGTGATCTTGCATGCTTTCCGTTGTTAGTAGCTATCTTGGCCAAGTAGATGCTAGCAACTCCAAGCGTTAGTATTTATGCTCGATAGTGGGTTCATGCCTCTAGTAATCTAGGGAAGTGACAGAAATCTCTAAGGTACTAGATGTGTTGTTGCTACTAGGGAGAAAACAGCAATCCTTTGTTCATAGAACAATCGTATTGTTTACTTTACACGCAATGCATAATGCAATTATCTGTTGCTTGCAACTTAATACTAGAGGGGGTTCGGATGATAACCTGAAGGTGGATTATTAGTCATAGATGCAGTTGGATTACGGTCTATGTATAATGTTGTAATGCCCATCAAATCTCAAAGGAGTCAAGATGATTAGTATATGCATGTATGCTTTCTCGATGTTTGTCAATTGCCCCGTTGTAATTTGTTCACCCAACATGTCATCTATCTTAAGGAGAGCCACCACTAGTGAACTATGGACCCCGGTCCTTTATTTTAGTATCAATCTACAACTGTTTACTGCTTTCTGTTTAATTTCTGCAAGCTTTTACTTTCTTCCACACAATACGTTTAATCCTTTGTTTTCAGCAAAACCGGTGAGATTGACAACCTCACTATAAGTTGGGGGCAAAGTTCTGTGGTTGTGTGTGCAGGATTCCAAGTTGGCAACAACACCTTGGAGGTGTTTCCTTGCTCCTACTGGTTCAATAACCTTGGTTTCATAACTGAGGGAAACTTATTGTTGTGCTTATCATACCTTCCTCTTGGGGTTCCCCAACGAGCTCGTTATTACACGAGTCAGCAAGTATTTTTCTGGCGCCGTTGCCGGGGATTCAAGGACATCTTCACAAGGGGAGTCCCTCATAACCAATCTCTTTACTTTGTTTTATTTGTTTTACTTAGTTTATTTTTGCTTTGTTTGCTTGTTTCTTTATCAAAAACACACAAAAATTAGTTGTTCTAGTTTGCTTTCTTTATTAAAAACACACAAAAAATTAAGTCTTTCTATAGTTGTTACCTCTTTCTTAGCTCACCATGTTGATCCCTAAATTCACCCTGAAAGACCTTTCAATAGGTAGTGGCTCTATAATTGGAAAAGATAATATTGAAGAATTCTTTAATCATGTTAGTAAGCATGAGGATAGATCCCTTGCAGAACTTGCTCCAAATTATGAAATTGCTGCAGCTTCTTTAGTTCACATGTTGGAAGCTAGGTTTGTTAACCTTAACCCCTTAATACCAGTAATGTTTCTTAAACTTAAGGAAATTGAGGACCCTGAAAAGAGAGATTTTATTCTGGAAACCCTGCCTAAGGAATTCTATGATGTTGCTAAGGAAGCTAGAAAAGTCTTTGAACGTTTTAATATGCTAGGCTCATGTGTAGATGTTGTTGGTACACGAGAAAAGATGAACAATCGAATCTAATGGGGAGGAAATTAAGATACCAATACCTTTCAAACTTGTAGCAATGCATGAAGCCATAGAAAAGAATCTTGATTGGATTGTTCCCAAAAACCCGTTTGATGAAAATAGTGAACCCAAGAGTGTTGAGAGAGGATCCTCTAGAAATTATTTGGATGAGATACCTTGCCTTGTTGAAGATATTTCTAGTATTGCTCTTGATGCTTCTTCATTTGAGAACACTTGATTCTTTTTCTTGCTTCTTATGCCTAACTTAAAGGCGTTAAAGAAAAGTACTTATTGGAAGATAACCCAAAAGTTTTAGATGAGTCTTGGAAGTTATTACCTCTGTAATAACCGCTCCTTATCCTTTTTATTTGCTTTTTGTGTCAAGAGTAACCTCTAATGAGAGAGAAGTAATGATTGGGAAAGTCATTGTCTCGTAACAGATTTTTGTGCTTCACCGTAAAAATTCGTGTAAAATATCTGTACGTCGTTTTGAGGCGTGAATTTTTGTGCTTCTGCCCCAGGTTGTTATCTAACTTTCGTTAGTACAACACTTTTTTATTTGAGCAACATAAGGTCTTCGAAAAAATTGGTTTTTACCTGCTGGTCTGTTTTGACAGATTTCTGCCATTATTTGCATTCGCTTCTTGTTGGTTCCTTTTTTAGTTCTTTTGGGGAATTGAGATTTTGAGGGAAGCGCTACAGTAGCTTGTGTTTTAATGGAAGTTTTATTGGTGTTTAGACTGAACCTAAAGACTTATTATCTTGAGTGCACTAATGTTGCTAATAAAGATTGTGTGAAGTTTTGTATGAAGGAAAATTTTCAGGTGTATGGAGAGAATGATGTAATGAGATGAAGAATGGACTAAAGATCAAGCTTGGAGATGCCACCCCATGTCACCCCAAGAAATATTCAAGAGGTACAAGCGTCAAAGCTTGGGCATGCCCAAGGCATCCCCTTCTTCATCAATAAAAATCCCAGGTTTCTTTCAAACACTTCATTTTTATTGTTTCATGCACAATTGTGTTGTTCTTGGAGCGTCTTCCTTTTTTTGTTTTTGGTTTTCGTTTTCTTGGTTTTCTTAGTTTGCTTGAATAAATTAGTTGGACCCCCTCTTTCATGCATTGGTTTTCAAATAGTTTGGTTTGGATTGGAAAAGAGTAGGAAAAGTTCATGCTTAAGTGGTAAAAGGAGCTTGTTTTTGGATGTGGCCTATGCTTTGTCATGCCATGCTTGATATTGTTTTGGCTTTATGCTTAGTGATATTTGCTGTAGCATGACATGTTATAAACAATTGAGATTTCTTAATGTGCCTTTGAAGAATCATGCGTTGTTTTAGCATATTAAAGCATAGTATTGTGGTATTCTCCTTTGATGCTTTATTTCGGTTGACTTGGCGCATGCTCACGCCATGTTATGACTATTCCAAGTCACCATAGCCTTTATGATCCTTTAGTTTTCGACTTGTAATATCACTTTATTCTTTGATTAATGATGTTTTGTCACTCTGCATGATTATGGCCATTATTGCTCTCTTAGTCAGTCGCTCCCAGTCTTTTGCTAGCCTCCATAACCAAGTATGAGTTACACTCATGCATCCAACTCCTAAAACCATGTTATTCCAAAGAGTCCACCATATCTACCTAATAGCATTTGCTATTCCAAGTATATTCATGTTTTTATCTACCTTCCGAATTAAACTTGTTATGAGAAAACTAGTGATTAAAGCTCTCACGAACTTGATGGCACACTTTACTTTTCTTGCCCTTAATAAACTTGAACCATTGTGTCATCTATGTTGTATATGCTTGCACTTATATGTTGGGGATTAGCAGAACCATGCTGTCATGGGGAACGCTTTCAACATCGCACTTGTACTTTGTACCTAGTTGATATCATGCTCTTTTGCCTATGGATGTCGTCGGTGTGAAATGAAAGGGGAGCTTGTAAGATGGAGTTACGTATGTGTGTTAGAGAAACGCATGGGCCGCCGGTCTAATCCATGTTGTCATGGTGGAAACCTGCAGCGTAACCATAATTAGCTGTCTATGAAGCATTCTTCTTATAAAAAAGAGTTAGATATTGAGAAAAAAGAGAAAAAGAAAAAAAAGATATGAGAAAAGAGGAAAGAGAGAAAAAAGCACCATTTTCCCATGGTAAATAAGAAGATTGTTGATATGCTCGTTGTCTTCTTGCCTTGTCATTTTGATATGGGGATTCTTCCATATCATCGGGCAAGGGGTACCCCGTTGGCGGTTCTCTATGATACACATGTACTTACTATGACAAGAACTTACCGGTAACTAAACTTGAGTAGCATGAGGAGCGGCCCTCGTATTCAAGGGACATGAGATTTCCAACTTATACTTTGTCAAGCATATACTCCATAGTTTGTTCATTTTAACCTTAATCACTTCAAGATGCTTATGATAGGGGCAATGAGAGCTGAAAGCTAATAAGTACCATAACTTTTGGAAGCTCTTTATGAAACTTGAATCCCTACTTCCTTCTATGAAGGTCTTTCTTTAACTTTTATGTTGAGTCTCCACCTTCTATCTTTATGCACCTATTGAGATAGCATAGTAGCCATTCTTAGTTCTATGTGCATTATCCCAAGACTTTTTGATTGATACATAATTTTGATATTGCTTGTTCTTAAACTATTTGTATCTAGTCACTCTTATGAACTTTGAAGGTGTCTATGCATCTATGTTTGCTACTCTATGAGGAACAATCTGAATGCCACTATGCTATGTTTTCTTTATGTGAAACAAACAAACGTCTTGCAAAGTATTGTTATTCATGAATCTTTTGTTTGTGACTTTTCATGTTACAACATAGTTGCTATGTCTTATTGTTAGAACTTTGTCTTTCATGCTATGTTGAAGTACTATGATCCCAGCTATCAATGTTTTACAAATACTTTGATCAAGTTTATGATGGTGCATGTCACCTCAAAATTTATTCTTTCTTTTTATCACTTACCTACTCGAGGACGAGCAGGAGTTAATCTTGGGGATGTTGATACGTTGCTAACATATCCATAATTTTTGATGTTCCATGCTTGGTTTTTATCTACTTTCTTATGTTTTCTCCACACTTTGGAGTACTTTTTATACACTTTCTTGGACTAACCTATTAACAAGATGCCACAGTGCCAGTTTCTTGTTTTCTGCTGTTTTTGGTTCCAGGAAAGTCAGAAAATGATTATTCTCGGAATTGGATGGGACAAAATCTAAAGTCAGTTTTTCACCAAGGGGGACACGAAGCCAGAATACGAGACGGAGAGGGGCCAGAGCGCCGCCACACCACCTGGCCGCGCGGCTAGGCCTAGCCCATGCCAGGGGGTGGTGTGGCCGCCTAGGGCATCCTCTCGGCCTCCCCTTTTGCCTATAAGATGCCTCCGATACAGAAACCCTAAGTACCCGATCAAAATTCCACGAAAGAGTTTGAAGCCGCTGTCATCTCCATCCTTAGATCGGGAGGGATCTGAAGCTCTTCCCTGCACCCTGCCGGAGTGGAGAATTCACCCTGGAGGCCTTCTTCATCACCATGCAAGCCTCCGGTGTGATGCGTGAGTAGTATGGGTCCATGTAGTAGCTAGATGGCTAGTTCTTCTCCTTTGTCCTATCATGTTTAGATCTTATGAGCTTCGTTCATGATCCAGATCATCTATTTGTAATCCTACATGTTGTGTTTGCGGGGATCCGATGGATATTGAGATGCTATTTCAGATTGATTATTGATTCTATCATGTCTTTGTTATTTGTGATCTTGCATGCTTTCCGTTGTTAGTAGCTATCTTGGCCAAGTAGATGCTAGCAACTCGAAGAGTTAGTATTTATGCTCGATAGTGGTTTCATGCCTCTAGTAATCTGGGGAAGTGACAGAAATCTCTAAGGTACTAGATGTGTTGTTGCTACTAGGGAGAAAATAGCAATCCTTTGTTCGTAGAACAATCATATTGTTTACTTCACACGCAATGTGTAATGCAATTATCTGTTGCTTGCAACTTAGTGCTGGAGGGGGGTCGGATGATAACCTAAAGGTGGATTATTAGTCATAGATGCAGTTGGATTACGGTCTATGTATAATGCTGTAATGCCCAATCAAATCTCAAAGGAGTCAATATGATTAGTATATGCATGTATGCTTTCTCGATGTTTGTCAATTGCCCCGCTGTAATTTGTTCACCCAACATGTCATCTATCTTAAGTGAACTATGTACCCCGGTGCTTTCTTTTATCATCAATCTACAATTGTTTACTGCTTTCTGTTTACTTTCTGTAAGCTTTTACTTTCTTCCACACAATACGTTTAATCCTTTGTTTTCAGCAAAACCGGTGAGATTGACAACCTCACTGTAAGTTGGGGGCAAAGTTCTGTGGTTGTGTTGTGCAGGATTCCAAGTTGGCAACAACACCTTGGAGGTGTTTCCTTGCTCCTACTGGTTCGATAACCTTCGTTTCATAACTGAGGGAAACTTACTGCTGTGCTCATCATACCTTCCTCTTGGGGTTCCCCAACGAGCTCGTTATTACACGAGTCAGCAGAAGTCTTCCCCATGAGGGAAACTAGAAGGTTTAAATATCGAACTCTCGGGGAGATGTGTGTAAGAGAATGGTCCTATTTGTTCTTCATCAAGCAACCTAAAAAATAGTTGTATATTGTTTTTTCCCTCAACCTCACCAAGTGGTTATCAAGCACAAGGTGTATGTAAGAAAAACTCAAATAAAATACAATAAAATTAAAATGCAATGCAATAGTAAAGTAAATATCCAATGGTGGTAAATGCAATGGAATATGATGTTTTGGGTTTTGGTTGGTGTTTGCAAGTATGATAAATGTTTTTGTATTTTCAGATTTAATTAGTACTCAAAATAAAAAAGTGATGTAGATGTGTTGGATAGTGTTTTCTTATGGTTTAAAATGGACCAGGGTTCATGGTTTCGCTTATGCACTCTCTCTTTGAGTTGTAGTGGACACGGGACACTCTAGTTGACATAATATTGGTGTAACATGTGAAAGTATGGATAGCAAATCATATGGGCATCACGTCCTAACATAGATATGTTATTTTACTAACAATTCACTTATACTCCACTAGAAAGGGGGTCTCCAAGCAATCTAGTATTAAGAACAATCTCAGAGTATAGCTGACAAGGGTTTAACTCATCAATGCCCATTGTTATGGACTTGGGTTTTGGAGAAGGAGGGAGCTCTGGAGGCATCAGTCGGCTAGCAAACAAGCACACAGGGACGCAAGGTTTACCCAGGTTCATGCCTTGTAGAGGTCCCTGCTCCTGCTTGTCTGTTCTTGGAATTAATGGAGGAATCGAAGATTACAGGGGTGCGCAGATGCAATCTGGTGAGAGTTGTGGAAACTAAGGTTGCATGTGTCCTCCTCGCCGCCCCCTCCTAGCCTTTATATAGATAGGCTAGGTCTCGGGTAGCAGGTCGAGTCGGTTTATAGGTTAGGGTTTTCCCTTAAAACTTTCTATCTTTAGCTTCTTCTTGTCTCGCAAGCAACCAAGAGTCCGTGGGCCACTCAAGTTCTCCATTTGGGACTTGGCAACACCGTGGGCTTTCACTGTATCCAGGCCGTATATACCAAACTCGAGTACCTGTAGGGTATACCCATGTCAGTAGCCCCCGAGTGCTAGTGGAATCGCAGATTCGACTGGGGACTTTATGAAGCCTTTCGAGTGCTTAGTACATGTCATAGGGATGGTTGATATGCGTGCCTGATTAACCGATGTATCGGTGTCAGTTAACTGCCTTAGGGAAAAACAACGCAATCTACTCAAACTCGAGTCCCCGGACTCGAATTCAGAAAAGTGCTGGCGTAATCCGACTCAGGCCACGGAGGTCTTATAGGAGTCGAATTCCAGTGTATGGGTGTGATCACTCGACGCGTCCGTCAAGGCATGTTCATCGTACCTGCAGGTACGGATGTGTTTCTGGTAGTGCATAGCAGATGCTTTGCTAGGCCTTATTCAGGTCTTATCTTCACACTGTAAGCGTGGCATCCGAATTTTTTGTCATCGCGGAGATGATTCGAGTGGCCCAGGAGACGTAGTCTCTTTGTAGGGAAAGTATGAGGCGGAGTCGCCATAGCATTCGAGTGTGGATGTTATCAACACACAGTACGGTGTACAAATAATCATAGGGTGTGTGACCAGCGCTCCCTATGGAAGTAGCCCCCGAGTGCCTAGTTGAGTCGAAGACTCAGGCAGGGCCTAAAAAAACTTTTGCAACTCCTGTCGTCTTTTGTTGCTTGTTTCCATCGAATTTGCTTCCGACGCTCCCTATGGGAGTAACCCATGATCCATAATCGAATCGTAGATTCAAGTGGTTGGGTATGCTTTGAATGTTCATATTCCTACATAAAAAGAATCGTAGGGTGCGCGACCAGCGCTCCCTATGGGAGTAGCCCCCGAGTGCTTGGTGGTGTCGAAGACTCGAGCAAGGACTAAAGTAGTCGAAGTCTTCTAGTGCTCATCTTGATGACATCAGTGCTGACGATGTGAAGACCTCAGTTGCCCGCGTGAGCGGCTTTGACGGGACGTGACGAGCGGTGGGTCCCACTTTTTGACTTTGATTTGACCAGGCATGCGTAATCTTTCATTTTAACTGTGTCTCCTTAATTTCCGCGTGTAATGGAGATAGTGGGGGATGGTTCGTGTTTTAGCCTCTCCACGTGTCAACAGCGATGTGCGCCACGCGTCCAATAGGGTTTCTACTGGCTGTTGGATGGCATCCGCAAGGGGGTTAAGTAGCAGCGCGGCTGTGGTAATTTTCCCATCTGCCCTTTCTCTGCTTGTGCTTCCATCGCCATTGCCGCTACTCTCTGCTTCCTAGAGCTCGTCCTCTTTGTGGCGCTGGACCAACTCCGCGTATTCTCGAGCTACTTCCTCCGCTCGCACCGCCATCGCAAGATGGGCAAGAAGAAGGGAGGCATCGCCGCTGAGTCCACCGCCACCATTGCTGCCGGTGCTGGGAAGAAGAAAGGTGCGGGTAACCGTGTCACCAATGGTGCATGGCGCGCATCCATTATCAAGTCCTCCGAGCTCCGTCTCCTACGTCAAGACGGAGTTCTGTCACCCGTGGAGGATGAGTCGTGAGTGCCAGGTGGCGAGGTAACTCCTTGTCCTCCTGCTGGTTTCCGGGTGATGTTCCTCGTGTTCATCATCCGCGGTCTTTCTCTGGCCCTGCATCCTTTCTTTAGGGGCCTCCTTTGCTTCTACGGGCTCCAGCTGCGTCAGCTGTCCCCAAACTCTATTCTCCACATCGCCTGTTATATTACTCTTTTGCGAGTGCTGGCTCGGAATCGAGCCACACTTTGGCCTCTTTAAGGGGATTTTCAAGCTAAAGCGCCAGTCAGCATCTGGTTCTGTAGTCTACGACACAGGAGGCTGCGGAATCCATGTCGACTCCTCCACCACATATTTCGATGTCAAGCTCATGGCGTCCGTCCAAGGGTGGAGAGACAAGTGGTTCTACATCCGCGACCAGAAGGCCAACGGAGAGCACTACGGACTCGTGCCCTTCGATCCCGCGATGACGTGCAAGAGAAGGCGTTCTTGGAAGAACGTGGTGATGCCTGGCGAGTCCGAGGAGACGGGGGTGCTATACAAGCGCGTCTATGACCTCGAGAGCCGCATGGGTAAAGAAGAGGGAGGCGCTTCCCTCATTCGCACATGGTTGCATCATCGCATCCAGCCTCTGTAGGCTAGAGTCCACCCCATGTTCCAATGGGCTAGTGCGGACGATGCCACTCGCGTATCTGCCGATGGCATTTCCGCGGGTGAAGTAGATAAGAGGTTGTGACTAGTGACAAAGTACACCACCAAGGAGGTTCTACCAGGCGAACCAGTCATGCCTCCCTTCGACGCCTCTAACCCTCCTCCTGAGGTAGGATTGTGCTACGAAGTAGCTTTATTTGTTGATTGCTTCTAATTTCTTGATGTATAATGAATTGTTTTCTGAATGCAGGATTGGAAGGTGTCTCCCAGTTTGCCCCCTCTTCCTGAGGGGGTTATTTCTTGCGAAGCGGAGGAAGAGGACGAGTCGGAATCGACCGTCCCACTTGAAGAGGAGGAGGGAGCCCCCGAGTCCAGTGATCCGGACACTCGCAAGCGTTCTCGCAGCAAGGATTCGGATGCTTCGTCTCTGTCGACTCCAGAAGGCCCATCTATTGGTGCAGAGGAGCCGATTCGTGTTGTTCCTGTAAGCTCCATGGCGCCACCTGCTCGCAAGAAGATGCGGCTGCCGAAGGAGTCAGAGGAGCAAACCTTCGACTTTGATAAATTTGACTGGTAAGTTTAACAACTCTCATCTTGGTTTCTTTTGGAGTTGCATTTCCTGATGCTGGATTTTGTTTCATAGTCAAGCGGTGTCGTCATCTTCTGGCGACATCCAATTTGTGAAGGAATCCAGAGTCGTGGACTCCAAGGCCAAGGAAGTGGCTGAACGATCTTCCTCTCTTCCATTGGCGGCCCACTCTGGGCACAACTCATCAAGTTCTCCACACGCTGGGGATCACCAGATGGTTGTCCGGACAACTGCACGGCAATCGTCTTCGGAGTCTCTAGAGGAGCATGTAAGTGTGATTTTGTTTTGCAGTCGGATTTGTGATTCATGCTATCTCCTAATCCTTTATTTTTCTTCCAAGGAAGCTCATTGTGAAGGAAGCTGCTCGTTTGGCGGAGCAGGTACTTGCGATGGGTCGACAGCATGCAATGCTAGACAATCACCATCGCGTCGTCGAAGGTTAGTATTTTCGTCTTCTTCTCTGTTCTTGTGAGATTTATACATTCGACTGATGATCCATCTTGTATTTTTGTAGCTGACCATAACGAACTTCTTCACGATGCTGCTTCTCTTGAAAAGATGCTCACCGCGGCGGTGAAGAGTCGTGACGAGGCAGTCGCTGCGCTGGATGAATCACGGAAACACGAAGAGGATTTGCGCACCTCCATCATTGAGAGGGAAATATTGTTCGAGCAACAGCTCTTCTCGATTGCCAAATCTCTTTCAGGTATTCTTTTCGTCTAGATTTTCATTGTTTCTTTCTTCGATATCTTGTTATTGTGCTGACTCTTTGCTCTGTGTAGATGCTGGCGATCTGAGCTTCGACGCCCAGGCACTTCGTCGTCATGATGCTTTGGCAGGCGCCGTCGCGGCAGTCGAGGATCGCAGCGCTTCCCTTCAGGGGACGCTGACTAAGGCCAAGGTTGTGCTCAGTCGCATCCGCAAGCAGCTGAAGCCCAAGGCTAAGCTGATTGAGAACTTGGAGGACCTGGTGGAGTCCCTCACTAGAGGTATTCCCGCAGAGTTCAGGAAATCACAGCGTGCGGTTGGTGCTTCCATGGCACTCACAATGGTGCAAGCCCATGGCATGGAGGTGGACCATGCTGCGATCTCCAAGGTGATGCCTGTCGGCGCAGATGGTCAACGGGTAGTTTTTGCTCCTTTTGCAACTGTCTGCGGCAAGTACGGGTCGCAACTCATCAACACGGTCGCCAAGTATTCCAAGGAGTTGCAGCGAGCCAAGAAGGCGGCGAAGACTGTGGCATCAGGGGCTAGCGGGAAGTCTGTGGTGTCTGAGACTGCCACGGACTCGATGAGGCCTCCGAAGTCGAAGTCTAAGTCGTAGAAGCAGGCTGCTCCTCAGTAGTTATATTGTAATAGTTAATAGTTTGACTTCCTTTTGTTGAAAACATGTTGTTGGCCAAGTGTCTATGTTGATACTTTTGTCATGTTTGAATGCACTTGAGCTTTGTATCCATGTATTGCCGGGTCCCTTATTCGCTCTTGCTTGGCTTGTGATAGGGTACGTCGAGTGGTCTTTCGAGTGATCCTCGGGAGCCGCCATCTGCTGGTGAGATCTTGGCGTGGTCGTGTTCAAGGGTGGATGAGTTGTCCTTGCTTTCGTGACTGCGCGATCGCGTTAAGCAGCTGGAACGTGAGTTGCCCATCCTCCATGGTAACGCGGATGTATGGAAGTCAAGGGCGGAGAAGCTACCGCCCGAGAGCAGTATCTATTGGAGGAGGTGACGCAGCTGGGCGATCAGTTCAAGTGTTAGCTTCCTGCCCCCTTTTTCTTGTAGTCAATCGCGGTAGTTCCTTGTCTTCATATTTTGCCTTTTTTGCCTGGTGTAGTTGTCAGTGCTCGTCATCCGCAGGATGAGAAAGACAGGATCGCCATTCGAATGAACGACCTGACCCAGGAGCAGCTTCAGGCAAGTGGGTACTTCTGGGTGGACCATGATCGCGCAATCGCACTTGCGACCCTGCAGGATCATGCTTCTCGAGTACTCCACTTTCTGAAGAAAGCGCAGTCGTGCCTGAGGAATATCTACCAGATGATGTTTCCGCTAGACGCCGTCCCTTCGAGCTTGTTGGCTCTCCTGGCTAAGTTTCGGGATTTGAGTGTAGTTCGCGAGTGTGTGCGGTAGTAGTTAGTGGCTGGTGCCAAGGCTGCTTTGTCGCTGGTGTGACTGCATAGGCCTGATGTAGATGTTGCGGCTGTTGATGCTGGGCCGCCGACTCTGCCAGCAGGTTCGACCTGGAATTTGGTTCCACATTACCAGGCGGTGGATCGCCTAGCAGAGGAAATTGTCGACTTCTTTGAGGAATAGACAAACGTTCTTCTGTTGCAGCAGTAGTTTAACTTGTATCCTGCACATAAGTATACCAGTGTTGTAAAAGTTCGTATGGATATATCAGATGTAATTAATTTATATTGATACGTAAAGAGCTTGCTAGCTTATATGTTTTGTGAGTGTATGTGTACTCTACAGTTCCTTTTTGTTAGCCTGACTTGTTTATCTCAGCACCTTGCCAACATGTCAGGTGCGTTGCAACTGGGTTGGTGTTTTACCAAGGGTTCGATTGATGTTGAGTCAGCTACTCAGGATACTACGACTTGTTCGTAGAACGAAGATGTGAAGGGTGGCGCAGCCCCCGAGTGATAAGACTGTCAGAAAAATGAGTAAAAACGTAGAGTTTCGGGGCACTTAGCTTTATTTATTCGCAGAACAGTACGAGGTACAATGTGTGGCTAAGTAGCCTGGCTGAATAGCCTTATTTGTAATGTAAGAAAAAAACGACTAGGGGTAGAACCGCCACAGCTGCGCGACGTTCCAGGGGTTGGAGTATGCAACTCCTATCTCGAAATCTTTAAGGCGATAGGCGCCACCTGGGATAACTTCTATAATCACGTATGGTCCCTCCCAAGGGGACTCGAGCTTGAGGTGCCCTTGCTGCTTCAGTCGCAGGACCAGATCTCCTTCAACGAAGGATCTGGGGCGTAGCCTTCTGCTATGGTAGTTGCGCAGGTTCTGCTGGTAGATCGTCGATCTTTCTGCTGCGATGTCCCATGCCTCGTCAAGGAGATCGACGGAGTCTTCAATTGCGAGTGTCGACTCCTGCTCGCTGTACACGACCACCCGCGGGGCTTTAAAGCGTACTTCTGCTGGTAGTACTGCTTCAGCACCGTGCACCATGAAGAACGGGGTATATCCCGTGGTGCTGTTTGGGGTTGTGCGCAGGCTCCAAAGTACAGACTGCATCTCGTCTGTCCAACATCCGGCGGCTTGCTCGAGTGGCCGGAGGAGTCGCTTCTTGATTCCACCGCAGACGAGGCCGTTGGCCTTTTTTGACTTGACCGTTGGTCTGTGGATGAGCTACGGAGGCATAGCTTATGTTGATTCCCAGGTTTTCGCAGAAACTCTAGAACTCCTTGGAGGTGAAGTTCGTCCCATTGTCCGTGATGATGCTATGTGGCACTCCGAAGCGGTAGACAATGGACTTGAAGAACTTGACGGCACTGGTTCCTGATTGGTTTGTCACCGGCATGGCCTCTATCCACTTGGTGAATTTGTCGACTGCGACCAGGAGGTAGACGTATCCCCCTCGCGAGGACTTTGGGAGCTTGCTGACCATGTCGAGTCCCCAATGTGCAAAGGGCCAAGCCAATGGTATTGGCCGGAGTTCCGCGCCAGGTGCGTGCAGTTTGTTTGCGAATCGCTGGCAAGCGTTGCATCGCTGGACGATGTCCTTGGCGTCGTGCATGGCCGTGGGCCAGTAGAATCCAGCTCGTAGAGCTTTGGCGACGAGGGCGCGACTGCCGGCATGGTGCCCACAAGTTCCTTCATGGATGTCGAGGAGGACGACCCTCCCGTCCGTGTTGGAGACGCACCGTTGGAGTACTCCTGTGATGTTGCGCTTGTATAGTTCGTCGTTGATGACGGTGAATGCCTTGGATCGTCGTGCGATGTGTCACGTGTCAGTCGGGTCGTCCGGCAGCCTCTTGCTGAGGAGATATGTGATGTAGGGTTGAGTCCAAGATGGCTCGATCATCATGACACCCATTGGTCCCTCGAGTCCTGTGTCCAGCTCTAGGTCGTCCAGTGCCATTGGCTCATTGGGTGGTGTAGCCCCCGAGTCTGTTGTTGCGCTTGTTTTCTTCTCTGCGGCCTTTGGCTTGATGGAGCGTTCGCAGATACGCTCGAGAAATACCCCAGGTGGTATGGGGGCGCAGGTGGAGCCAATGTTGGCGAGTGCATCCGCATCTTCATTGCTTTCGCGGCCTACGTGCCACAGTTCACAGCCGTCGAAGTCCCCTTCGAGTGTGTCGTAGAGGTCACGGTAGGCGATCATGTTGTCGTTCAGCGCATCGCACTCATGCATCATTTGGTTGACCACCAGTTTGGAGTCGCCGTAGATGATGAGCCTCTTGGCACCACAAGCTTTCGCCATTCGCATCCCATGCAGCAGTGCCTCGTATTTAGCTTCATTGTTGGAGGCAGTGAACTGCATTCGCAGAATATATTTCAGCTTGTCTCCCTGGGGCGATGTCAGTATGACACATGCGCCAGCCCCGTCCTTTCGTTTGGATCCATCGAAGTGCATTGTCCAGAGGTAAGACATATCTGGCTTTTCGGGGAGCTGGTTCTCCATCTAGTGCACGAGGAAATCAGGGAGGACTTGCAACTTGATCGCGTCGCGCTTTTCGTATGTGATGTCCCGTGGAGACAGCTCGATTCCCCAAAGCGCGACTCGTCCGGTGGCATAGGGGTTGTTGAGGATATGCCCAAGCGGGGCGTCGTTGACCACCACGATTGGGTGCTCCTAGAAGTAGTGGCGCAGTCGCCTGGCTATCATGAAGATGTCGTATGCCAGCTTCTGGTAGTGCGGGTACCGCTGCTTTGTTGGTGTGAGGACCTCGTTGAGGTAGTAGACTGGGCGTTGGACTCCATGGACCTTGTTTTCCCTGGCACGTTCCACCACGAGCACCGTGCTGACCACCTGGTTGGTGGCGGAGATGTAGAGTAGCAGTGGTTCTTTTTCGCGCGGAGTCACCAGTACTGGAGAGGTGGATAGTAGACACTTGAGGTCTTCGAATGCTTCTTGTGCCTCGTCGGTCCACTCGAACTTGTCGGTTTTGTGGAGAAGTTGGTAGAAAGGCAGTGCTTTTTCCCCCATTCGACTGATGAACCGGCTGAGTGTCACGATTCGCCTAGCCAGTTGTTGGACGCCTCTTACGTTTTTCGGCTTCTCCATGGCCAGTATGGCTTTTATTTTCTTCGGGTTCGCCTCAATCCCCCTCGCGAAGATGAGGTACCCGAGCAGTTGCCCAGATGGTACGCCGAAGACGCATTTGTCCGGATTGAGTTTGATCCGGTAGCGGTCGAGGTTGGCGAAGGTCTCGCGTAAATCATCGATTAGAGAGGTTTCTTCTTTTGTTTTGATGACGATGTCATCAACATAGACTTGGATATTGCGACCAAGTTGATTCTTGAGGCAAGCCTGCATGCACCGCTGATAGGTGGCTCCTGCGTTTTTGAGCCCGAAGGGCATTGTGTTGTAGCAGAACACACCAAAAGGCGTTGTAAACGCATTTTTTCTTGGTCTTCCTCCTTCATTCGAATCTGATTATAGCCTGAGTAGGCATCGAGGAAGCATAGACATTCACATCCCGCGGTGGAGTCGATGATTTGGTCGATTCGCAGCAGCGGGAAGTGATGCTTTGGGAAGTGCTTATTCAGGGAGGTGAAGTCCACACACATCCACAGGATATCCGTGTCTTTTTTAGGTACCAACACCGTGTTGGCGAGCCAAGTACTTTCCTTGATCTCACGTATGAATTTGGCGTCGAGGAGTCTGTTGATCTCTATTCCGACCGCTTTTGCTCTTGGTTCAGACGGTCGCTGAATTGTCTGCTTGACTGGCCTTGCGTCTGGGTTGACATTGAGTGCGTGCTCGGCGAATTCCCTGGGAACCCCTGGCATGTCCGCTGGACACCAGGCAAAGATTTACCAGTGCTCACGGAGGAATTCGACGAGCGCGAGTTCCTATGCGGATCTCAAGTTGTTGGCGATGAGGGCCGTTTTGGTCGGTTCCGTTGGGGGGACCTGGACTTTCTTCGTGTGCACCGACGAGTCGAATGACAGGTCGGGTGAACTTGGCCTGCTCGGGGGAGGTAGACTGTTGTCTGTCGACTCCTTCAATCTTGCGAGCTCCTCCTGCATGCCGAAGGACTGGGAGATTCTGTTGAATTCCCTGTCATAGCTGTCAGACCTCTCGAAGCTCCCGTTGATTGTGATGACGTCGTTTGGACCTGGCATTTTCATCTGCAGGTATGCATAGTGCGGCACTGCCATGAACCTAGCGAACGTGACGTGTCCGAGGATGCGGTGGTACTGTGAAGGCCAGTCGACGACTTCAAAGTCGATGCGTTCGCGTCGAAAGTTTTTCGGCGTGCCAAAGATGACGTCGAGGTTGATTTTTCCCAGGGGATATATGCCCTTGCCTAGGATGATGCCGTGGAACATCGTGACTGAGACCTCCAGACAAGTCAGAGGGATCCGCATTGCTTGCAAGGTACTTGCGAACATGAGATTAATGTCGCTTCCGCCATCCATGAAGACGCGACTCATGTCGAAGCCTCAGATCTACGCCTCGAGTACGAGGGGACAGTGGCCTGGACGAGGGACTTGGCACGGATGGTCGCGCTTGTCGAAGGTGATGCAGGAGTCGCTTCCACTAAGGTACTCAGTGGTGGAGGGCGAGGAGTTTGTCGCCAAGTTGACTTGGCGAGTGATGGCCTTCTGCACCCGATTTGAGGGGCGTCCCTTTTGGATCATCATGTTGCCTACGGACCGTGGGTATGGCTCGCCTCCGTGATGCTAGACTGGCGCAGCCACGAGCGGTGGTGGTCCGGGCGATGGTGGAGGAGCTCCATGTGCCACAACGCCTGGGGCAGTTCCATAGCCCCTGTTGATCGCGTCGTGATTCATCCGAGCCAGGCCCTCCTAGAGTTTGAGGAACTCATGGCAGTACTTGAGGAGGTGGCTGGATTTCTTCTTGCCATCGTGCTTGTCGATGTAGAAGTGCACGTTGCACGGCCCAGACAGTTTTTCCTCGATAGATGTTGTGGGTGCCTCTTCGCGAGTGCAGCATTGCCATACTTGCGTGGTTTTCCTGGAGTCGCGGTATCCATCGCTGCGATAGCCGCTATTGCGGTTGTCGTCGTGTTTGTCGGTGTAGCTTGCTGCAACCATATTGACGTCGTCGCGGTCATCGTAGATGCGCATTCGACGCTTGCTTCGGCGGTCGCGTCTGTGTTCGAGTTCTGCTTCGTCGTTGCAGCGAACACGGTTTTTCACCGAGTCTTCTCCTTCTGTCCACCGATTCGCGATTTCCATCAGGTGGTCAATCGTTTTGGGCTTCGAGCGGCCCAGCTCCTCCCTGAGCTCTATGCGGCGAACACCGCCGTTGAACGCGTCGATTGCACGATCCTCCAAGATGTTTTCTGCGGAGTTCTTGATGATGGATCACCTCTGGATGTACGAGCGTAGCGATTCACTCGACCTTTGCTGGCAGCTCCTCAGCTCTTCGATTGATGCGGGCCTTTTGTAAGTGCCCTTGAAGTTGCGTACAAAGTTGTAGACCAGCTCTTCCCAGCTGCAAATGGATCCGCGTGGGAGATTGTTGAGCCATGCGCGGGCGGCGCCCTGCAGCTGTAGCTGCAGATATTGCATGGCCATGCTTCGACTCCCGCCGTGTAGCCTGACAGAGGAGATGTGGTCCTCCAACCAGATCTTTGGATCTTGTAGGCCGTCGAACTTTGGGTTCTCCGACGGGAGTTTGAACCCTTTAGGCATTCACCTCTGCCTGATGGCCCTGCTAAAGCATCTGGCACCACAGAGTTCAGTATCGTCCTCTTCTGAGTCAGTCGAACGAGCGTGTCTTGCCCTTGATTTGTCGATTTTACACTGCGTGAGGTCATCGTGCGCATCGTAGTCGCGATCGTGCCGCCGTGAGAAACAACGCCGAGACAGATCGTGACTGTCGTCGCTGGATGAGGGTGAGGGATAGCGTTTTGCCAGAGCCTTGCCTTTCTTTGGTTCCGGCGTTGGCTCTTTGTTGAGAGCGGCCTCGACTAGCCCCAAGCCCGCGATCGTAGATCGGTGCATGGTGGCTCGAGGATCTCCAGCTGGCTGCTGGTTGTTGAGGAGGTACATGGTGGCCGCTATTACCGCAGCTTGCGGTGTCTTTGGGACCATGTTGCCCCGTGTGTCGACTGTCATAGAGCTGAAGTCGAGGACTTTCGCAGCTTCTATGCGTTCCTGCTCCGTGAGATGGGCCATTCGAGATTGCCTCTTGTTGGCCACGTACTCGTTGCCCTTGGAGGAGGATCCTCCGTGGGAGAAGAGCCTAGCTCGACGAAGACTCGACTCATCTATCGCCTTTTTACGCGCTTCGAGTTGCGCGATTGCATGTAGCTGGCGTCTGTACTCCTCCTTGAGTAGCCAATGATAGACCATCAGCATGCGGCATGCTAGGGGGCAGAGGATTGCCTCGTAGAGCTTCTCGGCAGCGGGCCCACTCATTGTTGTTGAGTCTAATCACGACATGTTCACCAGTGTGCTCGTTCACCATGGTTGGAGGTTCGACTGCCCCTCCATTGTTGATGGGCACGCCATTGCCACCGTTGGTGGGCCGCCGTTGGGTGGTCCGCCATTAGGTATGCCGCCGTTGGGTGGATCAGATCCGTTGCCACCATTTTCGCGATTGGCGCTGGTGTCACCAGCGTTGATGACAGCGCACATGAAGTCGTTGGGGAAGCTGTTGCTTCCACAACTTCGGATCCGGAGCCGTAGACTCCATATTCTGTTGCTAGGTCACCCAGATCGGATCCGCGGCTGTTGTTGCTGTCCGTGCTCTCAGCTGCTGCTGAGGTGTTAAGTTCGCTGAGGGTGCCGATTGGTGGCGGGAACCACGATGCTGGAGCAATTGCGAGTGCCGTAGGCTGGTCAGGCATGCGAAATGTGCCCATCTGACCAACTTGGAAGTGAAATCTCCCGATCGCCAGGCTGATTCCATCGGCCACGGACTTGAAAGCCGGGCAAGTGGCCGACGTGTGGATGGTGAAGTCGAATGCGCCAAAGAGCTGGGGCCGAAGAAGCCGCGACATTAGCACTCCCAATCCCCACAGACGGCGCCAATTGACAAGGGTTTAACTCATCAATGCCCATTGTTATGGACTTGGGTTTTGGAGAAGGAGGGAGCGCTGGAGGCATCAGTCGGCTAGCAAACAAGCACACAGGGACGCAAGGTTTACCCAGGTTTAGGCCTCGTAGAGGTCCCTACTCCTGCTTGTCTGCTCTTGGAATTAATGGAGGAATCGAAGATTATAGGGGTGCGCAGATGCAATCTGGCGAGAGTTGTGGAAACTAAGGTTGCGTGTGTCCTCCTTGCCGCCCCCTCCTAGCCTTTATATAGATAGGCTAGGTCTCGGGTAGCAGGTCAAGTCGATTTACAGGTTAGGGTTTTCCCTTTAAACTTTCTATCTTTAGCTTCTTCTTGTCTCACAAGCAACCAAGAGTCCGTTGGCCACTCGAGTTCTCCATTTGGGCCTTGGCAACGCCGTGGACTTCCACTATATCTAGGCCGTATATACCAAACTCGAGTACCTGGGTATACCCATGTCAATAGCATTAAGTTCTATGACACAAAGTTGAAATAAGAACATACTTGATCTAGTCTAAGCATGGTATTTTCTTTATCCCTAGTCAGGCAACTAAGTAAGGTAAACACCCAAGTGATTCGCAAGTTTTACTTTCCTACCCACAAGATCACCCCCGTTGCTCCAACTAATGCACATGTTCCCCCACACACGCTCCCATATACAAGTTTGATCAAAACAAGTAAACAAGAACGGGGTACATGATATGCATCTATTCATATACTTCCAATATTGAACAATTGCAATCTCAAATATCAACTATATAAAGATCCACCACATAGGTAATACAAATATGACCGTAAGCATGTTATGCAGCTCATACGGTTCTAATACAGTCGAGATCATGAGAGAGAGATACAATAGCTACTGCCACAAACCCATAGTCCAAGGGTGGAATACTCCCCCTTTATCATGGTGAAGGTGGAGATCACACCGACAGCACCCTGCTAGAGTTTTCCCCCTCCAATCTTCTGCCTCCTCCCTCTCTGTTTCGTGTTTCTGCCTTCTGCAGTGCTCCTTTCCGAGAATTGTCGGGCGACCTTTTTTATACGTGGTTTTAGGTCAGAACCTTCGCTCGGGAGAAAGAATCGATGGTGTCGGACACTCGAGGGCCAAACGAGCACATCAGCCGAGGCCAGGGGGTGGGCCATGGCTGGTTAGCTCATTCCCTCCTCGGTCTTCTTTTCTCGTGGATCTTTGACCCATTGTTCTTGGTTCTGATAAATACTGGGTCCCGTGAAGTTTTAGGTCAATTAGACATCATTTGGGTACCTGAAAGTCAAAAACAATGAAATAGGGGTTTTCTGCCTCGGCAGGGTTAAGTCCAAAACAATATGGGAAGTGTGAATTATTCCCAAATATCATTATAAAACATGAATATACCTCATATATGATGCAAATATGCTGGAATATCAAGTAATAAAGTGCAAAGTTCATGGATGCATTTCACATGCATCAAAGGGTCGCGTCGATGCAGGGTGGGACCCGTGTGTGATCGCCATGACGAGGTGTCAAGTAGTACGTCTGCGGTGGTTGGGAAGGGTCGCACGGGCATGGTCATCATGTTGCGATAGTGGGGTGGGTCTGCGTGGCTGTCGGTCAGGGGTGGGACACAATGGATGGTTAGGATCGGTAGCGCTGCAAAAGGGCGTGGTCGGTGTCAGAATGCTGTGCTTGCTGTGTTGCAGTATGCTCTGCGGGTAGCGTGGCAGGCGGGGTGCGTGTGTGTGTTGTGTCGTGTGCTTGTTGTGTGGGTTGCGGGAGATGGGTGGTAGGTGTCTTAGGGTTTGGGGTAGGTAGGATTAGGGTTTAGGTTAGATCTAGTTTAGTTGGGCCGGGTAGTAGGTAGTCTAGCCTGATTGGGCCTCTGGCCTGACCGGCTGGATAAATATTTATTTATAATTAGTTTTCTTTTAGATGACTTTGGTAGATAGTTTTAGGCAAATAAAAATATCCAAAAGGACCATGGTTTATAATTCGAAATGAAGAAGGGGTATGTAGAAAACAAAGATAGGCTTTTGAGAAAATAGTTTTAGGCAAACATATGCATGATGATGATGATGCTCAAATGCAATGTGGCATGACGACATGAGTATGCTATCATGATGATGCACAAAATAAAAACAACAAGCCATTTTCTAGTAGTGGTTTTCCCGGGGTGCTACAGGTCTTCTCTTTATTCTTGTTAGGAACTCTATTCAGGACATGGCATGAAGTCAACAAAGCCTCCCCCACCATGCCTTTTATAAACTAGCAATGGCTAATATGGAATTCACCAAGTCAGTTAGCGTGCGGTTTTTCCTCCCGGCAACCCTGTTTGATTGGGGAGATTAGGGAGGCATCCTCTCATGAATAATACCGTGTTCCTCAGAGAATTCGTCGAATATTTTGGGAAAATACTCACCACCACGATCCGACCTAAGATGCTTGATCTTTCTCTCTATTTGATTTTCATATTTGGCCTTATAAATTTTAAATTGGTCTAAACCCTCATCTTTAGTTTGTAACAGGTAAACATAGCATAATTTAGTATCATCATCTATCAACATCATGAATATCTCTTTCCACCTTTTGTCAACACACCATTCATCTCCCATAGATCAGAATGTATGAGTTCTAGAGGTGCCAAGTTTCTCTCCTCGGCGGCCTTGTGAGGCTTTCGAGGTTTTTTGATTGCACACAACTATGACACTTAGAACCTTTGGCAATAGTGAAATTCAGAATTAAACTCATGCTGGACATCCGAGACATCAAACCAAAATTAATGTGACATAAACGAGAATGCTAAACACTAGTATCATCATTAACACCGCCACAAATATGATTCATGGATTTTATTACAAAACTCTAAAAGAGAGAAACGGAACAAGCCTCCAAACTCATAACCTTTCCCAATAAATTATCCATGTTTTAGAAACAACGACTTTAATCACTCTAAGACAACTGTATACCCATCTCTGCATAGAAGGGATCCACTAACGAGATTAATGTTCATAGTAAGTACATGCTGCACGTTCCTCAGCTACACGGTCTTTCCGGTAGTAAACTTCAGATCTACCGTGCCAACACCATGAATAGAAGCATATGATCCATTCCCCATTATGACAGAAGAATCCTATGCAACCTGATAAAAAGTGAACATAGATATGTCAGCACACACATAAACATTTGCACCCGTATCAATCCACCAACATGGTGATTGAAACACCAAAAGAACAGTAAATAAATTACCGTACCCATCTATGTTGCTAGCGGTCACGATGTTGACATTCTTCCTAGTTTCCCCTCTGCGATCTACATGTTCTGGGCAGTCCTTAGAAAAGTGTCCGAGCTCTCCATAGGTAAAGCAACCTAGCTCGGCCTTGTTCGACTTGTTCTTCTTCTTGAAGGTTGTAGTATTTTCAGGCTTGTTGAAGGAGGGCTTATAGTTCCCTTTGTTCTTGCTAAAGGTCTTCTTCTGTACCATGTTGGCGCTAGACTGACCCTCGCCTTCTTTCGCAACAGTGTCCTTAGCCCGAGCCTTATCCTCAACATTAAGAGACGCTATCAGGTTTTCAACCGATATCTCTTGTCTCTTATGCTTGAGAGTTATGTCGAAGTTCCTTTATGAAGAAGGCAACTTTGCAATAATACACCCAACCACAAACTTGTCGGGCAAGATACACTTAAGGATTTCAAGCTCCTTGGCAAAGCACTGTATCACATGAGCTTGTTCGACTACATAACTGTTGTTAAACATCCTGTAATCATGAAAGTTCTCCAAGATGTATAATCCACTGCCAGCATATGCTACGCCAAACTTAGCATTCAGTGCCCTCCCAAAGCTCTTTTCCATCTTTGATGTGCATGTACACATCAAATAGCTTATTTTCAAGAACACTCATAACACATCCCACAAAGGCAAGATTGGTTTTCTTAAACTTGTTTTGAGCCTCGTCAGATATAGTTACTTCAGGTAAACCCTCACTAGCCTCGAATACTTTCAGAGCTTGCAGCCACATAGTGCTCTTATACTACCACCTCTTAAAATTAACACCGATAAACTTTTCCGGCTTCATTGCATCGGACAAGTGTCCCATGTTTAACTCAGGAAATTGCCTATAATAAGGTTTTTGGATTGTTGGATTATTAGGCATAATTTCCACAATTAATTCTAGAATATAAATCATGACAGCAACAACTATAATCACTTGAAACTCTAGCATACTAGATGTACCAATCAACATGAGTAGTAGCAGTGCATACGCAATAACAACCATATTATACAAACAGATCGAATCATAGTATACATATTGATCGGTTACCGATGAAGTTGACGTTGGTGCAGTGGTTGTTGCAGCATGTCGAAGAAGACTGTGTTGAAGACGAGTCGCCCGTGGACCAGGAGATCGCCCAGAAAGACACGTCGTGATGACGAACTTGAGTAGTTGCGCGGAGCGCTTTCCAAGAACCTTATTTGCCCTCTCTCGTACAGGATCGCAAAGGCGAGTGGTTCTGGAGACCTGCTTCCCGTCCATCGGTGCACACCGGCAAGCAGGATGGAGTAGACTACGGTGGCAGCGCAAGCAGAGAGGAGGCAAAACCCTAGATTGGTTCGGTGGTGTGCATGGTGAAAGCCGCACAAACGCTTATATAGAGTGGCTCAGGAAACCGTATAGGGAACAACGTGGGCCGAGGTAGGCCATGATCCGGGAGAAACCCAAACCCATTAATTGCTGACACGTCTGTTGAAATCGCACCAGTTTTCCCAAGCAGCAAAAATAAAGCGTGTCGTGTCGGGCGGGCGGCGTCGTCAGAGGATCACGCGTGTAGCACTTCTATTCTCACTCACTTACAAAGTGGTGAGACACTCCACCTTATAAGGTGGTGAAACTCTCCTCCAACTTTCCATAGGGGACTAAACTTTAGCTCCCACTCCTCTTGCAACACACACACACACACATGTGAGCTTCCACCAACTTGGGCCAAATCACATGTGAGGTTCCACACACATGAGCTTTGAGATTTAGGAAAAATCTGAAATCTAGCATGGGTCCAAAGTATTGGTCCATTAACACATCGATAGTTTGAAGGAACTTCTGATACTTAATTGAATGGAACACATAGTTCTCCTTCAGGGCTTCGAGAGGCCTATGAGTTCACTGAGCACATATCACCTCAACAGTTTCGACCAGCTCGCCAAAACTTCAACTGGATAAGCTGGTTGGTCGGCTGCAAAACAGATACTGGTGCAATAAGAGAGCATGGATAAGCTGGGTCAAAATTTAGATGCAAAATATTCTTAGCATAGCATGGGATTCAGCTTTCTTCTGGAATGCATAACATCTAAATCTAAAATTGTTCCATATTGATGGCCACCATATTACAATGTAAATTACAATTACATAGATATTTTCAGCTACCTTAGTTAATCATTTGATTTGTTCAAAGTGGAGAAACAAATAAAGCATGTTACAAACCAGAAAAGCGGTGGTTGGTTGGCTCTCGAAGAAAGAAATATGACTTGGTGCCTTTGCTTCCAATTTCACATAGCATTTCATCAAGACTTACAAGGGTATACAAAAATCACTCTTTTCCATTTGCATGACCTCTAAACGAGCGGATATCTACTTCTCCAGCAGGAAAATTGAACAATTGGGTCAGACCCAGTGCTTGCGATCATTCATTACTTTTTTTGGAGGTAAAACATCATATATTAAGCATGCAAGCCGCCTTATTAAAACCTTCCGGTCCCCTTAGGTACCCTGGTAAGGAAAAAGAGTGCATCTGAAACTTGTAGCCCATCAAACGTTTGTTACATCGTTTATCAAATGGCTCCAAAGAAAGTTAGGGGCTCATCGACCCAACTACAAGAGAGATTATTAAGAAAGGAAAATTTAGCTAGCTCGTGAACCACCATGCTAGTTTCCCTTGGACAATGCTTGAACAAGATGCTATCAATATTCGCCTTCATGTCCACACAATCCGCATAGATCGCTGCTACTTCGCTCCATGAAATTTCACCTTCATTACAAGCTTCGATCACCTCCATTGAATCAGATTCGACAATAACACAATTTAGACCCAACATGTTAACTAGCCTTAGCCCTTCTCTCATGGCCATGGCCTCCGCCAGAGGAGCAATATCTACATGAGGTATGGTAGTAGAAGATGCAGCCACAAATTTGCCCTGGTAGTCTCTGATCACCGCACATGTCGAACCTGCCCGAGTATCCCCATGAAATGATGCATCCACATTTATATTCATATGTCGAGGAGGTGGCCTAGACCATCTTGCATGACTAGGAGCATAAACCTGCTTGGATTTTGAAGCATTAGCAGTAATTGAAAGAACTGACATTTTGCAATGATGAATGGACGGAATCGACTCATCGTGGGTATGCTGGCGTCTAATCCACCATAAATACCAACAGCAAACTGAAATAGTTTCGACCAATCTCGCTGAAACCCGAAAGGGTGTTATCTCGGCGGTGAAGAATCTCTTCCAAGACTGCAGACCCTGAGCGATCCACCACCGCAGCTTCAGAGATAATATCAGATATGCCAAGATCAGCTCATAGCTCAATCGCTGTTTGACACTGGAATAAGAGATGCAAAATATCCTCCGTCCCCTGATTACAAATGGGACACCCTCCCGTACTTCCAATATGGCGGTTAAATAAGATAGATTTCAAAGGAATAATACCGTGCAAAGCCCGTCACATGAAGATTTTGACTTTGCTAGGGATTTGTAATTTCCAAAGGACACTCTAGACTGGATTGATAGCCACAGAACCTGGCAAAGCCAATTGACTCACAGAAGGACCAAACTGGTGACGCTACTGTAGTTAATATCCCGATCGAACTATGTACCTCCCATGCTTCGTAGCTCCCCAAGCTACAAAATCCTCAAACAGATTGCTATGTAGAGGAATCTACATAATACGGGGAGCGTCAACAGAGCTGAATAAAGAATGAAGTAGGTGTTCATCCTACATACCCGTAATAGGATCAATCAATTCGCTAACTTTGGTCAAAACAGCCACACTTCTTGAGGAAAGAATTCTGTAATTTGGGTTGCTCGGAATCCAGGGATCATTCCAAATATCAATCTTCTTTCCATTTCCTACTCTCCACAAATAACCTCTCTTAAAAGTAGACATGCCCGCACAGATACTCTATCATGTGAAAGAATCTCGTTTTTTGGACCAGCCTTAAGAATATCACGATGAGGATAATATTACTTAAAACACGTGCACACAAAGAATCAGGTTCATTAACAAGTCTCCAAACCTGTTTCCCCAACATTGCAAGTTTGAATGAGTGAAGATCTCTAAATCCCATGCCTCCCTCTTTTTTGGATAGCATAATTTTCACCATGCGAACTAATGCATTTTGTTACTATTGTGTTCATCTCCCCACCAGAACTTGGAAATCGCATCCATCATCTACTTGCAGACACCATTAGGGATTAAGAAAACAGACATGGTATATACATAAATAGCTTGGGCAACAGCCTTTAACAAAATCTCTTTGCCACCAATGGATAAGAGCTTTTCCTTCCACCCATTAATCCTTTTGATAATTCTTTCAATAAATTGCTCAAAACACTCACTTTTGTTAGCCCCCACAAGGGCAGGGAGCCCTAGATATTTATCATATAATGCTTTAGTATCAATATGAAGAGTCTCACTGATTTCCGCTCTCATAAGAACATTAGTATTGACTAGCACAAATACCCGTGCGTTGCTACGGGTGAACCCATGATTTTGCATGATTTGATAAATGGTCACTATCGTTTGCAAGAAACGATGATAAGAAAAAGTATCGGTTTTCATACAGGTTTTAGAATATAGTTAGCTATAGATGCCGAAAATAGTAGCAACAAGCAAACTTAAGGTGGCTATGAGCAGCTGACTCCTTAACAAATGTATAATCTCTTCTTCTGGTCCAAAGAGTCCAGAAACCATGACACTAGCAGTAGAGCTCTCTGAAAAAGTAGTCCACCGTATTAGAAAACAAAATAGGAATCAGGAAAATTAATCAATCCAGTTTCGCTTCTCAATCCCCGTGAGGCATTACTCCAAATACCATCGGTTCATAGGAGCACGTAGCAAGCCCACCTTGATAGACCTAGACATGGGTAACATCTAGTCCTAAGCAATTCCGAATACTGTGGGTTGAGAGGAATGTCATCGTCCTATTCTGTAACATGTAGTATGCTACATTGTGCTATCCTTTTGAATTGCATCGGGGGTTTACAGAATGTTTTTCTGAAGAGGCGATAAGCATAATAACTCGAAATAATGGAGTGTCTATTTCTATGTCAACTAAGAAATTCCAATTTCTAACTCGAAGATTGATTTTATATAGTAGTTGCACATTTCTCAGGTGACGTAGAAATAGCAAATCTGAATAAAAATGGTTGAACCTCGGATGACCTACTAATAAGAGAGCTCACGTACTATCAATTTCAATTTGGTACTCCCTCCGTTTCAAAATATAAGATGTTTTAACTTTATTGATGAAGTGTATCTAGTCCGCTTTCAATATCTAGGTTCATCTAGGTTTAGAGTGAACCTAGACACTAAAAGAAGTCTAGATACACTCATTTCATAAAGCTAAAACATCTTATATTTTAAAACGGGAGGAGTACATGTTTAAATGTTGATCTTGTCAGAACTTTCAAAGTGGATTAAGCAGTATAAATAGCACTAATATATATACCTGGGAGGTAGAAGATGAGCAGCTAGAACTGCCATGATCACAGCAAACACATTAGAGTAAGATTTTGTGAGGTATGCAAAGTTTGGTATCGGCAGCAATGCGAGCACACGCTCCCCTTTCCTCAGTAGATCTTCCAAATCGAGCCTTTGCAAGGTGAGCACAGACTTGTTGTGTCTCCACACAAAGGCGAGCCGGCCATCCTGGAGAACAAACAATGACCCGGGCTTTCAGCCAGGGTACCTGAACCCATAACCATTGGCAATGCCATCCCAGCAAAACTTCTCTCAATGTCCACGCTATCGGAATCCTCCTCGGCCATCCATGGAAACACCTCCGTCGATGGTTCACCCACCCGCACAACAAACATGGATGACCCATTCGGATGCACCACATAGTGTGAGCCCTCCAAGACCTTGGTTGCAATCAGTAGAAGCTTCCCCTCGCTGTCTTCCGCATACTCTGGTCTCGAATTGGCTGATGCAGAGCGTGCCACCATCTGGCGTAGCCCATTCTTGAGACGACATGCCATGGCAGAGAGGCTCCTCTGTAGGCGCACCTTGTCGCCGGCAGAATTGACAATGGGCAGTTGCAGAATCTTCTTGGACCCATGGAGCATCGCCTCGAGCTCCGGCCTACCGACCAATGCCCCAGGACCAGGAGACATGCACATGATGCGACGGGGGAGAGCAGGGCAACCGTGGAGGGAGCGCTCCCCCGGCGGTTCATGGCCGCCCGCCCTGATGCGCCACTCCCTCCTTTCCCGTCCCCGGTGCCCCACGACCTTGACCATCCCCGACCCGCCCCCGCCATGGCGCGCCTCTGTTCGGCTCTGCGAGGTCCATGATCCCTGTTGTTCCCGAGCTCCAAACCCACCCCCGCGCCGCCCCTCCCTGATTCCTCCCCAAGCACGGTCACGTCCTCGCCTTCCGCTACCTCTCTTCTCCCCGCCTCCGACCGCAGGCAGCCGACGGCGGCACCTTACTCCGCCATCTTCCCTTCCTACAAATTCAAGCTCCGAAGACCACGGGAACGGGGATGAATCTCGGCGGAAGGGGTAGATCGGCGGCACACAGTTCCGTTCCTCCAGCCGGATGGGGAGGCGGCGACACTCGCGGAAAATCTATGGATCACCGGGATGGGGATATCCTGTCCAGCTCTGTTCGTTTGTTCTCAGCGTGAGCACGAAAGATTTAGTTGACTTTGGCGGTGCGCCGCCCGTGAGTTCCGTGTTGCCAAAAAAACGAAACGGTATTTTTGACTCATGGGTGGCATGGTGGGTAAATAGCCCAAAGTTGCAGGGGCAAAACGGTCATAAAAGAGCTGGTTGACAGAAGAGGTCCTTTCTTTATTATTAGATATAGTTTCGCTAAACTCACCAACTGTCCCGAATTTGGATAGTACGTGTCCAATACCCATTATAAGGAAGCTGCATTATTCATATCAGCTTACATGAGGATTAGGGAATCATCAGCAAATAAAAGATGTGAAACTGACGGTGCATTTCTGCACACTCTTACCTTATCAATGCCACCAACTTCTTCTTCAAACAACAAGAGACTGGAAAGCCCCTCTTCACATAACAAGAACAAATATGGAGAGAGAGGGATCCCCTTGATGAAGCCTCTAGTAGGAACAAACATCTCTGTATCATCAGAATTAAATCTGACTTGGTATCTTACCGAAGTAAATCATCAAACTAATCCACCTCTCGGTGAATCCAAGTTTTCTCATCATATTCTCAAGGAACACCCACTCTATCATATGCCTTGTGCATGTCCAGCTTGACTGCACACCACCCATTATTCCCTGATCTCTTATTTTTAATCGTATGAACACTCTCGTATGCCACCAAGACATTATCTGTAATAAGACGACCAGGGACAAATGCACTCTGCATGGGTGAAATAACATATGGTAATATTGCTTTTAGTCTCAAAACAAGCATTTTAGAGATGATCTTATAAATCACATTACACAAGCTTATTGGGTAAAATTGTGTTACCAACTCCCGATCTTCAACTTTAGGAATTAGCACCACTGTAGTGTCATTCCACCCCTCTGGAATAAGCCCCGTGTTCAAAGCCTGTAATATCTCGTGTGTAATTTCTTCTCCCACACACACTCTAGAATTTTTTATAGAAAATAGCATGAAGCCCATCCGGACCTAGGGCTTTAAAGTCACCAATGTTGAATGCTGCTTTCTTCACATCCTCAGCCGAAAAGGGAGCAACAAGTTTTTCATTCATCTCCTGAGTCACTCTTGGTTGGATTTTATCCAACAATTCTGGATCAACTTCCTAGACCTCAGAAGTAAAAATATTATAAAAATGCTGAAACACTAAAGGTTTAAGTGCTTATGTACCTTCCACCTAATTATTAGCATTATCCTTTAAGCACGGGATAAAATTCTTATTGCGTCGAGCTGAAGCAAAGTTATGAAAAAATGAAATACTCCTATCTCTGTGATGAATCCAGTTGGCCCTAGACCATTGTGACCAATAGACTTCTTCTTGCTCTAGTAGCAACTCGACAAGATTAGACAATTCTTTGGCTCTTGCGTTATTTTCATCCGAACTAGGCCCACTCAGCGCCTCATCCAACTCCTGATGTGCTTTTCTAAGCCTCTTCTTTGGCTTCTGAAGCACTGTAGCATCCCATGCATGCAATGTTGCGTGCATGTGACCAAGTTTGGCTAGAACCCCATCTGGTACACCTGTTATCTCCCACGCCTGCTCGACCACCTGTTTGAATCCATCTTCTCTTAGCCATTTCGCTTCAAATCTGCGAGGTCCCATCTTCTGCCGCCCTAACTCAATATGGAAATTCGTATCCAGCAGTATGGGACGATGATCCGAGCGTATATATCCTAGATGTTGTATTGCTGCTTGCGGGTGCATCATCATCCAATCTCCGTTGCAAACCGCACGATCAAGCCTTTCCCGAATTCTTCCTCGCCTCCAAGTGAATGCGTCTCCCGTGAAGCCGAGGTCCTCAAGATTACAATCCTGTAAACAGTCACGGAAGGCCTCCATGTAGCCAAACGGATGTGGATTACCACCCCGCTTTTCATGAGAAAATAGAATTTCATTGAAATCACCAATAAGAACCCACGACAAGCTAGAATTATTCTTTATTTCCCTTATTTTGTCCCAAGTTTTATATTTATCTTCCCAAGGTGGTTCACCATAGATCCCCGTTAGCCTCCATCTCTTCTCCGGGGACTCAATGACCTCCACATCAATATACTTAGGAGCCGAGTTAAATTACTATCTCCCTTTTCCACATTAATAGTACACCAACACTCCTAGCATCACTAGGATTCACAATTTTTATGTCCATGTTTAACCTCCTCCTTAAACACTCTGTCGGATAATCATCTAGGTGTGTCTCCGACAAGAACAACACATCGGGATCTTCTCTCCTTCGGAGGTCCGAAAGCGAACGAACTGTCGGGTCGTTCCCTGCACCCTGATAGTTCAGAGATAAAATTTCCATTGCTCCCGGACAGGCTCCTCGTTGGAACCCGTTGATCCTAATGAAGTGGAGTTAGCTCCTTCCTTCCTTGTTCTATTAATCCTCTCGTTCTCAACAGAACATCAGCCATAACCTCTGTGTTAGATTTGCCAACTGTCACCATTTCAGTCACTGTCTTAGTGCTAGTCTCTTCTTTGTTTAAAGCATCAGTCAGGCTTCTCTTTGTAGATGTGTCTAAATTTCCACTCTCCTCCATTACTCTATCCGGATTCTTAGTTGGGCTAGACGCCGTATCCATAAGAGCATCAACATCCTTTGTGTTAGTGATTTGCGCTAATGCATTCACCCTCCAAACTTGTAGCTCCTCTCCACGGCCGGATCCACCATAGCGTCCACGGCCTCTAGCACCACGGCCAAAGCCTCGTCCCCCTCCCATGAACTCATTGTCACGTCCACCATGACCAGCACGGCCACCTCCATGAAACCCTCCAGCACCCCGTCCATGCCAGGTATCCCACTCGTCCTTTAGCCACTCACCCCACTTTAAAGTTTCCTCTACATGCTCTCCAGACCCACATTCAAGATGAGTGTGTCCAATAAAGCCACAGGTTGTTGTCCACCTCTTGACATCGACACAAGCCAGGCCAGGACTTTCCTGACATCCACCCTCACTCTGGTACGAACAAAATTACAAGCACCTTGGACATCTAGCTGGACTTGTGAGACCTTGCCAACCTTCTTTTCCACCATATTTGTAATTAGGGTATTATTCGTGTATCCTATATCCTACATGCACCTTGTGAATCTGGATCCAAGAACTAAAGAAATTTAGATCTATTGTATCAGGATCAACTAAGCCGTCATATGGTTCAATGCAAACCGCGGCTTGTAGAAATAGACAAGGTCCTCCTTTTTCCACTTTTAACCAATCCCCCCGACAGAAAGCATTGAATAGAGAACAAGTTCCCTTCGAGATGTTGAAATTTGATCTCCCTCACAGGGCTCCAAGCAACTCTCATATGTTGTTCAAAAGTTTGATGACTAAAATAATTTGTCGTATGAACCTTTGCAAGTGTCATCCACTTCATGCCCTCCAAAGGAGAGTCAACCTCATCCTCGAAGACAGCCTCATCCTCGAAGACTAAATCGTCAAATTCCTCAATCTTCTCCTCCTTCTAACTACCCGATCCTCCTGCCTTATTCGTTGAATTAGATGGAGTAGACACCATCTTTGATCAACAAAAAGCAGAAACCCTAGTGAAACCTAGGAGAAAAAACGCCAATCTTACGAAGCAAAGACACCACGAGACCCGGAGTTCCCGACCTTAACCGGCAACGATCCAGGGGAAAACGAGACTCCGTACCAGAAAGGATCCCGGCGGCGGAGGACTGAAACCCTAGTCGCCCTGGAGAGCGCTAGGTCCGTTCGCAGTTGTCCTTTGCAATCATTGGTTACTTCACTACAGATATATATGGAAGTTTTACATTGAAATTTCTAAAAGATAATTAATATTATCCGTACGAATCACTGTCCCATTCGTAGCATGAAAGAATTCAAAGACATGTTTCTTCACCTACGCCTCTGGAAGGCATAACAGTGATGCAGCCCAGTGAGACTATATCACTTCAGTAGTTTCATCAAGCTCTGCGACCTGAATGAACTTGAACAGATGTTTCTTCTTCTAAGCCTCAGGAGGCATATGAATGATGCAGCACATCGAGCACATATCACTTCGACAGTTTCTGGTAACTCGCTCAAACTTTAACTAGAGCTGCTGGGCTGCAAAACAGATACTCATGCAATCAGCTACGCTGAATAAGTTGGTTTTGCAAAAATACTATATGACTCCCAGGGTGCAGAGTAGTTATTCTACACTCACCTATCTTTGCAACAATACATGATTTTTACGCCACATAAATTTTGTCTTAACTTGAAAGTAGAGAACATAAGAAAATAGACATGACATAAACTTTTTTGTTTACATGCCGTAAAAAATACGACGTAAAATACGTATTTTTGTGTTTTTACACTACAATGACACGTACACTGCATTTTTTATGTCGACTTTTGTTGTTGTGGGTATAACAACGTAAAAGTATGTTGGGTGCAAAGTAACATTTCTGCACCCTAGGTGTTGAATAGCCTTTCTTTTGGCAACCCATGTAAAGAGCATTAGTTCTCAGTTTCCCGTCCTGCCTGGTTAATCATGTAAAGTAAAAATCTGGATGAGCTCCGCAGATAGCTGTGCCAACTTGGCAACATGTTACACTGTACTGATCAGTCCAAAGATCCCAGCAGCCCAATTGCACAGAAGATGGATTCCTAACTACGAGTACTTGAGAAAAGTAATGCAAAACACAATCTAGCTAATTAATTATTTCATCCACGTAAACTCTACATGAGTGCCTCAAGCTTTTACGTTTTCTAGAGAAAAAATCAACAACAATTGTCAACTAATGTTGTACATATATGTCTATTTTACCGACAGTGTGGAGATTACATATATGTTGTCAGGGTTAATGTGCAGCTTAACATTTATACTAGAATCAATTTTCTGCATAGGAGAGAAAGGTAATCAATGGTATTTGTTCAAGCTTCACTTTTATTTCTTGTTTTCATAGACACTATCATGTCAGATTTTTAAGAGAACATGACAATAAAAGTAGAGAATTTTTTATTTCTGCAAAAGACTACCGGTGAGTTGAGGGTTCACCTTGTTGAGTACCAAAGAAGAAGGCCAAGCCATGATGTAGGGATACATATCGTCAGTGTGAAGGATGGGACAGAGCTTATTAAGATTTGCTGTTTTCAGGCAGAATGATAGGAACCAGCCTGGTAACTTGGGAACTACCTCAAACTCACAGTAAGCAGACAAGTACACAAAGCCATTTTCAATCGCCAAAATCTTCAGTATAACCTGATCACCCATGAAACAGTGGCCGAGGTCATCAATCGCCTGCTCCAATGGAAATGTCTTATCCAGCATCCATCTCTCGAAACCATCATCATCAGTTCCCCATAACCAAATAACAAGCGTGAATTTAACAATGCAGACGATACAGAGCTTCCCATCCCTGGTCTCCCCAGCAGTAAGTGCTCCCTGCCCTTCTATGTGCGGAGGCAAATTGATTTGAGAGAACTGCAATGTAGTGGTGTTCAGTACTCGCGCACTGGCTTGACTCGCTTCTATCCAATAGATGAACCCATTCACCAGCTTTCCGCTGTCAGAGCTGTACTTCTCATCCTCAGGCTGCAACGCAGGCTGCATACTTGCAGCGTCCACCCATGGGAAAATCTGCCACTCTCTGGTTTCTGATGAGAGGACAGCCGTTTGCGCTCCGTCATCTTCGTGACAGACGAAGATAACGCGGAACGGACCTTGGTCTTCTTCCGGGGAGAGGACATGGAACTCAAAGCGCACATCTTCGCGGATCTCGGCGGGCGGTTTGGGGAAGAGATGCAAGGCACGTGTGAGGGGGTTGTAGATGGCCATATGATCGGTGTTACAGCTAAAGAGAAGGACGTACCCATCGTGGCAGTCACTGATTACCCACTGGGGGTCGGAGCCTTTGTCGCCGCCTGGAAGACGGATGAGGAAGAAATCGGAGCCGCTGATGGCTGCGGTGAGGTCCGGGTCGGAGCGCAGGCGGAGCGGGCGGAAAGCAGGGGTGTCGTATTCGAATATGTCTAGGAATATGCCGAGGAGTGGGGGCGGGTGGAGCTCGCGGAAGCGGCGGCGGAAGGCGGGGGTTGAGCGGACGGCGCGGAGGGAGGAGTGGCAGGTGAGGGCTGCGCGAACGAGAGTAGGGAGGGAGGGGAGGCGGAGGAATATCTCGCGCAGGAGGTCGTCGCCGAGGGCGCATATGGTGGTGGGAGCGGCTGGTAAGGATTCCGGCTTCTTCGGCAGCGGCGGCGGCGGCTCACATGCCATGGCGCAACACAGCGAATGAGTGAACGCGTCTCGTTTCAACCAAAGCTAAGAGAAGCTGGGAGCATGGGCAGTGGGCCCAAAAAGCCCGTCGAACGGCAAGTAAGCGGCTAATGGGCCCAGTTTTGTAACTCGGCGATCGAGGCCACGATTTTTTTCCTTCGGTTCTATTCTATCGAGGGAGATAGCAGTCAAAGATTGAGTTTCCAAGGCATTCTGCGGCGGGCAAAAGCCGGCCTAAACCAATTGATTAAAACAAACTTTATACAATGTAAAAAGCTAAAGAAAAAAAGAAAACTAGTAACCAAAAGCCCGGAATAGAGCATACTGTATAAAAAAGAAAAACAGTCAAGCCGAACAAGGTGTCGGTCGGCCCATAGGGAGGCTACCGAAGGAGAAGAAAGGAAAACTCTCAAGGAGCTGCAAGGTGCGCGAACACTGTCTAGTCGTGCAACAACGCTTGGTGAGGCTTCTTGTTGTACCTATGTTTCCAAAGAAAAATGTCTTCCACACATCCGCTAAAGACAAGTTGTAGTGGCTCATCGATATCACTGTAGACTTTGGCATTTCGTCTTTTCCAAATGTTCCAAAGAGCGCAGATGATAATAGTAGACTGGACTTTACAAATGGGAGCCCCCTCCCAAAGACTCTCGGTCTCTCACCCTTTGTGGTAAAAGGCTCGTGAGTATATTCAAAACCCATAGCCTTCTACAAGTTCTTCACCAACCAACTGAAAAACGTCCATATGCGATTGGTGGAGATAAAAATGGAAATTTCAATGTGTTTGGACAGAACTTTAGGGCGTGTTTGGTTGCTCGGGCCGGAATTTCCCTTTTTGTCACTTGGCCCGCTGGGTGCTGCATGGGTGGAGATTGCTCTCGGGCCAGATGGGTTATTTATTTGGTTTCCTGTATTTTCGTTTCTCCACTAGGAGAGCCAATATGGTCACTTTGTTTGGTTTTCCAGATTGGACTCTAGTCTTGCAAAGTTACATGTCTGGGAGCCCGCATCTGGCCCGATGTGGTTACCTCGCATGGCAAAATAGTGAGATTACCAACTAGTCATCAGGGTTTAAGATCTTACATGATCGATCAACATGAATCAGAACAACTGGTAGTAGACAATCCACATGATCAGGCCGAAGATGATGATGTCTTTGATCATACTTTCACTCCGTATAGGTGGAAACTGCTCGTGTGGATGAATTTGTTGATGAACTGATGGCGGTGGAGTGAAATTGATATTCATATCTCCTGACGGCTAGGCCTTATGTGGACGCTCTGCTAAGAACTCAGAGTAGACTTTTTGTGCCTGTTCTAGAGTGTTAGACCCCTTATGGAGGTTGCGCTAGTAACCTGTCACTTGTTGGTTACACTCCTCCCATGTCTGGTAGATTCCCGCCTTCTTGTCGTAGTACACCATGTACCAGTTGTATTTCTATAAGACATAACACATATGCAACATATAAGGATCACAACTAAAGCAGGCAGATCAAATTCACAAACACAAGGTAATCAACATAAGCAATTTAAGCATGCATGATCATATTGGCAAAAGCATCAGCAGTTCCAACCTACCAAAGTTAGTGTGATCCAACCGATTACCACCAACATCTATGGTGACATCCTACCACCACATCAAAAGGGGTGCAATCCTACAACCGCATAAGTTCTCCATCATTTGAGGGGTTAGTATATACCACCTCACAATAAACAGGCAGAAGTTTTCATAAAGTCCCTAGCTATTTCAAAATATACAACTTCTTATTCATCATGCATGCACTACCGCCACCATCTCCATGATCAGGGAACAAGCACTACACGTAGTAGTGCTTGGCCAGGAAGGTCCTGAGCCAGAGATCCATGTGGTCCTCCACCATCTGAACAAATCCATTGCCCGTAGCCCAGTTGTCGAAGAGGTGGCTCAGCGCCACCATCAGAGCCTCGGGGATGTAACCTTTCGTGGCCATGACGGCATCGTACAGAGAAGGGTGCATATCAGGAGGGGAAGCAGTGGTGATGGAGGTCGCCACCGCATTCACGTCCTTGGTCATACACGTGATGGCGATGATGTCCTCCTCCCCCAGCAATGACCTCTTCCTCTTCTTGCAAGGATCGAAGCCACCAGCAATGTACACATTTGTGCTACCGCCTTGACCAACGCCAGCAGCAGGAGAACCTGCGGTGGCATCGATCTCGGCCTCATCATCAAGTACCACTTTCTCTGACTCCTGGCTTTGTATGTATCCAGGGCTTGGTTCGCCAAGAGGCTCACTGGAGCCCATTGCAAACCTGCTAGTGGCAAGGCCGAATGAGAAGATGGCCTCCATCTGCCTATAGTTGGCGACAGGCTTGTTCAGATACTCGGCATCCTTAGGGTGATCCTGAGACAGGGAATTCTAGGGAGGTTAGCAGGTTAGTGTTTGGAATAATAGAGATGCTACTGAAATTAGTTAATACCGAGATGTGTCCCCTGTAGTGGGCATCCTCCAAGATGATGGTGTAGGTATCCTCGTCCCAGCTAGCTCCGCTAAGGTCTCTGAGCTTGGAGACATGGATCCACATGGTCCTGCACTTATGCAGGTGGTTGTACACCTATTGGGAGGACACCTCGATGCCACAGAACTCAAACACCTTGTGGGCAACAATGTTTAGGTGCACTTCTTTGAACTCCTTCTCCGTCCTAACACTGCTCCTGATGATCTCACACATCTGGTTGAGCACGAACGCCAAGAGGAACGATTCCCACTTCATGATGCCCTTCACCCCTTTGCACTGGCCTGTGGTGTGGGCTTTGCCAGCCTTGCCTTTCTTCTTGGCCATGATCTTGGCAGCTTGCTCTGCAATCTGCTCCACCGTGTACCCGATCATCGGAGGCACAAACAAGATATCCGTGCACTGAGGATAGGTGAGCCTTAGAGGTGGGAGTTAGGATTGGGTCTCAGCGACAAAGGTCTCCTGAGAATCCATGAGGGCCTGGCTGAACTCATCATTGGTCATGTCCTACAGATATCACGGTCACACATATCAGGACCTATACTACACATGAACACAAGCTTAAACATGCAATGAGTCCAAAAAAACACCAATCTATGACTATAACTACCAGATCCTTAGGCATACTAAGATACATCTACCACAAACTACAATCAGATCTTGGAGAAGAACGCCTACACCAGCCTAACATAGAGTTACTAGACCTGGGGTTTGATGGAACTCACCGGCATCGGAGGAGCGGAGCACGTCGACGCTGAAGATCTTGGAGAAGAACGCTTACACTAGTCGATCTACAACCACCACCGCCGCTCCCGTCGCTTACCTACTGGCCGATGAAGAACCTCGTCGGCTTGAGAGCTCGAAGAATGGGAAAATTGGTGGCGAGGGACGTTGGTGTGGTGGGAGGTGATATATACCACCGCGCTTTCGTGGGCGGTGACGAAATTTCTCCTGCCAGCTTTTGGGGGAAATGCGCGGCTCGCGCCATCGCCGAGCTTGCACGGGCGGCGTAGCTTTTTGATGGAGATATGCCCTAGAGACAAATAATAATATGGATTATTATCATATTTCATAAAGTTTATAATTAAATTTTATATCATGCTATAACTGTATTGAAAGAAACGTCAATACACATGTGATATGTAAACAACCAGGAGTTCCTAGTGAAATTCTAGTCACTCTTCATTGGTCAAGATGATCAAGGTTTCCTGATCATGTGGCATTTATGCCAGTTGAAAATGGTGTCACCTCATTGGGAGAATGAGATGATGAGCTATACCCAACCTAAGCATCATGACCCGATCATGTCACGAAGTTCAAGTTACGATGATTAGAATAAACCTAGTGTCCTATTTCTTAGACCGTACGGTCATATAATCACTGTTACCTGAGGGTAGTTTGATAGCATCAAACATCATCTAGTGACTCGGTGATCATAAAGGTGTGTTCAGGTATTCGGAGGAACGGTTGAGGCAATATGCATCAAGAGCGGGATTTGTCCATCCGCGTGATGAAAAAGATACTAGAGGGCCCACTCGAAGAAGTTATATCCAATAGCTACGCATCGTATGATTTGATCACGGGGATATCACTTGTCGGAACGAGTCAAGAAGCATTTGTTCGTAACGATATTGAACATGACATGGTGATGTCATTGAACAGATCTCAGACAATGCATGCATCAAGAGACAAAGGGAATAAGTGATGGCTCAATGCACGGTGCCCAGAAAAGTGCTGGTGCATGGTTGATGTAGAGCTCGTTGGGAACCCCAAGAGGAAGGTATGATGAGCACAACAACAAGTTTCCCTCAGTAT